>OZ024896.1:30240429-30840429 GCA_964017195.1 Siderastrea radians | reverse complement strand
ATTTCAATGTAAATGTCTGTACAATGTTGTTTTACGATATTAGCTTTTCATTGTTTTATAAACAGAAATGATCCCTTTATTCCTTTATAAATACTTTGCAGATGACTGAGTTGTCTCGAACATCCTGCATGACAAACTGAATTTATGTTCTTTGTTAAAAATGGTGTATTGGGAAATTTCAAAAAAGCATTTTTCACTTCAAGCTCAAGTTATTAACTCTCTTTGCAGAATTTTAATACATTCCTTTCCATGCTAGTTAAGAGAAGTTACTGGTACATCAAGGGAGTTTTATGACAGCTTTATGTAGATCATAAGGATTATTCATTAAGGATACACAGAAGTAAAAACAGTGGTTTCGTTTATTCGCGCTTAGCGCGTCAAATATTCGCGCAATTACAAACAAACTATACATTTTCTTATACCTTAGTAAGCAAATATCTCATATTTTGCGCCACTAAAGTTACACCGTAATTTTTTGAGAGGAGACGTGATACGTGCGAAGTTTATTTGCAGGCGCTTTAACCTCGACACTTCTCATTTCCGGTGGAATTTATTATACAGATATTGAACCCAAAAACGGTGTCTCAGATTTCGATTTTAGTGCTTCGTTATTTCTTTTATAAATTTTCCAAGATCAGGACGGTAGTTTTTGCGACCTTTTCGAAAGAAAAGGCCATATCTCAAAAACTAAAGCGGAAAAAAAAATTCTGAGATACCGTTTTTAAATTCAGCATATCTGCGAGCTCCCTGCCAGTTTTCACGTAAATTGGTCGCATACTTAGCTAGAATAGACTCTCCAAACTTCGCTTGTGCACTCAAAACTGAATTTGAGAAAAAGCGACTTTTAGATTTCTGGAGATTACGGACTGTTTACACAATGGCGTTTCCGATTCGCAACTATGATCCAATCACATGCAACCAGCTAATTAGACCTATCATTGATTGTCGGCAGAATGTGCGCATCAAGTGCAAAAAGCAGACACGTGCTTCAGGATACTCACTGATCATCGATTTACTTTTGCTCCTAAACTGAGAGATTTATTTTTTTCTCTATCACTGACCTCGATGGAGGGAGCTTCAACTAGTGGACCGGCGGAATTGTTGTAGCAGAGACAGAAAAGGTAAACAAAGGGGGGAGAACGAATGACCTCAGAAAACGAAGCTAGTATTTTGATGCGCGTATTAAAGTTAATTTGTTCAAGTTCAAGCTGTGGAAATGCCTTCAAGTCGTTTCTTTATTTGAGGCTACAAATGGCAATAGACATTTTCGGGATGAATAAAACAGACAAAGAATTCTCCCTCTATTTAATCTGTACACGAACGCAAAGTTACCATATTGCCCGGGGGGGGACTCCCATATGAAAGTGACGGGGATGCTCGTCGTCTCGCTTAGGGTTGTAAATTGCAGATTTTGGTCTCCCTTAGGGTGTTGAGGACGGAAAGCCAATATTTTTACCCACACAGGTATCGCTTAGGGTTGTGTGTCAAGAAATATCTATATTATACTGTGTTTCATGGTCTCCCTTAGGGGTTAAATAAAGCCGGAGCCACGCCCAGATTGGTCTCCTTTAGGGTGTTAGTTTTAATTTTCCGACGAGCATCCCCGTCACTTTCATATGGGGGTCCCCCCCGGGGGGCCATATTGATTCATATATTGTCCTACCACAATAAACGCACTGTTGTCATCACAAACATGCGGCTGCTTCGCTTATCCATTTTGGAAAAAAAAAACGCATGATCGCTATCTGAAGCACTGCAGGCGATTCCGTGTTCTTTTTGTAGCTGTTCTTTGGCATTTTTTCTTAAACATGCCCCTTCTGTTACCATTTGTTATGAACAAATTGATCGTCGAAGGAACCTTTTTTTTTTAATTGATGCACCTTTCCTCTCACGTTATGACAGAACATACGCTATTTCCCGTCGAAGGAACCTTTGTCTCGCATTGTCCGGTCCGACTGAAAATTGATCAATGATTTGCGTTTAATACGTTTCATTTTCTTTTTTTCCTGAGCGATTTCTGATAGATTTTGTTTTGACATTATAAAATTAATTTAACAGTTGAGTAACGAAACAGTTTTAAAAAACACCAACTCGAAAGACGCTAAGTTGGTGGAGTACTGTAATTCTGCAGTTTGCAAAAAAGTACAAACATCGCGTGCAACATTTGGCATGTTGCAATCGTCAATGAACTGACGAAAGATGTTTGATTTCACCTGTCATCAATCTTATACTTTCTTATACTTTCTGCGTTTATATCTCTTGAACTAAATAAGATCTCAACTTAAAACTTTTACCATTCGAAAGCTCTTTTTTTCCTCTAGTACATATGAATTTTTGTCAAAATCGAGAAAAATTCGATTGTTTCTCTTCCGTGTATCCTTAAACAGCTGCAGGAAATAATTGAAAAGTCATATAGGTTAACAGCTCATATGTTTCGTTTTACTCGCGGTATTTTCTTATTTCTTTAGGAAACGTCTGCCAATATATTTTCGTTCCAAGATCATTTCTTTCTGGCACATTACAGCTACTTACAAATAAAAGTTGGTTTTGTGCTAAAAGATGTTAAAGATCGAAGGGAGAATATTTTCATCAGAATCATGAATAATGCAAGCTTTTTGCATTCGCAACACAACAAAAAGGATTTTTTAATGTTAATACATTTTTAAGGCCCTTGATAGCTTCAAAGTCTTAATGAATAATGGCCGACCAAATCTATTTTCTTTTTAAACATTGCGGCGCTAATAAAACATTTAATTGTAGCTGACCTATATAATTATATAATATATAGAGGGCCTGAAAAAAGGTGGCAATTTTAAGTTGCTAGAATCTTGAATAAATTGATGTTAGATTAAAATTGTGGCCATATCCAGCAATCAGGTTTTTAAGAATAAGCAATCTTAGCCTAACTTGTTTCAAGGCATAAAAGGACTATGTCACAAGAATTTTGCTGGTATTTCGACAAAACTGTGCTCAAATGATCATGGATTAAATATAATACCTTCGCTTACACAGAAAAAAATAAAAGGAAGATATTAATTGAATTTTCGAAAGGAGAGAAAACCATCATAAGTTTTAACTATTTTTGCAAGACACAATCACGAAACTTGAAAAATGTGGCCCAACGTTTTCAAGTTTTATTCTGTTTCCATCCTAGCCATCCGTGGCCAAAGACACTTATTATAGGCCCCATGCAGCATCATTATGCAAATTCTCCTTACTGGTCTCTATAAATTTTGTTGAGGACTACTTGGTTAAACTTGTTTAAACATCAAGACAGTTCATCTTTGGTGATCATTTCCTTAATTTTCATGACCTGTATGCGTTATAAAGCACTGATATCGTGAGGAGAAATTTGATGCTGATCACTATTAGGTTACGAGATTCAGTACGCTAGTATAGTGGCTTTGAACAAAACTGGAACCCTTATCTTAAGGCCTTCATTGATCTAAATATAACTTTTCGCTTTTTAAAGTGCTACTAAATTAAAATAGCTAACATAAGCCTTTTAAGGGACTGTTTGAATTTTGGCTTTTACGACTATAAGCCAAAAACAAATCATCAATAATTTCGTCAGTTTTAGTTGGCAGTCAGTTAATTTAGCCACAAGAACGTCTAGATTGTTCTCTTCAAATAGCTTATGATTATAAATGAATAATGCACCCCGCAATTTTACATGTAATGGGTTGACTCATTTTTTTCGTTACAAACTTGCAATTTTGTAATGATTTTGCATCTAAATTCTTTGACAAAATTGAAATAAAGCGAGGAAAATTGTTTCTATCACTTAAGTTTAATTTTTGTTGTGCAGTTTTAAACAAGGATCGACTCTATTGTTGGAAAAATTTCAGCAGCTATTTTTTCCAGCTATTCAGATTTATTTGCATCGACTAATCTAAAAAGTAAAACAAAAAGAATGCAAATGTTTTTCTTGTGAACTTTTGCGGTTAATTGCTATTTCAAGATGTGCGCTTTGCAAAGGCTCCAAATGGCGATCCTTTATTCAAACTCAAGTCATCTTGAATCAATTTTAAAAGTGCCATTGAAATGTAAGTTGACAATACGCCATAGAAAACAAAAGAGCACTCATGCTGAACATCAGTGGAAAGAAGCAATAAGAAAAGCTTAAGAACATGCATTCAACATTGTTCGTTTCGAGGAATTTTCTGCCAGTTTTCAATTTAATATACGAATGCATCATTCGTGCGTCACTCGACACTGTAATAACCAGTTTCCAGTCGTTGCTGTCAAGACTGTATCTTGAACACTTGGAACAAACCAATTGTCAGTCTATGAAAATCTTTTTTGGTAAGTTAACGTCTAAATTTTGTTAGCTTATGCTTTAACCCTTGCGTCAAAGTGAATTTAAAATGAAACCCAAGTTAATTTTTTGTCAGACATTTATCACACGGAATCAGTTTCGAGCGACGTAAGTATAGAAAAACCTGCAATGGAAAATAACGCATGATAACACGCAGGTTATGATTGAAACAGTTTCTTACTAAGGTAAGCAACTATCTTCATTATTTTATTTCTTTCTTAGCGATCTGGAGCCAATACTGCGCATGCAAGACACACACAGACACATTGAAAGACCTCAGTAATAACATGTGTGTTACTCGTTGAAACATCAGTTTCAAGCGACGTAAGCCTAGAAGAACCTGCAATGGAAAATGACGAATGATAACACGCAGGCTATGATTGAAACAGTTTCTTAAAGGTAAAAAGCAACTATCTTACAATATTTTATTTCTCTTGGTAGAGATCTGTAGCCAGTATTGCGCATGCAAGACACACACAGACACATTGAAAGACCTAAAAACATGTGTGTTAATCGTTGAAACAGACTGATTTTTTCCATGTTCTCATGCTGTCGCTTAATTTTAAAAATAAGTCGTACCAAAATGAATTTATTACCATTTACTGCGCTAGAACGTTTTAATATTTTACAAAACTAAAATTTATTTGCTTGAATCAAATTAAACAATAAGATTATTCAGGGTCGCCCAACGGATCGTTTCGTGGGATATCTGTTTAGAAGGCTTTAACCGCCTCAGAAATTCGGATTTAATTGTGATGAAAAACTACAGTTTTTTTTCTAGCGAAATGTTGTCTCAAACTTTCGTAACACGGTAAATTAATTCTTTAGTTGTCGGCGGGACAAATGTGTGGGTCAGGTAGCATTTTCAACTAGCCAGTAGCAGCTCAGAAACTCAGGTAAGATCCTTAAAATTTTCTGCAGCTAAAATTTTCCGCTAAAGATTCTGAAAAGATATGTGTTAGCTTCCAGTAATACCCCTTCAAAAAACCCTGAAAATATATGAAAAAAAAAATCAGAAAACGGCATCTTAAGTATATTTTGCCTAATTTTTTCTCGTCGGTTTCCCCTCAATATTTCACCATTTGGTAGGTCACCTTCTGCAATGCGTAATTCTCGTTTTTCTTTGGTTTTGCTTTAATTCGCTCTGTGATTGATTAAAAAATCTCGCGCCACTTTCTCGACAAATCAGAAGTACAACTCAAACCAATCGCGACTTGCTCGCTCGCGTTTTCCCGCGCTTGGCGCCGGTTACATGTATTTGCTCCGAGTCACTGATTGGTTCATTGGGTAATTTGTGTTTGTTGTGATTGGCTGGGGTAATTACTTTGGTTTTGGCTTTACGACCTCATTTAAAGGAGCTACGTCACGGATAACACATCTTGAAAAAGCTGGCAAGTTTTTTCAAGTTTGTCATTCGTAATCCGTCTTAATCTCCCTCAGTCGTGACCATCCTCGTTTAGTTTTGGTCTATTATTACTTCTTTGGTGTTTTTGTACCTCAGGAAACTATTATTTTGAGGTTTCCTTTAACAAGAAAAATAATTTTGTCAGATCAGAAAAGTGAATGAAACGCCGTGACATAGTTCCTTTAAGAAGCGCTCTATCAGAACTGTGTGATTCACATCCGGGAACTTTTGAGAGCCTCGGGAACCAATCGGAAATAACTGACTGATATGCTTCTGACAATGTGTCAGTTATAGGCAGAGGCATCAGTGCAAGAAAAAAAATGACTTTCTGTCAGACTTGCATTATACACGGTTTCAAGCGACTCGAGTCTAGGAATATAAATTACAACGAAAAATAAGACCTGATCAAAGGCTAAGTTTGGAACTGATTCTGAGAGTAGGTAAGCAACTATATCATTTTATTCTATCTGATTTTCTTAGTAGCGATGTGCATCGAATATTGCACCTGCAAGCTATGGGTCACCCACACACTCAGACTCATTGAAATACTAATCAACATGCATGTTTATTTTTGAAACAGAATTTTTTTCCATTTTCTCTTCCTTCCGTTTAATTTTTTAAATCAACGGAATGAAATTAAACTATTTTCATTCACTGTGCTAGCCTGAACCTTTTACGATTTTTTATGTTTTAAATATAAACGAAAATTAAATCAAACATCAAGAATATTTTGCTATTTTGGAAAATTTTCTTCCGCTTTGCATGCTAATGTGGACATAACAGAGGCATCAGATTACGAGCGTAAATCATCTCAGTAAGTGTGGGTCAACATCGATATCAAGTACTCGATATCAACGATACAGGGAGTGGATAAAATATCGATACTCCCGAGGTCGTTTCGGTACCATTTGATGCTACTCAAGTGGCCAGCCCAGTAACATACGCGTTCTCCACTCGTTTAATCCTGGAATATACCTTAAGTCAGGACTTCAACAATGACGTCATAAAAATGCCAAATATTGTACTCATATCGGATTGATTTGAAAAACTGGTATCAGTCGACTCTGTTATAGAGTGTGAGCTGCATCTTACATGAGGCGCGATCTTGCCCATTTATGAGATCGTGGCGAAGCGTCGCCCCTGGTCGCGTCGCCCTTTTTTGCGAGCCCCGAAGTCTCTTGTTTTTCGTTTTCTCGTCCGCCTAACTTCGACAGTGTTGACTTTCTCTTTTCAGTGTTGTTTGTCAGAAAGCATGAATGAAATGTAGATAGCCTTCCCCTAATCTTGTTTATCAGCGAATCCTATGACTGGTTGTTTGTTTGTTTTTTTAAGTTTAAACGTTATACCTATATTGATCTCATTTCTCACTGGCTTAAGGCAGATTACAGCTAGAGAACATTTCTGGTGCTAAGGGTAATTTTTCCGACAATAAAATTGCAAGCTCTGGGGCTTCTACCGTCTGAAATACCAAAGTCGATAAAAACCAGAGATCTGATTGGCTGCCAAAGGGTGGTTCAATTTTCGAGGAACTACCCATAAAGCCCGTGCAAAAAATCAGCTGGCAAAACAAGGAACCGTTTTAACAAAATTGGAAATAATCACGCAACTCTTAGTATAAAATAGGTTGACCCTATGAGTTACTTATGCTATTTAAATACAATTACTGGGACATGCCTGTAAACTTTTTTGTTTGCTATCACGCGCTGTTTTTGAGAATGAAATTAATGAACTCTCATAGCCAGTAAGGACAGAGATAGAGGGAAATGTATGATAATGGTTTTTCACCTGTATCTAATAAAAGCTCTGTTTGTAAACAATTATCACACCGGCAAATATTCATATTTAATATCGGGCAGACAATTTGCATGTCCATTAGACTTGTCTGGTTAGCTCAGTGTTTAGCGTGTTTTAATGTGTTTTAAGCTTAGAAACTCCTTCTCAAAGCTCAAAGAGCTAGTGCATGTGCCGAACGTCTGCAGCACATTTGGACAAGTCTCGCAATTTGAAGAGTTTTGTCAACTTTATGTCATAACTGGATCCCAAACTGAAAAAAAAAAGACAAATAAGATTCATCTCTTTCTTCTCAGGAGAGAGAAAAAATTCATTTACCAGGCCAACAGAGTTTCGCAGAAGCCATCTTTGTAAGGGAACAGGCTAGCATATGAAAAGTTACTCGTAAGTATATAATCTCTAGGGTACGCTATGGGGTACTTCTCAATTACATTTAAGTTATATCAAGAATGAGAATTTCTTAATTTTATTTCTCCTGCTGTTTACTTAAAGTTAGGCTAATGCTGAAGGCGTTAGCACTGGTTAGAGTTAAAAATACTTCTATCAGATATGACTTCTGTACTCATGTGGACTACTCTTTGGTGGCTTAATTCACATAGTGATGCCAGGGAGTCAACAACTTTGTTAAAGCCTCCTTAACAAGCTTTTAACAGGCTGCAAGTTGCCTACTGGCGTAGTGCAAGGTCGCCCTTGTAGGGTTCCAAGGATAATGTGAAACTCGGGTCACACGGAGACTACGAAAAAGAACGGTCTTATTTAAACAAGGGCACCCAACGGTTCGTTTCGGGTAATATCTGTTCGGAGGCCTAAAATTGCCTGAGATATTCGGATTCAGTTGCAGTGAAAACTAGAGATTTTTTGGCAAAACATCACCTCGGACTTTCGTAGCGAGAGGACTTATTAGTTCCTATTGTTTTCATAGGGCAATTATGTCGTTTAGAGTGCAAAATAAGGTCAGGTTGCATTTTCGGAGAGCTAAGCAGCCTGGAAATTCGGTGGAAAGGATTCTGTTTCCTAAAATTTTCTGCGGCCTAAATTTTCAGCTAAAAACGTCGAACAGATCAATCTGTATTAGCTTACACAAATATGCCTTTAAAAAATATTTCAAGTATTTTGCTAAAAATTTCTCGTTGGGTGCCCCTGTTTAATGGGGTACGGCTTTTATGGTTCACGCTACAACATAGCGTTTGACGGTAACGGCTAAATTGTCAATCATTAGTCCCTGTGCGTTGAAACCCATACAAGCCAAACTTTCACGATTAATTGAAATTTGTCTTCATTTTTCTTGACGTTTAACCTTCCATTAACGGTCGGTTGATGGTAAAGGTTCTTCTAATTTGACGATTAAGTTATTTGAGGCATTCACATTACAGGGCTTGGTATTTCGAAGCCTTAGCTTCAACTTTGAATCGATTTTAATAGCTGACAGATGTTATTTCCTGTGCACTTTATTTTTGCCCTGAGATGCGATTCGGATTACCTTCAGACTTAAACAAGTTCAACCCCCGATCTTACTCGTTCGCTAAGCTAAATCGTACGATTTAGCGTTTAACACTCGGTAAGAAATTTCACTAAAATTAACGTCGTCTTCACACAGCGTGCGTTTCTATATACTATTAGACAGCTCCTTAATTTAAGAAAGGGCGTTGTCTTTCTATTAATACGCTTCCAGCTAATATCATTCAAGTACAGAAGTCGTGCGAAAAAGGATGAGAGTAATAAGAACAATTGCGCGCCCCGTTAAATATTTAAACAACTCTTCACCGACACTGAGGCAAATAACTGTTTAGGTGTATACCAAACTGGTGGATAGCCAGCAACAAAAAATATTAAAGGTCATTTTTTTCTGGGAAATGAGGAAAAACTCGGGTGCGAAATCCTGAACAATGCCGAGAGTTGAATAGCAGCTTCATGTTGAGTAGCCAATCAGAGCGCGCGAAAAACTCTATGAACTAAAAGCTTTCAAACCACGCTATTGAGCGGAATAACTGTTAATTATTTGAAGAGAGGTTATCTTATCTTATTCTATTTAAGGATTCAACCTTCAGTTTCTATGTATTTATACTCTGATAAAGATCACAGCACGTCATTCCGCCCCCGAGATGGCGTAGGAAATCAGAATAACGTGCTATAATCCTTGTCGCTGAATTAACGTCTAATGTCATCAGATTTGCGACAAGTGTATTAAAAATCAAACAAAGACGATTTTTTTGTCAGATATCTATCTCACGAAATCAGCTGTGAGCTATTTAAGTGTAGAAAAACGTTCAGTGAAAATTTTGGCATGATCACATGCAGGTTATGTTTGAAATTGTTTCTAAGAGGTAAGCCACTATTTTACAATATTTTATTTTGATTTCTTTGGTAACAGTCTGCGGCCAACATTTCGTACGCAAGACACACATTCAGACACATCGAAAGACCCATGTAAATGAATCGTGAACCGGATCATAAATCATTGAGGTAAAAAACGACAGGAATCACGAATATCCGAGGTCGAATAATCCGCTTCCTCTTCAGAGAAAGACCAACTAACAAGCGTGTCAAAAGTTTTGTTTTCCATGCTCTTTCCTGGGAATAAATTTTGGACATCAGTCGCATCAAATGAAAATATTAGCTTGTACTGCGCTAAAACGTTTTCATTTTCATAAGCCTCCAGGTAGACTAACTGATTGCAGGTTTCACAAAGGTGGGGCTCATTAGAAGGGGGACTTAATAAAGGAAAGGCCTTTGATCACAATTTTATACCTGAAAGGGGGGTTTATTAGGCTAGCGGAAATTTGGATTTAATTAATTGTGTTAAAAAAATTGGCTAAATGCCATCTCATACAAAAAAGTTTCCTAACACGGAAAAAAATTATTCTTTTGTTTTCGGAGGAACAAATGTGTCGTTTAAACTGCGAAATAAGGTCAGCTAGCATTATCGAAAAGCCAAAAGCAGCTAGGGAACTCAGGTATAAGTATATCATGTATGACCTTCCGGATGTGTAGACCTGAAAAGGTTTGTTGGTTACAGTGACAGACGTCTCGACAACCTGTGCGGAAGAAACCGTCATTTGACTTTGACGATGACTTCCGCACAGGTTGACTGATCAATAGTCCTTTTCAGGACCTACACATACGCGAAAGGCTGATGGCATGACTCCGGCCCTTGGGATCAAACGATTTACTAATAAGTAAAATCCCGAAATTTTCAGCTTAAGAATCCGAAAAGACCACCTCTGTTAGCTGACATACGTATTCCTTTAAAACGGTCCTGGAAAACGGAAAACGTCATTATTTTTTGTCAAGTATTTTGCTTAAATTTTCTCGTTGGGTCCGTTAAATATTTTACCACTTGGTAAGTTTCCTTCCGCAATGCGTGCTATAATATGTTACAGATACATGAACTCGAAAAAAGATGAATTGTTTATTTTTCCCGAAATTTATATGACTTATATCAGTAAACACTTTCACCAGAGTCTCGCGAAAAAAACGCAGAAAGGAAAGTAAGGCCTGATCAAAGATTATGTGTAAAACTGTTTCTGAGAGGAGGTAAACAACTATATTAAATTATTTTATTATGATTTCTTTTAGTAGCTATCGGCAACCAATATTGCACATGGAAGACATACACTCAGGCACATTAAAAGACCAAATAACAAGTTTGTTTGTCTCTTTTCCATTTTCTCTTCCTGTCGTTAATTTTAGATATCAGTCGCATTGAAATGAAAACACCCACGTATTTCAGTTTCTCGATTAAGCGCTGGGGACGTTTATCAAAACCTCTACCCTGTTGACCTGGCGTCTTGAACCCAATCGATTTATTCGGGAGCCCGTCGTTCATTTCTGGCAGCCTTAATCTTTTTCAACAACAACAAAAGAGAAAAAAACGAAAACCTAAAATTTCACTCACCTCGTGCAAAGTTAAAATTCTTAACTAAAGGAAGCCTACGATGGGCCCGACGTTTCTTATTTTAAATTTCCGTCAAACACATTTTTTGTTTGGAGCTCCTCTTTTAAGTTATGGGCCGGAGTAAGGAAAACTGATGAATTGTACTGGTGCATGTATCATGGTGGTTCATGAATTGAAGTCAGTACAGCTATTGATCTTCGCGAATAATTATGAGATCGGATTGAAGTGAACGCCGAAGCGCGAATAATCGCCGAGGGCGTTACTTTTAAACCTGACCAGATCCACCCGCGTTTATTCAGGAGCAGGCATTTTCAAAATTGAGGAAATGCGTCACAGAACGTTTTAATCGTATGTCTACATAAGGAAAACTTAATTACTGTATTTGCTTGGAGCAAACATAAAAAATATTTACCATTTTAGCAAATTTTCTTCCGCATTGTATCCTGACAAAGAAAGTATTATTTTGTCATGACAAGACAGGCTAGAGGCACGCAATCTATATATCAGAACGATATTTCTCTGGTACTGCCCTAGAATTCAACTAGAATGGAATACAAATAATTTATAAACAAGGACAGTATCTGCAAGAAGTTCAAGTGAACTCGCTATTTGCGTTCATAATTAGCAAAATCTGGTCCCTGGATTACAGAAATGGTACACAAATGAAGTTATCCTGACGTGTCAATGCTTCTGTCTGTACTTTTGGAGAAAACTTTTCAAATATACGGAACGGAATAATCACCTGAATTTTCTTTTTCACGATCGAATGTTTTGTCACGCAAGATCGAGAGAATATGGCGAGACCAGTAAATTTGCATGGAAGACCGCTTGACAGATGTACTATTTTCGGATCCGTCCCCCAAAGAAACGTACGGATCATGAATCCTAAAAATCCGGATTTAGATTTGATCTGATGTATCCACTCGGAGTGTGGATTCTTCAGATCACTAATCCCTGATTAATCCATTTTCGGATTTAGGTAAAGAAACGCAAAATCTGTTTTGGGATACAAGAATCCGGATTTGGATTTTCCCAAAGAAACGCACCCTAACTTTGGGAAGTCCGAAAACGGATTTGTGATCCCAGATCATATGGATTCTTCGACACCAAAGAAGCACAAAATCCGAAAAAGGGTTATTTTGTCATGACAAGACAGGCTGGAGGCACGCAATATATATGTCAGAACGATATTTCTCTCGTACTGCCCTAGAATTCAACTAGAATGGAATACAAATAATTTACAAACAAGGACAGTATCTGCAGTAGCTCAAGTGAACTCGGATTCGGATCCTTCTCCCAAAGAAACGCACGGATCATGAATCCTAAAAATCCGGATTCAGATTTGATCTGATGTATCCACTCGGAGTGTGGATTCTTCAAATCACTAATCCGTGATTAACCCATTTACGGATTTAGGTAAAGAAACGCAAAATCCGTTTTTGGATACAAGAATCCGGATTTGGATTTTCCCAAAGAAACGCACCCTTAGTGTACGAGTGTAAATCGGCTGACTATCGTCCTGGAAGAATTCATACGCAACTTGCAGGTTTGTCCCCAGAGCCTGCGATCCTTTTGGTCTGCGCCACGATTTTTCTCGCATATCAAAACGATCGAGGACCCTGCGGACGAAAATGAACCAACTCGGCAGTGCGCAGTTTCTTGACTTTGAGGGAAGACTATAAGCAATTTTATAAATGTATAAAATCACAGATACGACCGTGTAGCTTGTCCCCAGCTACTCGAAGACACTCACCCTTACGCTGAACCTGAACTGAGCCTTCCTAAAATGGTATCAAACAATGAGAAAACGTTATGGCCGCACATGTTGCGGACCTTTAACAGCCGCGACATCGACGGCAACGAAAATGTAATTTCAAACATAAATTCACGTCACTGGGGATACTTCGTGATGAGTCCAATTATTCAACTTGTGCAGTGTCGCTGAGCTATTCGGGTACTGCACTGAAAGGGGCGGGGTTAAGTTACGAAAGACAACGAACAATTAACCGTGTTTTTTTCACGTTCTCGGTAAAAGCTAGAACTTTTTCATTTTACGACGTTGGTTTTTAGAGGACAACTGAGAAATGGAGCAAAATGTTTAACGCACACGTGGGTTTATTGGTGTGCTAATTTAATAACCTTTTGTTTAGTACCGTTCTCGATGCCACCGTCGTCATGCTTGCTTTCGTATAAGAAAAAGCTCTCCGTTTTCTATGTTAACGCATGATGTGCACGTGATAGTCCGTTGGCTTCGTCGGTACAAGGTACAGAAGTTACTAAAATATATATACATATATATATATCTATAACCAATTAGGTCAAAGGGCGGATCCTGCTTGGATAAAGGCAGGATCTCTCGCTTTCCTTTGCCGAAGCGTCCATATCTCGAGAAAAGGCCTCTGCGGACAAACATTTCAGGCAAGTTACCGCTTTGAACTGTTTCCGATAAGTATTTTTTACGTTTCATTTCTTGATAACTCTTTTGTCCATCTATTGCGTAAGGTTCTTTGTTATTTATTTTAGTAACGATTTTGTGAATAACTTACACTAAAATGATGACCTTCTAACTTTTGAGACTGTCGATAAATGCCTACAGTATATGGACCATTCAAATGAAAGCTACTTCCATTTGATTTGTTCAGTTTCTTAGTATTGCCCCGGGGTGATGTTTATTATGCTGTACCAGGCGGTTCTAACTTTGATTCTGAGGATGAAATCCTAAAGTGTGACCATTTAAATGAAAGCTACTGAACAGTACTTTTCTGTGGGGTTGTTTGTTGTGCTGTACAAGACGGCCCTAACTTTGAATCTGAGCTATAGAGACGTTCTGAGTGAGAAGTTGTCAGTAGGGTTGTTTACTTGACGGTATTTTGATAAAACATCCTCTAAACCGACACCCTGTTGTCTGGTCAAATTTCGACAGAAGTCATTCGTGTAAGCGTAGATCTTCGATCCTTTACGAAAGGATGCGAGTCTCTCGGAGCTGTTTCAGAGTGGATAATTGTATCATTTGAACCATTTTTGTCAGGAAATTGAAGACGAAGGAAGAAATGTTAGATTAATTGGAATGTAAGAACCGAAGAGAAACTTCTACCGGTTGGATTACAAAGAAAAACAGGAAAAAACGTCTGCTGTGGGAAACTAAAAAGTCAATTGCAAGAGATTATCGGACTCGTACGTTGGGTTTGGAAATTTTCCACCAAAAATTAACCATGCGTTTTCCAGCTACAATCCTCGACACAGCAGGAACTCTCAACGAATCGTTTCGGTGGAATATCTTTTGAGAAGGCCTTAATCGTCTCAGAAATCAGACTTAATTATGATGAAAAATTCGTAATATGGGAAAATTAATTTCTTTTGTCTTCGGAGGGACAAAAGTGTCGTTTAGTCTGAGTAAAAGATCAGCTAGCATTTTCCGAAAGCTAACATCAGCTCGGGAATTCGTGGAATTAGATTCCGCTCCCTAAAATTTTCTGCTACTTAAATTTTCAGCCATAGAAAACAAACAGCTTCATTAAAGTGAGTAAGCTTACACGGATATCCCTTTTAACGGCCCTGAAACGATCTGAGAAAACAGAAATCGACATTTTAAATATTTTGCTTAAATTTCCTCGTCGGGTGCTCCCGACAATGCCATGATACACACCGCTCCCCCGTTAAATGTTAAGCGAATCTCAACAGTTAGTGTTCAAAACAACGTTGAAAACGGGAAGGGGGAGCTAACTTTAACAAATTGTTCCAAGGTTTGTGACTGGGATTGCTGATGTGAATCACAAGAGGAAAAGAGGAAGGGGAAGCTAACTTAAACAAATTATTTCAAAGTTTGTGGCTAGGATTGTATCTTTACAGGATTTCTGTTGTACCTTTAATTAGAAGACCTACCCCACCACCTTGAAGCTTCAGTTGTTTTTAATTGTCTGAATAAACGTGCAGCATGAAAGAGATTCAACCTAACTTAGTTTTTTTGAACTAAATGATGTAGGTTTTTACAGCCGATCGCAAGCAATTTTTTTAAATTAACGCTTGTTTTTCTAGTCGTTTTTTCTAGTCGTTGTTTTCAATATGTGCTGACTTCTTGCTAATATCTCAGTGAGATCAACAGAACGTGCATGATCTTCGAAAATTTTGGACCTTTTTCTTTCGGGCATAAAACGTTGGACAATCAAAAAACTCTCGGACCTTATACGGCCATTTGAGACATCATACGCCAGTTATTTCAAACGATTTCCATGAACATCGAGACTAATGAAAAGAAAATAAGCCAGCAGTTAACGCTATCATGTCAGTGACAAATGACCAATTGAGGGAGATCGAAACAATTCCAAAGTATTTATGTAAACTCTCGTCTGTCGCTCGGGTTTACTAAGGGCCGATTATTTAAACGAAGCCTAAGTTGGACCAAGTTTAAGGCTAAATCGAGGGTTAGACAAGGAATCCAAAAACTAAATGATAAAATAAAAAAGCGGTGTCTAGATTGCATTATTTGAACGCAGATGAGCCGCAGTCCACGACTGACCACGTTTAAATGACGCCTAGCGAATGTGGGTATTGTTTTGACCATCATCCGTGTATATTATTCACGAGAAGAAGTCACGGTTTGGTTACTTTCTATAAACAAAAACGCTGCATTTCAAACGTAGTATAAAGCTATGCAAAAATATTTTCAAAAAATTTTATTCACGTCTAATGCCGCAAATTAAAAACATGGGATCAAAAATCACTTAAAACAACTCAGGCGGTATAGAAAAAGCATTGAAAATCCACATCGAGAAAGATGGGGATTCCAGCGTTAAACGGCGTCTAGTGGCGATTTTAATTGAGAAACCTGGATTTGAAAATCCAAATGTGGATTTCTAAATCGAAAGGCACCATAAACCAACTTGTGAGCAGATGTGTCTCGCTATCTTTTGTAAGTCCACGGTGGAACATGGTCTAGACCAGGTTTAAGATTGGAATCGTAGGGTAAACCTCGGTTTAGACCTCGAGTTTCTTATGCCCGCTCTGAACTTCTTTTAAATGATAGGCCTTGTAAATTTTCGGACAATTTGCATGAGGTCATGCAAGCACTCGTGCCATTTTCTTTTTCTTAATTCAGATATCTTGTTGCAAAAGTTGTTATTATAGTCTTAAACAGTCGTGCTATCGAGTACGGTGTCTTAAGCTGTTGTTTAGCGTTCAGTGCCATCTGGGCTTTTCTTTCTGTCAAAACGTACTAACAATGGAGTATGGTTGTGAAGGCTAATTTTAGGTTGTTTGTTTTTTCCTGTTTGTCTAAGAAATCTAGTATTTTGCAAAAGCGCTGACTGTGTGCAGGTTTTCGATTTCCTGTAAACGCCGGCAAGGACATATATGTGCGAGCTCCTTAACAGTTGGAACGGAGATTAACTTTTTATAACTACAAACACTTATGTTCTCGTATTTCTCATTGGCCAACCGTTATCTGCTCTCATTGACCACTTGGCTAGTTGTTTTGTTTTGGATTCCTAATCGGGTATCTTGCAGAATCATCACCTGGGAATCTCTGATCTAGACACGTCAACTTCTTCACAAGGTTAACTGACTGTAGTTCCAGTTGCACGTGGAAGAACAGGCCTAAGCCAAAACAAAAAGGAAATAGAGCCCAACAAGTAGAATTGAAAAAGAACGCCCCTTTGCTCAGTTTTATTTGCAATTTTAATCTCCTCAATCCTTTGCACTTTTTTAGTTACATTTTTTTTACTAGAGAAGAAACATTTGATACTCTGTTTGTACGTCTACCAGTAGCCGCTACATCGGACGTTCCATGTAAAAGGATAGGAAATATAAATTTCAGGGTTCATTTTTGTTCGCTGGCACGTAGAGCGCGCAATGCGTGCAGTATGTAATAGCAAGACGACAACGTACTATGTTTGCTAAACCTGCCTGGATTAGCAAACAGGCGTTTACAATGTCTCTTACTGAGTATTAATGTAAACTATAAGTGTATGCAATCACTAAGCACTTAAGCACATCTGGGACATATTTCATAAGCAATCTAAGAATTATAATTTTCAGTGAAGATTTTCCTGTTGTTGAATTCAACAATGTCCGGTATGGTAACCATCGCGTTAGATAGTCCACATCTTGTATTAAAACTAGTCTTAGGGTGATGTTTCTAGAAACTGGATAGATAACAGGGGATCCAGTCTTTCAGCTTTCCGTACGTCTACCAGTAGCCGCTACATCGGACGTTCCATGTAAAAGGATAGGAAATATAAATTTCAGGGCTCATTTTTGTTCGCTGGCACGTAGAGCGCGCAATGCGTGCAGTATGTAATAACAAGACGACAACATACTATGTTTGCTAAACCTGCCTGGATTAGCAAACAGGCGTTTACAATGTCCCTTAGTATTAATGTAAACTATAAGTGTATGCAATCACTAAGCATCCAAGCACATCTGGGACATATTTCATAAGCAATCTAAGAATTATAATTTTCAGTGAGGATTTTCCTGTTGTTAAATGCAACAATGTCCGGCATGGTAACCATCGCGTTAGATAGTCCACATCTTGTATTAAACTAGTCCTAGGGCGGAATTTAAGAAAGCTGTGCGCACTATCAAGTAACGTTTGCGATGTTTCTAGAAACTGGATAGGTAACAGGGGGTCCAGTCTTTCAGCTTTCCTTTTAAGACGATTTCCGCTGAACGTTCGAGCAATAAGTGCAAAAATAAAGTTACCGAAAAATACTCATAGCATGGTAACATTTTGAATTAAAAAAGGAGAAGATATCAATACTGAAGCTCCCAAGCTGACCCCGCGAGAGAAAATTTAATTTAAAGTTATCCATATTTTAATTCAGAAGACGCAAACTGTAAGTTCAAAACAAAATGGCGCCTGTTTTTAGCATAGTTTTACGAGATTTGACATTAATTTTCTCGAGAATGCTTGAGAATTTAATCGCGGGATCACTTGGAAAGGTGAACTAAGTAAGATGTTTCAAATAGTATTCATAATGTTACCGTGCTATGAGTACTTTTTTCGTAAATAATTTTAACACCCATTGCCCGAATGCTGAGCAGAATCCGTTTTGATCCCGGTTCCCACCCTATTTTTTGTTGGCTCCCGCCTTTTTGCACATTTGGGTTGCAAAATATTGTTGTGGAGCGCGCGCGATCGAGCGAGCGGGGAAGCCGGGAAAACTAGCGGCAAAGAACTACCAACTACGCAGGCTAGCTTCCTTTCTACGTTAGATGTGTAATTCCTGGTTCTCTGAACCGAAAAATGGCAAAAAACGTAAAATTTGTTAATCTCGCTACTTTGAAACGAAAAATCGTAACGTAAAATTTGGAACTGAAGCGAAAAATCGTAAAATTCGTTGCAGAATTCAATCTTGGACATAAGTGGGTTTCTGCCTCTGTTCCCCCACTAGTAATTTCCGAAAGGAACGTTCTTCCCTTCCACGTGTTTACACGAATCTTGTGTTGATGTCAGTAATACGGAACTTCCTCAATAAGAATTCTACCCTAGTGCCTTTCATGATTGAGAGCCAATGAGAACGTTTTTAAAGGACTAAAGTGACAGTTAAATATTTCGCTATCGTATTTTCCTTGTTCAGTGAGTCTCAGGCTCCGCGGTGGGGAAAATAACTGAAAAAAAAAATTGGCGAGCGAAGCGAGCCGATGGCAGAGAGGGGGAAGCGAACGGGAGGCGTTCTCTCCACCGCGGAACCTGTTCACAGGCTAAGCTGTCGGAAAATAACGGCGAACTGTAAGTAACTATTACTTGAAACTTGCTACTCAATGCTTATTCCTGAAAGTACTCGGGCCGATTAAAGCGATCATGTGTGCGTTTCCCAAAAACCCCGAAAACTTTTCGGCTCCAAAAAGCCATTTGTACAAACATGAACCACTCATTCTTCAAGGCTGTCATTTTGACATGTGTTTAAGACCAAAAAGTTTTTAAACTATAACGAAGTATCATGCTTAGAAGCGTCTTTGTGACAAGTTACAGTGTGAATTGATTCGTTTTATAGTAAAAGTTCAGTGAAAGTTGTTCGCCACTTTCAGCGTTTCAATTTCTTCTTAAAATTGCTGGGCAACCAGCATAATTTTGCGTTTTAACCGGAGATTTAAAAAATGTTTCCACTATTCCTTTCTGTCTTGTTTGCAGGACGCGACATTTAATGCTATACCGCGAAAAACATGGATGTGCTCCAAAACAAAAGTGGAAGTCCGAACCCTACAGAGATTATCAGCACGGAAGCACATTACGTCATAGCTGGTGTATACGCGTTCCTGGCTGTAACTGCGATCAGTCTTAACACGCCAGTGCTTATTGCGTTTATAAAGGACCGCGCGCTTTGCACGCCCTCCAACAGAATAATTTTAAGCATAGCGGTCGGTGACTGGTTACACGCAGTGTTGGCGTATCCCTTGGGAGTTGTCGCGAATGCATCGCACGGATGGCAGGCAATCAGTGGTGTGCGTACGGGATGCACATGGTATGCCTTTATCACAACGTTTTTGTCATTTGGTATTATGCTTCACCATGCCACTTTCGCTATTGAACGAGCACTTGTTTTAAACTTCGCCGTAACGTCCTTGACGAACGCAAAAAGACTCAATTTTGTCTTAATTGCACTTTGGGGTTTCGCCTTGCTTTGGAGTTGTTTCCCGCTGTTTGGATGGTCAGCGTACGCTCCTGAAGGCGACAGCGCGCTCTGCTCGATTCGTTGGCAATCGTCCGACCCACGTGACATTGCTTTCATCGGATGTATCTTCTTTTTCTTTTTTGTGGCTCCCATCGTTACTATGGTTACCGCTTACTCGAAGATTTACCGCAACGTAAAGAAAATGACTCAAAGTGCGCATGGATTGTGGGGAAAGAACGCAGCCCCTACTCAAGAATCCGTACATGCAGAAATAAAGACCGCGCGCATGGCGTTCACAATGTCGTTTTGTTTTTTGTTCGCATGGACACCGTATGCCACTGTTTCGCTGTACTCTGCTATAGGAAAACAAGAGAGTATTTCTCCATTGGTGGCGACCTTACCTGCTTTATTTGCAAAAACAGCGGCGTGTTATAATCCAGTTATTTACTTTTTCTCGTTCAAAAAATTCAGGGATAGTCTCAGGAAAACAATGAGGCCAATGTGCGGTCGCTTCATGAAACAAGACGCTGCAAGTTCTACAAACATTGAGATGATGAGAACAGCATTTTCTTGGACGGGCAAGTACAGCAAAAAATGGTCAACATCAGAGAGTCCTAACAGTCCATTTCTAGATGGTCAAGCGTGCGAGCGAGAATCGTGCGAAGGAGCAAAGTCTGATGCGAGTGAACATGATGGTCAAGAATGTGAGCGAGAATCGTGCGAAGCAGCAAACCCTGATTCGAGCGAACATGATGGTCAAGCGTGCCAGCGAGAATCGTGCGAAGGAGCAAAGTCTGATGCGAGTGAACATGATGGTCAAGAATGTGAGCAAGAATCGTGCGAAGCAGCAAACCCTGATTCGAGCGAACATGATGGTCAAGCGTGCGAGCGAGAATCGTGCGAAGGAGCAAAGCCTGATGCGAGTGGGCAAGGCTGAAGGAGATTTGGATGAGAATTTCTGCTTGGCTTATTTTGATACTTCCCGCCTCATAGAGCTTGTTCTAATGTTTTGCTACCTTGCTCGCTCGCGTGCTAAGCTCGCCTTTTAAACTCCGGCTCTTCAATTCAAGACTCAGACTTTTTGAGAGCAACGTTGGTCGACGACAGCGCATGACAGTCGACGCACAAACGGGAGCCTGCGACCTCATCAGTTCAACTGAAAATTAGTAATGGTAATGGACTGAGTGGAGTACAATTCAGGGAGTAATCGGGTGAGTAATTTTAAGTCGGCCGAGCGCGTAGCGCGAGGACGATTTGAAATTACGAGCGCGAAGTCCAGTTACCATTTAATCGTATCTATAACAAAATGCGAGATTAGAAAACCTACGTGCCCTTCGGGGATATATTCTTGATTATCACTTTTGCAAGCAGAGGAGAAACAGCTACAAAGAGAACCCATTTCAGTGCACCTGATGGACGCGCGTGCAGCGTAGTTGTCCGATTCCAGCTGTGCAATTGCAAAAAGTTCAAAATGGACAGCTGTAATTGGACACCCACGTGATCACCCTCCAATTACGTATCAAATAGGCGCCCGGAGAACCAATCACAATGGAGCATTTTGTTATAGATACGATTAGAACAAATAACTGTTTTTGAGGAAGAAAGAGTAGATGAGGGAACAAGTGAGTTTCACTTACCGGTAATTTAACTTAGCTTAGCTTAGCTTAGCTCTTAACTAAACTAAACTAAACTAAACTAAACTAAACTAAACTTAACTTAAGGACGTTCGCGCTAATTGTTTCTGCGCATCCTTACTGCGCACGCAATTCACTGCTATGTCATGCATTGAGCGCGCGCGCTGTTGGAGAAATGTGGAGATATATAGCGCAAGTGGGCACTTTAGTATCTATGCACGGTTTTAACTCTCTTAAATGTTCGGTGACCCCATATTTTCTTTTGATAAATCACTTTCTCTGTCAATTATCTACGTTTTGAGAAAAATTAAAGAAAATCTGTATTGTGGAAGTTTTATTTTTTTCAACTTTTCTGCCCTCGCGTCATCGAATTATGCTATTATTGTAGCTGCACGGTGTTCGCAAAAGTCCATCTTAGAGGACGAGTTTAACTAAAAGGATGACACCAGCTCACATTGTTTACTTGACAGACCCACTTAAATAAAATTTGACTAAGAAAGTGGGTCTACAGCGAATCATTTTAAATATTTTTCAACTAACAAGCACTGAGGCCATGTCCAGTTGCGAGGGCCGATTTGTCAAAATTGGGGTAGTTTTCCACGCGCTTTATTTTGAAAACGAAGTCGGTGACCCCCCAATTTTTTTGCATTTCTGACATAGGTAACTCATTATCTGACTGTAGCCAAAGTATGAAAAAAATCTGTATTGTAGAAGTTTTTCGCGCGAACGTCCTTAACTTAACTCAACTTAAATTAACGTAACTTATTAACTTATGAACTTAACTTAAGCTAGCTTAGCTTCCTCTGAACTTAACTTAAGTTAACTCAACGTAACTCAGTTTAAATTAACCCAATTGAAATTAACTTCACAAACAATCTAATATTGTTCGTGCCGAAACGTTTCACTCTAAACTTAACCAGACAACCCCAATTCAAAAATTGTTATTACACAAAAAAGTTTATGAAAAAGATTAATGAAAAAGGCGAAAGATTTTTGCCTCCTAGCCTCTCAATTTTAAAATAAAAGACGTTGGATTCCAGATATATATTTATATTTATTCTATGTAAACAGGTAGATTGTACATTCATAAATTTTTAATTCGTATACGACCCACCATCTCTGCTGACTAAACGATCGTTTGTAAAATAATAAAGTATATACTACTACTAGTGATTGTTCAGTACTTTTATGGTAAGCATTAATCTTAGAATTCTACGAAAAAGCACTTAAATTACACATTTGTTTTAACATATTTCTTGTATATGCATGGCCCTGAAGAAGTTGAAAAAACATTTAAAATAATTTTAATTTTTCTTAGCGATTAGCTCCAAACTATCAAAAGTTACACTTGAAAGGTTTCTTGCAACTTTGTCATAACTGAGGATTTCAGCGCTACACCTAAAACTTAAAATTATTTCATTCAGTTGTGCTTTCCTCCTAACCTCTGTCGATTACCATCAAAACAGACAACTTCATTTTTATTTGTCTGTTCGTCATATTTCAACAAAGTCTGCGAGTTGAAAAGCTCGGTTTGGGCTTTAACCCTTTAAACCCTAAAGTGCATGACGAAAATGAAATTCCTCTTTACATATTACTGCTTTTTCAAACATTCAAATGATGAGAATAAAGGAAACAAACATCAAGGATAAGATCTCTTGATATTTAGACCGTCTCCTTTCAAGTTCCATTCCAAATCTATGGAGAACAATTAGGAGAATATACATTTTCATATCAGGGCTTCAAGGGTTAAGAGTCCTCGTATCACGACCCAACAACACCATCAACCGACTATAAATCACATTCTTTACTCTGAAGACGACTTCTTCTCAGGGTAAGGAAACTCTTGTCATCTTTTTAGGGCCTATTTTCACTACTGCCAGCGTCAGCCCTGAATTAAGACTATTCACCAAAAATCAATTGGCTTACCATAAAAAGTAATATTAAAAAACAAGAGGCATCAGAATTTTACAATGAGTTCCCGTCGACACGAATACGTTTTCGTTCGTTTTGTATTTGAAAACGGAGCGGCTTTTAAAAACGTGTTTTTTTAAGTGGCAGTTTATGAAAGGTCTTTTCGGCTTGCATCATTGCTGCTGTTCATACTTTCTTCTGTTTTTACGAGCGACGAGTCAGAGGCAGTTTCAGATCGAGGTTGTGACGACAAAGATGACGTGGTATTGGTTGAGACCTCCTGCGACGTAACAGGCACGGCTGTTGTAGACTGGGTTGTAGTAACTGTAGTCTTAATAGGACAGTGCTTGCGGCATTTCGATTTCTTGTTGATAACTCTCTGTAAGGAATTTCTGAAGACAAAACGGATTCGTTTTATGGAAACTGTGGTGAAACACGTTAATTTTATATCAGCTTTGTTGATGTATGGTAAACTGGCCACCGCAAGGAAATTCAAAAGGATTTAATAAAAGTATAAATTAATGAATGACAAAATTCTTTAATGAGTATGCCAGCGTCACTGTATGAAAACTAGTGATTTATTTATCTAGTATCTTTACAGTGGCAATTTACCTTACACAAATTCAAAAGATATCAAATTGAAGTTTTATTTCAGCTGCTTTTCTATCGCCCTTTTCTTCCTTACAACATTGCCTTCTCGGTATTGTAAGCTCACGTTTCGATAATTATACTGTATGTAGTTGTATGAGTGTCCCTTACAGCTTTTGTTTTCTTTGATGGTGGCTCTCTGAGTATGCGGCTACGTTAAACGCGTCATATTTTCGACTAATAATCTATTTTATTCAAACCACTAGCGCCCTTAGCTTCCGTTATTCTAGGCAGTCAGTTTGTTATACTTTTGATATATTTCTTTCGTTTTTAATTCTGAAAATTATGATGACTTGATGAATGTTTTCGTTGCTTTTGCACAAGCATAATGAAACTTACCTAACGAATGGGTATCCCAGGTAGCTAAACGGCATGGTGAAATGATCGACCAGAAGTCCACACCGATCATAGATCAATATATCATCCTTTACACCACCTAGCATTCCCATGATGTTTAGCGAAGCTGGCTCTTGATACACTGGGAACGAGACCCGTCTGGTCAGCTCCCTGATTGTGGAGGCGGCCTTTTTCATGTTCAAAATCACGAAAGAAACGTCAGTGATGTTCCTGAAAGGATAAGTGAATGGATTTAAATTGTGATGCTATAGTTCTTCTCCTTTGGAAACCTGACAAACACGCTCCATTTATAACTTACAGGAAAGAGGACACTTCTCATATAAAGGAACACTGAAACATGGCCCACATACGAACACTACCTATATAACCTCTATAGAGGGGGCACCTTCCATAAGGGGACAGTGAGTCACGCTTTTGGCCACAAACGAACACCACACTTGTCGTCTGTAGTAAGAGGACATCTCCCATAAGGGGACACTGAGTCACGGTCCACATACAAACACTACATTTGTAACTTCTAGTAAGGGACAAGTCCAATAAGGAGACACTGAATGATTGTCCTGACCACACAAACACTACAATTGTAACAACCACTTACAATTGTAACCGGTGTTTACAAATACAGGGACACTATCCTCTAAGGGGACACTGAGTGTTGGTCCTGACCACACAACACTACAATTGTAACCACCAGCGACAGGACCCGATTCCTAAAGGAGGCACGGGGGCATGGTACTGGCCACACACAAACACTACATTTGTAACTTCCAGTAAGGGGACACCTCCGGTAAGGGGACACTGGGACATGGTCCTGTTCACAACACTGAATCATGGTCCTGTTCACACACAAACACCACATTTGTAACCTAGCCTCCAGTAAGGGAACACCTTCAGTACACACAAACACTACATTTGTAACCTCCAATAAGGGGACACCTCCCGTAAGGAGACACTGGGACAAGGTCCTGCCCACACACAAACACTACATTTGTAACCTCCAGTAAGGGAACACCTAACGTAAAGGGACGCTGGGTCATGGTCCTGTCCACACACAAATTCACAGTTACGGTCCTGACCAGACAGCCAGTGACACTACATTTGTACATGTAACCTCCAGTGAGGGGACATCTCCCATAATGGGCGACTAAGTCGTGGTCTGGACGACACAGAAACACTACGTTAGTCAACATCCAAAAAGGAGACACCTCCAATGAACCTTACTTTTTCAAGACCATCTCTTTATACATGACGTTCATCTGGCCAGCCTGCCACTGGCAAAATCGTCAGCTGGCTAGTAGTAGTCCAAGGAATACCACGTGACCCTTTGACTTCGCCTCAGCCAATGGGTTGAGTTGACCTATAGTCCATGAGGGAGGCCGCTGGCATATTCTTGAGCCTTCAATGGACACCAGAAACGAAAACGAGGCAACCAGGAGTGGTACGGCAAGTGCACGCATCGTGCCCGCTAAGATAAAGCATATAAAGAATTAAAGGAATTTTAATGAAAATATGCGGTAACTAATGGATTCCCATGCTGCACATGAGCGTATTTTTCGATTATGTGTTCCTACGTTCCTTTATTTGAAACTTGGTATAACATATATCCTGGTGTAGATGCTCGGCCGTTTTACCTATGACCCCTATAAAGGCTGGCCGGTACCTCGAATAAACGCCGGAGGACTCCGGAAAATACGCTTTTCTTTGTTGTACGATGTCAGAAGCTAATGAAAGAATTAGGATGACACTTTTCTGCTTGTCTCGGACTCGATTTTTAACCGCCCGGGAATTTCGTTCCCGAGTAAGCATGAGTAAGAAACAATACCGTGTGCTCGGGTTTGTCGAAACCACCGAGCGCAATGATAAGGAATGCCGACGCTGTAGTTTGGTTTCATGATCCCTATCAGTTTCTTTAGTATTACTTCTTCTACTCGCCTTTACGATGCGGAACTAAAAGACGCTTAAATGACACTTACTTCTGTTTAAATAGGCTCATTACTCTGTAATACGGTGATCGAAAGATCTTGAGAATTTTACGAGTAGGAATTTGACGTTCAGTGTTACGTAAGATAGTAAATAAGATCTCCGGTTTAAGATTGTTCGTCCCCCCTTACTGAACATCAACAAAAGCCTGAACTGAAAGGCTTCAATTCGTCTTCAACTTTGAATAGGTGCTTCTACAACCACTTACCCCGTTAGACAAGGACCTCTTCTTTTCGTCGTCGAAAATCGCGTGAGTGGAACTTTCTGTCTGCACCTTTTAAAACAGCCGAAGCTTTGTAGACAGGAGAAAACGATCTAGCCTTTATTGGAGATAAACGTTTGCCTTATCAAATATCACTGTTCAAGTCACGTTTCATCAACCATCCTCTTCTCTGATTGTTCAAAAAAAGTGAAGGTCACCAAGTATCTGTCAATAATGAACACATCTGTCATTCATTTCACGAGATCATTAACATTCTTTTACTCGAGTAAAGGCAGGGGCAGTATTTTTATGGAGGGTGGTGTAGGGTATTTTTGTGAGGCATAAATCACAATATCATAGTTTGTGCGTGACTTGAAACGTGCAATAGCATTTTTCTTTGTGAAACGCTATTTGTCAAGTAGCCATAAGTGCAAGCAGTAAAGCGTGGACTAAGTTTTAAGTTTTAATTTTTAAATGTGTGTGTGTAACCACGTTAAAAAAAAGTTCGTGGAAATCGATTAAGCGTACGTGACATGAAAAGATTCATAGTTCTTTACCTTCGTGAAACCTCACCACCACCACCACAAAGGCATTTCATTGCGAGATAATGGCGTGGTCTTAATGGGGGGATCCCTTTATTCGTTTACCTTGGGGAATCGATAGTCGTACCTAGGCCAGAACAGGTGGAACCACGCCCATGAAACACGAGTGTCTGGAAACTTTAAGAGGGTTATCCAAGCGAATAAAACACGAATAACTCAATACAGTGAGCTTGCTCACAGACTATTATGGGGTTGCCTCTAAGAATTAAAGGCAAGGAAAATCTGATGTTACTCCTGTATGTCATCTACGAGTCCCTTTTCAGTCATCTCATCAGTTACTGTATTAGAGACGAGGTTTATCAGAGGGAGAATATTTTTTTTTGGGGGGGGGGGGAGTTAAAAGACAGGTTGCAGATGATGTTCTGTCAACCTTTGTTATGATTTTCATCCTTTGTAATACCCACTGAAATTCGTAACAACCTGTCGCACTTTGTAATAACAGTTGTCAGAGGCGGATCCAGGGAAGGGGTTAAGGGGGTTGCAACCCCCCCTTTGAGCAGCATTTTTTTTGTTATTTTGTTTGATTCTTCCTAAATGGTGGCCAATGGTGTGTCGCCTTCCACACCATTGGTTGTCGCACTTTGTAATTGTAGCGGACAGCTCTTGGACTTTGAAATAACAAGCTGTCGCACTCCATGACATGGTTCTAACTTTGAAACCTGTGGACACAACCCTATACCATGACAATTTAAATGACACCCAAATGAGTAGTACCTCAGTGTTTGCTGTTTGAACATTTAAAGATTTATTATGCTGTATGAGGTGTTTCTATCCTTTATGCCTGTATACAAAACCTTTAAGTGACTCAGGGTTCGTATCCTTTTTCAGAAACAATTTTCCAGGACTTCTCCAGGTCTCCCAAATGCACAATAAAAATAAATTATTGAAGCAATAAAACTCTTACGAAGAAGAAATCCAAAAATAATACTGCAGACAATTGCTCTTAAAGAAAACGTTTTTACAAGAGTTTATCGATTTTCAGGACTTTCCAGTACCTGCATTAATTTCCAGGACTTTCCAGTCCTGGAAAATGCCAGAATAAAAATTCCAGGACTTTCCAGGAATTCTAGGACCTGAACGAACCCTGGTGACTATTTCCAATGAAAGTTGATGTGCAGTACTTTCCAAATACCTTCTAGTGGTTCTGTTTAAATTAAAAATATTTCACATTTACGTTTCAATTTGGACAAGATGTACTTTTGAGGGATGGCCTCCTTTTGAGGATTTTATGCAGTAGGCTTAAAACACTGAGAAAATGAAATGACTAGATCAGTTTACATCAACATATAATTTATTATTTTCTTTAAGATCAAGATACTGGTGACAAGTTATGACAAACATCAGCTAAGATAAAGGTATACTTTTCTATGCTGACTAATCAGAAACATTTCTTGTTAAAAAGAAAACAACTAACATGAAAAATTTGCAGACATTTGCCACAACATTCCCATTTTAACTTTACAGTTTCCAATACGGTAGCTTTATGTGAATACAATTATTTCAGGATAATTCTGCTTCTACTCATAACATATATGTTCTGATTATAGATTTTCATGTTGCATACAATATATTCTATTCCAAAATTTACTTCAAATAAATTTAATTTAATTTTTTCTTTAATTAATTTTTAATCACACATACTTATTTCTTTTTTTGACTCTGGAGGTCTTATACGAGCCTGACTTTAACACTTTCAGGAATTATTTTACCATGTTCCCCTTTCGTTTAATTTAGCCTTACTGGATAACTTCGACCAAAACTCAACATGGTGTCACGCAAACGTGACTATGTCACAAAATTATGCGTGACAATAACATTATGTCAATAACACTATTTCAAACTTGCAAAACAACACCACCAGCAACAAACTAACACACACTGCCTTTCTGTTTTTATGTTTCTCGAATAGCAACGTAAGCAACGTTCAGCAGCAACGTTTGTAAACAAATATTCAAATTGTATGGTTTAATGCGAGCTTGTGTTGTCCTAGAGCAGTGTGACTTCCAAAAAACCGTCCGCAACGCACGCAAGCCCAGTGATATAACTCTTCGCTGTGTTGATTCAGGCTGACTTTCGACCTGAAGCTCTTGAAACAGACACCACATGTGTACAGGAAGTCGATGAAGCGAGAGGGGTCTCTCAGACGGCCGGTGCGAATGCAATACACGCTCTGCAAGAAAGCTTGCCTACGCTTGTACCAAACGGTGTAGCTGAACTGGAAACCATACACAGAACTGGAACATTCAGACGACGTGGAATTTCGACGTTCCCTGCTGCAACTGTGGACCTCAACGTCGCGTCGTGAGGGACTTTCGGAGTGTTCTTCTCGGCGGTTGTAACGCCAGTCGTGTCTGGAATACGGGTGGTAGCGATGATGTCTGCATCTTCTTCGGTGCTTCATTTTGTAACCAGCACGATTTTGCAGCTGAAGTCTTCTATCGTTGTAGTCGCTTTGAACATGGCTGCATTTCTTGTGCACTTCCTGACGAGCAAAACGCGAGCGCCTATCATCTTCTTCGTAGTAAATATCCACCTCTTTCGAGGGTGTGCGCCGAGCGGTAATTTGCAAGCTGTCTCCTCGCCACGAAAAGGAACGCGTGTTTTCTTTGAGCCGAGCGGAGCCGTACAGAAGCGAGGGATAATCAAACACGTTTTCGACGTACTCTACCCTCTTCGTCTTGATGTAACGGCATTTTCCAATCTTTTCCAGCTCTTGCAAGACCCAAAGTCGTCGGTTGTTTAACGTGTACCATTCCCACTTCTCTGGGTAGAAAACAACTTCAATAAGCGGTATATCCTCGAGGAGAATTTCTCCGTTCTTTATCTGAGTAAATGTTTCCGCCAGAGGAATACCATTGTCAAATTTCGACATAAGTAAGTTCTTGGTGAAGCGTATTTCTGAAGGCTTCAAAAGAACGAGGTAGGTAAAATTCATTGTGATATTTGATGTTTTGGTGGCTTCGGGATTGAAGTGAAGTGGCAGATCTTGCGCGCTGATAAACAAACTTTGCAGCAGCACGTGCAAACTATGGCGCGAAAAATTCCCAGGGGAGCGTGGCGCGCGAAGAAAAACAAGCAAACAGACACTAGCGTGGGTGGAGTAAGGGCTTTTGTCAGCCCTGCTATCTAATTATTTAATTTTTTACTAGAAATACGTGACTCGCAGAACCTCGCGAAGCTCAGGCACGGGTGCACCACAAAATTGAGCGATGGGAGTGGGGAGGGGATAGAATTTTGCTTTAACTGGAGGTGTGGATGGGTGGCCACAATGGTCCCCAATTGGGAGTTAAGATCGACATTCTGGTTCCCATTCGCTTCCATGTAACTTGCATCCAATCCTCTGTCATGTATACGAAAATACGTTCAGCCCCCCCCCCCCCCCACCTCTCTTCATTCTAAAATAAGGTAAATTGCTCTCTGGAGAGGACGTATAGTATTCCTGTGGACCTGTTGTCCAAAACAATATGTGTGGTGTTTCTGTTTATTTTGGTTGGGTGAGAATAGGTTATCAGAAATGCAGTTCAAATTCCAATTGGAACTTGTTATCTCCAACATTAGCCCGGCCATTTCCTTTGGATTCTGTTGTACAGTTTTTGTTCTATTTACTGGGTATTGACAAGTGTCAATAGCTAAATCAATACATTATTTCCCTTGACTGGTTGAGATACTGTAGCAGGAGTCTCTCACTGCTGAAGAGTGATGTGGTGCATTAAAAAAATTATCCATTTTAACCCAAAAGTTGAAATGAGAATAATACAGAATAATGGCAAGCAAAGCACAGAGTTTCATATTGATGTTGTAACATGTTTATTCATTCCCCCAACATACTATAGAAATTGGATTAGATAACTGTCACAATAATATACATGTAATACATTAACCCTTGAAGCCCCAGTGACCAGCATCTCCCTACAATAACAATGCTTTAATTAGGTCATCAGAATTAAGGAATTGATCACCAAACATGAATAGTGTTAATGTCAGTAGAAAGAAGTTCTCTGCACTAGTACTACAAGAAATGTATGAAGACCAGTAAGGAGAATTTGCAGGTTTACATTGGGGCTTAGGGAGGTCAATTGGTGTGAAAAGCAAGAGTAGCTAATTAAGGGAAAGGGTGAATGTAGATTATAGCATGTGAAACCTTCAGAAGTAAGACAAACTTTCACATAGACAAATCATGCTGAAGGTGATCAGGATCTTAATTCCCATGAATTTGGTGCTTGTTTGTGCACTCTGGGAGGAGAGCTGTGATGCTGGTCACTGTATATAGCATGAAATTGTTATCAATAATTAATTTTAAGCAGTAATGTTTGTTTCACATCAAATACATGCAGGTAGTACGTACCTATCCCCGCTACACATTTTAAAGTGGTAATTGTCAGGCAGAGCAATACTTGTAAGTGCATTTCCAAACCAAATTGTGAACAGAAATTGTCCTTTCTGATCCATCTGAATATTATTTCTTTTAATATTAACAGGGTCAAATTATATCCATAACGGAAAACATAAACTTTTATAAATTCCTACTGATCCAATATGAATTATTTCTTTCAAATATTTTTTCGGGAACGTCCTAAACTTAAGATTTAAATTCTTTTTACTGCTCATACACAAATATGCTAGTTGTTTGGGGAACTGAAACCTATTTTGTGAATAATTTCATTTCTCTTGTGTAATCTGTAATTTTGAACATCCTTGGAAAAGTAATTATACGTTAATAATAATTACTGGTACATCAAGAGTAAAGATACCTGTTCAGTCACCGTCCGTTGGAAAGGTACTGATATTTCTAGCAAAAGTATTTTGATGATCGTGTGTTTTTTCCCGCCTCTTGTTGCTTCTATAACAAAATCATTTTGTCGAAGCACTTCTTGTCGGTGTCACCGGTCCTGATCGGTTTCAGCACACATTTTCTCGAAGAGTTTGTAGCCACTGGGTTCATTCTTACCGGTATTATTCAATTGGTGTGACTGAGTTATAATATTCGAAGACTTTGTATCAATTCTCGCGTTGTTGGCGAATTTCGTTTTATCGCAGCGCTGTGCTATCAAGGTAAATTTAAGCTACGTTATGTATGTTTCAAGATTTCTCGCCTGTGATATTCCAGTCTCCTGTTTGTGTCCTGCTGATGGCTTTAGTCTTCGCTAGGCTATTATCGGAAAACGATGTTCTATACCCGTGCTTTCTTGTCGTCGACTCTTTCGCCTTCGTTGTTCGCGCTGAATTTCAAGTCGGCGTTCACGCTGAGTTTCAGTTGTAAATCTCCCCCGGAATGGATTTTCAGCCACTTGTTTAATCAGGCGTTGCTTGCTTGTTCACAGACGATGAATAAACATATCAGCACCCAAATAAACGCAGCGAAGCAAGCAAGAAATGAAGAAACACGCCGAAGAAACATGAGAGTGCACAACTGTCAGCGGTCGCGATTTGGTTTTGTTGCTAGGCAACTGTGCGGACACCATCGAAATATATATGGGCCGATCGAGATTTGACCGCCCTTAGCGATCCTCGCGCGAACCCCACGCGACAAATTTATAAACCTCGCTACGCTCGGAGGGCCTTCGGCCCTCCTCGCTTCGCGAGGAATTAGCAATCCTTTAGAGATAACAAAAAAATTGTCTGCTAAACTAGCATAGGTTTTCTCAAACGTCAACATAAGGACTAAATGCTAAAAAATTGAGAAATGACAATCGCTTTCATTTGAGCTGAATAAATATTAATAACGAAAATAAGGGAGAGAGGTCCTAAGAGGACAAAACAGTTCCCGTGTGGAGAGGGTTGGATGGAATTTTGCTCGAAGTAGGTACCAGTCTCCCAATTCCTGGAAAGGCCTGTGCTTCCTTAGCTTGCGGAAGAGAAGCGAAACCGTGCTGGCGAAATGAAGGATTTTACGTTGCTTTTCATCAAGTTGACCTGTCTTGCTTGCTTAGTGCTTGTAAGCGGGGACAGTGAAGGTGGAAAAACGCTTCCGATGGAGGAATGGCTGGATCCGGGCGATATGATTCACTACGACGCTGACAGAGTGCTTGAGAGCACGGTTAGTTTCGTTTTCTGGTTTTCAAGATAAAGCATAAAGCTTAAGTTTTCTTAGCTACAAATAACCAGTAAGCTTAGTAAGGTTGCTTTCATCTCACCCTCCACATCAATATCCCTATTTTGCAAGACAACCTACAGCTGTACAAGCGCTGACTGATTGGAGATTGTTAACTCCCCCCGGTTTAAAAGTGATTTAGAGAAGGCGGAGGGGGGTTGGGGAGTGGGTTTGCGAACTTTTCCTTGCATTATTCCGTTACAGTATGTTGCCCAGTTTTCGCATGGGCCCAGTTTTCGTACAAAAAGAACTTTATTTGATTATTTTCGCCGGTCGTTCAAATCTTCGTTAATCGAAGAATACCGAGAATAAAAAGAACATTTCAGCTATAAATTGCTGGTTTTGCCAGGCTGTTTGAGGAAGAAGAAGGTCGGTGCGGACAATTTCTTTCGAGGTGAGTAAAAGTTTAGGGGCTAATATTTGCACTTTTCACTGCACAGTAAAGGTATTGTAGATAAACAAATAGCCCGTTTTGTAGGTAATTTTGCAAGGAACTTCATGATTTTTGGACAGTTGATAGATAAAAGATGAAAGTGAATAGGAAAACTTTCAACGCCAGCTTAAATCCAACTTCTTCTGAATTTTAGCGGTGACAATATTCGCATACATTTCGACCTACTGTGCCAGTTTTCGTACACTTAGCTGCGCCTTTCTGAAAACCTATTTTTAACTAAGTTAAAGAATTGAATTTTAAACTTTACTGTATGAAAACTAATAAGTCGCAAGTGTAGCAAGATTACACAACAATCCTTGCAAAGTACACGATACACTACATCTATTTGTTGTGGTATAACTGCGACGCGTTACATCCAGGTCATGCAAAGGTCATGAATATTTGATAAACTTTATAATCCCACGCAAACAATCTAAAACGTCAATATAAATAACTAAGGTAGATGTGTATGCATAGAATGTTGACATACACCTTGAAATATGGTTAGTTTACCGGTTTTACCGATTTTTTTTCACTCCGTTGCGATTCTAGTAAACATTTACAAAAGTAGCTAAGAAAAGCAAACGTAAGAGGAAACAGAAGAAAAGCGTTTGCTATTCTAAAGGCGTAAGCGGAAACGGAAGTAAAACGTCGAATCTTATACAGGCCTTTTCTTAACAGTTGTAATACGCGGAATAGTAACTGGTCAACTACCTTTGCCAGGGCAGTAAATCACGTACGAGACGATAGATTGAGCGTAAGAAAAACCGCCCAAAAGTGGGAGATTAAAAAATCAACACTGAAGGATCGATTAAACATCCACCCCCCGAATAACCATTTGCTTTGTACACCAAAACATTTGTCGCTAAACCGACTTCTATTCACAAATCGAAGAGAAAACACGATAAGCATGCAGCAGAGTAGCTGACACGTCAGTTTGCGTCGATTGTTTTCGTGGAAAAATGTTATTTTGTAGATGTACGAAAACTGGGCCAGGTGTACGAAGACTGGGCAACTTAGGAGTTTTGGGAAAAATGGCATAATTTTGAACATACGTCGATCAAGCGGCCAATCGTTTTATATATTAAAGGTAAGTAAATGGGCTACCTGTAAAAGAAATTTCAGAAATTTTCATCTCACAGACGAAAGGATATAGCGGTTACAATCTAAAGTGTACGAAAACTGGGCAACACACTGTACAGGAAAATTGCACAAAGAAGGTCATATCTTTTCACCAGATGATTGGGTGAGAATTGAGTATTGCCTAGTTACTAGAAAATTATAACATTAAATTAGTTGCTGACAACATTAAATTATAGGTCAGTTCTATTTTATTTATGGTTATTATATAGACAAGTGTGTTTTAGTGGAAAATAGACCACTCTTAGTAAAGTTCATGTGAAACTACATAAGGGAATCAAGTGGCGTATTTTCCGTATCCTCACAAATAAGGGTATGGATGGTGTCATTTCCTGCTTCTACACTGTTGTTTGTGCAAAAACACTTTAATCCATGTACACTTAATGGCAATAATGTTGTTGTGCAAAAATGGAAAAAAGAATAAAGGAAAAAGCCGAAAATATGAATTAATTAGCCATGCAAATTACATTGCATTAGAATTACATTTCCAAAGCCCTTATGGACTTCGGTGTATTCAATTTGATATCAATGAGTTGATACAAGGTCAATTGGCCACCATTGGTAAAAACCTTCTGAGCTTTAGCCTTTTATCAGAGCAATTCCCTGAATGTAGTTAGCGTGCCTAATTTATTCCTATTTGGGTTTTTTCTTTAACTCTCTTTTTTCATTTTATACATGATTGACAATGTACGTTATTGCAATTTGGTGTAATAAAAAGAAAACTCTAAAATAAAATTCATATCACCGTGGTTAAGGTGTCTGAACACAGTTTGCGCGCGCTCTACAATTTGTACTGCTGACGTGAATAAGCACTCGCGCACAAGGCTTTGAGAAAAACAAACATGGTGCCTGTTGGACTGTACAGCGATCATTTCATTTTGTTCAGTGAAGATTGTGCAAGTGTTTTTTCCGTCTTAACAATCAAACAGTTTGTTATATGTCAAAAACGTTTGTTTTTCAATGAATTAAAGGTAATACTCTTGGAAAATACCCTGCCTTTCTGGGATTGTTTGTATGGATCGAGAAAGATCGAGAATCCTGTCAAATGCAGCGCATACGCATATAACCAGAAAATTGTGACTGCACAATTTAGTGGAAATGCACTGATTTCTACGGAACCGCTCGTTAGAATTTCATGAAATTTGGTAGAATAATAGTTCCGAACACACTTAGCTCGCCTGCAAACAAAAATTGAAATCTGACAGAGGACATGTTCAGAAAACGTTAAAATGCAAAACACAAAACAACAGGAGATCTCTCTGTCAAAATTTCACCAGACCAGTGTCAATAGGCCAGTATTTTTTTGAGTTTTCTAGAGACAAATGATGGAAAAAATCTAATGACTGGATTTTCTGAAAATAAATCAAACCCATTATTTAATGCCAGTTTAATACCAGCTGTGTTGCCATGGTAACGGTACCTAGTCCAATAAAACACACCAAATACAATCTTCTTTAGTTGAACTTGCACCTTGCCAATTTTGGCTGCCCAACTGCCAGTTGTTTGAAAATAACGATAAATAACGCATAGGTACAAGAAAACTGTGTTCGGCCACCTTAAGGTGACATGAGACTGGAGTTTTGGGAGCCCTCGCTGGAAACAAGAAAACAATTTCCCTAAATAGTCTTAAATTATGTTTGCATGGAGATGTCAGTGGTGAAAGTAAGGTGTTAAGTGTATTGGTTATTTTATAAAAGGCATTACAATCCAAGAGCTGTCAGAGCATATCAACCTTAGGTTGATTATAGAAATCTTCTTTGCTCAGATTTGGTTATTTCTGTGCACAGAGTCTTAGATCCAAGAAATAAACAATGTCATATACATAGCTTGATTTTTGTTTTTGTTTTTTTAATTGGCCTCTGTTTGTGAGGAGGTTTAACATGTGTTGCTCTGAAGTTTTCTTTTGCCTTTTAACATGTTAAATGTTGTTGAATGGAATAAGTCATAGTTCTATTCCATTTCCAATAAATTATCTCAACATTCAACTTGGCATGATACATTTGACAGTGTTAAACATTTGTTGAACAGGAAGACACAACAATAACATTTATACACTCTCTAGCGCTAAACAGAGGCTTAATCAGAAAACATCTTTCCAGGACATGAAATTGGGTCTGTTGGTGACCAACAATTGACAGTAGAATGTACAGATGTATAGATTTGTGGCCAGGACCCCCCTTATGTCCTGCCTTTGTGTGTTGTAAAAAAAAAATATGTAAAGCATATTTAGGTCAGGTAGAATTTTAATCAGAAGGGCATCTCAGTGTCCACAAACTAAACTTTGTTTAAATTCCCATTTTAGAGTTAGTGACCATTTTGAAATAGTTATGAGCCAAAAGGCTCCACAAAAATAAGTAAATTTTGTACGCTGCCTTCAAACAGTTAATCATGCTATTTTCTTATTGTATCATGAATAATAGTTTCCTGCTCCTCTTTTATGTGTCAGAAATTTTCTCAAACTGGCCCAAATGGTGCAAGCAAGACTGATTGTGGCAGACTCCAAGTAAAACTATCCCAGTGTTATAATAACTTGGAAAACAGGCCTCAGCAATGCCAGCCCTGTGCTGAAAAAACTGTTGTCAATGCATCACCCTGTGATACTCCTTATTTTAAAAAAGTGGTCAGAAGCATTCTGGGAAACCTTGAAGATCGTGGAGATCATGAAGTTGTTGTCACTGCTTCAAAAGATGATGTTGTTACCCTGGAAAAATTTGTCAAATCAGATGATGGCAATGTCCAAGATGTCTGCGAAGTGATCATTGGTATCATATCAAATTTCAAAGGCAAAGATGATTTTTATGATTTCAGTCAGTGGGACACGTCAACACTTGGTTACATTACCAAAGAGGCCTTCCTCATTGTGACAGCTTTTATTTTGGTGATCTGCGCTGTTGTTATCTTTGAAGTGCACACAACTTTGACATGGCGATCACAGATCTGGTTTGTGTTATTTTTGTGTTTTATTGTCAGCATTCCTTGGGAATGGTACCATTTATACAGAAAAGCATTTGCCTCCAAGCAAGCACAAATGGAAAAGGAGATACCCAAGCATTGCCGACCTGATCATGAATTACAACCGTTTGAGTCTTTCAAGCTTTGGTTAAGAAATTCCTTGACCTTTTCTGATGACATGTGTCTTAAATATCAGGAGACGCTGCTTGTTGATCCAATCTGGGAGGTTTCACCATCAAAAGTGAGTTTTTTTTTCCAATTTATCTTGAGTTCTATTTCTCAATTGTTGATTAGTTTCAAACTTGGCAGGAATTGTAACTGACTGTATCCAGTATTAATATTATTACTAACATCAGTAAAACCATGCTTGATTAACAATTTTTATGGACCTAAATAGTTCTTGATTCAAACACTTAAAAACTAGAAGTGAAGGATGGCAAATTACATAATGTCAACAAAAGCTAGATGAGAAAAATAGTGATAGCCAAGACAATGTTAGGAAAGAGGCACATGAACTACTTGTTACTACAAACGAAATACTGTATACAAGGTTTTATAAACGTTTTCCCTGCTATCAACTCTTTCAGGCAATATCTGCCACAGTAGCAACTATCATCGCTCAGCCATTTGAACACATTGCCGAAGCCGTTGGTAAAAGTTTCCGTGCCTTATTTAGAGAGGTGCCCATTCAGTGGCAGCCATTTGTGTTCATTGCAGTCGTCATCTTTGTTGTCATTGCCATGTTTACGCTGAGTGGATTACAAGTGAAGCTTCCATTTATGACAATCACCACTGTCCCAGCCCTCCCTGGAAACGTCCAGGCCAACTTGCAGAGACTCGAGAATCAAGTTCAAAATGTTGGAGCAGCTTTGGAGAGGTTGAATGAAGCTGTGGGACAAAGAGATGCAATTGACCAAGCCCCATTACAGGAGGACATACACAATCAACAATTACAGATAATTGAGATTTTGAATGCAATGAATGAACGTCAACAGAGAGCCCAGCCTGCAATTGAAGGAGTTGGATGTGAACAGGTGCAGAGGGCCTCAGGTCCTGAAGAAGTGGGAGCTGACTGTGCAGGGGCTGAGGAAGAGAGGCCCGAGAGAAAACCTGCTGAGACACCCAAACTTAAGGTCCCTGTTCAGAATACAGATGAAAATACCAAGGTTGGTGTTGAGGATGTAGGCTACCAATCATAGACCTTCAGAGTTTTCTCGCAATAGTAGGTTCAGATACTACACTTACTATCTTGCAAGTCTGCATTCAAGTTCATTGTTGGGTATGGCTACAGACTTAAGAGAAGTAACGTTAAACCAGTCCTACATATACATGTGCAGCTGTAGTTTGGTTATTAAACAAATGAACTCTGTCAAACAAAACAAACATTTTGTAGCAGGTAAGTTATGATGTATCTGGTGTTGAGATTTCACTCATTGTAGTAAAAAATGTTCCACCAAAACCATGGACAATCATTCAAGTCAATGTGACTTTAATCTGCAACTACTTGTTAGGCAACCAAATTAACTCAAAAGGTGGCTTGCATTAGCAACTCCGCTGAGGCTTACTACTCTTGCAACCAACCTTTCCAATTTAACCCTTTAAGCCCGTACAGTGATGAAAATGAAATTTGTCTTTTCATTATCTCTACTTGTTCAAACATTCAAGTCATGAGTATAAAGAAGTGATCATCAAGGATAAGATGTCTTGATATTTAGACAAATTCTCCTTACTAGTTCGACAAGAAATGCATGGAGAACAGTGAGGAGAATAATAATGCATTTTTTTTTCATTGGGGCTTAAAGGGGTAATTGTCTAGTGTGATCTCACATGTGAATGCAAGTTGATGGAAGTTGAAGCCACCTTACACTGACTCCCAACTCCATTTTAGCTACTAGGACTTAGTAAAGGCCAGTATGCACTGGAGTAAACAATTTATTTGTCTCTATCAAAATTCATGACAAAATCATTTCTACCAAATATTGACAATGTTTAAATTAATGTGTCCACACTCAAAAACAAAATTAATTTTCATAAACGCCACACATGTTAATCAAAACAAAACAACTTTTTTTACATCTGATACCCAATTTATTAAATGAATTCAAATTTATCGTGGTCTGAGGCAGGGCACTGTTCAGCACTTTTAAATTTTAGTAAGGTTTGACGAAGTTCTAGGGAAATAAAAAAATGGTATCTGCTGTTATAAAATGCTGTTGATGACTAGAAGTATTATTAGTACCAGATGTAAAAACTTTGCCCAGTGCATGTGGGCCCTGAGTAATCTTTGCTGTTATGTTGGGTGTAGCTGTCACAGTTGTGCTGATTATGGCTTTAGGTTTTTTAGGCTTTTAGCTGGGTTGAAGGATAGTGGAACTAATTTTAACCAGGAATGTTACAACATAGTTTGTCAGGTGTTGTGATGCGATGAGACGGTCGGCCCTGAATAAGTAAATGTCAGTATGTATCAAGAGCCAAATTCCTTAAGAAACCCTAATAGCTTGGACCAGACAGAAGATGCGCTGAACGTATGTGCAGTTACAAAAGGAGGCACCATCCTCAAATAGCCCATTTTTAATTAGTTGTGTAATCAGTGACCAGGCCTTTGTGTGGAAGTGAGGCTAGTGATATCATTGTTTTGAGATCTTGCAGTTTCATCCTGTTATCTGATTGGCTGTGACTGTTAGCTTGAGTTAAAAAACTTCCAGAGTTTATAGGGACTGAACTTGCCACCATTACCACATATTAAAGTGGTAACAGTGGCAGAGCACATTTTTTTTCTCACAAAGAACAAAACACAAGAAAAAACAGTAGTAGAGAAAAAATAACTTTATTTGTTACAGCATTGTTGTTTGTCTTATGAATACTACATAAAATTATTTAGTAGTTAGTAACAATATCAATTGAAACTATTGGAAATACGTAATTAACAAATGTTCATCTGGAAGTGAATGCTTCACTGAAAACAAATTTTCATTGTTGGAGTGACAATTTACAGGCAATAAATACTTAGTTGTATACTTTCCAGTTTACTAGTTTACCAGTTTACTAGTATACTAGTTTACTGCTCAATGTGGCGTTATTTTATCTTGGCTGTATACAAACATGATTCTTGTTCTTATCATCGTGATGCGAATTTTATGGTCTAATGTTCTAATCCAGCCTGGAAATAGTGTGAATCATGAATCATAGCCAGTGCCAGATGTTTTTCTTTCATTCATTGTCTCAGAGTATGAATGAACAGTGTCTATGAAAGTGGCGAGTTTCTCTGGCTCATGATCAGGGTGCATTCCATGGCCTAGGTTGGCTATATAACGTTGAGTGCCAAATTTTCGTAGCATATTTTTCACAGCATGGCGAATATCCTCCTATAAAAACAATTTTGGTATGTCAACACAATAAATTTCTCATTTTAGAGAGAATGATAAATTTAATTCCATTTAGTCCCAGCAGGCAAGCTAATTCTGAGTTAAACTTGCTAGGGGTACAATTTTTTGTGTGTGAACATTTGACTTTTTGGTTTTTGGCAACTATAACAGTCTCACAGTACACACTGTAATAACTTAGTTAATTTTTTGTTGCAGAACTACACAAATATATGTAGGTGTTAATTCATTTGATATAATTTTGGCAAAATGAGATGCAACATGATTTTCCAATTTTCAACCTGGGTCAGTTTACAATCATTACTAACAAAGTATTAACACTTACATGACTGCCGTAAAGACCAGCTGGATCAAGGTTGCCTTGAAGAGTTACTGTTGGTGCAACTATCCTGCCAACAAAAATAGCAAACTAAAGTAAACTACAGCTGAAAGTTCAAACCATCATCATTCAGCACTTTAAGCCTTAATTTCAACATGCATGTTCCCCTTACTGTTCTCTAAATATTTCTCATGCCACTAGTTGGGAGAATTTTCTTAAGCATCAAGACATTTTGTCTTTGGTAATCATTTCCTTTATTCTCATGACCTGTATGTTTGATCAAGTAATAATTGAAGGGCCCGGTGGAAAAAGGGCGTAAGTGACGATTTGAGGTTAAAATCGAAATTGCTCCTATTTAGCTGAACATAGGCACACAGGCTGGCTTTCATGTGAGGAACGCCGTTGCGCACTTATTTCTTGACCTGAGATCTAAAATTTGAAGAATTAGCATATTACTTTTGCTTAAAACTGACACAAAGAAAACAACAGGACTGCGGATTCTAGGTTGAATTCCTTTGTTTTAGTTCAGGCAGAGAACAAAAGAAATCTTTCGCATCACTTGAGCGAGTTCAGTTCAACAACACTTTTCACGCAAAAGTAATACGCTAATTCTTCAAATTTTAGATCTCAGGTCAAGAAATAAGTGCGCAACAGCGTTCCTCACATGAAAACCAGCCTGTGTGCCAATGTTCAGCTAAATAGGAGCAATTTCGATTTTAACCTCAAATTGTCACTTACTCCCTTTTTCCACCGGGCCCTTCAATTATTGATACAAGTTTGTAAGGAGAAAATAGAAGTATGTAACTAGTGGGCCTAAACAGTTAAATCTCAGTGTTTGTCTCAGAACGGGTTATTTCTGTAGCAGGTTTATAATTAGCCTGCGTAGCTGGCACTTTTGTTGGGGAGGGCACGCAAGCGAGCGAGGGGTGAAGCCACCAGGGAACTGGGGAGGAGGCTTCGCCACTTGTTTTCGCGCTCTCGCTCGTTTGCACGTGCTCCCCATCAAAACTGCCAGCTACGCAGGCTAGTTTATAATTTTCATGGAGTCTTTACTATGCGTATAATACAGTTTAACCAATCAAACAGGTATCAGATATAAATAATTCAGAAGTGGTTTAAAACTGCCTTTAACGATTTTAAGTCATCTGACCTCGCATCTTTAGCTGACATTGTCCAGTCCAAACTAACAACATCATAGCCAATTTGAGAGAGTTCCTTAATTGCATAGTGTGCACCTTTAGCAAAAATTGTCTGCAAGAGATACATACTAAAATTATAATACATGTCAGTAACTTCTCATCATTAGTTAGATTGGTTATTGGAAAAAATGCACCTCAGACATCATTAAATCTTGTTGTCCCACATGGAGTTCACCATTAATATAATTATTATTATTCTATTACTATGACTGTAATATGCATGACAACTAAGCAAGAGGCATCCTCGGAGACCCAGGGGCAGATAGTGGGGTAAGGGAAAGTCGGAACGGGCCAAAAAAAAAAAGAGTTGTCAAAAAAAGTCAAAGGGCTTCGCCCACCCTTTTTTTTTAGCCCATTCCAACTTTCCCTCGCCCCACTATCCAACCCTGGGTCTCCAAGGATGAGTGAGAGGGCAAAAAATTGTCATGTCACAAAAGTTCAGTTACATTTGTATTATTGAAGTGGAATGACGATTCCAGAAAATATCTGTACCCACCCCATGTAAGGTCATGGGAAATTCAGAGGGTAGCTAGGGGTTTTTAAAGCCAAAACGTTTGAAAGGAAAGTAGGAAATTAAACTTGAATTTCCAGGGGAGGGGGCTCAATTCAAAAAAGCTTCTTTAAGGAGGGAGGGGCAGGAATGGATCAGTTTTTTTTTTTTTGGAAAAACAGTCAATAACTTTCATAGAAGACTGATGAAAGGACACTCAGATTAAACATGACTGAGGGCACTCTGACATGCCATTTTGGCCTTGCTAAAAATGCTGAATGCTACACACATGCAACCAGTACTCTTTCTGGCTGACATGGTAACATTTTGGCAGTTCTTTTGATATAACCATACCATTGGAACAGCATCAGGCCCTAACTTTTCCTTTACTTTCTGGACTATTTGCTTGAGATACGGCAGTGAACACAGCATGAAAGTATCATATCCTATAACTTCAGCATGAGACTCAAATACTTGGAGCATCTACAAGGGAAAAGTTAAGAACAAAATGAAAATTAGAATTTAATATTTGCTATTAAAATAATGATTAAGTAATGTTACTATGACAAGGAGAGAACATGGGATGACTCAAAAATTCTGAGACACTGGTGATGGGAGTCAGACCTATGACCTTCCCCCCACACTGTGTAGTTGTATGCTCTAAGCACTTAGCTGCAAGTAGACTTGGCCATGATTGTGAAGAACACCTTACACAACCAACCATCTTTAAACTGTTGGCTGACAGTTGACTGACAGGCTACTGATAGGTAAATTGGATGGTAAAATACGATAAGCTAACAAACCTGAAAAGTTCTAAGAAAATGTTATTATAATCGAAGGGTTTGGGATAACACTGTGCTAAGCGACTATTATTTTGCGGAAAAAATTGCTGATTTCTCGCATACAGGCTTGTTTTCGTGTAGTAAACATTGCCCCATATTTTTTCCTATTTTGTGCTTTTAATTAGTTTTCAACAAAACATGGGCCAAAAGACGTTCAGTGCTTTCTGTTGTCTTTTATTCAAAACAGAAAACAAAGGAACCGATTAAGTTCTTAGTTTGTTTTGTGAAAATCAATGAAGCAGCACAATAACAAATCAAAGAATCTAATCCTTTAAAGTCATTTTAATTTGCATGTTGAACTCTGTGGTGTAATGCACTGAGCGCTGCGTCTCTATCCCATATTACATAATAACTGACAATAAACTTACAAGTTGTTTAAACCACTGATCACAACAGACAGACAAACTGAGCTAAGGACACATGATTACACGGCATAGGAACAATGTAAAGTGGGCATTACCAACTTTTTAAATCATGTATAAATATTATTACCTGTGCGCCAGCTTGGACCTGCAGTACTAAGTAATCTATAATTAAATCTGTCATCTGCTGTAGGAGTTGACTGGAAGCCTCCAAATTCTGGTGCAAGAATTTTCGTGCTTTGTTGAAAGTTTTGCTACTTTCTCCTTCAATCATGTAGCACATAAGGGTCCACTGGAAAAAAAAATGTAGCATTAATGGATGCTTCACACTCCAGAACCATGGGAGGTGGGTGGTGGTGTAGAGGTGGTCAAGTCAGACTTTCAGTTGGGATATCGGAGGGTCAGCAGTTCAAGGCTTGGTCTCTGTAGTCTCTTACGGAGCCGTTTTTAGTGTCGTCATGCACCTCCGAGGAGCGTTGCATGAGGACACTAAAAACGGCTGCGTTGGAGACAATGGTCTCTGCATCATGTTGCATTGTCTCCTTGGAGAAGAAACTTCACTCCACATTTTCTCTCTCCACCCAGGTCAGTGGCTCATCCAGGATTCTTGAGAGGGGGGGGGGGGTGGGGGGTGGTGGGGGCTGACCTGACAGAACGATATCGGAACAATTGGAGACAAAATCGCCCCAGTGATAATTTTGTTCCCTATCATAATTTTTAAGCTTAAATGACCCCAAAGAGGGAGGTGGCCAGCCACCCAATCCGACCCCTTGGATCCGCCCCTGCAGGTGTATAAATGGGTGCTAATGAACAATGAGGGGATCCTAACAAAAAACAGGGGGGTAACCCAGCGATACACGAACATCCTGTCCAGGGGAGGGTAGCAACTCTCCTACTCTCTTCACAGTACAGAAGACAAGTGACAGCCTTTATGAGCCATTTGGCATGTTTAGTCCAGTGAAGTGGACACAAGACTACCTTAAAATTTCACTCCAGGAGGACAATGTTACGGGGGAAGAGGCCTTGCTGCTTCCTGAACCACTTACTCCCATGTACTGCATATTTATAATGGCAGCCCCCACCCCATCTTTCCACTTTACAGTGCCTTGGTTTTCACACAGCAAACTTAAGTTTGCAAACCATTGTTGTCAAAACACGTTGGTGCATGTGGATGTCAAACAAACAGCTTAACTTGCCAACATGTCATTGACAAACTGATTTGACGATCACGCACATCAACTTGCATTTGTCAGTGAAAATTTGAATAATTAACTAAAAACGTTTTTTTCCTGTTTCTCTCACTTCTCGCCATGTCACAAAAATCATCATCATATTTTTCTCCTGGTTTCCAGCCCATTTTATCACACACAAGGCTTATAGAATGGTCTTTGCTTTTATTATTGATACTTTAAAAAATGTTTTCGTCCTTACTGGTGCTCCAGAAAAACCAATGAGGGGAACTTTTCCTTCCAGTTTAGACCTCGTCAATGTAATAGCTTGAAATACATAACCCAGTGACTTCTCTAGATCGACTTCCTTTTTAAGTTTCTGAGAGAGACATAAAACACACATTCAGCAAGTGAGTCTCCTCTGCATAAGATTGGGGAGTAACTGAGAACCATTAAATTATTTTACTTGTCTTGTAATTTCAGTGAACATTCTAACCTCTAAATCACTTGGCTCCCTCAGGGGTTCTGGAAATACAGGACCCTGAAGTTGGACGAAAGAAAAAATACTTCAGCAATCACTCAGTAAATACTTCATGCCACTGTCAAGATTAGACTGTGAGCATCTCTTCCCTAATAAGTATCGTGCAAGAAGATTAGGCACAGCAAATCAAGTGCTGAACATCGAAGTCATCTTGTGCAGGTTATACATTTCTACAAACATGTGCATGACTGTAAGAACTGAAGAAAAAGAAACAACTGCCCACAGACTGTGTGACAAGAGTATTCAACTATTAAACAGCTGGAATATCAACAAAAGACTACAGTACTTAGTCATTTCACAAGTCATACCTTTCCAGGGATCATTTGAACAGTCATTCCAAGAGCCTAGTTAATGCAAATAATACCAGCCCTCTTAGTAATTATTAATTTAATTTAAAAATTAACTTAAAACTAATTATTAATAATCAATAAATTACCAAGAGTTTTTACCAAAAGTTTCTCAAACTCCAGTGAAAGTTTAGTTAGTACTCACTTGCTAGAGTGGTTCCACTGGAAAGTGGCTACCAGAATTGAGCTCCAGTAGAAGACACCTTTGCTTTGATTTCAAAAATGCTTATCCAAGTTATTTTCAAGGTTACCAGTGTCCTGTCTACTTTGGTGGCTTAGAAACCCCAGATCACAAGTGACCACCACCCATCCCCTGTCCCCTACTTAAGGCTGTTGAGAGAGAATAGTCGGGAAGGAACCTGTGGGAAAAAGGCCTGGGGCGAGTGTACAGAAGGTGGGAAAAGAGAGAGCAGGAAATGGGATCCCTAATATGGCAGAAGAAACTGGAAAAAATTACACAACATTGCATAATATTTTTTAAATGAAAAAGGGTAAAGAGGTGAGGGGGGACGGGGGGGGGGGGGGGGTTGTAAAGTCCCATTTTCCATACCCTTTAATCCCAGTTCCCTCCCTAGTTTTGTTGGCTCCAGCCTCTTTGCACTTTTCCAACTGTGTAACATTGCACCATGTTGCATAATTTTCCCTTTTCCTCCTGCTTCTTGCCACTTTGGGAATCCTGCTTCCCGTCCCTCTTTTCTCATCTCCCCTATGCCCCCAGCCCCCTTCACAGTGGAAAGCCAGCAAAAACTGGACAGGAACCAGGATTTACTTTAGTAAGTGACATGTGAAACAGGAAGTTTGGAACACCCTGTGCTTCCTCCCCATTTGACATAAACTTTTTCATATAATTCCAAGGTCATTTTTTAAACTCCATCCCAAACAAGTGGGCCACTCACTCGCCAAAAATACTCACCTGAGGAATGACAAGAATATCTGAGAATATGATGGCAGCATCCAAAGGAAATCTTCTTATAGGCTGAAAAACAACACAGTAATTTTTAGGTAAAGCAAAGTTGAGTCTATGACCAGTCAAATGGTTTGAACAAGCCAATAGGGTTATAGAGGCTGCAGGGCAGAGTGCCCAGTAATGCACAGACCTCTGGTCAGATTTAAGTTGTCTTATCTTGTATAGTTCTTACAGTAAAGGTAACGGTAAAGTCGCACACAAGTCAAGGAGGCCCACATGGCCAGAACTTAGCCCAGTTTCTCTAGCATGAAGCAACTGAGAGTATTGCTACTTCCCCTGGATGGTATGCTAGTCCATCGCAGAGTTACCCTCAGCATGATGTCACTGGTACCCATTTATACACCTGGGTGGAGAGAGACAATGTGGGGTAAAGTTTCTCATAATGTATAAGGAAACAACACGATGGCAAGGACTGGGCATTGAACCACTGACCTTCAGATCTGAACTGCAACGTGCCAACCACTACACTGCCGTGCCCCCACAGTTCTTACAGTGCAAAACCTAAAAGTATCACTGCTTCTAGTATTATCATGTCACAATTCCCCTACTTATGTAGAGATCCATTACATTGCACCAGGACATTGGGCTTCCAGGAAACCCGCAACTTCATGTCCACTTGAGTTGGCTTCCTGGACTATTTATGACTTCTGGTTGGATAGTCATCAGCGTGGCAATTAATCAAAACAAAATCATGAAGTTGAATTTTACGTCACTATGATGGGCTGTACCTGAAGAGTGAGTTCACAAGCTAGCTCGGGGGTCTGTACCATCTTGAAGAAGTCGGCATTGTTAGCTTCCTTTAGTTTGATGAATTCTGAAAAGCAGTGTTTATATCCGGTTTGGTATGGTATGATAAAAAATTGCAAAGTATGGGACAAATAAAAATTATATGGGAAAGAGAAATGAATATACAAAAAAGTGTTTTCACTGAGGGCTTGAAGGACCCGACAGACAACAAGATGTTACAATTGATCAGCTTTTTTCCACCCCTCATTCTTCTTCATTATACTGCTACAGAATTGATTCATACAATATCGTCAAAAAATTTCAGGGGTGGTTCAAAATGCCTCAATTCACCCTTGGGGGGCCCGCCATTCTGTCCAGGCAGCCCAAGCTTACATTAGAGAGCAATTGTCAGGCGACCCTACTTGTTGTTAAGGAAAATAGGAATTTCTGCTAAATCAGCACACGTCGCCATCGTTTAACTAGTACTGAGAAGATCCGGAAATTTTCAACGATTGTGGGGACAGCTTTCACGTTGTGAACTTGGGTACCCTGTGCAGACCAAACAGGTAAATGTACATTTTAACTGATTAACAGCAACAAATACTTCCAAAATATAGGTAAAACATTGGCTTGCATGGATTGATACCCATAAAAACAGCCATTGAATTGATTCTTTCAAAAGGACTCGTATCTCGTCAACACGGAGCCAAAAGTGTCATGTCACGAACATATATTACCCTCACCTGGGAGATAGCGGCCTGCCTGTCTCATCACCCACACTGGAGCGCGTTCGGTTGCTTCCCCGCGAGCAGCCCGCAAAATCAGATCATTCTTCAATGGTGGGAAGCCATCCTGTACCTCAGAATCAGTCATATTTCGTCTGCAAAGGTGCTGCGAAGTTGTTAACCTTTACTTTTCCCGTCGTAAAAGTACGGAATTTTGAAAAATTTTCACAAGACGCGCAGGACTGGGTACCACATTTCGCGCAAAGCCTTATGGGTTCTCCCTTGCCGCCGCCATCTTGCCGGGTCATTGTAATATGTTGGGTTCAATTTCTCGTCAAGTTCCTCGTCTTTTTAGACAACCAGGGTCTCTGATCTTCAGGAGATGTCTTGCTGCTGAAGCTACGCAAGGTGGTCCTGCCATGGCACTTACGTTCGGCTCTCCTTCAGAGGTGAGTTTAGCGGTTTTGAGAGACATAGGCCGCAAGACACGCGTCCGATACTGTCCATATTAGCTCAACTTTAAACTATCTTTCTACCGAAGGATAACGCTCAGAAAAATTCTGAAGGGCAATTAAGAAAGTGCAGTTCGTATGTGAGGTTTTTCTTGGAAACATTGGCCAAAGGCCTTGTCAGTCTGTTATTAAATATCAATAATTGGTATTTAAACTGATAAGGTCTCTCTTATAATTAGCTGAATTAGAGGGGCTGTTGAATTTCAACAACTTAATAGAAAATGTTGCCTCGTTGCATGTACTTGTAAGCTGTCATGACATGTGAAACTCTAATGCCAACTTACAACTCTGCATACACTAGAGTTCCCTTTACTGAGGCTGTGTGAGTGTGTGACAGGGGGGAGGGGGGGTGGGGGCAAAGAGTGAGGTGCGGGATTGCGGAAAATTAATTCAGAGTTTAAAAGAACGAGGCATATAACAAATGTGCTCTTTTGTTATTCTTTTGTTATCCAATGAGATGCAAATGAGTGTGAGGCGTTTTTCTGCAATCCCGCACCTTAGAGGGGGCAAATCTGTTAGCGATTCTCAAAAAGCTCAAAAAGGCCAAAAGTCGACATTTTCTTCATTAGCAAAAATTCTGCCTTACAGATTTTAATTTTCTTTTGCATACATGAGTGTTTAGGCTGAACTATAGAATACAGGATCACTTCTTCAGAATTTCTCATTCAAGCAGCTTGCCACTCTGTTGACTGAAGAGCCAAGGAGCTGATGACCCATTACATCATAATATACCTATCTCCTTTCTCCACGACTCAAACATATGCATGTACCTTTTCCTAAAACTCTTACATTTAAACCAAACTTGTTAATCTCATACTTCCACTGAAGAGCAGCTGAGCCATTTCAGTAACACTTCTTCAAGAGTGGTCCTGTATTCTATAGTTGCTCCAGGGTTTATTTGTAGCCACTTTCCAAATCCTGAAAATTCTAGGTAGGGTCGTACAGCTAGCTTTCAGAAAAAAAAAAACTCCCTGAAAAAGTCCAGTTTCCAGTCCCCTCCCAGAGCTTGGTTTGTCATATCCTATATTTTTTAAGCTTCTCGTATTTCTTTTCCAGGGTAATATCATTTCTTTCAACAGCTGTAGCAACAAATGACCCAAAAGAAACCTCCTGTTGGCTTTAAACTTAAGATTTAAAAAGATTACTTTTCTTCTGAAAACTGTAGTAAGACACCTTATGTCAAGTACCGTAAACTACCGCTTATATGCCCTGGGCTTATACAAATTCACAAGGGGTTTTGGGTGGGCTTACTTGTATAAATGGAGGGGCTTATATCTGGAGGGGGTTTATAAGCAGAATAAGGAAAACGTTTTGAAATGAGCCACAGCAGTGTTGATCGAAATACATTTTTAATTTACCAGTTTTTAATTAACCTTTGGAACGCCATAATAAATTGAATTCATAATTTTCAATTTAACAACAAAATCAAAACTGTAACAACACTACCATAACAGGAACAAAACAAAAAGAAGCTCAGAGTTCATCTTTTTAGTGGTCTGTGAGAGTGTTTAATGTTAAGGAAACAAGGAAAATAGAAGGGGGCTTATATCCAGGGGGCTTATAACCAGATGTATTTTTTTGTTTATAGGTAGATGAACCTATAAGCGGCAGTTTACGGTAACTAAAAAATGGTTAACTGTATTGTTTTACTGTTTAGATGTTTTACTCCGAAGCTGACGTGAAACAAGTTGATGTATCTACCACTACTGGAAGCTTTGGTATTCTGCCCAATCATGTACCCACTTTGGCAACCCTGCGACCAGGGCTTCTTACAGTACATGACGAAGGAGGTGCTAAGAAATATTTTGGTAAGTATTGAAGGTTGAGATAAAAAAACTTAACCAAAATCTGTGTTTTTGCTTTCAGGGTTCTATCTAGGGTATTTGAGGGGTAGAAGCTTTCCCCCCAAAATGCCCAGCTTCCCCCCAAAAAATATTGTTATCATTACGGTATAATGCACCAGATTGCATCTCAGCGCATTTCAAAAAATGGACCCCCCTAGGAAGCTCGTGGTCTTAGTCCACGCGGGACTTCTCCCCCAAACGATAAATCCTAGAAAGAACCCTGCCTTTGTCTAGAAAAAGAACTTAATCTTATTGAAAAACAATAAGCAGTTGGTCAGAAGTCATTTTCCTTGCTCCATGTCCACATTTTCGACATCGTTTTGCTAGTTGAAGTTTATCCTAAAAGGGCCTCACTAATAATGGCCATGCCATGTCAGTTCATTGGGGATCCTGTGATTCTTCAGAACCCAAGGCTTCTGAGTTCTACAGTTGACTTTCAGTAACTTGAAATCCTCAGTAACTCACACCTCCCGCTAACTCAAAGTGAATGATTTTCCCCTTCAGCTCACTTTCTTCATAATTTTATCCTCGATAACTTGAACTCTTAACAGCTCAAACCTTTTTTATTTCCCTCGAAGGTTTGAGTTGTGGGGAGTCCACTGTACTTAGACAACATCTTTCAGCGTGATCCATAAGTGCCCTTTTTTCAAGACTTTTTTTTGTAAAATGAAATTGTAAACTCCTTGAGAATAAAGTATTAACTTTGTCTTTTGTCAACAGCGAGTAGTGGAACAGTGACCATCAATGCTGACTCCACAGTTCAAATTTTGGCTGAGGAAGCTCATCCTTTAGATAGATTTGACCCACAGGTAGGCCGTTTCAGTATAATCACTAGGAAATACTGTAAAAACAGTCATCTTCTAGGAGTATTACCACTCCTCCTGGATGGAATGCTAGTCCATTACAGGGCACCCAGCATTAAGTGACTAGGAGTATTACTACCCCCCCCCCCCTGGATGGAATGCTAGTCTATCACAGGATACCCAGCATAAAGTGTTTAGGAGTGTTATTACCCCCGCCCCCCTCCCTCCCAAGATGGAATGCTAGTCCATCACAGGGTTACCCAACAGCATTAGATATTTTCCTTATTGTTCTTTGGTAGAGTCAAATGGTTATTTTACACTGCAACTGTTTTTTCATTTTTGTCCTAACAGGCTGTAAGTCAACAACTAGAACAAGCACAGCAAAATTTGTCCAGTGCGTCAAGTGAGGCAGACAAAGCAAGTGCTCAGGTTGCTGTTGAGTGTTTAGAAGCCCTTGACAAAGCTCTGGGACATTGACAATAAGTTTTATTGCTCTCTTTTGACCTGTGTGAAATAAAAGGGAAAGTCAGAGAAAACAATCCAGGATGCTTTCAGGCTTGTAACAATGAAACACGTTTTTGCCAATAGAGTTGTTTATGTGAAGACTGCGTTTTGATTCGGTATCTCTTTTGAAGCGTCTGGTATTGTTTCTTTTGGGAATCTCAAATATCATCACCGTTCAGCGCATCGTGTTTTTTTTCATGGTGTAATTTTGTCTTCAATAAACTTCATTGTACTTTGACTGATTAGAGTATTATTGTGCATGAATTTCTTCAGTAATAGTCATAAGCGTAAACGTAAAGAGAAAGCTGGCTGTTTCCTCTTATGCTGTCCTCACTACTAAGGAATAAATGCAGCCAAGTATGAGCATGAAAAAAAAAAAGATTGTTAAGTTTGTTTTCTTGTGCTCGTGCTGCTCCCGCATTAACTACTGGTGAAGACAACACGAAAAACAGCGAAATCTTAACTTGTGAATCAAAGGAAATTTGGACGTTCCCTAACGTTTGAGTGAGAACTTTTCGAATATGAAGAACTCTACTGAAAGGCCACGAAAACTAACAAAAATGCGTTTAAGAATTTGGAGTTAATGAGTTAAGAGCAAAGTGCCTTGATCACTCAAACACAGCGCAAACCATTGAATGGCCCATGGACAGAATGATAAATTGAGTTGAGATCTTCTTCTTCTTCTTCCGCGGATAACCCACATCCTTTCATGACCAAAGGTTAATAAAATAAGCCATTCAAGGGGGCTTTGTCACCAAATTTTAGGATTTTTTTTTGATAGCCAAAAGACACACCGGTATTGCAATCAAAGGAAAGCTAACATAATGGTTCATTTTTGTGTGATTTCTTTCTCTTTCTCTTGATCTGCTAGAAGCATTTCGTGGTATGGGGTGCCAAGTGTAATAAAAATATTTAGCGATAATTTTGTATTATTTTATGTTATTTAGCAAATCGCAAATACAGTAGTCCTTGTGACAGAGGCCCGTTCAAGGCCTCTTCAACGCGTATCCTGTCAATCGTTTTTATTCGCGAACGGAGAATTTTGAAGACGTTTTCAAATAGTTTTCCGTTTACAAGTACGCATTATGAAAACCACAGGAAGCCCAAGCGTAATATAAGAGTTTGCATGGAAAATCGAACTGAGAATTCCTATCAATTAAAAAAAAAAATGAACTCGAATAAAGAAGATAAAATGCTACCTGGTGTTGTTTCCTGTCTTTCTGTGAAGGTTTAGCGCCTTTGGACAGGTTTTTTAAATCTTCTACCCCTATAGTGTATCTTTGTCTTACACTCCTTTTTTTTATAAGAACGCGCACAATTTGGCTGAGCCTGAGGATGTTCTTTATATTAAAAAAAAGAATGCATCTCCAAAGGCGCTAAATCTTCAAGAGCTTTACCTTGTAAAGTTCTCTTAGTTGATAGGAATTCTCAGTTCGATTTTCCAAGCAAACTCTTATATTACGCTTGGCTACCTGTGTGAAAACAATCGCTTGTACCGTCCACAAATGACTGAAAACAGTGAAGACGCTTCCTTTGGGTTTGCCCAATGAACTTCGTCGTTTTCGATAACCTCCGTTTTCATTCGTTTACGCATCGACGGAAGGCCAGACCGTATTAATAAAATCTCCGTTTTTGTCCGTTCTTGCCGTCAATCCCTGGGAACTTAAGCAAACACAACGGCGACGGCTGATGAGAACGTCACAAAACAAAAGGTTTAATTAGCAAAACAATGGCTCTGCACATGCGATACAGATTTTGGTACATTTCCTTGCCGCAGATTCAAAGTTTCAGTTTATGTAGAACGCGGACACACGACAGTGAATTTTCTTTTTTCTACCTGAACTGTAACGCCGTCCTTACAGAGTCAGCTCCCGGATTGTTCGGCTACATTAAACAAATTGAACGAGTTGAAACTATCGAGAACAAGTTTGAAATAATTGGAAGTCATTTTTAAAGTGACCTTTTCTTTGGCGTTGCCGTCGTGGTTGCTTAAGGCCGCGGGTGACAAGCTGCTCATGAATAAATTTATAAGGCAAAATTTTGGTGGAGGTCTTACGTTAAAAAACCTTAGATCTTGATCGTTTGGGAGCCGATTTCGTTGAAACTTAATAGAGGGCTTGAGGAATGTTGGAAGTGCAACAGGATTGTTTTTCCTTTGATAAATTGCGTTTCTTTGCGATGCTTTGAGCTTCCAAAGTTAAGACTTGGCAAAACGCGACTCCGTGTCCAAGTTTTCTCGTGGAGAAGACAACGCTTCTTGATTTTGCCACTAATTGATCGGTTAAAACCTCTATTATGTCACAACAGAAGCCGATTTTGTGATTTCAAGTTCCACTGAAAGTTATAAGCCTTTAAAGTGGTACTACGATCAAAAAATCACTTTTATTTTTTCTTCGGATTTCGAAACTTTGTTTACTAAACACTCCCCAAGCGAAAGTTTAAGCCTTAATTTCGACAAGAAGACTGTTTATTTAAACTGCAATTTTCCGGTTTAATAGTCCGCCATTATTACACCAGAAAGGACAGAATGACATCATTCACTCACGAGCTTTAGAATGCAGTGTGTGTGAAAGTGCCTTATTTAGTATGCAGCACGGGAGTTTTGAGCTTTCACACTCTCAAACTCGTGTTTTGCATAATTTGTAAGCCGCGTTCACACACTACATTCTACAGCTCTTGAGTGAATGACGTCATTGTATCCTTTCTGGTGTAATAATGGCGGACCATTAAAACGGAAAATTGCAGTTTAAATTAACGGTCTTCTTCTCAAAATTAAGGCTTATAATTTCGCTTGGGGAGTGTTTAACAAACATAGTTTCGAAATCCGAAGAAAAAATAAAAGTGATTTTTTGATCATAGTACCACTTTAAATTAGTAAAATCGTCCTTGTTTAAATTTGAAGACTTAAAACTTCTGTTAAAAAGCCTGTTTTAAAAAAGTGCTTCTGTTGTGACAACCTACAACACACCTATTTTACCTGTCTGCTGTGTCAGTCCAGGAAATTTTATATCCGCGCTGTATTCTTGGACACAAAATTGGTGGTTTTAGGGCTTCCGAAGGCTTATCGAAGAAACACGAGTGTTTAAGCCAAGAATATTTTATTATGCAAATTATGGATATAAAAATTAAGAAGCTATTGTTAACACTCCAGAAACAAACAATAGGTTGCATGCAATCTAAAAAAATCGTGTGTTTTCCGTCGAAAATAAACGAAAGAAAAAAGCGTTGGTGCTGAACCAATTAATATTTCCGCTTAAACGTAGAATTAAACACTAAAACCAAAAAGAACGACGAAATCGAACTCTTTTATTATTTTCCAGTCTGTGGAGCAGTGTATATATACACACAAAAAACTTCACGGAGTTCCACTTACGAAAGACCCAGATGTTGATAAATATTGGACACAAAATTGGTGATGTTGATAAATATTCGAGATAGAAATAGAGACAGTATTTTATTTTCGTTTTGTTTTGCTGGAAAAATTCTGAAAAGTTGCAAGTAACGTTTCAACTAACAGATAAAGAATAAAAAGAACGGTACAGATACAACAAGCGAGCACTCAACGCATTTATTATTATTGTTATTATGAAAATTTTTATTTAACAATACTTAAAATGCACAATATTTCCTGCCACACGATTAAACGCACGAGCAATCATTGATGCATAAACCAAAGATTTTATACTGCAGAGCTTTTCATGAATATTTCGCGCAATGTCGCTATCATTCGTCGCACTTCGTGCATACGCTTTAAATAAATGAATACTGATGATCTAGTCTCTCACCCGCGGCCTTAAGCTCCCTAATACGTGCCGAGTGAACGAGGGACCTCCACGGGGGATTGGCCCCCGCGCAGCATTAGGTACCCGAGTAGGGTCCTGGGAACAACAAAAAAGATTCGAAGATGACGCGCGAAGGTAAGGGAAGAAGGTTTGTGACGTTGTCTTTCAGGTTTCTTAGTACAAAAAGTTATTTGCTACTTAAATATTGAGTTATGTGGCTTGCTATTCTTCCGTTTGACGGGAAAGTGCGTAAAACCTATACAACTTCATCACCCACACGTGCACGCCTTCCCGGGAAATGATTCTGTCTTTCTCTCGAAGACTTCTATAAGGTAAGCTTATGCCGTTCTGTCTTGGCGACATATAAAAGGCAGTTATTTTTTCACAGAAAACTAAAGTAGAAGTGTACCGTGCCTGAGTTCAGACAAACAAGCGATAGAAAGTTGGCCGCCATTTTGAATTAGCTTGCAATCTATAAGGACTCTGGTTAACCAGGATATAAATCTGTGGTTAAAGTGTATGGCAGATTTTTTTTCTAAATTTCAGAATACCCGGCCACTTATTTTCATCTCGTTGAATAACAAAAGTACCTATTGTGTTATGCCTTGTCCTTTAAAGCGTTCCGACATGTAAATGAAGTGGCCGGGTATTCTGAAATTGCTCCGATTTTTTTAAATTGCCTGGTCGAATCTAATTAAACGGCATCCTGATATGAATATCAAAAAAAAAATTTGATATCGATCTTCTTTCCCGCGCTTTTGCCATTTGAAAACATGAAATTTTACTTCCAGCCATGTCAAAGGAGGACTTTGCATACCCCCTGGGGTGAAACACGCGCGTTTTTAGGTAATCAATGGCTTCCAACATGGCGGACACGTGGAAATTTGTCCTATTTTCAACTTGATTTTTTCGCCTGGTAAAGCAGTTATGGTAAGTCAAACCTTTTGATTTTATTATTCTATGTGTTATGTTTCGACAGGAATAGTCTTACGAGTGAGACAAATCTATAACATTGTGTTATCGTCGTGTTGTCTGTAGCCTGTCATCCATGACTGTTGAGCATGAATATTCAAGGCATGTTTTGAATTGCAGATAGATTTACTAAATCCTGGTGTCAATAGGTCAATGATATGCAAATCAAGTTTTTCGTAATTTATACTATCTCTAGGACCTAATTGACTCCAATTGACTCCTCGTTTTCCCGAAAAATTTTGAAGTTGAAAAAAGGTATTTTTGGCGCAATCTTCGGTTGGATTAAGGAGATCATATCACACAGTCTTACCGTGGCGAGTGCCGCGAGTAGCTTCTCTGCCGTTTCATAACTCGGCATTGTTATTTCTTTCTCATTTTACAGGAGCCACTTCCTTCGACCTCTGCGGAGGTTATCGAAGATAGCCAAGGCAAACGCCCTCATGTTTCGAGCGGACAAACGCCGAAGAAGAAAAGGAGTCGAGTGCCTTCGACAACAGGGCCGAATTCAACTCCCAGAACTACTCGTCCGTCTAGGAGAGTTCTCTTCTCGCCTCAAAGGAGTCCTTCGATTCGTGTAAGTGTATTTTATTGTACTGTCGAGCACTTAAAGTTTACCATGTCTCAAGAATCGGCACATCATGTAAAGGAATCATTATAAACAGTGCATTTTACTCTCTTTTTTGATGTCTTTGTATGTTAGGTGGCTACCAAATTGTTGGCCAAAGCGAAGTCACCAGCGAGAAGGAAACACAACATTTGGACAAATAAAGAAAATGCTGCTCTTGTACAGTTTGTGGCCCTGCACAAAGACCTTCAGGAAACTGACAAGGAATGGCCTTCAATGAGAGCGACGCATAGCTACTGGGCAGATGCAGCTTCTTTCATAAAAAACATGTCAGGGACAGCATTTGTGAGAAAAGGTATTTTGAAAGCCTTTTTGAATATCATTTTATAATCCATTTTCATTGCGTGGTTTATCATTGTTTGACCTTTTTTTACTGTTTATTACACAATAATTAATAAAGACTAATAAATTGGTATAAATAAGCGCCTGGAAAAAAATTAAAGAGTAAACCTCTGAGAATATTCAAGGATGCCATTTGTTGTTGTAGGTTCTTCTGTGCGACAACAAGTACAATGTACACTTGCAAGAAGATACAAAACAGTAGAAGAGGCAGAAATTGGTCTCGGTGTTACCATTGACACATATCAAGGTGACGATGCGGCAGCGCTGGATTGCAGTAAAACCCTTAATTCTCCTGACTTATCAGAGATTATCAAGCATATGACCCGACGACAGGCAATTGATGTTATGCATCAAATCATGGAATGGACTGAAAGGGAGACCAGAGCATACATTTTGGAAAACCTATCAAAAAGGTTCCTCAACAAACAGCAGTTATTGGAAATTGTGAAGAACTGCCTGTTAGTTGCAGATAGGGAAACACTTCTGGAATCTGGAAATGAGATTTTCATGAAATTAGCAACTGATATCGGGATTGACAGTAATCCAAGAGACTTTGTTGAACTTTCGCTAACGGCGATGAAACGGTTACAGGAGAAAGGGAAAAACAACCTTGTTTACAAGTTCTGTGCTTGTGTGGGCAAAGATAGACCAGGAAAAGAGGTGCCTCTGATGCCCTTGGAAAGGATGCCATTTGGTCTCTTAGAGTACTCTATTGAGTTCTTCACTTGCACAAACATCCACCAGGTGATTTCTTAACATTGATAGTTTGTTTGCATCAAGCAATACCCAGCCGATTGAGGCTTAGTGGCCTAATGAGTGGGGCGCTGGATTATGGAGTGAAAGTTCCGGGTTCAAGCACTTGCTGGGGTCACTGTGTTGTGCTCTTGGGTAATATAATTTACTCTCATAGTGCCTCTTTCCACCCAGGTGAATAAATGGGTACCGGCCAAAAAAAGCTGGAGTGGGTACCCTGCGATGGACTAGCATCCCATCCAGGGGAGAAGAAATATTCTTAGCTGCTTAATGCTATCAAAACCAGAATAAGCTCTGACAGTATGCACCACTTGGCTTCTGGCTGCTCTTAATTATTATGATAATTGGCATTTGCAACTTACAAATAACAGTGTCCTCCATAAAAAAAAATCCCTCTCTGGTTAAATTTTTTTTTTTTCATTTCTTCATTTAGAGTTAAGATTCCCTGTGAGGGTCAAATGAAGCTTTATTGATTGTATGAAAATGATACTAATATTTATTTGTTAACTTTGTATTTTGTCTTGTACAGATATCTGTTCCATTATTCACAGATTGTTTTGGCAGAAAAAAAATTCCAGCATCATATTAACTGAATGTGGTAAATTTATACATGTCATTGCTTTTATTTGTTAAATGTAGGGAGTTCAGCAAGAGAATGGATTCAGATCTGCCATTTTACTACTGGACTCTCAATGAACGGTACAGGGATGAGGAATTACCATCCTTTGATGAGTGCCCAGAAATTGACGATGAGCAAGACCTGCGAACACACCCTCTGCGCCTACATAGGCTACGCATCAACCAGAGAGAGGATAGCTCGCTTTTGGCATCGGCTCGTGCATGTTTGGGAGCTAGGCACAAAAGAACTCTGAGGCAGGCTTTTCATAAGCCAGAGGATGTTTTGCCACCCCCACCTGAGATTCAATTGTAATTCAATAGAGAATAAGCATCACATTTCATGATCTTCTAGATGCTTTTATCAAGAAACATATATGAATATATATGTTGTAGTTTAAATTTATGTATTCTTTTATATATCTTTCAAACTAGTATGATTTTTATTTCCCTTTGTGTCAGATTTAGTTATAAATTCCATTTGATATAATGAAAAACAAAATTTTAACTGATGAGGGAAGTTTAAAAAATAAAGACAGATTTAAACTACAACATATTTTTAGATCGGTTTGTTTAAGAATATGCATTCATAAATAATCTAAAGAGAATTAACATCAAGTGACTGTGATGCTTAATCTCTAAGTGCCAAGTGTGACTTGCAATTTGCAAACAAAATTGTATTGAGGAGATTTGTCAATTAATTCAAAGAAGTATACCACACAATCTGTGTATGTACTTTAATTTTTTTAATAAATTTTGTATTTCTCTTACATTAGCCATAATGGAAATGCCCTTGGAATGCCCCCAAGGCAAACAACTTGAGTAAAACTGAGCCCAAGTTATCAAAACAAAACAAAGTCAAATACAGAAAAATTGTAAATAATGGTACACACAGTCAAAATGTTTGAAAAGTTGGGATCCCATTTGACAACTGTTCATAACTTACAATAAATAATTGGTTTTCATGAAAAACAGATTCTGATGTATCTAGTAATGATTACATCACCAGCTTCTTAGTTAAATTGTTACATTGTACATGCACATGGGGCATGGATTGAAACTGAAAATATTGTTGTAGATGTTTTGATTGTAAATGTGTCTGTGTGTCTGACTTTTCTCATTATAGGTGTTAAGTGCTCATTATAAGGTAAATCATTTGATTGAAAGGTTAATGACAATTCGTTGAACCACATACTTAGTTCTCTTATTAAGCTATGACACCTAGATTTCAATTTATTTACTAGCAATGGTAAAAGCAATAGTAGTTACTAGTCATTTTTACAATAATAAAATATATGTCAGTTGCTTCTTTGTATGGCTACTGCAACTTGACTGATGCAATTTAATAACAAGCTAACTTGGCTTAAATAGAAATCTTATTTTGACTTAGAATGGTACAACATCAACAAGGTAAATAACACAATTGAAAGGCAACACATCACTGTCTTAAATGTCTCAACGCAATCAGAAATTGTTTGAGTGAGCCGAAACTATTTGGTTGAATGGACAAAGGACTAAAGTAGAAAGAGTATTTAGGGATGGACCATTAGATTTTTGAAGGGAGATATTCAAATCCCCCCCCCCCCCAAAAAAAAAAAGTGAGGGAATTCTCTTGCATCAACAGAAAATCAAGCAGAGCTTTTACAAAGACAAAATACCAAGCAAGCATCCCAAAAAATATCCTGTGGGAAAATATTAAAAAATTCGAAAAGCTAAAATTCATGAATCTCATTCCCCCATCAAAAATTAAATGGTCCATTCCCTACCTGAGGGATAACTATTTTCCAAAAACAAGGGGCATTTTTTTTCATATCCTCCACCTCCCTGCCTAAATAAAACAATGAAAGTCCCAACATGACAGCTCTTCACAATTAATATAAATTTTTCAGAGAAATGTGAGCTCTTTGCCCTCTAAAAATATGCAAAATGTATAAAGCCGAGTGCGCTACCCCCTGACAATAACTTTCGAAGCCACTACTGTTTGAAACCTTGCCTACAGAAGGTTGTGGAGGGGTGGGGGAAGTGGATATAAAATGAAATGCCCCTAAAGCAACAGAAATTATATCTTTTCATTGTATTTATAATCTTGCTTGTTTCTTGGCCACTTGCCCAACTTAGTTGCAGTAATTGATGGGAAGTATCTGAATTGCTGAATAGTTGGCATATACTGATAGAAAACATTTTTTAAAGTCACCATTTGAATGTCATTATTTCTAATGGCAAGAGTCACCTTAGGTACTTTTGGGCCAGGTACATATCCAATTGGCTGCCACTCTTTCCCACCAGTAGCTTGAACCAGTTCAGCTTCCACCACTATGGCATTTTCGTCGCGTTTGTTGGCTGGTTCGAAGTGTAAGCGGACAGCAGGGCGTTCATTTTTTAACAAAAGCTCTTTGCAACGTTTTAAGTATTGTTGAAAGTGAGGATGGTAACTGCTCCCCTTTAATCTCGTAACTTCTGTAAATAAATCCAGAACACCCAGAGGATCCTCCATTTTCATTTGCTTCAGAAGCCTTTTCCAGATCGTTCTCTTCTTCTACGTCCTCTCCTTCTTCAGATTCTACACTGGATTCACTGCTGATGTCGCTGTCTAAATCACAGCTTTCCATAAGCTCGGTGATCGTGTCTTCTTTTTGTGTCGTAGTTATGATAACATTGCCGACACGTGGGAATTCGGTGCAGTTACATGTCACCTCTTTAAATGCTAGTCTTGGCATTTCAACCAAGTCGTCGGCAGTTTTTTCGACCGGCCTCACAACACATCCGGCTGCTGCCATTCCTGCGATGATTTCAAAGTCCCAGATAACGGCAATTTGTGCTTCGTCTCCGTCTTCTGTTTCTTCAGCAGCAACCTTCGACATAAATATGGAAAGTTCGAACGTGAGAAATGTTTCCATCGATGCTTAAATATCGGCAATAACAAACATCGCAGCAGCAAACCGCTCGGCGTTAGGACTAGATAACTAAAGCAGTGTCTTACCTCAAATATTGCGCTTGATTTTACTTCTAAGCAGCAAGGAGATTTAATGTCTTTCAGCTTTGAAAGAACAACTTCGCTGTCGGGAAACACGACAACTCTTCGCTCGGACAAGTCAGTCATGAAAGAAATGTGTCCGTAAATGCATTTTAGCTGTAAAATGGGAAAGCTCTTTACGCTCAGTTCAAATCTTGCGTTTAAATCAAGACAGTGAATCATAACAAGGCTATTTTTACGGAAGATCTCGACATCGCACGGAGCTTTCACTACGGCGTCCATCTCGAACTGAACTGAACACGTGACCTTTAACGGTTGATAATATAGTTTAACTGCAATGCATGACGGGAATTATGCAAATTCCTCCTTTAACCATGTCAAAAACTGCGCAAATGAGAATGGAGTCGATGCCAAAACAACCTAGGTGGGCCACATTGCAGAGATCTACTACATTTTATTTTTCTTCACTCCGCAACCGGAGAAAGAAAAAGTAAAACATGGGGAGGTAGGGGAGGAATTACTCGGCCCCCAAGCGAGATGATGAGTAATTCCTTGACTATAGTCAGAACCAGAGTGTCCTTACATAAACAAACCGCTTGTTGCCGATGAGGATGAGAATTGACTTGAAGAATACTAACAAGAGAAAGAGGAGGCAGATCGAAAAAATCAGATGCCAGAAAACCGATTTTATGGTACAGAAACGCTCGAGACATGGTAAGAAATGACACGATTTGTCATTTCCCAGAGTAATGATTATAATCGCATTCGGCTAAATAATTACATAAACCACTTTCAGGCTAGGCTAAATGAACGCCTGTTATGCAGGCTATAGTTTCATCCTGTTGTCGTGTCAAGTTTACGGTTTCACATGAAACAACAGTGCTTCAAGAGATTCGACACATTTCTGATGTTCTTTGCAGTAAAGGCACTCTCCGGCATTTTGCAGATGGTTTAAGGCACAGTAACCACATCTACTTCTGTAACAGAATGAAACTATAGCCTGCATATATAACAGGCATTTATTTAGGCGAGCGTGAACGCCATTTATTTAGCCCAGCATGATTATAATATTTACACTGGGAGGTGAGAAGTCGTGTCATTTCTTACTATGTCTTGAGCCCTTCGGTACCATCAAATCAGTTTTCTAGCATCTAATTTCTTTGTTCTGCCTCCTCTATCTCTTTCGATATTCATATCAGGATGCCATTTAGATTTAAGCAGGCAAAAAAAAAGATCTGTCCTATACACTTTAAAATCAAATAGCTCAAAGCATGGTTAGCAGATCTAGGCTAACTCTCGGTTAGTGTCCCATAATACTCTTAAATTCCTTTGTTGTTGTTATGGTGACCGACTTGTGAACACTAAATCTGCTTTCCCGGCTCCCTCGCACAACTGAAGCCCAAAACAAAATTTCAGTGCCTCAGAGGTTTCTGTTTTGACCAAATTTAAAGTTGAGGAAAACCTTGCGGTCCTTCAGTGCCTGATAACAAAAAGTATTTCATAAGTCGAGCGAAATTGCTGATGCCATAAAAGCTGTCGGAGTCGACAGCCTGTGAAAAAGTGGAAGAACTTGCATTTAACAAGAACAGGAATTTAAGAATTTACATGATGTCGTTGAGTGTTGTGTCAGAGTTCTCCCGGAACAAGATACGTAATGAACCAAATTTCTTCTTTTTGAAAGCTTCAACGAACATTGATTAAATGATCAATGTTGTATCGACTTGCGACTCTAAATTTTCTTTCTCGTTTCCTCCTTTGTAGGTCACAAAACAGCACTGAAGTCTGCCAATTTGCTTGCTTTTAGCTTTTATTTAACCCTCTGTTAGTGATTAAACCCAGCTACTGTAGCTTGGTGGGTTAAATTTAACCTCCTTTTTACCCCGAGGTTAGTGTTAACTTCCCTCGAACAACAGAACTAACCCTCAGTTAAAATTTAACCTGGGGTTGGGATTTGACCTTCATTTCAGCAACCGGACCCAGGTAGTTGTTAGAATGGTTAAAAAGGGGCAGTTTAGGATGGTTATTAGGGTGTTTACAAAAGGGGCAAGTTAGGGTGGTTATTATGGTGGTTAAAAGGAGGAGTTTACAGTGGCTAAAAAGAAGCAGTTTAACGTGGTTATTAGTGTGGTTAAAAAGGGGCAGTTTAGAGTGGTTATAACGGTGGTTAAAAAAGGTCTGCACTCAGTTTACGGTGGTTATTAGGGTGGTTTGAAAGGGGCAGTTTAGAGTGGTTATTAGCGTGGTTTAAAAGGGGCAGTTTAGGATGGTTATTAGGGTGGTTTAAAAAGGGCAGTTTAGAGTGGTTATTAGGGTGGTTAAAAATGGGCAGTTTAGGGTGGTTATTAGGGTGGTTAAAAGAGAAGGTCACTCCAGAAATGGTGTATTTTTTGAAATCACCGATAAAAAGATAACACTAAGTTGAGTTACTGACCGTGATTTTAGCTTCTAAAGTGCATCCGATCCCACTGAAATTCCTCTCCAAGGAAGGCCAAAATTCAACACTGTGCGCCGCCATTTTGAATCGTACTTAGCAGCCTGGCCGCTTGTCAGTGACGCGATATCGTTCAACGAGACCAGCGGTCAGGTAACGTGGGCTCTTTCCGAGAGCCCACATTACCTGACTGCTGGGGTCAATTTAATAAAGAAACTACACTTGCAATTTTTACACGTGTAATTTACACGGGTAAAGTCCAACTTGTAAATACAAGAATTTAATAAAATAATTTTCTACTCTGTAGAAAGCCCTAAAATTGTAAACTCCGCTGGAATGCACTTGTAGGTTAATAAGTGTACAATCCAATCTCTCTGCTTTAATCTATGCTAATGTATGCTCTATTCGCAAGTTTATTGATTCCAAAAGATGAGCGAAAGCGTCCTCAGAGAGACGAAAATTCACCCGAAATTCCCTTGGGTTTTCCTTGTCTAACAGCCGCCTTTCTTCGAAATTCCTAGCTAGGTTACCCGATATTAAATGCCTCAGCAGCTCATCGAGTTCTTCTTTGCTAGAGGAAAACATATTTTGTCACAAAAATACGCTATTTTACAAGACGTACCCAATGTTTACAAGTGACATGCGACTTGTAATTTGCACTTGTGATTTACAAGTCGGACTCTTGTAAAAGTTTCATTAAATTTGATACTTACCATATTTTACACGTGTAGTGCTACACCTGTAATTACAAGTCAGACACTTAACGATGTTTTATTAAACTCGTTTTCATCTGCACTTGTAAATACAATGGTCCGACTTATAAATTACAAGTGTAAAGGTTTTATTAAATTGACCCCTGGTCTCAGTGTACACAGCACCTTCCGATTGCCATCACACATGATGCTCATCTCAAACAGAATGTGTCTGAGCTTTTTTACAGGACAGACTGCAGTAGTTAGCCCGCTAGAAACGTAAGTTTCGGATTACATCTGCAAGACCGCCGCTCAAAGTGGAACGAAAAAACTAAAAATTCTTGCCATGTTCTTGTACTGATTCCTTCGTGTCGAAGGCAGTACAGGGCCTTGGTAACCTCCCAGGAAAGGTCTAGAAGCTTTTTGTTATGTAATAAGCCTAAAATAACCCTCACACGACTCAGGGCTGGACAAAAACTTGAAAGGGCAAGCTGGAATTCTTGCTTGCCTGAGCCAATTTCCCACTTGCCCATGTTTAAAAATTTCTTATGCTCATTTATTTAATAATTCATGAGGCATGGAACGTTTTGGGAGATCGTTCACATTTACTATCCTCCTGTCGATTTCATGATACTGTTCTAGTAGGTAACATCTATGTTTACTGACTGAATGAACTAGTTAGCGTGGATCAGAGTTTGAAGAGTTTTATTTTTAATGCACAGTCATGTAATAAGCACATAATTATTAATTTAGGATAAAGTGAATTAGAAAAACCCTCGGAAAAGACGTTGACGGTTAAATAAAACATTGGTCTAAATGTGTAACAGACCATGTTCAAAATGCACATTTTTAGCCAATGACGTCACGTTAGTGACGTCATATGGCTACTGTCAGAGCCTAAAAATCAACGATATACGAGATACGTCTGTCTTACGGTCTGTGAGGCTGGGGGGATATTCTGTGAGACGATGGGTGAGGGTGTGCACCGGGACAATGAAACCCTTACCTTATCAGCGGCACATACCCTTACAGTCTATACTATGGGAGAACGCCCGGGCTTTGAAGTGTTTTGCATCGGCGAGTTTCGATCAACAGGAACTTTTTAATTTTTTTTTGCGATCAACAGGAACTATTTAATGTTACTTCGAATGCGCTGTTTTGTATACTTTAGGCCTGGCAGGATTTTATTCGCGATGAAGTCCTGCGTTTACGTATACTTAGCCGTGGTACAAATTTTCACGGCAGCAAACGCATCAGAAATTATACACAAGACGCGCTCGTCAATTTGAGATCTAAGTGCGTGAATTCACGCACACGTTGTTTGTGTTTGTTTTTCTTTATTAATTTCCCAGGAGAATTATTAGTTTTCGTAGAAGAACATTTTGACTTCCGACCAGCTTGACGGCGTCGATTGTTTTTCGCTTTCTAGTGGAATTACAAAAGAAAGATAAATAATGAGAATCCCCAGCTGAGAAGCAAGCAATTTTTGCGTAAGGTTAATACAATTTATTTAATCTTGAAAAAGCAAGCTGGATAAAAATATTTCGGTGCTGTGCTGTTTGAAGGCAAAGCAGAATATTCACCCGGCTACAAGCACTACAACCAAAACGGGTTCAATAGATCAACTGTGACATTCCGCGTATATCAAATTTCAACCCGCTTATGCAAATTAGACAAAGTAAAATCAGAATTTGCGGGGGCTTGTTCCTGGCTATTCCTAAAACTGAAAAGCTTGAATGAAACTAGTATTAAAAATCCAAGTTACAGTGGTGATCAATTAATTAGAATAAAATCTTTACAAGATACCAAACTTTACTTCGGGGTTATTTATAGTTCAAAGCGTATGTAAGTAGTAAGTAGTAAGTAAGTAAGTAAAACTTTATTTGCATAATTGACAGATAATGTATTTGCAAATTTGCATAGTTGACAGATAATGTAACGCAACGCTTAAAAGCATCTCGAACGGAACGCAAGTGACAAAGCATTCTAATAGAGACCTACTGAATTTTGCGTTTTTTTCACGCCTATCAGGACTTGAATACATAAAAAATGCAAGCAACTGACGTGTTAGGACATGTTGTCTTTGAGGAAAAGGGAAACGAAGAGCTTTGCTTTATTTACTTCCCACACAAGTCTAATGTCACGCTATAGTTAACTGTCACGTAGTCACGCTGCTTCGTTGCCCTGTTTTATGATAAATGAATATTCCTTGCTCTGGCGAAGACTTGTCACATTAGCCGCAAGTTGTTGGGGAAGATGGAGGGGACCGCACAGTCCGCACTGCAGTGGTGTGAAACCCATAGGTTGTGTTCATAAATTTCACCATATTGCGGAACAAAACGTCATTGGCTCAGCACGCATTTTGTGCCTATGTTTTCATATGTTGTGTAAAGAAATTTGATCCAGGCAATTTTGGATGCATGCTGACCAACCAGTGTAGTTCTCAGATCGTCATCTTTCCAGTCCTCAGAGCATGAAAAGCCTGAAATGCTTGTATTTATAACCCTGAATTGGCCTTCAATTCTTTGATGTATACTTACAGTTACCACAGATTGAGAAGCAATTTACCACACATTCAAAATTTTATATAAAACACAAGCTCAAGTTTATATGTTTACTCCACTTTCTTGCTTCAATTCTGTCTGCATATGGTGCATTGCATGCAGCGCAAAAAAATATACTAGTAATATGAGGAAAAGAAACCTTTGTAAGACTGATACATAAAGGATCTGCTAACAGCTAGTAGATTTTTGCCTAAAAATTGAAAAAGGCTTTCCAGTTTAAGCACAAAACTAAGGCCATTTTAGCTACAGCAGCATTTTCATTGCATGTTCTCTGAACTCTGTTTACCAATTCACAGGTCAGGGAGGGATTTTAACAATTGATTGTTTACTGTTACCAAAACCGATTAACGTTTAAATGCTTCAGTGCACTTTAAAACTGAACATCTTACAAATGTTCTAGAAAAAGTCATTATAAGCAATTGCGTGACTGAAAAATCAACTGCTAAAAACGTCAGACCAGATTGATATTTTAATAACTTAACAATTTTCGCAGCCTTGCTAAACGGTTACAAGTGTATGCTATTAGTGTTTAATTGTTTGTCACTTATTTGACAGACTTAAAATGTAATTTGATGGAGGGTTTGCCCGAGCGCTTGCCTGTCGGGGAAGTGACACTGAAAAGATACCTGCCCGACCTCAAAACCTACTTGTCCCAGACGACCAGATGGGAGTTTTGTTGAGAACTGCACGTGGAGGAAAACATGTGGTTTTCAAAGCAAATGCTCAAGAGGTCACGTTCCCCACGCGCTTTTTCTTAAGCAGTCCTGGCTACGTGTACCGGTATATTGTTCTGACAAGGTTTTTAACGGACTGTAAAAACAAAGCAGAAGGAATGGAAAAGTGGAGGAAGGAGCAAGGGGAGAAGAAAAAAGCTATCAAAAAAGCAGAAATTCATTAGTTATATAAACTGCAAAGCAAAATGTCTAGCTCATTTAATACCGTGATCTCCGTTAAAAATTGAAGTATTGGTATGAATTTTGAGAGATTTCTAGTTATTTTGCTGGTTACCAGGGTTGCAAAGCCTTGTGGATAAAACAAAAATGCTGACACTGCAACTAAAATTAGTTAAAATTGTTTGAATGTTTAGTTCATATTAATTGTTATTTACTTCTCAAATTGACTGAGAAAACAGCCGACGTTTCGCGAGGTCGCCACTTGAGCCCTTGCAAAACGACGTCTGAGTAACGAGCGCAGAAATTCCATACTGATGACGTACACTACCCAGATCTTGGTAGTCCTTCTGATTGGTTGAAAGAAAATTCCCGCGCGGCACAACCAATCAGAAGCACTACCAAGATCTGGGTAGTGCACGTCATCAGTATGGAATTTCTGCGCTCGTTACTCAGACGTCGTTTTGCGAGGGCTCAAGTGGCGACCTCACGAAACATCGGCTGTTTTCTCAGGCTAAGAAAATTCTAATAAATTTGTATGTTTGATGAATGTTACACAATTGTACATGCTTGTTGTGCTACTGATCTATTGTAAATAGATTTTAATGTGCATGCAAGAGAACACTGTAATTTCTTGATGACATTATTCATTGTTAATGATACCCATTATTGTATTTGATCACTAAAAGTTGAGACATTCTGTTAATTTCAGGTTGTGTGATGTTGCCATGCTATCAAACCAGATGGAATACACAAGAAAGAAGCTGACATACAGGGTGTATTAAAATATGTCTTGAAGGTACATGCAATGAATACTTTTAGCCTAGCTAGTGTGCTATCAGGTTTCACACTTATGCCTTTTCACAGTGCAGTCCTGGTGTGTGTAGTGATCCCTTCTTCGCACAATTTATTTTGTTGTAAGTACTGTTGTTTTTGTAAATTTGTTTCTTACCATAACTCAAAAACAAATAACTGCTTGGAATGGAAGTCAGTTTTCATAAAAATCAGAGCAAAAAAATCTGCTTATTTTAGGCGTGACATTAAATTACGTATTCAAGTTTATTATTTATGCAAAAGAAGCCCTGTCAATCTTTTTAATTAAGGTTCTAAAACCAGGTTTGCACTGTACATATATTGGCCACTGAACATGGAAAAGTAGTCTCTTTCCTTAAGTTAAGTAGAACAATAGTCTCTTTCCAGCAATGATTCTGCCACATAAATTCTGCCAAAATTGAGAAAACAAAGTGAGTAGTGGAATCTGTATTATTTGTCAAATAATTATTGTGGCAAAGTTTGATCTCTAACATGCCTAAACAGCCTAAAAGAGCCTGTGATTCATTTTTCTTTTCAAAATAATTTTCTACAATGAAAATATGTGAAAACCTAGTCAGTTGAGCTTGATTTCTTCTTCTGGTGAGATGGAATTGATAAAATGTATTTCTTTCATTAACTTTAAGGTCCAGGTCAAATGCTGTATTCCAACTTTAAGAACTTGTCCTTTTGTAAGAAGCAAAACATATAATCAAAAGCTAAGGAAACTTAACAAATTGAGCAAAGCAAGAAATCAGCGAGTCTTGGCTTGCCCTTTATAATTTTTACAAAAAGGAATAAGCTCATGCCTTAAATGAATTTAGCCGTTGTTAAATATTATTAATACGCCATCACTTGTTAAGTATTTTGGTCACTAAAGTTGACATGGCTTGTTAATTTCAGCTTCTGTGATGTTGCCATGCCATCAAAACAGCAAGTGGATCAAGAATACACAAACAGCTAACAGGATTGGAGAGAGTTACACAGGCAGGAAGTCAACATAATGTGTGTTGAAAGAGGTAAATTAAGCTGTTGCTGTTCTTTTTCACACTTAGTCACATTTAGTACTTAGTGTAAAACTCTGTTTGATGTACAGTGGAAACTTGCTTAATAAGGATAGTACATTTTGTCTGGACGGAAAGCTCAATAGCCCATTTCCGAGTTGCATTTAGCCTCTCTTTTAAAGCGAGGTCAAGTGCAAAACCTCTCATATGAAAATGTTGCTTTACAAATGAAACTCGACTTGCCCACAAGTCGACCGACTGACCACTTAACCACTTAAACGGCAAAAACCGGAAACGGACTTTGAGAAAGTCTAAAATGAAACTTATTTTTATATCAAAGCTTTTGCACATGACCTGGCTTGGAAACAGAGGCAAAGGGAAACTTGGAAATGGCCTATTGTTTCCTCGTACACTCGCCCACTGGATATTACTAATTATTAAAAATAATACAGTAGAACCCCGGTAAGTCGAACTCTGAAGGGAAATGAAAAACAGTTCGAGTTAGCGGGGGTTCTAGTTATCGGGGGTTCGAGTTATCGGGTTGATTGAATATTCAATTTGCTATGTTAAGAATTGATAGTTTACTTATTTTTTAGCACTTCAGTATACAGTACAGTGCAAATTAAACTTATCTCGTCAGAAACTGTAACATGATTATGCATACTTATTATAATACAGTACTGTGAGTGTAACTCAGTTACACTCAAGATCATAAGATCGGGAAATGACTGTCAAATACGTGATCTGTTCATTGCACTAATTAAAATCAAATCGCTGTAGTGTTAGTTTTAGTGTTTAAATCTGATTACACGACAATAAGAGCTAATGGGATATTTCAATGGACATCCATGGTGAGTTGCAAGAAAAAGAATTCGAGTTATCGGGGTAAATTTTGATCAAGGGAAACGAAATTTAGTTCGAGTTAGCAGGGAATTAGAGTTATCCGAGTTCGAGTTAACCGAGTGAAAATGACTGAAAAATGGGGTCAAATCCAAGGAAAATGGGACTTAGTTCGAGTTAGTTGGGGAGTTCAAGTTATCCGAGTTCGAGTTACTGGGGTACTACTGTATGGACACTGAGTAATTTGGACAACAGACACCTTTCTCTGTCTTGAGTGACATGCTCCCATACAAAGTTAACCCCTCTTTATAGACACACTGTTTCTGGGGGGGGACTCTTTATAGACACTGTTTCTGGTGGTGGGGGTGAGGGTACTCAGATCTATTAGTGATGAGGAGGGGCAAAGAGCTTTTTGGGGTTTGAAGTAAGCAATTTGGGACTTTTTTGGGTAAGAAATTTTCTGGTGGACTTTTGTTTCGGATCACAAGATTTTGGCAGGACTTTTTTCAGGGTCGATAAAAAAAGTGTGTGTACCTTTTTTATGCAAATAAAAGGAGATTATAGTCAAAATAGTCAGTGCGTTCCACTTGTTATTTGGGAATGACTTTCATTAATCGGGAACGGATTGCGTTATTGGAATCAAAATTCCACTTTCAAATTGAATATTGTAATGTTACAACGGTAGCTTTGTTCCAAATAAGGACCGCTGATTGGTTTATTATTGACATGAGGCGAATGTTCATGTGCAAGTAGCAGATTGTTGGCGGCTTGGCCTATCTGACTTGATTTGTGTTCGCTCAACAAATATTAAAGGCAGATACTTTTAAAAGTGAAGAAGCAGTCTGTTGCTATAAAACCGTGAAGAATAATATTTTAAAAACAAGTCTGCTGTAAATGCACAAGAAATGGTCCTGAAAATTGAGAAAAATTCCCTGTAATGTCAAACCGATTGAAACCAACAGCCGCCAACGGTTTCATATTTCGCGTGTGAACTTTTGGTTTATGTAAGTAACAACCCAATCAACATTCGTTATTTCGAATGAGTCAACCGTTGGAAGATTTCAATCTTCAATTTGAAAATGTAATTTTGATTCCAATAATGCAATCCGTTCCCGAGTAATGAAAATCATTCCTAAATAATGAGCGGAACGCGCTGAGTATTGACTATAATTTTTTTCTCTTTTTATGCAGACAAAAAGGACTTTTTTATTTGCATCTCCCTGTCAGTAACATTAGGGAACTTAAGCACAGACCTCCGAGAGCCATGGTCGGCCACTGGAAGTTGAACTTTTACATGCATTTTGACTTCATCCTGTCTACAATGGCAAGCCACCAGATACCGAATACAAGATAATTGTTTCACGCCTTTGATGGGAAGCAAAAACAACTCCAGCTAATGAAACATTCGACTTCTGGTTGCTGTCCATGGCTCATGAACATCTGTGCTTAATAAGTTCCCTATTATCTGAGTACTCCCCTATGCACTTGTTATCTTAATTTGTATTGTATTTTTATTTGACTGGCCTAACCACAGACTGAAATGTATGTACAAGGCAATGTTAGACTGTTGTAAACAGATTTTTTCAAATGTGCAGCGGTTTTTGACCAATTTTTTTCGTGGAGTTTTTGGTCGAGCTCGACATTACCTCGACCATGAGCTATGGGAAACATGGATTTTGAGTTCTCATCGAACGTTGTTTCAAGCAAACAGCGATGAAATATGTCAACTATTCAATAAAACTATCACCTTACGGTCAGTTCTGCTGTCCCTTGTCTTTGATTCCTGCTTTATCTTCTGCAAATATCCCTGTTTCTCCCCAATTCTTCGGTGAGTTCAATGTGCTTACTTTTACCGCTCGCCATTTTGAAACATAGGCACGCATTGCGTGCTTGACCTATGTTGAAATGACAAGTCTTATCCTCGCTTATTTGCGATTTTTAAGACATACTCTGAGGACAAAACAACACGCGATTATTCTTGCAAATACTTCCCCCCTCCACTATAGCACCTGAGTGCATAAAGCCCAGTTCAGACGCCGCACCTCCCATGTGTCGTACCAAGTAGTACGTAGTTTTTTGGCAGTTGTACGGTGTCCAAATGAGTTTTTTCGACAGATTTCAATTAGGCAAGCCAAAATCTCAGAGTACGGCAAAGTTTGCCACTTAAATACGACCTAGGAGCGAAAATGCATTTGGTACGGCCCATGAGAGGTACGGCGTCTGAACTAGGCCTAAAACAGCTTTTTCGTTTACTCAGCAATACCCTTGGAATGCAAAAAAACATCCCGCTAAAAACCCAGTTGGACCAAAATTGGAGATAGAGCAACCATCGGGCTAGTAGGCTACAGGCTAAAAAGTCAAACTGACACTAGAACAAAACGACTGCATAAAAACTTCAAATTAAATTTAAAACTGAAACCTCAGTTAAGGTCAACTAATGATTGTCTGCATATTACTGAAGAATATAAATCCAGCTCACAACAAGATGTGAAAGAAATAAGTGTAGTTGATAATAATTTGAGGAGAGGGCAGTCATTGCGGTCATGTTAAAATGTAGCCTGCAGACTGTGCAGACTGCAGACCATGCAGACTACGCAGACTGGTATTTTGTTTTCTTTAAGTAAACTGTGATTTGTTGTACTTTTTAGTACTTTTCACTTTTTGTCGTGTTAAGATGACATGGCCAGCAGCTGGCCGAGTTCTCCAAAAAATGTCCCGCTGTAAGGAATTCTCGAACAATTTCGACAGAAAGATTCGCACCTTCTGGGAGTATTTCATATTCCTTTGCCAGACGATTCAAAAGTACATTTTGGTTTTGCAGTTAACGAAGTTTCCGAGCTTGAGCGTACCGTGAACTCGCTATGTTACCGTATACATTATAGGTTTATAAACCTACGGACACGCTTGAACAAGCTAATCTATGCAAATTGCTATCTTAAACACGTCGCTAAAAAAATTCAAAAACCATATGTTCCCGTATATGATAAAACCAAGAAAGAAATCATTTCTATGTCGGCTGGAAAATCTGTGGATGTGACTGATATAAATCATGGTCACAACATCGTAAACTAAAACTAAACCGCATTTTGGGAAGAGAAAACAGGTTTAAAAACCTACTGACACGCTTGAATAAACAAGCTAATTTATGCAAATTGCAATCTTATAAACACGTCGCTATAAATTTCAAATTACCAAACAAAGCGGTTTCAAAAACCTTGCAAAGTACAGTCAAAATTATCCGTATCAAGCACAGATACAATCTTTTCAATCAACATCTTGCTAAAAGATACATAACCAAAACAGCTGTTTCATAACACAAATCATAAAAGAACAAATTAAATTACAGTTTCTCGTCAACAAGTCTATTTTTGGAACGATGTTACATGTAATTAATTGTTTTTGTCAAGTACTCACGTTCCACCGTTGGCCACGACAAAGTTCAATTTTACCTGCCCTTACAATAGCTTTAGGAAATTACCATCAATTCCACCACACCAAGCCTTTACTGAAAATATAATATTCGAGAGGTAAAAGTAGAAAAGCACATTTGCGCTGATCGTTTCCGTCCCCATATGTACATTCGACATGGCCGGTAAGCTTAACCTTGTCTGACCTTCAGCTTCAGTAAGCGAATTCTAACCAGCTCTTTCATTGGTAGAATGTACTCTTAGCTTAGTAGCCTCAATCTGATTGGTGCCACATAGTGCCACATAAATTCCCCCGGGGGGTGTACTCCCATGTGAAAGGTGCATGGATGCACGTCGTTTCGCGTTCTCCGTCTGTTTTAGCATAGCTTTAATTTAAATTTTCCGACGAGCATTCCCGCCCGTCTCACATGAGATTTCCCCCCCGGATCAAAAATACATACATACATACATACAAACAAACAAACAAACATAGAAAGCGAAAAACTTCACGCTGACTAAGACCCTATGTTTTCAACATAGGTCAAAAACCACTCATTCCCAGTTGTTTTCATTCCCAGTTCTACGCAGCCAACTAGAAAACCTCCTAAAGCCACCCAATCTCGTCCCCAGAGCCCGCGCGCATTTACGGTCAGCGGGATCGAAATGCCACGGCATCCTTGGTGCTGACCAAAAGGAATGCAGCCTCTGGGAACGAGATTGTCGAAACGCGGGAAAAGAGGAGATGGCGGCGGTCGTGCTGACAGCTTTGATTTCATTGAATGTTTATCCTGTGTTCTGGGGCAAAGGACGCCGTAAGAATGTATAGTTGTTTAATAACTTCCAAATTTAGGTCATCATCTCAGCTTTTCGGTCAAGATAATTCATCGTGAGGAAAATCGCAGCAAGGGATTGCAAATCTGAGAAATGAGACGAGTCAGAAAAGGCGACGGTGAATTGAAAACTGGTGATAAGCAGACGAAAGTTTTGCCTTCCTGTCTTTGTTCTTCATCATCTTAACAGACTTCAACGCAAGGCCAAGTACTGTTTAACAATAAAGTAAGTTGAACGTGAATGGAAATGCCTAATGTTTGTCGCATTGAAGGATAATTTGTGCTTGAAAGGGGCAGAAAGACAAATTCCTTGACAAGAGGGAGGTAAAAAGTGGCGTCCGCCTCGTAAACTACATATTTTGGGGTTGTGAATGATTTCTGACGTTAAAAAAACGGAACATATAGCCGAGGCAAAAGTAAAAATCGATACGATCAAGGAATTATATGGTTTTTGCTGCTTAAGCGAAAATATTGTGCCCAGACGCAAGCAGTTAACAGCGCAACTGCAATAGAAAAGCTCAATTTTATTCCGAACAAATATTTTGCTTCAAGTATCCGAGACTTTTGTCGTGGGTTTTGGTACACGAAATCCCTTTTGCTGGTAACAGTTTATTAATTAAGGAAGCGACTTTTCGAGAAAAGATATTGATAAAAGTGGCAGGGCTCAACAGGGAGTCGTCAAGGTGTGTATCACTGTCAACGACATACGATGAAAATTACGCTACGGTCGCACCTCAGTCTACTTTGCTTTGTTCATTCATTTGGCTACTTTGATTTCTAAAAACTCCAGCCATGAAACAGTATGAAATGTCGATTCTTATCAGGGGTTTTTTAATTGCATTGCCACGATTTGTAAAAAGGAAACCCAACAAGATGACGCGCCAGCAGTAAACTGTGAAAAAAATAACTCGAATCTTGTCGCCAGATAGGTGTTGTTTGGGCTATATATCCTACAATAGGGCTTGGTACAGCGATCGCTTTCAACCGAGAATAGAATAATAAGGTAAGAATAAGTTAGGCTAAACAGTGTTAACTTTAAAGTGGCAAGGCGTGCGGAAAGGAACGGGGAAAGCGAGGCTACAAGAACATCAAAATAAGTTCCGTGAGATGAAAGAAACAAGGACGAGAGCTGCAGCTGTTATCAATAAAAGCACGCGGAATGAGAAATTTAAACTTAAAGTGATCGGTACTTCACCAAAAACCTACCAATTAGTTATAATACTGAAGAAAACTACCCAATTAGTGATGTTCTAGGAACTGTTTAAAGTTTATTAAGGAACAATACATAGAAATTTCACCTCCATGTCTTTTAAACAGACCTATTCATAATGTGTCGAATTTGCTCTTTACATGTTAAGCTTAAAGTACATTGTGAGTTGTATTAATTTTTATGATTGTACACTGTGTTTAATACTAAACAAGATTCATATAAATACATTTCCAATTAGGAAAGTTTAATTCCAGACATAAAATGTACACATAGCATCTACTAAAAATAGAAAATATCATGTTTGAAAAGCAGCACACACAGATCTTGAAAGAACAAATAAATTATTTGTCCTACTCTTTACTTTTCTTGACTTTTAAAAGGAACATAATTAAAAAATTATTTACCTTTAAAACCCAGCAAAATAACCAGTAACAGTTCTTTTGTGTTTAGTTTACACTGTAAAATTTACCTGTGCTTGAAGTAATGAAACATTTGGTTCTCTTTTATTTAAAAAAGATACACATAACCTATCTAGAAGATCACTAAAATTGTAGAAAAGCCGCTCTTTCTTTTCTTACCTACAATACTAATAACTATATTTGTAACATGAACTCTCAGTATGAAAAAGAACACATGCACATGATTTTGGTTTGTCTTTCTTGGGAATATGTCTGAATTCACACAAAGACCAACAACTCCAAGCTGGCTTGATAGCTCAGTTGGTAAGAGTGCTGCACTGTTATCATAAATTAAAAAATAAATAAATAAATAAATAAATAAACACTTTATTTCAGTAGGGTGCATAATTACAGTCAAACTGTAGTCTCCCTTATGGCCCTACGAAACATCCAGGTCGAATTGGAATTTGGAAATGTTGGTTTTTATGGGGGGAGGAAAACCGGAGTACCCGGAGAAAACCCTCGGAGCAAGGACGAGAACCAACAACAAACTCAACCCACATAAATTATGACACCGGGACCGGGAATCGAACCCGGGCCACACTGGTGGAAGGCGAGTGCTCTCACCACTGCGCCATCCCTGCTCCCCCATTGGGTTGACATGTATATCCCAACCAAGCCTGTATTTTTTTCAGACTTTTTTTGCAGTTGCCTAAGTTGCACACACAGCTGCCATGGTCTTCCAGTTCGTTAAACTCCTAATCTGCTAAAATGAAAACCTAGAGTATGTGGGACCAGTTAGGAACTTGTCAGTTTTCTAAAGGAGCAGGGGGAGGGCAATGAAATGTTATGGACCCAAAATCAATTTTGACCCCTCAGAGGACTGATTGTTTTGGATGACCATAAGACAAGGCAAGTTCCTTTATTTCCTTTAACAAACTTAGGAGGACAACAAGGACAAAGTTACAAGTTAAAGTTAAGAGTTGCCAAGTTTTACTTGCCATTTCTAACCACTTGCAATGTATTTTGTGGAGTCAGCATCTTGAAAACTTACTGACAAGACAACTATGTGAAAATCCTTTGGTTCACAAACATTTTCTAAGAATATAAATCAACTGCCCAAACATATGTAAGCTCATGAACTTATATTCAAGGTTACTGGGTGCTGGACTTCTTTAAAATCTCCTCCTGAAAGAAAAGGTTTCAAGACTGGTAAGACTGATGGAAAACTATGATAGGTGCTAACTGTGTACATAACCTAAGGCTTCCTGTTGCCATTAAAATTAGACTCCTTTATTTAAAATTTTAAAGGGTAGCTCTTTCAGAAGTCAAGGCATTTACTATCAATAGGAGCCCTTATAGTGTTAGAGCATAATTATGCATCGTAATTCTCCAATCAGGATAAAGCAAGACTTTCCTGGGATAAACCTATTAATATTAATCGATTCATAAGTGAGGTGCGAAGTAATGGTCGAGTTGCTTTTTGATGCTTCATGTTGTCTGTGAGCGTGTGAATTAAGATACTGATTTTTAGATGCTCGCAGACCACTTCATTTAGAACTAATAACAGGATTCTACTGCCCTGAATAAAATTATACAACATAACACCTTTCTGTCAAAAAACTAAGGTAGTTTTAGATTATGCAAGGCAAAAATTGACGGCAAAAACACTTAACTGGTGACAAACACAAATCAAATCATACAAAACTGAGTTAATTCCAACAAGGCATCCTTTGGTGTAAATAAGGCAACAAGAGGCCCACTGGCTAATGAGACAAGACTCTTGCTTTACAAATTTTAACGGCCAAAAAGTCAATGTTTGTAAACATCAAATGTTCTCTTTATGTCCTTAAAACTCTTCAAGCAAAATTATTTTGCATTTCCACTTTCACAAATGGCCTTTTGGGTCGTTATAAAAAAACTTAAACAGTCCATCCGATGACTACAGAATGAAAAAACTTCTAAATGAAGATCAAACGCAAAACCGAGCGGGGTCCTTGTAAAAATTATTAGCTGAAAGTGTGAACTGAAATGATATTGTACAAGTTTATTTTAATGTTATTTTAGCTGAGATAATTCCCGTTTGCCTGCATTGTTAATCAACTAGTGATTAACTGCACTAAGGTCTTCTAAAGTAGTTTCATGGTTTTTTGCACCTCTTTGACTCTGAGATTACTTGACCGCTGAGTCAGACCGCCACGGCCCCTTCAAACAAGGAAAGTTCACTGATCGATTGATGTGTAGCAAAAGCTGACAAAAACTTGCAAGGGAACACTAATTTTTTAAATTGTGAGTAGGATAGCTTACCTGCTTCGGTAAAAACGGCAGCTGTAAGACTTCGAATATCCCTGTCCTCTCAGTCTTTGAATCCCTCCTGATTTTATTATGACATCTAATCTTGTCTCCCTCACTTCATAGAACCATATATTTTCTTGCGGTGTGAAGGAAAACTTTTCCTGCTCACAAATGCAAAAGCCCGTGCTAAACACTCGTTTTCCGCTTTAAAATACCTTAAACCAATTTCTTTACGCCACCGAGAAGTTAGAAAAGCGCCTGGAATTGCCATATGTACCAAAAAGGTTAAGAATAAGTGATCAAGCAATGAAAACTACGTCTTTTACTCAGGCCGCCATCTTTGTTTATTTCACTGGCGCGCACTTTTCAGGAATCTGGGTACTAGGAAAATGATTAACCAATCAGACAAAAGTCTCCTTTGTTGCTGGTAAGAGCAAAAAGCTCTTTCCAGTCCCCCGACAGAACCTAATTTGAATTGTAACTCTTAATCCGTTGCACGACGACCTTCCATATGTGGAAGTCCGTCGTGCAATGTTCTTACGAGCTTGTAACCATAACCTGGAAAAGGTGGCCTACCCATTGGGCGGCTTTAGGAGGTTTTCTAGTTGGCTGCGTAGAACTGGGAATGAGTGGTTTTTCAAAATGGCGGGCGCTAAAAGTAAGCATTTCTGGCTCGAACTCACCGAAGAATCGGGGAGAAACAGGGATATTTGCAAAAGATAAAGCATAAATCAAAGACAAGGGACAGCAGAACTGACGGTAAGGTGATAGTTTTATTGAGTAGTCGACATATTTCATCGCTGTTTGCTTGAAACAACGTTCGATGAGAACTCAGAATCCATGTTTCCTATAGCTCATGCCTCGACTGGTTGTGTTGCGTTGCGTTGTGTTGTGTTTTGTTGTCTGCTTCGTATTGCGCTGTGTTGTGTTGTGTTGTTGTGTTGTGTTGTGATGTGATGTTATATGTGTTGTGATCTGTCTCTTACTTGTTACTCTAGTTTGTTGGCTTAAAATTTCTCAGTTTTCCTGTTCCTTCGTTGCACGACTCGACGCAACAACTAGACGGACGTACAACGGTTCGACCAGCTCGACGACTTAACAAGCAAAACTTTCACTGTGTATTCTCCACAGGCAAACACTGTTTTCTCCCTGGATTTTTCGTAATCACGATTACTTTTTTATTTGCCTTCAGTTGTCCTGGTTAAGTTAGCCAAAATTTCATCTCTTGTTTAAAATATTCGTAAAATCAAGTCAGCCATGACAATCTTTTATCAGTTCAATGTTCTTAATTAAGACAAATCAGTGGCTTCCTTACCCACACTTTCAGCTGGGTTGAAAGAAGAACAAGACAACCTTGTAATACATTGCAACTGCTGTAATGATTCGTGTGGATATATTTATCTAATTTATATGGAATAAGAAGGGTAATACGAAACCCCCGTACAAAAAAACCCTACAAAGGAGCTTACGGTAATTTGCGAAACGAAACGAAACGAAACGGTATTTTGCGAAATGGTACTTCGCGAAATGGTACTTCGCGAAATGGTATTTTGCGAAATGGTACTTTGCGAAACTTCCTTCACTTTATTTCAAAGCGAAAGAAGGGGAAGTGTTTAATGACAAAGTCAAGCACACATCCCAAACAATAGAAATTACACTACCAATAACTGAAGCCACGACAAAATTTAACACCGAAACAAACAGCCATAATTCGTTTTTATTTTCTGTATCATTATTTTCTGTATTATTTTAATGTGATTTTAACATTATCTAGGTTTTGTAACCGTACGACAGCATATTGCCTGGTGTCGCCGAACAAATCTCTCAAATCATTGTTATAAACATCCGCCTTTACTTACAAATAAATGAACTAGTGTGCACATCTTTTGATTGTACTAACAACTGTAACGAGAACAATAAAGTAGGTTTGGTTCAAGACTATCTAGGATTTGTATTTTGACGATATACGTAACCAATCAATACCTGGTCCACAAGTGTTATCAATTAGATTTTAAACTATGTACTATGGGTGGACTATAAACTTTACAAGTGAGTTTCTGTATTCTTTACAAACTCTTTTCACCTTTTGTCTAGCTATTTTTGAAAAACGCGAGCGCTTTTCTCTGGGATTGTGAAGCTATCACGTTTGTTTTGTTTTACAGTGTATGTCATCATTGTTATCAATTAGATTTTAAACTACTGACGTGCTTTTGTTGGAGCGGTTTTCAAATGAGTGTCGTAAAAGCAAAACCATATTAACTTCTCTAGCCAATCACAACAGCAACAAAACACAAAATGAACCAATCAGAAATTGAAGCAACTACAAGTTAGTTACTTTCGACACTCAATAGAAAACTGCTGTAGGGCATAAAACATACATTACTATTAGGTCAAACGTAGACTTGCTCCAAGTCGCTCGTTCTGACTATGAAGGACGTAAGCGCAATTGACACGCATGAGTCAAAATGGCGGCTGGGTCTATCAGCACATCACGCGCAACACACGAAAATATTCCGCACGCGAGTTTTGCAATGATCTGAAAATTGATCTCCGCGCTACACCTGCACATATACAGAGCGCGTTTTGCAGTCACCGGCTAAACTCCTCTTTTGTCCCCCAGAAAAAACGAGCACCTCGAGGGAAGTCTAGGTCAAAACCTTTTAACATTGCGCGTAGTGTTGGACCGTCTGAATTTCTTACGATCGAACGATTCTTAAACACTCCTATTAAATTCTGCATCTAGGTTGCACAGTTTATAGCTTGTAGGCTAGCTGCGCACTAGCGACAGAAAGCTCATAGTGATAATCTGGAGTTTCGTGTTCCATAAAGAAACATATTGTCCCTTTAATTTATGGCTACAACTTCCCCGGGCGGTTTATTTGTATTAGACATGACTATGATAAAACTCTTTGTCGTTAGTATATGTAAGGACCTGCTCAAATTACTTATAGACTCACAGAAGCCATTCGATTAGACTAACATTTCCTTCAGGTGTTTTAGATGTCCCTCTTTAAATCTGCTAGCAGTATCGCTATCAATTTTAAGCATCCCTTTCCAAAACTAAGGGTGGCGCTGAATAATGCACTTTTTTTGGCGCAGTAGAATTTCTCTGTTTCTTTTCTCCAGGCTGCTCCCATTGTCAGCGAAATCTCGTGGAATATAATGCTCTCTTGATCTGTAAAGATCAGAGACAACAAATGTGTGAACCGGGTGAGTGAACTCTTCTTTGGCAATATTGGAGGTACTTTCCAGCCTGTAGATTTTTGACGAATGAATAGCAACAAACCAGAAATAAAATTCTATTCCTTTACTCGTTGAGCTTCCCATTAAAAAAAGCCGTTGGATCGTGTCAGTTATAAAGCTTGGTTAAATCTTGAGAATTTTCAGTTATCGGTTTATGTTTTTGGATAAAGCATAAATGCAGAATTTAGTCGCAAAAAATTTGCAAGACTGAAAAAATTGAGGTCTCTTAAGTAGTCTTTTGATCGATAAAAATAAACAACAGTATCATTTAACGTTTCTTATTTGCATAATTAAGAGTAAGTCATTGTTCTTTTGTCTTCTTTGCCGGGAAAATTCTCACCTAACTTTGTCGCTTTCTTGTGTAAGTTTTGTTTACAATTCAAAAACAATGGCCCGGGTCGCACTAGAGCGAAATCAAATTTTTTCCAATTTTTGCCGAGGAAGAAATTGGCCAAAATTTCTCAAGTTCCAAATTTTGGCGGAGGTCGCATCAAACCTAAGTGTTTTAACCAAAACTTTGTTGATTGACACATACGTCAATCACAACCCATCTAATTAGCGCTCGTCACACGACACAACGAAGCAGCTCGCGCGCAAATTGCGCAAGTATGGATCGTCACCATATGATCATTTTCACGGCTTTCGGGTTTTTGTTGAATCTTGAGTTTCAGTCTCAACAAAACAACATAGCATAGTGGCCCATAACTGGACAAGTAATTTCTGCTCGTCTTGGGACCACGTTTCGTACTTCTTTTTTTCTTTTGGGTTTCTGGTTGCGCTACTTTTGCTGGCTTCTTTATTTGCGATCGAAGGAGATTGTTCCGTCCTTGCGACAGAGGATTATATCCAAACATGTTTTGCGTAATATGACAGTTTAATGGTTAAAAAAACAAAATTGTCTGTTTTGCTAAAATTTGGAAGCCTCCGAGGCAGGACTTCGGCTTCTTAGAAGATTGGCGTAAATTTGTCGATCCGCAAAAATTTGGCAAGATTTTGAAACTGGGGGTCGCACTTATTTTACGTTACGTGTTGACATATTTATTACTTACACAAACAAAATTCGCTCTAGTGCGACCCGGGCATTTGTCATGGAAAGCAAGACTGCGTTGGCAAACTCATTAACCAGGTGCGAACATTTACATTTAAGTCTTTCAGGTCTACTTTTTGCACAGATTGCCTCAATTCAAATGAATTAGCAGTTTTTGTAAATGCTGACGAAACTCGTTTTAAAAAAATGTTAGACGAGTTATTGACTCTTAGAAGACCGTATCGATTTCGTTTCTCTTGACCTCTGACGAAGCGTTTATGCGGATTTCCTGTCTCCTGGCATCTGACAAACGTTTAAGCGAGGGTCTTCGTTTTGTAGTTTTTTTTGGTAGTTTGACCCGGTCTTTTTTCCGGTTTTTTCTCGTCTCATTATCTTCCCGTAAAAAATGTACTGTAGGCGCATTGTACTGTTCTGTAGCGCTATGCAAGCGCTGTGTCCTGTACTGTAGACGCATTCGCCTTGCAAAATGATTTAAGTCCAGGATCAGGCCTGACTCCTTTCATCAATGGCAAGAGGTCACCTTCTCAGTGTTTTACATCCGGTTTAAAATTAATGTGCTGTATTATAAAGGTCAGTCAAAAATTAATACATTTGTTCAAAGATTCTTACACAGATCCTTTATAATTATGATTTATAATGGAGGCCTACTCTTCCAACCCCATCCACATACACACACACAAAGATTTCATACAGAATGTTGGAGGGAGAGAAAAATATCTTGCAATCACATAGCCCAATAAAAAAATTCATTGAGAGTTAAGGGGTATCTCAAATCACCCGCCCCCCCCCCCCCCCTCCAACTCAGACGTTAAATGGTTGGCCCCTGAAGTGAGATCTTCTCATTTCCCAATCAAACTGAATTTCAGTGCCATTTCGCAAAATACCGTTTCGCAAAGTACCATTTCGCAAAATACTGTTTCGCAAAGTACCGTTTCGCAAAGTACCATTTCGTTTCGTTTCGTTTTGCAAAGTACCGTAAGCCCTACAAAGGAGATTTATTCCGAAGAAGGAATAAATTGTTTTATGTGACTGTCACACAAGCTGTTAATCTGTAACCAGCATCCGGGCATACTGCCATTTGGGGGGGCACAACAGTGCAGTCTTTATAAAGCATGTGAGGATAGCGAACTACCTCAAACGGTTGGAGAGAGACACTGGTGTTAAGATTCTTGTCTATTCAAGCAAGTCAAGATCATTTTCCCACCCTCCCTCCCACGTTTTTCTTTTTTTCAGCCTCTGGATGGCGGGTGTGCCCTCACCTTTGCTGGGATTATGCCTTGTATGTTTGGATATCTAAAGCTTTCTATGATTGTTTTAAATAAACGGCCACACCAGTGGCCAAATTCATCCCAAAGGGATGTGTCATTTATTTCTATCCCAGCAAATGGAGCTCATCCAAAGCAATACTCCTCGCCAACACTGACATATTTTTAGGATAAGAGAAAGGAACATAAAACACTTTTCGTTTTCTCTTTCGATCTGATGTAGTTATGATAGAAGAGACAGACAGCCCCGATATATTTTAACCCAGGGAATTTCAGTCAGTTTCTCAATTCTTCTTCTCAATAAGTACGCTTTGATTTCCAAAACGGTAGCTCAATTAACAAGACGCCGTCAAGTTGGGTACTTAATTCACACAATCGATCACGGCTGGAAAACCTTCGATAGATTTGAAATTTCACAAGGATGTTGTGCTGGCAGGTGTATCTCTGCGTAAAATTCAACCAGAAAGCGGAAAGAGTGAACCCATTGATTTAACGGAACAATCCAAATAATTCTCAGTGATTAAAAAAAAGCTATACACACGGACCTTATTACTGAACATTTACTGTGAAAATCACTCTCTAGGTGGTTTTGAATAGGTAAACATACCATACCATAACCAGGTTATTTTTTAATAAAGAGGGCAGATTGTGATTAAATTTAACAATGAGTTGTACGTTATGTGAGAATCTTAACTTACAGAAAGCCCATATTATTTTCATTCGAAATACAGTTCAACACTACAATTGAACTGTAATTGTATTTATTGGAAAGTTCGTAACAGCAAATGTCATACTGTGGGTGTACTAAACGAAGAAATATATTTGTCTATATTGACCAAAGGCGTATATATTTTTCTATATTGAAGAAAGGCGTATACAAATTCATAAATTATTATAAATTATTATTAATTATTATTAATCAAAAAGATTAAGATAGGTCAATTTATAGAGTTGTTTCAACTGGGTTTCAATAATGCACGTTGGTTTTTAATGTGCCTTACTACACTTTGTGAGTTCGATTCACTTTCCTAACGGAAAGAAATGAAACCAAAACCAATCGTCCTTTGGAGCACGCGTTTCCGCGCACTCATGTATATTGGCTTCGAGTTCATATTACAAATTAAACCATTGATAGTATTGGACACACTTTACAATATCCAAGACCCTTACACATGCGCACAGCCAAACTAACCACTGTCAATGGTTTAGCTGTGTTTGGTTTAGGGTTATTCGTGTTTGTTGTAATTGGCCAGAGTAATTAATTTGGTTTTGGTTCTGCGACAGACAATTGAAAACCGATGCACACTTTGCTCACGTTAGAGTTGACTTTCATTCATTCATTAATTCAACTGTCCACTTGAGCTTAGTAACGATTACTAGTCCCTTGATCCCTCTCCTCCCCCTTGTAGGAAAGTAAAGCCTTTAAAGAGCTGGGAGGGAGGGGTGGAGCCAAGGGAATCGATTGATGGGTAATCATGCTTGTGATTCATGTGCTCCGACGTAACAACCTGGTTCAAATTCTGCTCGGTGGAGACGTAACTTAATCTCGTACCCACTTCCTACTTGTGCGCACTGAATGTCCCCTTCCTTGACCGTGGAAGATCTGGGTACGAGATTAGACATAACTTTATCCTTGAGCGATTTTCAATTGACTGTCGAAAGTAATTGGCGTTTGCTTTGCTTTTGCATTACTGCGCCGTGTGATTGGTTAATGCAACTCACACTATTTTCTCCACAAATCAGAAATAAAACCAAAATCAATCGTGACTTGCTCGCGTGCGTTTGTCCGCGCTTGGCACCGGTTACGTGTTTTTACTTCGAGTCACGATTGGTTCAAAGTGTTCACTTGCGACTGTTGTGACTGGTCAGTGTAACAACTTTGGTTTGGGTTTTACAACACTCAATTGAAACCGTCGTAATTAGCCACAAATTTCAGTGTAAGTCATTCTTTTTTAACCCGTAGACTGATGGAACAGACAAGTTTAATGTCAAAAGAAATTGTATATTTCATTAGTGGAATTGTGCACACTTGGATTGCACGAAAACGGCTACCCAGGTTTCATTTATTGTGTTCACATTATTCAACAGATTCCCAATTAAGCCGGCATGAATAATTACTTTGGACACTATACTTTCTTGCTTTTAGCCAATCCCGTTACCAGGTTTTCCATGCTAATTGTAACAAAACGTTCTAAAACAAGAGCAATCGAATCCATTTTTGTTGCGTGCTCGATCTAGACAACATTCATATGAAAGACTACATCTAAGGGTGCGTTTCTTTGGGAGAATCCAAGATTGGATTTTTGATCAGAGATCACACGGATTCGTTACTACCAAAGAAACCAGAAATCCGAAAATGGATTTTTTTTGCTTGACAACCCCAGTGAAGTTCTCCGAAAAATTCACGACTTCCTATAAAATTTTGGGTACATTCTGCAATGAAATAGCACTGAAAACTCACCTTGATCGCTCGCCATGTCATCCAACTGACAAAACAATTTGGCGGGAATATGGCGGACTTTCATAGGAAGACCGCTTGCCAAATGTAGTTTTTTCGGATCGGTCCCCCAAAGAAACGTACGGATCATGAATCCTAAAAATCCGGTTTTAGATTTGATCTGTTGTAACCACGCGGACTGTGGATTCTTCAGATCACTAATCCCTGATTAATCCATTTTCTGATTTAGGTAAAGAAACGCAAAATCCGTTTTTGGATACAAGAATCCGGATTTGGATTTTTGCAAAGAAACGCACCATAAGTTCTCTGCTGATGAAACAAACCGATCCGGAACAATCACCAGTTCGAACAATCCACTCTGACTCTCAAATGTAGATCTTTCGATTGCCGTACGGAGAACGGCCCACCCATGAATGAAACTTTGCATTTTTAAATGGCTAATAGAAATGCTAATCAAACCAGTGAAATTGTTTACTGGCGCTGGCACCGAAACTTACTACTCAAACACGAAATGGCTTGGTAATGTCCAAACAAACAAACAAACTAACTAACCAGTTCTTGTGCAAACCAGTTTGACTAATATTTGTTAGTTAAACATTTCGCAACAGAAATGTACTCTTTTTTCAACACTGGCAACAAATCGTTTTTATGCACATCCCGGTTATCTTTAAAAGATGGGTTGCTGTGGCTGTTTTCATTGACTTTGATTCTTGCATTCGGCTTTGGACTTTGCTTCTAAAAAACCAGTACAAAGCGTATACTAAGCCTACAAAATCCTCGAGCTCGCAGTCGTATGACTATTTAGGAAGTCTATTTCACGGTGTCGTCAAATAACAAAGAAAATCGAGTGATTACAAGAGAATTAGCCTAGTACTTGGTATTTTTAGTCTCCCAGGACCACGAATGAAGAAATGTTCTTCAGGATTCGTTTTCAAAGTGTGAAGCCAAAAAGGTAACACCTTTAATAACGAGGGTATTGCCCCTCTGGAAACCTCTCTGGATAATGTTTTAGAACTTTCCGTATCAAATGCTTGTTTCCAAGATGATCAATGGTTCCACTGCCGACAAGTCTGTATGACATATCTAATCCTTCTTTCATTGATGCTTCCATCTCGCTCAACACTCCTTCTTTCATCGATGGTTCCGTTTCTTTACTTGCTAAGTCATGGTACAAGAGCGCCAGTTCGGTCTTTACCATCACTTTCCACTTGTGATCCTCCTCCAGCTCCCTCTCAGCGACGCGTCCTGCTTTATGAAGCAAACGTTCTGCTTCTTCAAGGTTGCCTTTGCGTTTGTGGCAAATACCATAGTTTTTTAGAGTAAGAATGCTTTCCTTGTGACCATCCATTCCCAGTCTTTCAAACAGTCTAAGCGCCTTTTCGTAATATGAAAGAGATTTATCCAAGAGCTGATCGGTCTTGCCACAAAAGAAGAGAAAGTCAGCGTAGTCTTTGAGGCACTGAGCAGTCATAAAATGGTCACCAAGAAGATCCCTAAATAGGGCAAAAGCTTCTTTGAATTTTTGTATTGCCTCGTCATTTTCTTTGCGGCGTTTGGCTTCTCTTCCAGCAAACAACAAGGTTGCTGCTCTTTCGGGATGGCCAGGAATTTTGTTCTGGCAGATTTTTAGTGCAGTCTCGTATATTTTCTTCGGTTCTTCGGGCGTCTTTTTCTGTGAGAGGTGGCGCGCAATACTATGAAGATAGACAACTTCTGATAGCGGCTTCGTCTCAAATTCAGTTTTTTTCTTTAAATAGAGCTCCTTGGCCTTCTCCATATAATCGTTGTACTTTTCTTCCTCTCCCACTTTTCTCATTTCGTGTCCAAGAAGACACCAAAGCTCTACTGTCAGCACCGGCTGGAATTCTGGCTTAGAAGACTCTAATAGCCGTTCCAAGAACTGAACATAAAACTTCGGCTGAACACACTTTTCTAAATACATGCATTTCTCGGGAAAGTCTTCAAGAAACGTTTTGCAATCGTCTGCGATCTTCTGATCCTGGTTTTCCATTCTTTGAGAGAAGACTGCAAGGAAATGCTCAAAGTTGTGTCTGTCCTCGTTGAAAGATTCAATGGAGTCTTTGCATGTGTCCTTGCTCCAAAAGGTCTTTGCATTGCCATCAAGGCGGGACATAAAGTGAGCACAGGCCAGTTTTTCTCCTCCATCTAAAAGAGGAGGTTCTGACTTGGTTTGACCGATCTCTTTCGCAAAGGCGAGGATGAGCGGATGCAACTGATATCTGCGAGAACGTGGCTGTTCGACAAGTGATCTGTTCTTCAAGGAGCGCAGGATCGAAACAGGCGGAATTCCAGGGTTCGAGCATGCCGTTATAACGGTTTCCGCAGCATTGGCATCAAATGATCCCGAAAACACAGACATGAGAACCAAAGCGTCTTGTTCGGCTTTAGTCAAAAGGTCAAATGAAGTCTTGATTGCTGTTTGGACTGATTCATTATCATCTTTCAGAAGAGTCATGGGTTCTTTTTCAAGGTGTTTAACGAGCTTCTCTTCGGTGTAATCTGAAAGAAGTGACCCGACAATGCAAAGCGCCAAAGGAACACAACCACAAAGCTCAACTAGCCTCTCTGTTTTGGAAAGCTTCTTACGGATCTCTTCATCGTTCACTCGAGAGACAAGGATTTTCTTCGCCTCTTCGGGTGACAGCGGGTATAGCCTTACGTCTTTCGATGGTAGATCCGGATCTTGGAGTGTCTTCCTCGAGGTAACCACAAAAGTCACTTTCTGCCTCGATAGCTTTCTTATTGCACCTAAGGTGCTTAAGAACGAATTTCGATCCTCAGACTCGAGGACGCCATCTGCGTTGTCGAGGACAAACGTGACTTGTGTTTGTACCTGTTTGCTCCAGTTTTTGAGCCACTGGTCCGGTTTCTCTGGCAGCTGTGTGTAGATTTTGCCGCGCGAGTGGATCATTTCAGTGCCTACTTCATTGAACGTTTTCTTTGATAGCAGACTACAAAATAACACTGTTTTTCTGTTCTCTGGTTTCACTAGTTCGTGAGCCACGGCTTTGGCCACAGTTGTTTTTCCAAAACCTGTTCCCCCAGTTATCAGGACAACAGAAACAGTTCCGCTTTGGACGTATTCTTTGACTTGTTGTAGCTCTTGGGAACGACCAAACATACACTCGTCTGGGATTTTGTCCGGAAGACAGCTGCAAAGTTCAGAAATGGGCTCAACTTCCTCTTGTTGTTTCCGCCACTGTTCGACTTGCTCCTCCACCGCTCGACGAGTTCCATGATCGATAGAATCATTCTTGAGGCCCTGAATGTTCTGTCGGCAGACGTGAATCTCAATTGCTTCTAAAGCCGCAGATATCTTTTTCCACTTGTCTTCGAATTCGTTTTTAGGAACGCCGGTAGAAACACTGTGGCATAGCTCATTTCTGAAGCATTTGATTCTGGTGATGTTTGCTTCTAAGCTCTCGTCATCGTCAGCAGGCATCTTGTGCCATCCTGTTAAAGGCGCTGGTAAAGAACAAACTTCACGAATTAGCAAATGCAAAAGCGTGATGTCAAATGTTGTAGAGTCTGGCGGGTCACACGACGGAGGAAATAGATGTTCCCACTGGCGATCGAATAGCACTCTTCTCGTCTTCAGAATTTGAAGCTTTGCACGATTTTTCTTCAGCACGTTCTCCAGTGTTTCGGGTGGATAAATTGAATGTAGAAACTTCCTTAGAACGTGTGTTCCAACATTGATTAATAATCGTGCCAGTTTTGTTCCATTCGTTTTTTCTTCCGACGCATCATAGACGGTTGGACCGGTCGCACAACCAGTTGTCGATGTTGAAGAAGCTGCCATGTTAATCTATCATTCACAAATACGTTCGAGAAGCGTTTGTTCAGGCGTTAAACATGTCAGTTTGTCTAGACAAACCGTCACGTTTGTCACATGAAAATGACAAGTTTTGACAGCTCCGCCTTTGTGTTTCTGCAGGTGCAACACAGGCTTAGAAAACATTGCATCAAGTTTTATTTTGCGATTTTCCACTTAAATGCATCATAATTTAGTTCTAACAACTCTTCTTCGCTCACTAAAATGGGAATAACCCTTTCTGTAGAGTAAAAGGAACGTACGACCTTGATTTATACGAGCGACACCAATGCTCGCCCGCGCCAACGTTTGCGAGCGTGATTTCATTCTCGTCCCCAGAGCTACGCGGCTTTTTTTAATTACGTCTCTTGTAGCTCTGGTAACGGCCAAAACTATTTTTTTTGATTGGCCGATTCAAACTGTATGCGCAATAACGTAAAAAATTTTTGGCTTCTACGCATAACGTTTTATTTCCGATTGAATTAATCAGATATCAGGGCATTAATATTGACTTGATCACGCAAAGAATGCGGCTTAGGGCAGATTAAGCGACCAAATTTTGAATTCAAAGTGTTGAGATTGTCGCTAAATGCCAGCGATTCTTTCCTCGCTACAGCATTTTCTACAAAACTACAGCTAGTCCATAATAAATAAACTTACATGTAACTGTCTCATCAACTTTTGTAATGACCTCTTGATATCGATGTTTAAGAACTTGGGCGCCAAATGCTTCTGGAAATTTTCGATGGGGTAAAACGTAATACAGTATAGCGTTTAGGGGTGGCGAAACGATAAGTACACAGTTGACATTCTCATACAACAGAAACCAGACGAATGTAATAAAATAACTGTACAATTCAATATAACGCAAATGCAATAATGTTATACCTTTAATCAGGCAAGATACAAATCCAAAACCCGTGAGCAAAATACAGGGACAATCGTTCTTCTGAACAACTACGGCACGAAAGGCAGCTTCTTAAGTTTGTTCCTTTTAAAGTTCCAGGTTTTCCGCTAATTGCAGGAGATTAAGAGGGTCCCGAACAGCTTTTAGTCGATCCATAAAGCACCACGACTCGATCGACAGGAATTCAAATTTCTCAGTTGTTGTCAGAATTGTCATGCGAATTTCACGACATCCGGTAATGGCTGATACCAGAGCCTACGATCCCACCGCTGACAGAACAGATCGTAGGCTCTGGGAACGAGAATGGCGTGATCTTGGCCCCCGCACGCGCATGCGCTTCCCAGCTAGGATGCCAACTGTTTTGAAAGCATTCTTGTCCCCAGAGCTACGCGGCGTTTTTAAAATTACGTCTCCTGTAGCTCTGGTAACGGCCAAAAATTTATTTATTTTGATTGGTCGATTCAAACTGTATGCGCAATAACGTTAAAATTTTTTGGCTTCTACGCATAACGTTTTATTTCCGATTGAATTAATCAGGGCATTAATTAATATATTGGCTTAATCAATTTCCACGCAAAGAATGAGGCTTAGGGTAGTTTAAGCGCCCAAATTTTGCTGTTAAGAATTCAAAGTGTTAGAGATTGTCACTAAAAGCCAGCGATTGTTTCCTGTCGAGGAATAAACTTTTATGTAACTGTCTCATCAACTTTTGTAATGACCTCTGGATGTTGATGTTTAAAACCTTGGGCGCCAAATGCTTCTGGAAATTTTCAATTGGGTAAAACGTAATACAGTGTAGCGTTTAATGGCGAAACGATAAGTACACAGTTGACATTCTCACACAACAGAAACCAAACGAATGTAACAAAACAACTGTACAATGCAGTATAACGCAAATGCAATACCTTTACTCAGGCAAAACACAAATCCAAAAACCGTGAGCAAAATGCAGGGACAATCGTTCACGGCACGAAAGGCAGCTTCTTAAGTTAGTTCCTTTTAAAGCTCCAGGTTTTCCGCTAATTGCAGGAGATTTAGAGGGTCCCGAACAGCTTTCAAACGATCTAACACCACGACTCGATCGATAGGAATTCAAATTTCTCAGTTGTTGTCAGAGTTGTCATGCCCAGAGCTGCCCCAGCTCCCGGACGAGAATAGAGCAGGCGCAATAGCACCTTGACGAATTAGACATGCGCTACCGGATGTCGTGAAATTTACGACATCCGGTAGTGGCTGATACCAGAGCCCAACGATCCCACCGCTGACAAGTCAGATCGTAGGCTCTGGGAACGAGAATGTTTTGAAAGCCAACTGTCTTATTGTGCGTTTCTTTGGGAAAATCCAAATCCGGATTCTTGTATCCAAAAACGGATTTTGCGTTTCTTTACCTAAATCCGAAGATGGATTAATCACGCATTAGTGATCTGAAGAATCCACACTCCGAGTGGATACATCAGATCAAATCTAAATCCGGATTTTTAGGATTCATGATCCGTGCGTTTCTTTGGGGGACGGATCCGAAAATAGTACATCTGTCAAGCGGTCTTCCATGCAAATTTACTGGTCTCGCCATATTTTCTCTCGATCTTGCGTGACAAAACATTCGATCGTGAAAAAGAAAATTCAGGTGATTATTCCGTTCCGTATATTTGAAAAGTTTTCTCCAAAAGTACAGACAGAAGCATTGACACGTCAGGATAACTTCATTTGTGTACCATTTCTGTAATTCTTTGACCAGATTTTGCTAACTGTGAACGCAAATAGCGAGTTCACTTGAACTACTGCAGATACTGTCCTTGTTTATAAATTATTTGTATTCCATTCTAGTTGAATTCTTGGGCAGTACGAGAGAAATATCGTTCTGACTTATATATTGCGTGCCTCCAGCCTGTCTTGTCATGACAAAATAATCCTTTTTCGGATTTTGCTTTTCTTTGGTGTCGAAGAATCCATATGATCTGGGATCACAAATCCGTTTTCGGATTTTCCCAAAGAAACGCACGCTTATTAGATTGCTTCATGGAATAGTACAAAAGATTAATACAAACAATCTTGATCTGGGAAAATCCGAGTAACACAGTCTCGCTTATTTGCAACACAGGTAGCCCAAGCGTAATATAAGAGTTTGTATGGAAAATTGAACTGAAAATTCCCATCCAAAAATAAATGGACTTTAGAAGGTAACGCTCTTGAATAAAGAAGCTAAAATGTTACCTGGTGTTGTTTGCTGTCTTCCTGTGACGTTTCAGCGCCTTTGGAGAGGTTTTTAATCTTCTACCCTAACAGTGTATAAGAGAAAGACAAGGTTGGAGAATGGAGCCCTATCGGCGATCGAACCTGCCTCGACAAACAGCTAAAAATTTACGCGAAAAAAGGCATGCACTTACATTTTGTCTCGCCGTACTCACAAGGTAGTGGTGTAAGTTCCCCTTTCTGAAATCCAATGGAGTATACCTTGATTCTTCCCCGTATAAGGCGACCGAAAAGTTCGAACACGAGTTCGAAAACCGCCGCCATTTATCCGTGACTCGGGAAAGTTGCCCAGTTCGACCGTTACAACCTCGGCCGGCACTGGAAACGAGCGTCAAATGACAACCCCACCAGGAGAGGGCAGGATATTTTTGAAAATACAAACGTTCGGTGAAATATACACTGTCCTCTCCCGGTGGGTTTATAATTTGACCCTCGTTCCCAGTGCCGGCCGAGGTTTTAACGGTCGAACTGGGCAACTTTCCCGAGTGACGGATAAATGGCGGCGGTTTTCGATTTCGTGTTCGAACTTTTCGGTCGTCTTTACGGGGAAGAATCAAGGGATACTCCATTGGATTTCAGAAAGGGGAACTTAAGCCACTACTTTGTGAGTACGGCGAGACAAAATGTAGGTGCATGCCTTTTTTTGCGTGAATATTGGAGCCGTTCTCGAGGCAGGTTCCATGGCCGATTTGACTCCATTCTCCAACCTTGTCTTTCTCTTATACACTGTTAGGGTAGAAGATCTAAAACCTCTCCAAAGGCGATAAACCTTCACAGGAGGACAAAATACAACACCAGGTAACATTTTATCTACTTTATTAAGCAGCGTTACCTTCTAAAAGCTTATTTATTTATCAATGGAAATTCTTAGTTCGATTTCTCATACAAACTCTTAGTGATTACGCTTGGGCTACCTGTGATTTGCAAACGTGTTCTGGCATATTATAAAGGGAAATATTCGAATTTCGTCGCGAATAAAACTTTATGCAATGTTTTCTAAGGGGGTATTTACATGAGACCGGGACGAACTCAGACCGGTACGAACTTGTACCGGTACGAAATTTTTGCAGCCGTTTACATGAGACCGGGACGAAATGCTTGGTCGATTACATGAGACCGGTACAAACTCAAAAACAGCAGATCTTGGAGCTATATAACCTTCATAATTCGATTAATTAACATATTATAAACCAACTGGCACAATTTACGCCAATACACAACCGTAGAATTTACTCACGACAGAAAATATTACGTAACGCTCATTGGGCGGCCCTTATACTGATCTGACTACGTAGAAAGATTTGACTCTGCAAAACATCAACACGACACTAAAAGAACTTTAACAGAGCAGGGTTGCAGCCGTAGACAGCTGTTTCGCTCTACTTAGAGCTCATCAGTACGGCATAGCAAGAAGGCGAAAATGCCGTCAAAATACCCGTGCACTCTGTTAAAAGCCGTAAACGAGGACGCACGCCCACCAAATCACGCAATCACGTGTCTTGGAAAGGTCGAGAGTCCAAGTGTCGTGTTGATGTCTCGCAGAGCCAAAGATAGGATGGACAAAACCAACCTTATAAAGAAACATGGACAAAACCATGCTATAAAGAACAGCATATCGGATCTATTAAAAAGACCTAAGGTCCAAAAACATACATACAGTAGAACAATATCAGCAAAGGACCGCAAACGAAAATGCTGCACGTGTACGTAGGATCTAGCAAACCAGACCTAATCAGCCAAAGAAATACTCAAATGACAAACAAAGCAGCAAGGCTAATCTGACTACGTAGAAAGATTTGACTCTGCAAGACATCAACACGACACTAAAAGAACTTTAACAGAGCAGGGTTGCAGCCGTAGACAGCTGTTTTGCTCTACTTAGAGTTCATCAGTACGGCATAGCAAGATGGCGAAAATGCCGTCAAAATACCCGTGCACTCTGTTAAAAGCCCTAAACGAGGACGCACGCCCACCAAATCACGCAATCACGTGTCTTGGAAAGGTCGAGAGTCCAAATGTCGTGTTGATGTCTCGCAGAGCCAAAGATAGGATGGACAAAACCAACCTTATAAAGAAACATGGACAAAACCATGCTATAAAGAACAGCATATCGGATCTATTAAAGACCTACGGTCCAAAAACATGCTGTTCTTTATAGCATGGTTTTGTCCATGTTTCTTTATAAGGTTGGTTTTGTCCATCCTATCTTTGGCTCTGCGAGACATCAACACGACACTTGGACTCTCGACCTTTCCAAGACACGTGATTGCGTGATTTGGTGGGCGTGCGTCCTCGTTTAGGGCTTTTAACAGAGTGCACGGGTATTTTGACGGCATTTTCGCCATCTTGCTATGCCGTACTGATGAACTCTAAGTAGAGCAAAACAGCTGTCTACGGCTGCAACCCTGCTCTGTTAAAGTTCTTTTAGTGTCGTGTTGATGTCTTGCAGAGTCAAATCTTTCTACGTAGTCAGATTAGCCTTGCTGCTTTGTTTGTCATTTGAGTATTTCTTTGGCTGATTATAGGTCTGGTTTGCTAGATCCTACGTACACGTGCAGCATTTTCGTTTGCGGTCCTTTGCTGATATTGTTCTACTGTATGTATGTTTTTGGACCTTAGGTCTTTTTAATAGATCCGATATGCTGTTCTTTATAGCATGGTTTTGTCCATGTTTCTTTATAAGGTTGGTTTTGTCCATCCTATCTTTGGCTCTGCGAGACATCAACACGACACTTGGACTCTCGACCTTTCCAAGACACGTGATTGCGTGATTTGGTGGGCGTGCGTCCTCGTTTAGGGCTTTTAACGGGTGTGGACAAAACCTGGGCCTGGGCCCATGGGCCAGCCCATGGGCCAGCCCATGGGCTACCCTATGGGCTACCCTATGGGCTACCCTATGGGCTACCCTATGGGCTACCCTATGGGCTACCCTGTGGGCCACCCCCAATTTTTTTAAAATAAAAATAAAAAATTGTAAACATAAGAAAAAATAAATTAAAAATTAATTTCTTATTAATTAATCAATTATTGATATTTAAAAAAAAGTTGGTGGCTGTGGTGGATTAATTTATTAATTATGTAGTCAAGCAGAAACATAAAACAAATTAAATCGAAACAAAAGAGAAATCACAACCAAACAATGCAATGAATCCGAACTACGTGTTTATTCGAGGCCAATTTTTCTCTGTGGAATATGCCAAACAGCACAGGAACACATGCTGCGAATTAGTGAAAGGTGAGTTAATTTAGAAAAAAAAATCAAATGTAATACTGTATACCTGCCAACTTTTGAGATTTTCATATGGATATTACCGAATTTTCTAAAAAAAATGTGATGACCTTAGCCTGCGTAGCTGGCGGTATTGTCTGCGAAGGTAAAGTTTTGGTGGCGGAGCCGCCATGAGCGGCATCCCGGCTTCGTGCAAACAATCCTGCCAGCTGCGCAGGCTATGACGACCTCCTATGACGACCAATGTTCAAACATTTGTTGCCGAAGATTCCCGAAGAGGTTCCGATAATTTCCGAAGATTACCAAATGTCGCAGTACGAAGCTCGAAACCTTGGCGTGATCTTGTAAGCTTCTTATTGAGGACACGCACGCAACATTTAGCGCCGTTCACAGCTGGACTATTTTGTTTGGAAAGTGATCTCCATTTTTCACGCAATTGTGAGTCAGGAGTGAGAAATTGTTCTTTACGCATGTGATCGCTTGTACGTGGTCAGTGGACATGCCACGTTGTGGTTTTTGTTGATAGTACCCTGGGTACAGAATAACTTTGACCGGCAACATGATACTGACACGACATTTCTCTGTATGGTTTTTGGCCTCTTTGCCCTGAGATAGGGTACACTATTTTTTTTTATAAGAACATCTAATTTTTGGGCTGAGGCTGAACGTTCTTATTTTTTACGATTTGAGGCTGAAAACGTTGACTTCTTAAGATGTTCTTAAGTTAAAAACTCGTGTTTGTCACATATCCGGTGTCACATACCTCGCTTGTCTGAGGGCGTTTCGTAAGCCGGTGCTGTTAGGGGAACTCTTCACCGAGTCAACACTGGTTAGAGTATAAAATTAGTTTGGAATTTTGGAACTTTAGTCGGCTTATGTAATGACTCTTGAAGGGACATACATGCGTGTGTGTGTGTGTGTTTCATCAGGAGTGGTAAGGAGAGGGTGTAATTCGCAGTTATCACATCACACTTCACGAGTTAAATTCGGCAATGAGGCTTTCCGGTAATGTCTCATCCACAATATCTAGACCAATTTGCAACAAATTTGTGCCAATGTTTCGATAGTGAGCTTTGCGCTTCGCGGTACAGTCAAAGGTCTCCTTGGTCCTCCTTGCGACCACTCTTGTAAGCGACCAGCTCTAGTTCAACGATGCAGGCCGACGACCGCCCCGCAAAAGCATGCGAGAGGAACCTTACCCTCTGATGGGGGAGTTGCATAAAACGAAACGTCCGGTATACCTTCTAACACCAGACAGTCAGTCTAGTTAAGTAACTGAAGTTAGCAGTTGTGCCGCTCGTTGTCGCGGCTTCGGCCGCTCATGACGGCTCCGCCACCAAAACCTTACTTTCGCAGACAATACCACCAGCTATGCAGGCTAAGGCCGTCACATTTTTTTAGAAAATTCGGCTAATATCCATATGAAAATCTCACGCATTTGACTTCCGAAAAGTTGGCAGGTATACAGTATTACATTTGATTTTTTTTTTCTAAAAACACACCTTTCACTAATTCACAGCAGGTGTTCCTGTGCTGTTTGGCATATTCCACAGAGAAAAATTGGCCTCGAATAAACACGTAGTTCGGATTCATTACATTGTTTGGTTGTGATTTCTCTATTGTTTTGATTTAATTTGTTTTATGTTTCTGCTTGACCACATAATTAATAAATTAATCCACCACAGCCACCAACTTTTTTTAAAATATCAATAATTGATAAATTAATAAGAAATTAATTTTTGTTTTATTTTTGCTTATGTTTATTATTTTCTTTTTTTTATCGAAAAAAATAATTTTGGGGGTGGCCCACAGGGTAGCCCATAGGGTAGCCCATAAGGTAGCCCATAGGGTAGCCCATGGGCTGGCCCATGGGCCCGGGCCCAGGTTTTGTCCACACCCGCTTTTAACAGAGTGCACGGGTATTTTGACGGCATTTTCGCCATCTTGCTATGCCGTACTGATGAGCTCTAAGTAGAGCGAAACAGCTGTCTACGGCTGCAACCCTGCTCTGTTAGAGTTCTTTTAGTGTCGTGTTGATGTCTTGCAGAGTCAAATCTTTCTACGTAGTCAGATTAGCCTTGTTGCTTTGTTTGTCATTTGAGTATTTCTTTGGCTGATTAGGTCTGGTTTACTAGATCCTACGTACACGTGCAGCATTTTCGTTTACGGTCCTTTGCTGATATGGCCCTTATACTGTCGGGCAGTATCTCAAAATGGCGGATTCCCTGCCCGCATTAACGCAAGCATAAATTCAATTGATACTACTTTCTATGTCTTGTTTCCTTATGTTATCGACTATGTTATCCGCAATAGTGATGCTATCATTGCTAAGAAACAGCAATAATGATGAAGCCAAAAGAAGGAACATATAAGACCCGGACCCGGTCTGAGATTCGTTGCCGTTTACATGAGAACGGTAGGAACTCAGACCGGTACGAAAGTAACTCGTCTCGGTCCTGCGACCGACACGAAGTCAGACCGGTCTGAGTTCATTTTCAGACCGGTCTCATGTAAACGCAAGAAAAGAAATGTATGGAGGCCGATACGAACTCATGCCGGTCTGGGTTCGTCCCGGTCTCATGTAAATACCCGATAAGCCTGTGTTGCACGTGCAGAAACACAAAGGCGGAGCTGTCAAAACTTGTCATTTTCACGATCTAAACTTTAATTGGTTCATGTGACAAACATGACGGTTTATCTAGACAAACTGACAACTCGCAAATGGTAGTAATCGCCATTCGCCAAAAGCAGACAATTTCACCAAGTCAGTCATGCATGAATCTCTAGATGTGTTAGTGCGCCCTTCGCTTCATTGCAACATACTTATATTTAGTAACTTGTCTTCTGTTTTATTCATTTTGGTTTCGGGTATTATGCTTTCTTTTCGATTTGGTGTACTTAAGGTTACTCTGGACCTTCGCGGGTGTCCTCGGGGGCAAAATTCGTATGCGCGCCATTTTAAAGGAAAACACGGCAAACTATACATCGTTGGAAAGCTTAATAAATGTAGATTTTGGAAAAAAATATAAATTGCCGGTTTCTTCAATTCCGCAAAAGAAAATCGCAAACAACCACGAAAATGACCATGTGTCATTCAATTGAATTAATAGGGTATCAAATTCAAGGGCAGTGGCAAAATAAATTAACTGTACAGTGTTAATCACAAAGGATCAATCATCAAAAGTATGTCAGCATTTTTCGATGGCTATCTCTAAAATAGGGAACGGGGAATCGAGGAATGGGGAATCTCTAAAATGGGGAATCTCTAAAATGGGGAATCTCCAAAAAGGGGAATCTCCAAAAAGGGGAATCTCTAAAATAGGGAATCTCTAAAATAGGGAATCTCTAAAATGGGGAATCTCTAAAACGGGGAATCCCTAAAACAAAAAATTCTCGCAGCGGTCCTTTCGAAACTCAGCTCAGCGGAGTTAAAAGGTCAAGTTCGTGGGGTATGAATGGTATGACCAGCAGCAGTTTGTTGATTTCTCGTTTTAACGGTTCTCTGGTTGGTGATGTATTTATGATTGCCGGAAGTAAAAAACAGCGAATAACAGTTGGTTTTTGACGTTCAGTTCGGTTAGTTCGCGTTATTGAAAGGCGTAGTAATTATGTCTGTGGGGCTTATCGAATTTCGCAAAACTTATTTCCCTCGAGACATTTGGATGTATTTAGCAACCCTTTTTCCGCAATTTGTTAACTTTGTTGAATTTGCAACACTAAATTGATTATCAACTTGACTTTCTGTCAATTGCAAACTTTCTTCAGCTGCCATACTTTCCACGGCGGGTAATTTTCGTTTCACTTGCACGCCGATCCAGAACCTGGGATGCAGAACAACTTACGCCGTACTGATGAGCTCTAAGAAGAGCTAAACAGCTGTCTACGGCTGAAACCCAGCTCTGTTGAAGTTCTATCAGTGTCGTGTTGATGTCTTGCAAAGTCAAATCTTTCTACGTAGTCAGATCAGCCTTGCTGCTATGTTTGTCCATAGTTAATAAAAGAATCTTGTTATCAAGCTCAGCTAAGTCCTTTGTTTTATGTTTTTGTTACCGTTTTTAGCCTTGACGGTGCACAAACAACAATAGGTTTTGAATTTTGCATGAGCAACTAACCAATAAGAATGTCACTGTTAAGTTATTCAGCCATAGTGTGCGAACATAAAACAAAAGATTGTGCACTGTCGTGGTACTTTCAACATAAATTGCAGCACCTTTGTTAAGGCCGTTGAAACTTGCAAAGTTTCAGAGCCAGTCCCTCGAGTAACTATGGTTTGTCATTACAGATTTTTCCTGGTAGTCTTCCTGAAGTGTTTACGCTCTATATTCGCCGGCCTTCATTTTTGTTTAACTGAGCCTATGTAGCCGTTATTTGGGTCGTCACGAAGGAGCGTTGCGTGATTACCCAAATGCATAGGAGACTACATTGATCAGTTTCCCAAAACTAGAAATTGTGGTACCGGTGCACGTGCGATATTTTAATTTCCGACATCGCTTGCGTGCAGACATGAATTATTCCTTCCCATAATTCGTGTATGTACGCAGGCTACGTACGTAAAATTAACGGTCAGTATAAAACACGGACTGCGGACTGCGGACCGGACTGGGTATAAAACGCGGACTTAGTATAAAGTGCAGACTGAGTTTAAAAATTGCTGTACTGTCCCATAAATCTCAAAAAATGCTACTTTTTCAGTTTTCTCCAGCGCTTGTGAGTTGGGTGTCTTTTAATTACAGTATTTCGTTCAGTAATTTAAAATATGGCTTTGAAACTTCTGAAAATTACTTCCAAATCAGACAACAACAAGGAACTTTGAATTTAAAGGAGGGAGATTAGGTTTAAACACAGTTTTTGTATAGAGAGGTTGAGAGTGGGATTATCACACGGCTTAGGTAAGATAAATTACACATTTTAGCTTGGGAGTTCTGGAGTTGCACGTTGAAATCAGCTAGAGTACTTTTGAAGCCGACAACGACTTTCTTACCTGATGTCACTCAACAGAGAAACATTTGTGGAAACCCGACGAATTAAATTTGTCAACTTCGACTTACCTCATCCCTTTTCAAGAAGAACAAAAATCTGCTAAACAAAGCCGTAGAATTATTAAATGTGCTAAAGACAGTTTGTCGAAGACCAAATCTTGCTTCCCCGGCCGTTTAAGCGGTTTCTGAGTCGAACACTATTAAAACAAATGGACTGGCGGACTACGGACTGAGTATAAAATGCGGACTGAATTTAAATCAACAAGTGCAAAATTGGCTCTTGGACTGTGAAGTGAATGGAATCAAGAAACTGAATGTTCATGCAAAGACAAATTTTTATTCTCTCTAAAGAGCCGATCCAGATGAAACTTTGAGTTCTTTCCCGACTGGTTTCTTATCCACTTTGTACTTTTGGTCATGATTAACCTGAAGTCACGAAATAAAAAATATATACATTTAAACGACGTTCTTAATTTTGAAATTCAGATTAAATAGGAAAACCAAAGACGTGGCTCGAAAGTCATCTCCAAAGTAGAAGTGCTAAATGTTAGCGATTTTTATTGCACAGTTGAAATTATGTACGCACTTTGAATTTGCAATGTTTACGTTTGTTAGCGTTCGACTCAGACCTGCTTAAAAAGCTTAAACGGCCGGGGAAGCAAGATTTTGTCTTCGACAACTCAAAAGCGCTCGAGAAAACTGAAAAAGTAGCATTTTTTGAGATTTATGGGACAGTACAGCAATTTTTAAACTCAGTCTGTACTTTATACTCAGTCTGCGTTTTATACCCAGTCCGCATTTTATACCCAGTCCGTGTTTTATACCCAGTCCGGTCCGCAGTCCGCAGTCCGCAGTCCGCAGTCCGCAGTCCGCAGTCCGCAGTCCGCAGTCCGCAGTCCGCAGTCCGCAGTCCATGTTTTATACTGACCGGTAAAATTAATTTCCGTTTCTTTTTCGTTTTTTCGCTTTGTTTCGTTTTATTCCTTTTTCGTTATGTTTGGTTCCATTCGATTCCGTGTTCGCAGTTACCATAAACAAATTACATTTGCTTTACAAATTAATGGGAGCGCTGCTTAAAGATCCGAACTTGATTTAGGAAGTTACCTTTTTACGTTTACGTAAGCCGCTCATACATGGTCTCTAATGTTATTTACCCACGTAAAGCCAGTTAAATTCACGTCCGTACGCACTTAAACTATACGCAACAGTGGAAATCAACCTTTATGCTTTCCGCTTCAGGTTACCGAATGAGTCGATCTGCTCAAGTAAGCCAAACAGACTCTGGCGATTACAATAAATACGTTTTTCACGTGCATCTGTAAGCCTCACAGATGCTACCCTGGCTCCACAGGCCCGTCGAGTATAGATCAGATAGATAAGCAGGGGTAAATCAGCCGCATCACAGCGGTTGGAGGTTATTATTAGTGCGCCTTTCAAGCAGAGATTTAAATAACGCGAACTCTGAAATTCACAACCCAACTGATGATCCCATTTGTTTCCCTGCCGACAATCATAGTTAGTATCGACCTTAGACGTTTTTTGAGGGTGGATTTTTTTGGCCCTCTTCATGGGCCACGTGATCACAAGTTCGATGACTACAAGCTGAACCCAAGATTTGTAAACTTGAAAATGCGATGGATGAATGAACTCGCAATCATCAGAAATGCTCTCAAAAAACGCCGTTCCTGAAATGAAAGGTCTCCATTGAGGAAAAATTTAGGAAAAGTGTTATCTGAGGCCAAAAAATATGACGGCGAGTAAAAATTCATTCACCAAACGTTGAGCGTTGCTGATCTTGGCTGATCTTGCGGTCCATGAACTTGTGATCACGTGGTTATTTTTTTCAAACCGCGGAGTGAAATCAATACTGCGTGAAGGGAGCGAAAAAGACCCTTCTTAAAGGACGTCTGAGGTCCGATGGTACTGCACATCGACAGTTAACCTCCCAGCGATGAAAACCAGAAACCTACGAAGTGATCGAAATCAATCAGTCATAGAACGCGACCTTGACCTTTTTACCCCGCTAAGCTGAGCTTCTAAAGAAGGTTTGCCATTTTAGAGATTCCCTATTTTAGAGATTCCCCATTTAAGAGATTCCCTGTTTTAGAGATTCCCTATTTTAAAGATTCCCTATTTTAGAGATTCCCTAGTTTAGAGATTCCCCGTTTTAGAGATTCCCCGTTTTAGAGATTCCCCATTTTAGAGATTCACTATTTTTGCGATTCCCCATTTTAGAGATTCCCCGTTTTAGAGATTCTCTATTTTAGAGATTCCCCGTTTTAGAGATTCCCTATTTTAGAGATTCCCCTTTTTAGAGATTCCCTATTTTAGAGATTCCCTATTTTAGAGATTCCCCGTTTTAATCTCGTTCCCAGATCTCGCGGGTGGGCGAAGCCGAAGGCGAGATCTGGTCAAGTAAGAAAATTCGATTTTTTTGATCGGCTGTTTCAAAACATGGCTGTCACAGCGTTAAAATTTGAACGTGCGTTGCGAGGCTTCTTAGGGCCTCTAGGGAATTCAATGTCTGTTTTTATGCAAATTAGACATTGTGCACGCAATCATAATATATGCATTCTTGGGACAGTTCGTTGTTTACAGTCGGCCTCAAAAGTCAAGAAGATTTCTTCTCAGTTCTTCATAGCATTATAAAGCTATTTCTAACGAATAGCGATGTTCCGCCTTAAGAATCCGCCTTAAGAATATTTACGTGACCCGATCAGATTTGCATAAAACCTAGACATGTCTAGTCATTGCATGTAGCCGCCGAATGAACACTTTTTAAAAAAATGAAATAAATATTATTTACCCGAACTGAACTTTGATGATTGCCTTCTGCTTTATTCTTTAGTAAAATACTTTGCAAGATATCATTCCAGGAAAGACAAGATTGGTTAAGCATTCGTTATTCATTTGGTTAAGCGTTGGTTATTCATTTGATTGCCATTTTCTTAGAATTGTCTCGGGAATGCGCTATTGACTTGCCTGCCACATTCCTGACAGGCAATCACGTGGTACAAGTCGGATTTGACCAGATCTCGCCTTCGGCTTCGCCCACCCGCGAGATCTGGGAACGAGATTATCCCCGTTTTAGAGATTCCCTATTTTAGAGATTCCCTTTTTTAGAGATTCCCCATTTTAGAGATTCCCTCTCTTAGAGATTCCCCGTTTTAGAGATTCCCTATTTTAGAGATTCACTATTTTAGAGATTCCCTATTTTAGAGATTCCCTGTTTTAGAGATTCCCTATTTTAGAGATTCCCTATTTTAGAGATTCCCCTTTTTAGAGATTCCCTATTTTAGAGATTCCCAGTTTTAGAGATTCCCTATTTTAGAGATTCCCCATTTTAGAGATTCCCCGTTTTAGAGATTCCCTATTTTAGAGATTCCCTATTTTAGAGATTCCCGTTTTAACGATTCCCTATTTTAGAGATTCCCCATTTTAGAGATTCCCTATTTTAGAGATTCCCTATTTTAGAGATTCCCTATTTTAAAGATTCCCCGTTTTAGAGATTCCTTATTTTAGAGATTCCCCATTTTAGAGATTCCCTATTTTGGAGATTCCCCATTTTAGAGATTCCCTATTTTAGAGATTCCCCATTCCCGTTTCCCTTTCCCGTTCCCGTTCCCGTTCCCGTTCCATATTTTAGAGATAGCCTCTTTTCGATATTCTAACTGGTTATTTTTTAATTAATTTGTCAAGTTCGAGCGGCAAAGAATGTGCGATGGGTATTGCATTGAAGATCGCCACAGGTGAAATATTATAAATTTCAAAAATCCCGGACACACTTTTGTTTCACAACATCTAAGGAATGTTCGGCCAAATTTCACAGAAATCTGCCGAATTTTGGTACCCTATTAATTCATTTGTTTGATTGAATGACGCATGGTCATTTTGGTGGTAATTTTTGCAATTTTCTTTTGTGGAATTTAAAAAACTGGCAGTTCATTTTTTTCCCGAAATCTACATTTATTAAGCTTTTCAACGATATATAGTTTGCCGTGCTTTCCTTTAAAATGGCGCGCATATGAATTTTTTTCCCGGAGGACACGGGAGGACACCCACAAAGGTCCAGAGTAACCTTAAGTTTACCTAACATGAGTTAGCAGACAAACCAAGTCTAATATTTAGCCGATTACCCCCTCCCCCAAGGAATGTTTTAGAAATTACATGATTAACACTGAGAGTCTTGGAAAACAAACAATCAATTCGACGTCTACTATCGTTTCTCGGAAACCTCTCATGCCCTACTCAGTGCTTCTTGGAACAATTTACCATTAATATCACTTCCTTGTCAATTAGGAATACATAGAGGATATTACACGGCGGCTTGAAGATATGAATTTTATTTTCTCGTGGTAAAAGCAATATTTTATGAACGAGCGTAGCGAGTGAGTAAAATATTGTTTTTACCACTCGAAAATAAAATTCATATTTTCAAGCCGCCGTGTAATTTTCTTTTTATTGAATAGACAGGAGTTTTTTCGCACAAACAACGGTTTCAAAGCGGGAAATGACGTCATCGATATCCTCACTAGTGAGAATATGGAAAATACGCCACTCGAGTCCCGGATGTAGTTTCGTATGAAATTTATGAGTGGTCTATTTTCCACTAAAACACTCTTGTCTATATAATAAAAACAAATTCAACGCTCGTCGAAGAATACGATTTCGGTTACAAGCTCATCTTGTAAACCGATTTTGTTAGATAATTTAGGAAGTCTTGAATTCTTCGTCTTGCATGTTTGTAAACTCTTTTTAATTTCTTTTTTGATCGGTTGCTTCACATATGCATAACCTTGTCTGTCACATATACATAACCTTGTCTGAGACATATACTAGGTTGCTTCACATATACACAACCTTGTCTGTCCCCGATTCAAACGGGAGTCAGAGGGAGGAAGGTCTTTCACAGTATCGACTACACGCCTCTGGAATATGATACCTAGCAACATTAGAAACAAGCCAGGTTTAGTAAGTTTTAAGAAGGCCATGTTTGATTATTTTAAGGACACCTACAAACCTTTAGATCATTTTACCTTTTAGTTAAATTCTTTTTATATCAATTTCGTCATTTTTAGAGTAATTTTTCCTAGTTTTTATATTATATCGTATTTTTAATTAAATTTTGTAACTTTAGATTCTTAGATAATTATCATTATTTTTGTTCTTAATTGTATTATATATTAGAGGGCCACTGGTTTTTCAGTTTTTTACTGTTACGTGTTACGTGTTTACCCTCTTTAAATAAAGTTGATTATTATTATTATTATATGGTTGACATATACCCACCTTTCTACCTATATATAATACCAAAAGCTATATCAGTTGTTTAATTCTTAGAAGCAATGTACTATTCCGAGAACTAAAAACGGTAGCTAAATAAGCTGAGTTAGCAAGTTTCAGCCAGTCGATCATGCATGTCGACCGTGTCTATTTTAATTCGAACTTTATATGACACTGATCACTGATTAGCAATCACCAATGAACACTACTGTAAAAGTAATAAATAGATAGAACTGACATTTATTTTTTGAAACAGCCTGGCTACCTCAGATCTCCAGCTAACCGTCAAATAGAACAATAGGTGTCTGTTCGTGATTGACGGGTTGTAAGGACAGAGATATGCAAATTTCGCTTGCATGCGCAAATCACGTCTGTGTAAAATACTCGGACACAAAAATTCGTTAAAATGTCTTCCATTTTAACGGCTTCGGAGGAAAAAACGAATGGCACAAGACTGGCTCGATTACTGTTTGATGGAGGCACACGTTTTGATAAAGTATTTACACTCTATTCACCCGACTGGAACATTGCAAGCAGTGTTGAACAACAACCTTACAAGGCTTCAAGACCTTCGAAGGAAACGTGCGTTGACCGGCAACCAGAGGGAAAAGCTATTTCCCCCTTCAGGAGACCCACCAGATTCCAAAACATTTGACATCACGCTTCTACATCTGTTGCTTCGGGAAATTTGCAATTTGTTGGAGCCTTCGACTGGATGGCACGACATGCCTGCAGACGGTGATGCCAGTCCTGAAGCAAATATTGTCAGAATCAAATACTTCTGGAATAAACTGTGTCAGTATTTCCACTGGCATTCCTGATGATAAGTTTCAAGACAAATGGGATAAGATCTCCTTAGCAACGGTAGACTTGGGTTTTAAACCACTAGAAATAGGACGCCTAAAGACTTGCCCGATCGATCACGACACCGAACGTCGCGTGGAGGAAGAAGTCAATAAATGGAAACTTGATATTGAGCCACGATTAGAAAAGTTGGAGCAAGACGTTCAACAAATGGAAAGCAAAATCTCAACATTTCAACACTCCATTTTAGGGGAAACACCCTGACAGCTTACAAACTGCATTCCAGATGAAGCTCAAGATGTCTTCGGTCGTTCTTTACGGATAAAAAAGGTCATGGAAGCCACCCTAGGAGGGCAAGTAGCCGCAGTTAAGATAACGGGTGGACCAGGATTTGGAAAGTCAACTGTAGCTAACAAAGTGTGCCATGAACTGGTCGCCAATCCAGATCATAAAACGACAGTTTTATTCTGTTTTCTGAGATCCAAGAAAAACGTAACGGATGTAGCTACTTCAATGATTCTCGTCTGCAGTAAGACACATTCCCAGCCGCCAGAGAATCCCCAGCAATGGCTGCTTAACTGGAGCAAGCAGCAACAACAACGTATTACTTTCGTTTTGGACAATGCAGACGACGTTCTCGAGTCAGGTGACCGAGTCCACTTTATAAGAATTTTATACAACATGAGAAATCTGTCTGGGCGTAATTGAATTTTGTTATTACTTCTCGGAAAACATTTAAAGACCCCAGCAGTCTGAATGTAAGAGAAGCGAGACTGAATTCTTTATCCCCTAAAGATGCAAAGATGCATTGGATCACACTATTAAGCAAACGCTCACAAAAACAGAGACATTAGTTGAACTGTGTGGCTATTTACCCCTGGCGCTCTGTATCGTTGGCTCATTGCTATCTGACTACAATGAAGACGAACTAATTGAACGTCTCAAGAAACAGCCCCTAGAAGTCCTTCGAGAGGAAGAGAACGATGACAATTCTGTAGAATAAGCTATCAAGACGTCGTTTGACCTCTTGAGCAAAACTGAACAAAAAGCCCTTGTTCTTATGAGCGTATTCCCCGGCTCGTTTAACTCTTATGCCGCCAAGGCTGCGATGACACCATGCATGAATTCTAACATTCAATCAATATCAGTTCTTCGTTCGCTGAAAAACCGATCGCTTATTCAACAGCCAGCCTCACATAGGTATGAGATCCATTCCCTAATTCAAGCATATGCGAAGAAGGTTGGTCAAGTGAAGGACCTTCAACTTTTAGATCAAGGAGTGAAATTGGCTTGTACTCATTTCATGTCACGCCTTGCTGACAATGCCGATATGTATTGGAGCAAAGACAAGAGCAAAGAGTCTCTTGAGTCCTTTAATGAAGACAGACCAAACTTTGAGTACTTTCTTCAAAACTACGTTCGCAAACTGAAAGAGCAAGATCCAGACTCCATGAAAACTATGCTAGAACTTTTAGTCAAGAGGTTATCCCAGAAATGTTTCTATTTAGAAATGTGTCTTCTCCCAAGTGTTTATGTACAGCTCCCTAAAGCATTGCTTTGTGTGTTCACATCCAACGAGCATGTCAGCAAAAGAGTGGAACTTCTCTGCCTTCTTGGCCATGAAAGTAGGAAAGTAGGAAATCGAAATGAATACAAAAAGTGCCTGGAGGAAGCCATAAAAGAGCACTCTCAAAATGCCTCAGAATTTGACAAAGAGAAAGTGTCTGAAGCTATTTTCCTTAATAACCATGCCCGTTTTCTCTCCGAACAAAGAAAGCTAGTGGAAGCAAAGGAAACCTTTGGCATTGCTTTGAAGTCATGTGAGGAACATCTGCCTAAAGATTATTGGCAGAAAGCGGTGACTTTGCTTTTTGCTGGACGAGAATTTAACTATCGCAATGAACGTGACGAGGCAGCACAAAAGTTGAATGAAGCATTGAGTCTTCTTCGGGAGAGCCTTGAGAACCACATTATGACTGCTCTGCTTCTTAAAGATCTTGCAGATTTTCATCTTTTTCATGGCAAGAAAGGTCTGGGATCAGTACAAGATCAGCAGATATCTATCAAGCGCTACAAAGAAGCTCTCGAGATGATGGCAAATCTTGGCGTGAAAGACCACAAAGAATGCATTTTGACACTTACTAACTTAGGAATCTGTTACCAAAATCAAGACAGCATGGAAGAAGCAATGCAGTTGTTTGAAAAGTCTTTGGAGATTGCAGAACGGGAATTGGAGGACGATCACAGGTGGAAAATCTACGTGAAAACTCAAATGGCCTTCTGGTGGAAAAAGAAAAGAAATATGGAGAAGGCGAAAGCATTGAAGGAGGAAGCAATGGAGATGAGTGATAGACTGAAACTGCCAGACAACCAACCGCCTAACAAGTTGCCTTGCTGGAAAACTGCAAAGGCTTCAAAACCGCGCAGCTCGTACCCTAATGTCTGCGAGCTATGATAGTAATTTAGATGATTTGTTCCGGACACTGGGGTGGCGAAGACTCTATTATCAAAGATTGGAACAGAAGTCTATCCTAATGTATAAAACATTACATGGTATGACTCCTGATTATCTGAGATCAAGATTCGTATATCGTGACGATGTTAGTGCTTATCGTTTAAGGAATACCGAAAACAAATTAGTTCTTCCACAACCTCGAACTGATTATCTCAAAAAAAGTTTTCCGTACAGCGGAGCACAGTTGTGGAACAACTTACCTGTAGACCTAAGACAAGCATCTTCACTGGCCGATTTCAAATCTAAATTAAGTCGGCACAGTTTAAAGTAATATCTAAATTTTACATGTAAGTGAATTTTAGACACGGCCTCCATGAAAAGCAGACTTTTCTTTTGTTATTTTGAATTTGTTGTTATTAAATTTTGTAGTTAGTTAGATAGGTAGATAGTCCAGTAACTTAATTGACTGATGGAAAAACCGTGTATAAATAAAGTTATCTTATCTTATCTTATCTTATCCTAGAGAAAATTTAACTTTAAGACTATAGCTGCAGAGTGGACATCAAGAAAAGCAAACAAAGCTGTCTCTTGTGCAGGTTTGGCATCGGTTGCCTAAATAACATTCAAAATCGCAAAAATTGGGGTTGATCGGTGCATGCAGCAATCTCGCATTCCAAAGAGTAGAGTAGCACCCAATTACTGAAATTTGTTGTCAAATTTGCTGCAAAGAATCCAAAATTTTAATCGGCAAACTCATTAAAATACAGCTTAATAATGAGTATAATTGCTGAATATCACACCATAGGATTTCATTGGTATTCAGAGAAGTAAGAACAGTAGGCGCTACATGACTCTGCGAGTGAAAGAATGAAGTGAAATCAAGAATATCGCTCTCAAAAGGTCCAAAGACAAAGTTACGAACTGAGCAACCTTGAGACACCTTATTTGGTTCTGACGTTTGGTCAGTGAATGAAATCCTAAAGTGCGAATTGAAATCTCAATGCTTAAAATGCAATCCTGAAGGGAAACATTCAACTGGTAAATAGTACTTTCCTGTGATGCTGTTTATTGTGTTGCATAGGGTGGTTCTAACCTTTGAGTATGTGGATGAAATCCTTATGTGTGACTGTTGAACAGTACTTTGCTGTGGTGCTGTTGAAATTGTAGATTTCAACTTTGACACTATCAGAAATTAAAGGGTTTTAATAAAGCATTTCACTCCCCAGAGAGTCCAAGGTCTCAAATCTCAGAAAAGTGCGGCTCAAAAATCAGTTTGTAAATTGTCTAAGAATGAACTGTCTCACCGAGAAGTATAGCCTGTTCCAGGCGTTCAGGTAGTGGAGCGCGAGCGAAAATATAGCGAGCACTCCACTATCTGAACGCCTGGAACAGGCTACGAACAAGTACTGCTAGCTTGGTAGCTTTAACTTGAATGGGCACACTTGAGGTTAAGTTTTTATCTACGATCTCCAAAGTAAGCACCACCTTGTACAGCATGATAAAAAACAGCAACACAACAAAGTAGTGCTCTCGACACATGTCATTTGAATAGTCACACTTTAGGATTTCATCCGAAGACTGAAAAGCTAGAAAACCTTGTGCTGCATAATAAACTGAGTCATAGGTCGGTAAATTACGATCGTCCGGGTGAGTGTAGTCCTGAGAAGGACTGTTAGGGATGACATTGACTGACGTTTCGACAACCTGAGCGGAAGTCACCATCAGAGTCAAGTGAACTGTGAATCATAAGTCTCTGGTCGTTGTCCTGATTCAAACCTGTCCATTTACAGATAATATACACTACCACAGGAAGTACTACTCAGTAGCTTTCATTCAAGTAGTTACAAGTCAGGAGTTTATCCACCGTCTCAGAAATTAGAACCACCTTTTACAACACATCAAACAGTATCAAAGGAGAGTGCTACTTCACTCATGTCCAATACACCCAAACTGAGTCGAATCGTCTTAAAGCAAAGACGATTCGAGTCAGCTCGAGGATCAAAGACTTCCGACTCACCGGAAGTCCGTTTAGCGGAACTCGACTTACCGGAAGTCAGGTCGCGAATAAATGCGCAGGGAGGTGAAAAATTTTGACGAATCGACTCGATTCGAGTTGATTCGTATTCCCAAAAGTCGATTCGACTCAACGGAAATCAGGTCGTAAAGTCCTTCAAGTATGTGCGCGTGACACAATAAGACATAACAAGGAACGCATAACATGGACCTTTCTCGTTCTTAAAGCGTCACTGATGCAACACTAAACTGGAACATTGTAATGAACCTTCTTCCTCGCTTGTGTTGTCGATCTGAAGGATTTGCACACGGAACGACAAGAAGATAACATGAACCTTCCTCGTTCTTAAAGCGTGATGCGACACTAAACAGGAAAATTGCAATGAACCTTCTCCCTCGCTTGTGCTGTCGATCTGAAGGATTTGCACCCGGAACAACAAGAAGGTAACATGAACCTTCGTCGTTCTTAAAGCGAGTCGATTCGACCACTTTTCCTACCCTCCCTGTTCGCCTTTTTGTGTGATTTTTTTTCTAAGTATCTTGCAAATCGACTTTCCAGTTAGTCGAATCGACTACACAACGGACGATTCGAGTCGAATCGACTCGAATCGAGTCGATTTGACCACATTTTCTACCCTCCCTGTTCGCCTTCTTGTGTGATTTTTTCTAAGTGTCTTGCAAATCGACTATCCAGTTAGTCGAATCGACTACAAAACGGACAATTCGAGTCGAATCGACTCGAATCGAGTCGATTCGACCACACACCAACTACACAACGGACGATTCTAAGTGTCTCGCAAATCGACATTCCAGTTAGTCGAACCGACTACGCAACGGACGATTGGAGTCGAATCGACTCGAATCGAGTCGATTCGACCACTTTTTCTACCCTCCCTGTTCGCCTTCTTGTGTGATTTTTTCTAGGTATCTCGCAAATCGACTTTCCAGTTAGTCGAATCGACTACACAACGGACGATTTGAGTCGAATCCACTCGAATCGGGTCGATTCGACCACTTTTCCTACCCTCCCTGTTCGCCTTTTTGTGTGATTTTTTTTCTAAGTATCTTGCAAATCGACTTTCCAGTTAGTCGAATCGACTACACAACGGACGATTCGAGTCGATTTGACCACTTTTCCTACCCTCCTTGTTCGCCTTTTTGTGTGATTTTTTCTAAGTGTCTCGCAAATCGCCTTTCCAGTTAGTCGAATCGACTACACAAAGGACGATTCGAGTCGAATCGACTCGAATCGAGTCGATTCGACCACTTTTCCTCTAAGTGTCTTGCAAATCGACTTTCCAGTTAGTCGAATCGACTACACAATGGACGATTCGAGTCGAATCGAGACGAGTCGTCACTACCTTAGACGAATCGAGTCAGTTTGGGTGTATTGGACAACCCTCTGCTACTTAGGGACTGTTCGTTATTTATGGCTAAGGGGCCGGGGGGTCGGTGATTTTCAACCAATTCAGGCATATGAAAAATTTACCCCTCCCCGAAAGTGGGTATTTTAAAAAATTACCCCCCTTTTTGTGACAGGTTCAAAATTTTACCCCCCCCCCCTCCCCCTTCCCCTACCCTCAGGACGCGACGTGCTTACAATTGCGAAATTGCGTACAACACGTGTTCTGGCCGCGTGCCGACAAACCAAAATCCAGTGCAAGGTCATTTGTGATCGTACAGTATGGGCAAGGAAAGTAAATTTGCAGCGCCGGTATTAACGTGGGCCCAGAGAAGATCCGATTCGAGAGAGAAATCAACGGTAGGAAAGTTTGTAAGAAGTTCATTGCAAGGCTTGAACCAGTTTTGCTGTTTGAGGATGGCTATATACCTACGCACTACAATACTGTAAACTACAACTGGCCCCGGCAAATGACACATGTGTGGGTTTTGCTAATATTAAATATCAGATTGCATATATTTTAAAGGGATTTAATAAGTTATATATTGGAACCTTTAAATAACGCTACTCCACGTCACGTTTTCTTGGCTTTTCAAACTATAAAGACCAGGTTCTTTGGAAATAGAATTCTCGAAACAGAGATCAACGTTTTAAATATGTCTGCAAAACGGCTACACAAGTGTTGAAACAACAGTTTCTAAAAGTTTACCCCCCTTATTTCTACTGTATTTAAAAAAACACCCCCCTTTTTCATTGATTTTGGAAATTTTACCCCCCCACTCTAAACACCGGCCCCCCCTTAGGCATAAATAACGAACAGTCCCTTAAGGGGGGTAGCTTTCCTTGTCCTCCTTTGAATAGTTACAATTGTGATTTTGAGACAGTCATTTGAAATAATTGAGAAAGTCGTAAGTAACTGAACGTGTGACTCTGGCACTGAAAGGGGTTTCCTTTCTGTAACGTTTGCTAATCTTTAGTATCAAAATTTAAAGAATTTCACAATTTATTAAGATTATAGTAGGCTAAGCTCATTCAAAACACCTCTTTCCGAGAAAAACCTATTGTAATGCTATATCAGGTCACATTCTTACGACATGGATATACAGTTTCCGTTCTAAATAATTAACCCCAGGGAATTAACACACGGTATAGACTAAGGGTGCAGGCGGCGGCGTCGCTTCTGTCGCGTGTTTCTCAGGAACGAAATCGCCTAACTGTCGGCCAAGTGTCGCTGTTTTTCTCAAGTTATTATACACAAAAATGCCGGTTGTCGGCTGTCACTCTCTCTGAAATGACGGAACCTAGCTAATGGGTGCCATGAATGATTGATGGTCCAATCGAGGCATTGCAACTTCACCGGAAGGCATTTTGATGGCTCAAATCAGACGATCTCGGAAAACATAATTCTTAGAAAGCAAAGCCCTTTTCTAAAAATCCGCGTTAGTTTATAACTTACGTGACGAAGATCAATGTATTGATTTAGGGGATTTAGCTTACATAAACGTGTTGACATTGCGTGACATTGTGACGATCGCTTGCAACGATCGCGTGATGAGTGAGTGGAATAACGTAGGTTTTTAGGCCGATTTACACTAACGAAAATTTTTGGTACGGCTCGGATAAAAATGGTACGCGTACAAAAAAATTGGTTCGGCTCGGATAAATTTTGCAGTGTAAATGACTTTCCCGTGCCAAATTTCAACCTTGCCGGACCAAATTTTACCCGTGCTCGAGCAGGGATAAAATTGGTACGCGTACCAAAAAACCGCAAAAATATATATATATATGCAGCGTAAACGATTAACCGAGCCAACTGACCCATTTTTTCCTTAGCAATTATCGCGTCTTTATTCCTTTGGTCAGCTCCATTTTCTCAAGCTTAGGCACAACTTTAACTCAAGACAACGTGGAAGTGACGAAGCGAAAGTTGTCAAGAAAATCGTGTGTTCTTTTTCTTTTAATGGTTTTCTCAAATTAATGTAACTGAGAAGTTAGCCGAGGAAAATTAAACACATGCGAGTAATAAACAGGCTGCATCTTCACTTCTCTCTTCTAGAAAGTAGTTAATATGTCTTCTATGCCTTGACTTGACTTGAGATAAGATGGAACGCCCACCATGTTTGAATGAAAGCGTCCGCATGCGTATTAGGTAAAATTTAAGCACACTGGCCCAAAACGTGAACCAGGTACACTACCAAAACAGTGTTTAGCACAGTAGACAAATAGATGTGTAAACGAGGTTACCGTGCTAGATGTCTTCTTCTTCTTCTTCTTCTTCTTCTTCTTCTTCTTCTTCTTCTTCTTCTTCTTCTTCTTCTTCTTCTTCTTCTTCTTCTTCTTCTTCTTCTTCTTCTTCTTCTTCGTATTCCTGGAATACATTTTGAATGTTTCTGGAGGATGAATGGAAAGAAAGAACTCTCTTAAGGCGGCTGTTCCAAAATGAGCTACTAACAGAAATAGTCTTCTTCCGCTTGTCCTTTCCATTGATGGAATCGAACTCTCAACCATCGCACCCTTACTTGTTCAGAGATCAGCGAAGAAGAGTGTCCCAGTGGGTTATACGGTGCATTGCAACAGGACTGAGATTTATGCAGTGTATGCTTGGGAGTTATTCTGGCTACATGTTGCATCACTATTTCATCACACTAAAGAACCGAAGCGGCGAGCACCTCGTCGCCATACCCCCGTGCGGATCTAAGAAAATGCTGGCTGGAAAATGTTTCGGTTCTGGCCGGTTCTGTTATGAAGCCGTCACTGGTCACGGTGGTTGGACTATGCCGGAAGTTGGCTTGGTATTATTGTGTGAAAACAACTTTAATTGTGCGATTAATTGAGTGAAAACGACCTTGGTAGCCTGTCTCGCAGTCAATTGATAGTTGAAGTCTCCCTATGCACTCTTGGATTTATGAAAAAAAATGTTAATCGGATTGGACAAATTAGATGCGAAACACGATCTGATTTTTGATAGGTTGCTAAGATATCCAAAGACTTTCCTCTCCCGACTCTAACCTTCCATCGTGGGTCTGTCTCTCAAACCAAGAGAGGATGAAGGGGTATATCCTCTCTTGCTCAAACACAAGACCAAAAACACACAGAACAGGACAAAACATAAAACAATATAAAACAAAAATATTTCTTCAACTGAATCTTGGTCAGCGTCCGTAATCCTGCACACTCGGCTCCTGCGTATTTCTTGTCTTTACAAACAAACAATTTTTAGGATTGCCATAAAAAGCTGAAAGAGATATATTCCTAAATTCTGTTAATGTTCTAGGAGCATTTCGTGTACGAGAAAAGATATATTTTTCAGAACATTCTTCTACCGAAAACCGGCCGGACTTGAAAATCACGGTGACAGAGCCCCTCTAAATATGATGCAAGCTTTAACAAGGCACCCCTTTACCTAGCCTGCGTTGCAGCCGGCCCACGCGTTGTCGAAACTCGAAACCGTCGATACAGGCGGTGTAGAGTGTCTGCGACGCAGGCTACCCCTTACCCCAACACTGTATATTCAATTGCAAAAAATTGGTCTAGCTACCTTTTGAGTAAAGCCAACGGAGTTAACAGGGTTGAAAGTTTAATCTTTCGGAAGAATATACTGATGAGTTGGCTTATAGATGAAAATATAATAGTGAAAGAGTTAAGATTGTCTAAAGCAATATTTATTGCTAGTAGAGTCGGTGGAGTTTGTTGAGTTGGTCGTTTGCCAAGTTTACAGTGTTCGGTGAAATCCGTCTGTTGACTTTGTCGAGTCGTCGAGATCGGCTTTGCCGGTCGGCGAGTTTGTCTAGTTGGTTCGCGTGGTGGGGTTTCGTACTGTCTTACAGTATTTGTAAGGATTGTTGATTGATTTTTCAGTAAGGCTCGTTGGTTTTGTCGAGTTGTGTCGAGGTCTGGAACATTTCGTCTGCCAGTGAGTGAGGTTTGTTGAGTTTGTCTAGTTGGTAAGGGTCGTTGCGTTTGTCGAGTTGTGTCGAAGCGTAGAGATTTAGTCTGCCAGTGAGTGCGGTTTGTTGATTATGTCGAGTTGTGTGGTTCTTACTGTCTTAGAGAAAGTGAGCATTATTGAGTATGCCTATTTGGTAAGGAGTTGCGTCGAGGTGTGAAGTTTTAGTCTGCCTCAGCGCGTGACAATTAGTCGACTTTGTCGAGTTGGTCGCGTTGTGGGTTCGTACTGTCTTAAAATAACTGAGGATTGTTAAGTTTGTTTGGTAAGGGTCGTTTTGCTTGTCGAGTTGCGTTGAGATGAGATTTTTCTGCCAGTGAGTGAGGGTTGTGGAGTTTGTCGAGTTGGTCGCGTAGTGGGGTTCGCACTGTCTTAAAGTAAGTGAAAGATGTTGAGTTTATCTATTTGGTAAGGGTGGTTGAGTTTGTCTAGTTCTCTGATGTAGAGATTGTCTGCCAGTGAGTGGGGTTGGTTGTGTATGTCTACTAATCTACAACTTTAACATAGACGAAATACTAGAAATGCTGAACTTGTGAACAACGCAACACAGCACAAGGCAACGCAACACAACGGATCACAACGCAACACAATGCAACGGATCACAATGCAACACAACAGATACAACACAACAGCGACAACAGATCACAACACAACGCAACGCAATGCAACAAAACAGATGCAACAGGATCGCAACACAACACAACACAACACAACGCAAGACACAAGACACAACACAACAGAACTCACCTCAACACAACAAAACAGGAAATAAAAACCACGCACATATGCTAAACAACCAGTCGAGGCAACGTCGAGCTCGACCAAAAACTCCACAGACAAAAACGGTCAAAAAACGCTGCAGGTATAATTTTTTTATGCAATTTACCCTTCAAGCCCTGAGATAAAAATGCATATTCTCCTTACTGTTCTGTCCAAATGTCAAGACATCTTATCTTTTGTGATCACTTCCTTTATTCTCATTACTTGAATGTTTAGCGAAATCTTCATTTTCATCACTGTTAGGGCTTAAAGGGTTAGAGAACACTGTAATTTCTTGATTTCATTATTGCTAAATGATACCCATTACTTATATCACCAAAAGTTGAGACATTCTGTTAATTTCAGGTTGTGTGGTGTTGCCATCCTATCAAACCAAACGATGAAACACAAAATTGTCTACTGGGACCAGGCGGACTGGACAAGCAGGAAGTTGACATAAGATGCTTTGAAGGTACATGTAAATAATATTTTACAGGTTCGTTATAAACTTTTCTTTAAAAATAATTGTCTGCGGTATTATTTTATTGTGCATTTGGGGGTCCTGGAAAAGTCCTGGGGTCAATTTAATAAAACATTTACAAGTGTTATTTACAAGTGTAGCTATTGTCTTCAACTAAAGAAAGAAACCCTGTCAATGTTTTTAATAAAGTTTCTAAAACTAGGTTTGCACTGTGAAAAAACTGGCCAGTTGAGCTTGATTTCCACTTCTGATGAAATGGAATTTACAAAAATGTGACCAGTTTTACATTTTCAAACCAGAACTACTGTGACGTGTGTCACAGTAGACAATGGATACAACTTAATGCATATACAAAATGCATATACTGTTCTCTATACATTTTTTATGCAACTAGTAAGGAGAATTTTGTCAAAATATCAGGACATCTTATCCTTGGTGATCACCTTAAATTCTCATTACTTGCATTTTGTTTGAACAAGTAGAGATGATGTAAAGAGAAATCTCATTTTCGTCACTGTTGGGGCTTATTGTTCAAGAGGTACTTAGGACTATATGTTACTCAACTAACTGATATGTCGTGCGGTCAAACTTTTGAAAAATTCTATCTAATTAGAAGTGGATTTTCAGCTGGGGGAAGTCATGCTAGGAGGATTTTTTTTTTCACAAAAGGAATATAATCCATATGGGGAAAAACTAACTTCAGCCTTTTTGGATTCTCACTAGGATCAGATATCTATGATTAAAATATAAGAGCAAAAATACAAAAACAAAAAAAAAAAACAATATTTCAGGCTTGTGCCACCACAAGGTTGATAACAGTGGAAACCTTTATTAAGTCTTTGTTCATAGAGCATTGCTGGAAAGGGATCTGTGGTGAACCACCCACAATCAAACATAAATTGAGATGCACTAACCCTTTAAGCCCTGATATAAAATTGCATATTCTCCTTACTGTTCTCCATACATTTCGTATGGATAAAGTAAGGAGAATTTGTCTAAATATCAACACATCTTGGAGAGGAGATATTGTGGCTGTAGCATCTGTGAACAAAATTTTAAAAATCTTACAATTCGTTATTATGAAAATGTTCCTTGCAAATTACAACGGACAGAAAACAAATGACCATTTACCAAAGCCATACTGTTTGTAACAGTATGATTTACATGCAATCTGTTGAGTGGTGTGACTGATTGCCATAGAAGAATTTGTTTGAAATTTCAAAAGTCCATCAAATTGGAGCACAGAATATCAAAGGTGACCAAAGTCCTGTACATTTACTGTCATTTAACGCATCTTTGCCCCCTACCGAGATAGCGTCAAAAACCATGAAGAGCTCTATTTGGAAGTTTGCATTAAGACATTCGTGTATTATAATAATGATTGATAAGGCTACAATTCAAGGAGCTGATGAGCGAGCAATATACGTTTTGGCAGAAACATCCACCATTTGGTTAATGGGAGGAAAACATTGAATGCAATGTCAAATAATTTTTATAAAATATTTTCCATTTGTTCTTAGCTGGGCTAGAAAGCGATTAATCGCTTCTGTAATTTTCAGTGTATTTGATCATGCAGAGAAAAATTTCGCAGCAATTTTCTAAGGTAGGATGTAAGTTTTCACCAATATGCTTTATTTTGTTTCCTGTTCACCGTTTCCGAAATGGCCGATTTTTCTGCAAAGCGATCTTGTTAGAAGTTCTGAGCTCGCTTTTTGAGTGTTTTTTTTTAGCGGAAAGGCTTGGTGGAAAGAAGGGACACATGATAGTTTTGATTAGTGTCTGAAAATGTTTCTCCAATTACAAAAAAAGTTGAAAATTTATTTGTCCAGAATTTAACATTGGAAAGTTTTAGGTTTCAATGCATGTATCGTTAAAACATGCAATGTTGAACACGATCTTTCCCATAGTCTGGGTTAACCCCACCCCCCCCCCCCCCCCAAAAAAAAAAAAAAAGAAAAAAGAAAAGAAATACAAAACGAACAGGCCCTCGAGTTAAAACCAAAATAAATATGGTGGCACTATTAAGGCCGATTTACACGGTACGATTTTTGCTTACGACTGTCGTATGCGACTTTTGTAGCGCGAGCTGCTCGCGTCAGGAAAAGATCTTGTACAACTCGTCATTCTAACATTTTGATTCTGGCTTCGACTGTCGTAGGGTCTTGAAGCATGTTTTAAAATCCTACGACATTTTTCATGTTTCGTGCAACTGTCGTAAGGATGTTGTAAGTTTAATTTACACGACACGATTCGTGTTGTAGGCATGGCGTAAGCATATCGCACCGTATAAATCGGCCTTTTACATACCTCGAAACAAGGGTCAGCCAAAAAAAAGCGTCTTAAATCTCATAAACATCATTTTTGCTAATTTTCACCAAGCCTTTCACAATAATCTGATAGATTTTTTTGGGACAATGTCCCGTGGTTAAAACCTAAATTGTTCAGTGTTTAATTTACAAGAAACGATCTTATTTGACGATCATAAAGGGGCTCTTTCATTAGTGTTTTTGTCCTGTCAAAATTCTGGTTGAATCCAAACTAACATTTTGTACACAAAATGGTTTAAAAACAGCAAATTGGATTCTTGAGAGAAGAAAAAACATAAAACAGTTTTGTGATTGTTTTCTGTGAGAAAGAAGGGAAACCTTGAACAAAAAGATGGAGAGATATATATCAAGTTTCCATCCTGACCATCCGTGGCCAAAAAGACTTATTTACAGTTCTAGTGAACTTGTATAGTACAAGACTGGAACATTATTTTGGCTTACCTTCAATACAAACCTGTGTTTTGGCTTCTAAAATTATTGCTACAAATTGATGACATAGACCCTTTAAAGGGTCTCTGTCGCCTAGTTTTAGAATTGCATAAAAACGCTTAGAGACATTGTAGTCAGAGGAAACCCAAAAACGCTGGTTCAGTTTAGTTTTGTTTAAAAATCACTCTACCAGTTCTCTAAAAGTATAAAAACGTGTTTTGGGCGCAGTTCGCTAGAATGATAATGGTTGCTACTTGAAAACAGGTTTCTCATACGTTTCTTGGAAAAATCGCAAAAAACTGAATATGATTTGTTCCTCCCTTGAAAAAACCATTCGATTTCTTTTTCTTGCTGTTTCAAGAGCATATTTGTGTATGAGAAAAGGTATGTTTGATTTGAATTTTAGTATATTTGCACGCAAAAACATGAAAATTGCAGTGAAGAAGCCCCTTGTTTGATCAAGTAAGATGTTGTAAGTAGAAATTAGGTGCTTGTCATTGTTGGGACTTGAACGTTTAAGCGGGGTTCTCATTAATTACAGTAGGGGGCTGAAGTGTCTACTTCACATACAAAAATGTATGTATGTAAAAAATTGAAATGACAACGACCATCGTAGCCTACAAAAGAACAACGTGAAAAAATTGGGGCTTGAACGAGTTTCAAACTCATGACCTCTGCGATACCGGTGCAGCGCTCTAACCAATCTGACTTCAATCTGGGATAAAAGGTGACTATTTGTTACAAACTCGTTAAGTGCAATATTTCAATAAGCGCGATTTTTGTTTATTTTGGTAGTGTATTTGGTGGTGACGAGATACCCGGCAGCCGTGTGCGGATGTTTTGAGACCGAGTACCCGGTAGTCCGAAATTTTCGAAGAATTTGGACGGAAAGGCTTATTCTAACGTTCTGAAAGTATTCGGTATTTGTTTAGAATTGCCAAGCGATTCGGAGAATTATTTTGGTTTCTAGTTGACGAGTTTTCTGGGCTTATGCATACTAGAACATCGCGTATTTGCCACACTTAGAATTATTCGTGGGCAGATCCGCCAGTCCGAAACGCACAGCATTTGGACGGAATTTCTCATTCAAACGTCCTGGGAGTCTTCGAAGATTGTTAAGAATTACCAAGCGATTCAAAAGACCAATTGGGTTCTGCAGTTGACGAATTTTCTGAGCTTGTGCATATTAGAAAATCGCTATGTTTGTGACACTTAGAATTATTTATTTGTGGCTAGACCCGCCAGTCAGAAAAACACAAAATTTGGACATAATTTCTCAATCAAACGTGCTGTGAGTATTCGAAGTTTGTTTAGAATTACCAAGCGATTCAAAAAAACAATTCGGTTTTGTGGGTGGCGAATTTTCCGAGCTTGAGCATTCTATTTTAGCTATTGAGCTAGCTCTTCGATAGCATGCTCAAACTCAAAAATTTTGCCAACTGCAAATCCAAATTTTGAATCGCTTGGTAATTCTAAACAAACTCTGAGTACTAACAGGAAGTTTGAATGAGAAATTCTGTCCAAACTCTGTTTCTGGCTGGCGAGTCTAGCTACAATTTTAATAATTCTGTGTGGCAAACAAAGCGATTTTCTACTATGCACAAGCCCGGAGAATTCGTCAACTACAAAACCAATTGGTCTGTGGACTTCAAATACTCCCGGAACGTTTGAATGAGAAACGCCGTTTAAATTCTGTGCGTTTCTGACTGGCCGATCTAGCCACAAATAATTCTAAGTGTTGCAAACATCGCGATTTCCTAGTATGCACAAACTCAGAAAACTCGTCAACTAGAAAACCAAAATACTTTTCTGAATCGCTTGGCAATTCTAAACAAATATCGAATATTTTCAGAACGTTCGAAAAAGCCTTTCCGTCGAAATCTTTCGAAAATTTTGGACTGCCAGGTATTAAGTCTTGTAACATCGGTACTCCGTACCCGGCTGCCGGGTATCTAGACACTACCTTGATATTTGTATGTCTTAACTGTAGCGTTAAAATTGCAAATAAAGGTTGTTATCATCACAATTTACATTGTTTTTGCTGTTTTTAATTTGTGGAATAAAGGAGACAAGTTCATTACCATATATGCAAATGGTCTAATTAACATATATGTAAAATTAATGTTCCAATTAGCATATATGCAAATCAGCTAATTAGCATATATGCAAATTATATAATATTTGCCATTTACACAACCCTTTACAACACAATTTGCATAGATGCTAATTAGGTAATTTACATATATGTTAATTAGCTCATTTACATATATGCTAATTAGGTTATTTTTAACTTTTCACCTTTATCACCTTTTAAGCTTAATTTACATATATGCTAATTAATGCATTAGCATATATGCTAAATGCGAATTGCTTTATTCCAGTTCAAAGACCGTACCACTGTAAGTACTTTTTTCAGTTTTATTCACTTTTTAGACCAATAAAATACAACATATTTTTTGCAATTAGCTGGATACGGTAGTTTTAAGACTAAATACCCGGGAGTCCGAAATTTTTGAAGGATTTCGACGGAAAGGCTTATTCTAGCGTTCTGAAAGTATTCGATATTTGTTTAAAATTGACAGGCGATTTAGAAAAGTATCTTGGTTTTGTAGTTGACGAGTTTTCCGAGCTTGTGCATACTAGAAAATCGCAATGTTTGCGGCACTAGAATTATTTGTGGAGAGACCCGCCAGTCAGAAACGAACAGAAGCTAAACGGAATTTCTCATTCAAACCTCCTGAGAGTCGCTGAAATTTCTTTAGAATTACCAAGCGATTCAAAAGAGCAAGTTTGTTATGATGTAGCTGGCGAATTTTCCGAGCTTGTACAAACTAGAACATCGATATGTTCGCGACACTGAATTATACGTGGTCAGTCCCCCCAGTCAGAGACACAGAATTTGGACAGAATTTCTCAGTCAAACGTCCTGGGAGTATTCGAAGTTTGCTTAGAATTACTAAGCGATTCATAAGACCAATTTTTTTTAGTTGACAAAAGTTCCGAGCTTGCGCATACTAGAAAATCGCTATGTTCGCAACACTTAATTTGCCGCTATACCCGCCAGTCAGAAACAGAAGTTGGGAATAATTTCTCATTTAAACGTTCTGGGATTATTCGAAGTTTGTTTAGAATTACTAAGCGGCCCAAAAGACCAATTTGGTTTTGTGGTTGGCGAATTTTCAGAGCTCGAGCATGGTATTTTAGCTCTTTTATAGCATGTTCAAGCTGGGAAAATTTACCAACTACAAAACCAAATTGGTCTTTTTAATCGCTTGGTAATTCTAAACAAACTTGGAATATTCACAGGACGTTTACAAGAAAAAATTTGTCCAAATTCTGTTTCTGACTGGCGGGTCTAGCCACAAATTTAATAATTCTAAGTGTTACAAACGTAGCGATTTTCTACTATGCACAAGCTCAGGAAATTCGTCAACTACAAAACCAAATTGGTCTGTTGAATCGCTTGTTAATTCTAAACACACTTCGAATACTCCCAGGACGTTTGAAAGAGCAATTCTGTCCAAATTCTGTGCGTTTCTGACTGGCCGAACTAGCCACAAATAATTCTCAAGTGTCGCGAAGATAGCGATTTTCTAGTACGTGTAATCTCGGAAAATTCGCCAACTACACAACCAAGTTGGTCTTTTGAATCCCTTGGCAATGCTTAACAAATTTCGAATACTCCCAGGACGTCTGAATGAGAACACTGTTTAAATTCTGTGCGTTTCTGACTGACGGGTCTAGTGTGTCGCAAACATCGCGATTTTTTGGTATGCACAAGCTCGGAAAACTCGTCAACTACATAACCAAAACACTTTTCCGAATCACTTAGCAATTCTAAACTAATGTGGAATACTTTCCGAACGTTAGAATAAGCCTTACCGTTGAAACCCTTCGAAAATTTAGAACGGACAGGTATTAAGCCTTGAAACACCCGTAACCGGCTGCCGGATAATGACTGCGCAATAAAGCTGAGAAATAAGTAAATAACTACGCTCTAACTAAGAACATCTCAGATCTAAGTGTTTGTAAGTATTTCTGATTTGACATGTATAATCTACAGGACATTCAAACAAATGACAGATTTACACTACTTTCATTAAGGGCAGAGGGCAGTTGATTCACCGCTTTATCAAAATAAACTACAAGGAAAGTTGACAAAACCCTCCCGCCTGTTTGCATCTGAATGTCATATATTGTAGATAAGAATAATGCCAAATAAGAAATCTGTCACACACACGTTATTTCAAAAACCCATAATCAACTAATGATATGATGTGTGCTGAGCAATAATCAAGTCAGTCTGTCCACAAAATAGTTTCTCAATTGGAATTTAAAGACAAAATGCGGAAAAATGCTTATTCTGTCCAAATCAATCGGACGGCTGCAGTCATCTATCTTGCCAGAAAACGATTTTATGGTATTGTTTGCTTAGCAGGATACAAACAAATGTGAGAAAAAGTTGATCTTGGGTTTTTAACTTAACCACAGAGAAATTTACGGAATAAAACGAGCATTCAGTGCTAGCGTCATTTAGCCATGGGGCACCCAATTTTTCCTTTTGGCAGAGCATCTCTTTGGAAGACCTAAATCACCTGGGAAATTCTGTATCAATTGCAGTGAAAAACTAGAGTTTTCTCTTGCCAAATATCACTTACTTTTAAAGAATCCAAACAGATCAATCTGTATTTTGTCAGACACAAATTAAAGAAATATGCCTTTCAAAAAAGCCCTAAAATTTCATATATTTTGCTTAAACTTTATCGTTGGGTGCCCCCCGCTTGGAGTTTGTGCAAGCTAGTCACAAGTGATGATGTTCAGTGAAAGTTTTCCCCTCTCAGAATTGCTTAAAACGTAGAATACAGACAGACCTGTTTTCGCCAAGGTTACAATATTGCATATTGATTACTTTTTTATCAAGCTGCTACCATTTTGGAGACTTTGACATAATTGCAGTTTCTCTTTGCCTTTTTGTCAATCCAACATTTTCAGCCAACTCATTAATTTGCATTACCTCGAGGAGTGTCAAAACGTCTTGTGTTGTTCCCGATTAACCGATTGAATCAACAATGCTAATTTTGTTCCGTTGCTAAGTTGCCAGGTAAACTAAACAAAAAATTCCAAACCAAATATGCAGCATAGAGATACATGTAGGTACAAAAACGCGATCTCACGCACCAAAATCACCCTCAACTAACAAAAATTAACAAATCAATCACTTGTGACCGTCTTGGCACAGGCATACAATCTTCTATTGGTTTGTCAGTTGATAAATTAGATTAGGTCCAAGGACAAATTAAAATAAAAGCCCTCAAAATATATATTTACATCATATTTTACTATGTTGCTCAGTGTTTTGTGTTGATCTGAGGCTTAGTTTGGCCGTTTTACTTGAATTTTGACTCACTGGGAAGCAGAGAAAGAAGGAGAACAAGGCTTGCAACTTGTATGTTTCAACAAATCTCAATCACATCCCCGCCAAGGATAGTTTTTCAGTTTGAGTCCCCCCCCCCCCCACACCCCTTAGGAAATTCTGGTTTAGCTTCATAATTTCCTTTAAAAATTTTGGCTTTTGAGATCCCTCATCCCTCAGGATTTCCAATGACCATCCACGGGGTGGGATATTTTCTGGTACGACACAGAATATTTAATTCCCAGATATTGAAACGGCAGTCTTAAAATTAGCATTAGGCCAAATTTCAAACTTGTTTGCAAATTAGCATTAAAATCAAAACCAGGCTTTTCAAATATGACTGTAAGTTGAATATTAAATCTTTTTTTTAAATTTTGCCTTCTTATGATTTCGATGTGCTGTCAATCAACAGTTCTAAAGAATGCAAACTTCTGTTAACCTTCAACTGAGCCCCAAAATAAATATGCATATTCTCCTTAATGACCTTCATATATTTCTTATGGTACAAGTTGGGAGAATTTGTTTAAACATCAAGACATTCCATCTTTGGTGACCATTTCCTACATTCTCATTACCTCATAGAAAGATATTGTAAGGACCCGGGTAAGGAGAAGTTAGATACAAGCACTTCCATTTAATACCCTTGCCCTCCCCACCCAAGACAACTGGTGCATGTCTGGGATCACTTTCAAGAGCTACGAAGCATTTGTAAAAGCCAAACGAAAAAAATACAAACAAACAAATTTGGGGAAATGTCTAGCAAAGACTGAGTTTTATCTGTCTCCAAGTTGAAAACAGTGCTAGCCTTGCCTATTTTCTAGCGAGTCAAAATTCATGTTTGCCCAATAACAACCACCTTTACACGACAACCCGCAAATTCTGTTGTACATAGTATTGTACAGTGACCATCCTCAGTGAGGATGGTCACTGTACAATACTATGTACAACCTTGCACAATACTGTACAAAACTGCATATTAACCTACTTGGTCTGTTGCTTGAGGATGGTCACTATACAATACTGCACAATACTGTATAATACCCTCCTTGGTCTGTTACTTGTTTTGGTCCCTGATGGAGATGAAACAAAGGACTGAAGAACAGCAGGGAGCAGCTTGACATGTCTGTCTGAAGCTCCTCGGTTGACCTGAGTGTAGGTGAGTCCACATAAACTTCCACATCTCAGAGGTACAAGCTGGCAGCAAATACAATATCTCTCTTGATTTTGATGATACCTTGAACGCAGACATAAAAGAGATTGAGGAAAAGGAATTCCACAAAGTAAGTCAAATTCTTCATGAGCTTGGTGGCTAGAAAGAGCTTAAAGGGGCTAAGTCGCCAGCTATGTTTAAAAAGACATTACAATCAACGGAAACCCACACATTATGGTTCAGTTTTGTTCAAAATTACTCTTCAAATTTTCTGAAGCTATAAATGAGTGTCTTTTGCTATCGATGGCTATGGATTGCTAACAATTGGACCAATTTTTTCAAAGTTCCACTGGAATGACCACAATCCAAACTCTGCTGTTTCAAAGTAATCAGAACCAACTCCAATGAAAACAAACAGCAAAGAAAAAACGAGAGAAATTGTTTTCCCGATATCTCGGACCCGTCCTTCTTCAGGGGGATTTAAAGGACGGCTTGACTGTCTGAAATATCAGGAAAACCAATGCTCTAGTCGTTTTTTTCTCTGCTGTTTCTTCATTATAGTTGATTTTTCAAGTTTGTCTCTCATGTCTTGGAACAAATGCCAAAAAATAGCATGGCTGTTTCTTTCTTGGAGAAAATCACCCGGCTATCTCTGGTGTTCTAGAAGAATTTCATGTACGAGAAGGAGTCCGCATAACATAGCATCTTTATCTGATTTCTGTAGCATGATAAGTGTTATAAGAATTACTACTCCTCCCCAGATGGGATGCTAGTCCATCGCAGAATTGGATGTTATGCTCTTGAATTCCCTTTCTTTCTCAGCTCTCCTATAGAGTAATTAAAAATTGTCGAATAAAATCACCTTCTGCAAATTTATTTTCCAGCTCTGTGTTTCCAATGGCTTTGGAAGCTTGACACATTTGCCTCAAGAGTTCCTCCAGGCGACGCATGCAGCGGATAATGCTTCCTAGAAAGCATAATCAAAGAAAATGTATTTTGAAACCTGATAGATAAGTTTTTATTGTTCATGTATGCTTGGCTGCTTTTGCATTTGTTTAGCTCAATAACTTGTGCAACATGCCCTTATCAATCAAGAGGACACATCCTGTTACCAATCAAAAGTAACCAATCAGAACCACAGTCAGTAGAAAGTAACTAATCAGAACCATGGTCAGTAGAAAGTAACCAATCAGAACCACGGTCAGTAGAAAGTAACCAATCAGAACCACGGTCAGTAGAAAGTAACCAATCAGAACCATGGTCAGTAGAAAGTAACCAATCAGAACCACGGTCAGTAGAAAGTAACTAATCAGAACCATGGTCAGTAGAAAGTAACCAATCAGAACCACGGTCAGTAGAAAGTAACCAATCAGAACCACGGTCAGTAGAAAGTAACCAATCAGAACCATGGTCAGTAGAAAGTAACCAATCAGAACCACGGTCAGTAGAAAGTAACTAATCAGAACCATGGTCAGTAGAAAGTAACCAATCAGAACCATGGTCAGTCGAAGGTTTCACTGTCATGACACCACGTTGAAAATGAGGCAAACAATGGCACAAAACACAGGGTTCAGGGGCAGAAACAGGACATTTAGAAACAGGAGGCTGACGAGATAAGGGCACAGGGGCTTGTTTTCCCATCCCCCTCTCTGCAAAATTTCAAAACTTAGGTTGTCTGGGATGATCTTTCCTGCATTCTGGAAGCATTTGTGGACAAAATTTTAAGCCTTTGGATGACAGATTTGGTATTTATATCTTTAAAGGGTTGCAAATATTTGGAAATCAAAATTTACAGGAATTAGCAGACTTCAGATCCCCAAACACACCTTGTGTTTTGAGCCAGGTTTGGCCTAATTTGAAAATGGCAGTCACAGCCGCGAAACCTTCCATCGTTACAAGACCCTTCCATGAATGTGAAAAGCATCTTTAAGGGCGATTCACACGGTACGATTTTGTCGCATGCGATATTCTTACGCCATGCCTACAACACGAATCGTGTCGTGTAAATTAAACCTACAACATCCTTACGACAGCCGCACGCAACACGAAAAATGTCGTAGGATTTTAAAACATGTTTTAAAACCCTACGACAGTCGTAGCCACAGTCAAAATGTGAGAATGACGAGTTGTATACGATCTTTGCCTGACGCAAGCAGCGCGCGCTAAAAAAGTCGCATACGACAGTCGTAAGCAGAAATCGTACCGTGTAAATCGGCCTTTATGACGTTTCCTTCAAAACGCTGCAGTGATCTGAATAAAATTTCAAAACCTGTTTTGTCTTGGCTGATTCTATACGCTGTTTTTCATGACCATACAATCGACATCATCTCGAAAAGGCAACAAAAGCTTTAGAGAAGTGATATAACGGCGGAAGTGCTCCATGGGTCGGTTTTCAACCTCCATTATTTCAAAGTTATGCTGCTTTTTGAAGGAGAGATTTCCGTCAAATTTCACGTTCACAAAAAATCGTACAGCACACTTTGGGTATAGGTGAGATTAAGCCTGGTTATTAGAACTTAGCACCGTGTAGTTGCATGTTTTTGCACGAGTTCCAATTGGTTTCTTGCATTAGTGGCATTGGATCTGAATTTAACACCGAACGTTGGCTTTGTTTTTTTGGTCTGTCGACAGAAAACTACACGAAAAGAAATCACAAAGATTTGTTACTTCAATTCTGCAACTACGTTTACCTTTAATTGCATAAAACTGCTAAGACATCCAATCTTTTCTAACGAGGAAAAAAATCATTACCTTCGAACGCATCAGTCATTTTACAGATCTGTGAGAATGAAGCTCCATTTGCCCAAGCAAACACCACATCCATGATATGAGGCTTGAAGGACTCTACGTACGTCTCCACGTCAATCTCAAGCTTAGCTTCTTCTGTTACTTTTCCAATGCGTCGAGCTGATTCCTGCAAGGAAACAAAACGTTTTTATTTCCAACACCATAATTTTCTATGTGAATTAAGCAAGACATTTTGAGAATGCAAGAATATTCATTCGGATATTTGAGTGAGGAGTTCCTACCTGCATTTGTCTCAAGGGACCAGCCAACTCTTCAGTAAGTTTGGGCATTTCGTCACTCTGTTTTGAGAAGACAAAATGGGTAAGTACTACAGGAAATAGTGAAGTTTGCTTGTGTGCTAATGCTTGCAACTGAATGTGACCCTTGGTTTTCAAGAGACGAACTTTATAGTCGTGTAATATTTGGGTCTGTGGACTAAATCCTAAACTGCTATCATTCAAATGAAAGCTACTTAGCAGTACTTCCCCGAGGTACTGTTTGTTATGCTGCACAAGGTGGTTCTAATTTTTTCAATCTGTGGATGAAATCCTAAAGTGTGACCATTTAAATAAAAGCTACTGAGAATTACTTTCTTGTGGTACTGTTTGTTATGCTGTACAAGCCAGTTCTAACTTTGAGTCCATGTAAGAAATCCTAAGTATGACCATTCAAATGAAAGCCACTGGGCAGTACTTTTCTGTGAAGCTGCTTATTTTTAGCGGTAGTTTGCAAGAAAAAAATTGGGATTTCTGTTTGTCTGTGTAGCAGTTGAATTAGAGTAATTGTGGAAGAGAAGGGATTGTTGATCACATTCTACGCTTATACCTTTTCTTCAAAGACGAAACAGCTGAGTAAAGCCACACACTGCTGAACTGTGAGATCATTGAAAACTCCATTGAATATCATCTCTGTAAGCAACAGCTCGTCACCACTGCAAACCAAACGCAACGATTTAATAGTTCAAAATACAAATTGTTTTCTGTCTTGAAATGTTATACTTTTTATAAGGGGGAATAAGGGGGTGTATACATTGGGCATTTTCAAACCAGTACGACCTACACCGCAATACAAGATGACCGTGTTTACATAACATGTTTTTACTCCGGTACAAATTTCGTCCTGGAACAGAATGATTAAATCTAACAGCTAGGATTACGAACAGAATATACTTGCCCAAAACACACTTTGAGGAAGTCTGCGAAAAGAATGACTATAATTATTGTGATTACATGAGATATTGGACAGTACCACGGAAACAAGTTAAAAGTACATGTATTTGTACGAAAGTCACAATAATAACAACACGTTGAAGGGAACCTCCACTGTCATAACAAATTGGCATTAAATTGTTGGAAATACAGTCTAAATTCCAATTCCTTCTTTAATAAGTGGAAAGAAAGTTTTCGTGTGCAAAAAATTGGAAATGAATATCACCTATTTTTTTTTAAATTTCCCGTGCGCCGCCATTTTGAATTTATCTGACGTCAAATGGTTGCCGCTATTGTTAAAAAGCAACTTCCTTTTGTTTGAAACAATTGTGGAACCATTTGACCTCATAAAAATTCAAAATGGCGGCGCGCGGGAATTTTAAAAGCGAAAATAGGTGATATTCATTTCCAATATTTTGCACACGAAAACTTTCTTTCCACTTATTAAAATTAAAAGAACTGGGATTTAGACTGTATTTCCAACAATTTAACATCAATTTACCATAACAGTGGAGGTTCTTTTTAACACCTTTCAAGGCTTGATATTCAAATGCACCTTTTACCAACCTGCTCAGTTCACAAGCCACTCGTCCTTTCAGCTCAATAACATCTGCAGCTGTCGCATATCCCAACCTAGAACACAAAAGTTACTACCATGAAGACCAACTGCTTAAAACATCATCTGTTGTTAGTGAAACACCCCGGGCAAACAAGAAAATAATAGTTGCAGGAATATTGCTGCTTGTAAAATTTAGTAAGCGGGCGAACAGACAGGGAAACATTACTTGCGAAAGCAAAGTGCCTCTTAACAAACTAAAACGGCATTTGCTACTCAAGGGTAAATCACAGCGCTTACTGTGAAATATGTGTGCACATATGGGTTAAACATTTTTGGGAAACAAAAAATTCATAAATGTTTGCTATCGGCATGCCAGATGTTGTTGAGATTATCTTACAGTAGCAATTTGGATAACGGGAAGTTGCAACTGACCTGCTCTTTAAAGAAGGATTTCTTTAAAACTGTGCAGAATTTCTCATTTTTTTTACTTTTAAATCCTTCCTACCTAAATTAAAATCTTTGACAGAGTCATTGGGACACCTTGATAAATACTGCTTCAGTTATCCTTAAAAATTTGGATTGATTCACTCTGACAAAGGGCTAACGCTCGATCGAAACGTCAGCTTTCAATCTCTTTACGGTGGCCAATTTACCTTATCAACTCAGTTGATAAATCCGATTTCTTGTGTTTCACTCCCACACCGACACAGCAACACGGCTTCTTTATAAACTAACCCTCTTATTTGTCTGTCATCCTTACTTCACTTTAATATTGAAAAAAAAGTTTGGCCTCAACCAGAAATGACCACCCACCCTCCCCCCACCAAAAAAAAAGACTGTAAAGCAACAATGTGACCAGGGAGGGAGATTCTCTTTCCCACCTAGAAAATGCTTCAGTGTCCCTGCCTAGAACTTTTGTCAAAGATTGTATCTGGCAACATTTGAATGCAAGTGGAAACCAATAACTATCAATCTGAGATGTTTTTTGAAAAGGGATATTTTTTTAGCCCGCTGCGTGAATTTCAATGAATTTTACAAGCCTTCACATTTCAAGTACTCAGAGAATACTTTTCCTAAATTTTCCTAAAGATAATGTTAACGACCAGTATAGGACGATACTTTAATTCAGGGGACAGTTATTTTACGATATTTGTGATGATTGCGAGTTTTCATTCGTCGCATGTTCAACGTTACAGATTTTGTGCTTACCTTGCGGTCAACAAACTTGTGATCACGTGATCACTTTTTTTTCAAACTGCGGAGTGAAATCAACGGTCCATTATCCAGGCTAAAAAAATCCCTTATCAAAGGATGTCTGAGAGGGATATAGTAACATGACCACCAACTGGGCCACAAAAAAATGGGCGTTAAATGTGCTTGCGAAGCAAACCTCAGCAAAGCAGAAAGCACATGTAAGCGCCCCTGGAACCCCCCACATATTAGTAAAACCACTGACCAGCATTGGCTAGATTTTAACTTTGCCTAAATTCCATTTAGCCACATTAAAAACAGTGGTTGGATTTACCGGGTATTATTATAGACAAGAAAATCAATGCAGGGGCTTTTGTTCTGGCAAAAAAGAATGTTTATGGCTGTAAAAACAAGATGGTTGTATTGTCAGGTTCCACAGCACCTTCTTAAAACTCGTTTCCTGCACTTGAGTTCATCCAGTTGTAGAATTGTCCTTGTTCTTTTCAGTTCTCTCTTCACTGATTTGATTTCAGCAGTAATCTAAGAATAACAAACAAAAAATAAGTGACTTTGCAATGCCAACAACAATAACAACTTTTTAAAGTATTTCCATATTACATGGCATTACTAATAAAAGAATAAGTTCTAATCGGAAGAAAGAACAAGAAAATAGAGACAAAAATAAAAGAAACTAACAAAAGTGAAATCAATCACGAGATTCACGCATCTTGACTCTTCTTTACAAAAGAAGAATTATCTAATAAAATGATTGATTGATTCAGGATACTCCTGGGTTCAAGGCATGATTCGCTACTAGGTTAAAACAATCCCAGATGTGTTTGCAGGTTTGCAAAGTAATCGTAGGATTTGTGTTAGGGATCACATTTGTGTCGGTCATTTTGGCACACAGCCATGAAAACTCTCCAAAAATGTTAAAAGCAAACTTACATACATGTATACATACCTAAACTTTATTTTACCTTAGACTAGAAGTGAACCATATTATTTTTTGAAAGACAGTCAAGCAAGCAGTGAAATGTATGCAAAACATTGCAGCCTTTCACTGTTTCATGCGGGAAGTGATTTCCACATAAGTCTGCTTTGCCCGTTATGACTACACTGAGGAACAGAGGGGAAATGCTTGCATTCTTCATGTATGTCAATATATGAAACTGTAGTATTAGAGGTTAATTCACCCCATCGCTCAATGAATTTCTCTGAGCTGAAGTTGACTTCTAGCCTAGATGGATCAAACAGCCAGAGCTCAACCTACTCCTCTCCCTGGATGGGACGTTAGTCCATCGCAAAGTAATCCCCAGCGTTTTTTCTCCATATCCATTTACAAACCTGGCTAGACAGGGCAACGCATTTCTTGTCTGAGCGCCGATTTAGATGGTATGATTCTTGCTCAGGACTGTCACATGCGATTTTTGTCGCGGGTGCTGCTCATGTCAAGCAAAGGTCATAAACAACTCGTCATTCTAACGTTTTGATTGCGGCTATAACATGTCGTAGGGTTTTCAAGGCGGTGTCTTCTAATACAGATGTATTTTTGCAAAGGTTATGACTATGGGGAAAAAGTAGATCTTAGCAAGGTTTATTAGAATCCAAAAAGAAAAATGTGGGTAACCACGCATTTTTTAGAGATCATTAAGCAACCATAATTCTAAAAAAGTGTTAAAACACAAAGAATGTATGGCAATTTCCAGGGGGGGGGGGATAGAAGCGAGGCCTGGGACCGAGAAACGATGTTCTCACAACTTGCAAGGCGGTCCAGTCCAAACGTGGACAGCGGTGTTCGTCATAATAAATATTTCCGATCGACGATCAACTTATTTGAAATAGTTTGCAAAATTTATGTGTATTTTGTCGGGGGAAAGTAAGCGGTGAGCGGCTAATCTCTCATGGAACTTACTGTCAGTTTCGTACAAGAGAATATTCGATGGAAGCGACATCGATGAAGACGCTTCTGTTTTCGCGCTGTCTTGTTTGTTGCAGTGGCAAGTGGATCAGCTGTGAGCTGTACGGCAGTCACGTTTCGCTTGTTTATACTTGGAGACCAGGTTTGCGAGAAACGTTTCAAAGTTGAATGCTAGGATTAGATAATTCAACGTACTTAAACTTCTCACCGAGAGAAAGCGCTTGAACTATTCAGGATTTTACGTAATTTTGGTCTTTGTCTATCGCTGGACTGATGCATGTGATAAATAAAAATACTGTCAATGTTTCTTTTTACATCTCATTCTGTAACCATTTGATAGCATGAGGTTAGACAGTTATGGCTGTACTCAGTTTGCATGTTTTCCTCCAGCGTGGTCTCAATAAATTGCAACGGGAAATGTGCCATAAGACATCGATGGAAATAAATTCAATCAAAACCGCTATAACCTAATGCATGGAAACAATACCTACGCAACAGAATACGACTTTTATTATCAATAATCCAGTTATGTTAACAAGATCATTTCACAGTTCAGTACTTTGAATCCGATCCCAGTTTTTAACCCAGCTTCAGAAAATTCTATCTGATTCTATACAGTTGATCAGCACAAACTGGGTTGATCGAAGCGCTACTGTTCTACTTTGCGACTAAAAAACTTCGAGAGTAAACTTTTGTCTTCATAAGAAGCAAAATGCACGAAAACATGATAAAAGTGTAAAATACGATCAATTCGTCAATTACCTAAACGAAGGGACAAAACCGAATCCGCCGCCTCTGGCCGCCATAACTTTTTTCCCTTCAGCGTCCGAGTTCCGTCGGAACATGCAACATCCGCGCACGCGTAGGAGGCATATCCGCTGACTAGAACCTCACAGATTGCTTTGCAAGTTGTGAGAACATCGTTTGGATTTCATATAAGAGAATGTATGGGAAGTTGCTTCCCCCCCCCCCCCCTTGGCAATTTCTTTCCAAGTTTAAGCACAATTATCTCGGAAAAATGCGCGGTTACCCGCAATTTTCTTTTTGGATTCTGATAGCCCTTGCTAAGATCAGCTTTTTCCAGAGTCATAAACTGCGCAAAAATATTGTTGTATTGGTGGGCAAATTCCTTAAGAAACCCGAATATTCCGAGATGCGCAGAACGTATGCGCAGTAACAAAAGGAGGCACCGTCCTTAAAACACTTTTCACTATCCTGCGACATTTTTCGTGTTGTGTGCAACTGTCGTGAGGATGTTGTACGCCTGATTTAGACGGCACGATTCGTGTCGCAGGCATGACGTGAACAAGTCGCATAAAACAGTTGTAAGAAAAAATCGTACCATCTAAATCGACCCTAAGGAAACAACGCGGTAATACCGAGATCAAGCTACATTCTGTAGTCTCAAACCAGAAAAAACCCTTCCATTTAGAATCTCAAGTCCAATCGAAAGCCTAATGCGCTAAACACTACATCAGTGCGCCTTCATTGTGTTTCAATCTCTACTTTTCCCAAAAAACTACTGATTTCTGTACAAAGAGTTACGATTTACCCGTGCTTTCTGCTCACACAAGCCATACAGTGATTCCAGAGATGAATCCTTGTGTAATGGATGAGTGAACATCCTATGCTCTAACGTCTCTATTTTCTGTTATCAATCAAAGCAGATAATGTGTAAATACACTGTACAAAAGAGTTCTGAATAACTTTTTCATCAGCTTTGTAGGCAATTTCTGTTTTATTGTGTGCATTCTATTTTACTTTGCAGGCATTCTATCTTACTTTGTAGGCATTCTCTTTTCTGGCTTACAGCACAGTGACAGCTTTTACAGGGTACACATGTTGTAGGTTAAAATGAATTTTAGGTCAAAATGATTTCAAATGAGTTTGATTTGTATTTCGTTTGTTTTACAGTCATCATCATCAAACTGAAACAAAGGAAAATACAAATCAAACTAGTTTGAAATCATTTTGACCTGAATTTGACGTGAAACTCACTTTAAACTACAACATAAACATGTGTAGTTTTCAGCAGTGAAAACATGAAATTGGCAAAGTGATGGCGCTGCACTTCACCAATTCTACATTTTCAGAAAATATGAGAATAAACCAAAAAGAAAAAATGAGAGAGAAGGAAAGAGGAAAACTTGTACAGCTCTCTTTTTCTTTAGAAACGAGGGCCTAATCCCAGGTTCTAGTTCAAAAAACAAGTTAAAGGCCCCTTGCATATGGTGCCTCACTTACCCTTACTACCGTTTTTAGTCCATCATCTTTGATTCCCATGTCTTCAATAGGATCTAACAAGGGCAGGCCATCTGGAAATCGACGTTTCACTTCCTGTGTACGTGAAACAGTTTTAAATAAGCCCAAAAAATATGCAACAGAACACACATATGAATCAAACTGTTTATGACTACATATGATATCTAACCTACGCATGTACGTTAGAACCCAATGTGGAGCAAGAGTATCTGTGATCAGGGGCTTTTAAGGGGTAAATGAGCACGGTTTCATTATAGGGGCACTGTGATGTAGCAGTTAGCTAAACAAACTTGCAATCTACCTTGGATGGTTTGAGGCTGGTGTCTGCATACATAGTCATGTTGCTAACTCTCTTCTCAGGTGTCCCTTTACTTAGAGTGACTGGCTGAAGTGCCTATTCCTCTACCTGAAGAACTAAGGGCTGTCCTTTGTCAGGCCCCCTCCCCTCAAACGTTCGGCAATTAAAGTTGAACACACCAAAGCCTAATGCACCAGCTGGCATGGTTTCTCATGAATGACAACTGAGACATTCATTAAGCTTCCCCACAAAGAGAAGGGGACAGCCCCAAGAAATTCTTATCAGGCCTTTTTATGATTGCATTGTTTTCTAAAGTTCTTACCTTGACAGATTTGCCTACACTTTGCCGACTGTCCAGTGATCTTAGGTCTTTAGGGATGTACAACCTGACGCTGCTGATGGCTTTCACCAGATGTAACAAGATGGGGACCACCTAAACAGGTCAAGTAAATCTGTTGGTTATACTTTAGAAGTACAAAACACTTCGAGACTTGATAAGTTATCATAACGAAAGAAAGATGGTAAATTGTATGCACGTCTTAACGAACCCGGCAACTAAAACCTAGTTCGCCACAAGTCTCACAGTAGCTCAGTGGTTAGAGCATCCGACTGGTGTATGGACTGAATCAACGAACGAACGGATGGACGAACGGACGCACGCACGCACGCACGCACGCACGAATGAACGAACGATTGGGTGGGTGGGTGGGTGGGTGGATGGATGGATGGATGGATGAATGAATTTAAGGTTTTATAATTATAAATTAAAAGTACAATTAGTAAATTCCTAAACTGCCAATTTAGTTCGAAGAAAAACGTCTATCATTCTAAAACAGTACTTTAAGATGACAATAAAAATTGACAAAGTTACAGGGGGTACACATATTGTTGTATCACTCTAAAAATTTAAGATGACTAGAATCAATAAAAAGGAGGTAGCAAGGTAAGGTAAAAAGGTAAAGTCATGTACATGTGATTGATTGAGCCATAAGGCAAGGTGTATGGAAGGAGATGGGTCCAACTTCCACTGGGGACTCAGAGTTTCCTTGGTTCCCGCTTGTGACATTAGTTGAATATCACATCTTTCACATTTCAAGTACTGAAAGCTGTTTGGGATTAATTCATCCACAGATTCAACAGTTAGAAACACAACAGCATAACAAAACAGAATGCAACACAAAACAACACAACGGAATGCAACACAACACAGCACAATGCAACAAAACACAACAGAATGCAACACAACACAATGAAATGCAACAATGCCATGGAATGCAGCACAACACGATGTAACGAAAGGCAACACAATGCAATGGAATGCAACACAACACAACTCAACACAACGCAACACAATACAACAGGAAATCAAAACTACACATGTATGCTTAACAAACCAGTCGAGGAAACATCAAGCTCGACCATAAACTCAACAGAAAAAAAAACGGGCAAAAAATACTGCAGGTATAAATGCCAGTTCATGGCATAATTGGTACCTTACAAATATAATTTAGTTTTGCCAAATGGATATTCAGAAAAGCTAACATACCTGCATCTCTCCCTTTTCATCAGGGCCGCATGGCTGAGGTGTTTCTCCATCAGCTGACTTGATTGATTTAGTTGAACAGTTCAGTAAGGCCTCCACTACATACAGAGTCTCTCCTTGGGTTGGACCGCTCTGAGAAAAACAAACAACACTTGGAAAGTTGGGAGATTAAATCATAATTATGTTTAGATATAAAAAAAAAATCAGCAGTGTTGGATTGAGTTTGTAAAAATAACACTGCAAAGTTCCAATGGTAAGCACCCTCACTACTTTCAAATTTCACAGCCTTTTTACTGCAATTTGTAGTTTTACAATATTCTACTTTGTGGCCAATCAATTTAAAATTAAGGTAATGAATAGAGTTTACTTTTTTTTAGAGAAATCAGTCTGTCATTAATTTTTGCACTTATAAGTCCTTACATTATTACTGTAAAAGTTCAGTTGTACATATAGTGTAGTTCAAATTTGGTTTTGGTTCAGTTTTTATCTCCTATGTCTTATTGTTTTGTGAAAACATAATTATTACAACTTTAAACAAAAGAATGACAATATCACTGTAAATGGTTTGAACCCAGGAGTGATATCATAAGTCGGTTTAATATGATCATCCGGGTGAGTGTAGTCCTGAGAACGACTGTTTGTGGTGACATTGACTGAAGGTTCGACAACCTGAGCAGAAGTCACCATCAGAGTCAAGTGAATTGTGAATTGACCACAATGAAGAGTTGAAAATTTGACAATAACTTGACCATAACAAAAAGTTAAACAGTTACAATTAGTGATTTTGTATACTTTTAGCTGATTACTCAAAAAAATGATCATAGGAACCCCATTAGGACATCCAGATGACTTGCAGTGGAGAGGATGGAACTGAATGTATTATATGTAACACAAAGGGGGCTTGAGTTCAAAGAGGCTTAATGCGATTTAGGCAAAGTTAAGGACAACGCAATGCAGTCAGTGGTCTTCTTCGTAACAGTACATGATCTTGCATCCTTTTGAACAGACCAAACTGCACTACCGTCAAGCGCATGTTGTGGATGCTTGCCCTGTCCCATCCACCCACTGTCAACCAGTATTTTTTCCCACCTATGTTTTAGTATGACAGTGCCTGGTGGGGGGTGGGGTTGCTTTTGCAGGGGTGGTTTCAGCTTGTAAGGTTGCCAAGGATACCTCCCTGTTTGCCTTGAATCTGTTAAGGCCTCCTACCAACTCTTGGGCACCAATTCCCAAGTTTATTTATCAGTATGACAGTGCCTGGTAGGGCTGCTTGCAAGGATGTTTGCACTTGTAGGGTCACCATGGATACCCCCCGGATTGCCTTAAATCTGTTAAGGCCCCCCCCACCAACTATTGGGCACCAGTTCCTAATTAAACAATCGAGTTCTTCTGTCGAAGGCATTATCGTGCGATAGGTTGCCCAAGGAAATTTGATGTTCACAACAAAATATTAGCAGGAGAACATAGTTCCAAGGGCTTATATGAAGTTTGAACATCAAATTTCCAAGGGAACCTATCACACATAGGGCCTGAGACAGAAGGACTCTATTGTTTTTATTGTACAACGCTAAATTTTGAGCGAAAATTGCCAAAATCAAGCACTATGGGCTGTTAGGCACCCGCTAAGGAGAGACACTATCGCGTCACACAATCGATTTCGACTAATGGGAGCATGCCAAAATTTAGCGTCGTACTATACGTTTATCTATGAACAGTGAGTGTCAAGTGATTTTACCTTCTGGTTTGCCTTCTTCTGAAAGTTGAGTACAACACCCCAACCAAAGTCATCATCATTGTTTTTAACCTGTTAAAAAAAAAACTACTTCAATGAGATTTTCACATCAACAGCAAATTTACATTCTAAGTGGCTGCAGAGAGAGCACAGGGAAGACTTAAAGTCAACATGTACTGTAGTTATTAATTACTCACATGAATTAACCTTCCAGGCTGCATATATGGTAGACAGTACTTGGGTTGATGAATATAACCCTGAAAAGAAGGTTAAGACATATTGTGTGGTTCCAGAAAATATCCATACCCCACCCACAGAAGGGATTTTTCATATGACCCCCCCCCTCCCCTCTGGATTTTCCAAAAATGGCCCACAAACTATACCCCTCCCCCGCTCCGGAAATTCCAATTTTTTCCTACACCCCCTGGAAATATTATTTTCTATTTCTTGTTTAAAGCGAGAATTAGCTAAACTATAGTTTAAGAATCCAAATTTCGATGGTTACTGCGTTTTCTGGTAAATTCACGTATATGAGCAGAACTTACGTCGCATGTCAAATGCTATTGTGCATGCATATCGTCATAAATTTTATTTACGACCAATTCTGCTTCATTATCTTGACGAAACAGCAACACTTCAATTTATAATTCGAGTAGTTGACAAAAAGCAAGTTCTATTGAGAAATAAATGTTGAGTAAGAATCGCTAAGTTACGCTGCCAAGGTAAAAAATGAGTACTGTAATCAAAACAACATTTTGCGTCAGATTTCGGTGTACCAAATTTGCACGTTCTATTTACGGATATTTTCAGATAGAATTACCTTTCATTTGGCATCATTAACTTTCGTTTGGCAGCTGGAAAATCTTATCATTCTTGGCCTTCAGTGAAGATTTTGATGTTTGTAATGTTTTCAATGATTTATCTAATGTAAAGTTTAGCCGAGTGAATGCATTCGAAAACATTTCAGCACACACGCGGGAATGTTCTGTAAACAAACTTATCTGAACAATGGTTCATGTTACGCGCTCCCATCAAACACTTCCCTTTTAATACTTGGGATGCCTTTTACTTTATTTTATACTTGCTTTATGCAATTGTTAACGACTATGTGATTTTCCACTGCTACTGAAGAAATTTTGCCCTTTTCTTTCATGCCGAAATATTAATGTTTGAGTCAAAACCCATGAAACGGGCATGTTTTTATTTTTGATTTATATAACGCACCTGAGTCGTAAATTTCTTACAGATAATATTAATTTGTCTGCCGAACTATAATTATTACAGTGTTTTTACGTAGTTTTCGATCAAGAATTACTCTTAGCTGGATCAAGAACTGTTTTGTGTCGATTCCGAATTATTACAGTGCTCAATGTTGACGCAATAATTCAGATCAAACGATAGTTTTCACGCCGGCCAACAACAACGAAGAAATGTGACGTAAATGTCTGCGCTGCTACTAGCAGAGACGGATACAGTTCGAAATCAAATGACAGACGTATCTGCTTAAATATGTGTGACAGAGATTCCTGGTGTAATTTACGGGATTCACATGTCTTCCACAACATGAGCTGTTCGCTAATCAGCCGCTGTTTGGTAAAATGACCGGTCTCTCGCAGCACCAGAAATTGAGCCTGACCACCTTGAAAATATTACTTTTGTGCAGTTAACAAGATCAATGTTTGCGTCCGCGGATCGGTAAGCAAAATGCAAACAAAGAAAATTTAACATATAGGAATAATGGAACTGGTCTGGAAAAGATAATGTAAATTGATACAACACGCCCCCCACTCAGGATTTTCCTGGGCCTTTGACCCCCCCACCCCCCCTGGAAATTCCAATCCCTTCCGTGGGGAGGGTATGGATATTTTCTGGAACCACACATTAAACCTTAAAATAACAATTATATTTTCCTGTTTTGAGAGTGGTTCTTGAGGAAAATACAATGCCTTTTTACAACTGTAAAATTGTACGTATTGCAATTCATGTGTCTTGACAATATGTTGTCTTTTCTAATACAATTTGAAATACCCCAGTGTTTTAGGAGTCAGGTAGCCTGTTCCAGGCTCTCGGTTTGTGGGGAAAGAGCGAAAAAGCGGGCGAGCGCGGAAAAGACGAGCGGGGACGAAGGCGAGCGAAGGAAAGAGAGCCTGTAAGAATTTCTTTAACGGCCCTCTGTCGGTATAGCAGGAGCTGCTATACCCTCTGATTGGCTAATTTTGACAGGAAATGTCAACACTTCGTCAACACTCCGATCAGGTATCAGTCGGCGTCAGTTGACAAAGATGGCTCGCGCGGATCGCGCGATATCCGCATTTCCTGTCAAAATTAGCCAATCAGAGGGTATAGCAGCTCCTGCTATACCGACAGAGGGCCGTTAAAGAAATTCTTACAGGCTCTCTTTCCTTCGCTCGCCTTCGTCCCCGCTCGTCTTTTCCGCGCTCGCCCGCTTTTTCGCTCTTTCCCCACAAACCGAGAGCCTGGAACAGGCTAGGAGTCAGGTGACTTGTTCATCTTTGGTAAATTTTAAGATGCAGCATTTAGGGGCAGAAACTGTCTCTGTTTAGTGTACTGTTTTCCTAAACATGTTATCTACACAAAAAGACCCTTAAAATGCAATAATTTTTACAGGTTGTTCCTCTTGAGGTTGAAGTCTCTGACTAGTTTAGTGTCGATCCGTGAACTTGTCCCACAAACAGAACACACAAGGGGACAAAAAAATCTGACAAGTGAACTTGCAAGGAAGTTATCAATTAATACTGGAACCTCTGAGAATAATTTTTGGTCCCAGAGACTACATTAGATTGTTCCTGGGACAAGTCCCCTTTGTGTGCTACCCTTTAACCCCTTTAAGCCCCAATATCAACATGCATGTTCTCCTCACTGTTATCCATACATTTCTTATGGTACCAGTTAGGAGAATTTGTGTAAACATCAAGACATTTTATCTTTGGTGATCACTCCCTTTATTCTCATGTCCTGTATGTTTGATCAAGTAGTGATATTGTAAGGAGAAATTAGATGCTTGTCACCATTAGGGCTGAAAGGGTTAAGGCAACTTAAGAAGGATTCCGCTCAACGTTCGAGCAATAACTGCAAAAAATATTTACCAAAAAAACTACTCATAGCACGATAACATTTTCAATGCTATTTGAAACATCTCACTTTAATTCACTTCTCCAAGTGACCCCGTGATGAAATTCTCAAGCATTCTCGAGAAACTTAATGTCAAATCTCGTAAAAATGTGCTAAAAACGGGCGCCATTTTGTTTTGAACTGACATGAAGCGTCTTTTTAATTGAAATATGGATAACTTCTAATCCAATTTTCTCTCACGGGGTCAGCCTGGGAGCAAAATTAACGATAAGTTCTTTTTATCCATTCTCAAAATGTGACCGTGCTGCAAGTATTTTTTTGGTAACTTAATTTTTGCACTTATTGCTCGAACTTTGAGCGGAAATCATCTTAAACATCAAATACTCACCAGCATGTCATTCCCTAGTTTTTTAAGCTGCTGTCTGATCTTATAGTAAGCAGTGATGGATTCTTCATTGGGGATTTCAAATGTGTCTTTCTTGGCCTCCAGCTCTTTCAGTTCTGAAAGGAAAATAGAAAAGCAGGGTTCAAAATAAAATCAGAGCTTTAAGCCTGAATTTGACGGCTTTTTTTCTCACGGCTGATTTTTAGCCGGCTGTCAACAAGAATGAACAAGCACCTATCCCAAGTATGGAATAAAATGTTTACAGGCCAGACGCGGCTCATATGCTCGTGCTAATGTGTTTGTATATTTCTCTTAGCAATGGTTGATTTTTAATTAAAAGCCATTTGCTAATAAGGATGTTCTTAAAATCAGACACAGCTGAGTGGTACGTTGTTACGAAAGGCAGAATTTTTTTCGCACTGTCTCTCTTTGTTGAAGTGCCGACTTCCTTTCACTGAATTTGAATTCGGACGTTATTCTTTCTACTAGACTGGTCGGGTAGTCTCTCGCACGCAGGCGTGTTTTGAATTGGGTTATATTCTCAACGAAAGATTTCGCTGAAGAGTTTTTTAAGAAGACACAGGGCTTCACCTTTGATAAAACCTTTTCTAACCCCTGGTGGGTGGCAGGAAAAGAAGTGAGTGTACTGGAAAGTTCCTAAATCTTTCGCCTTTGAGGAGAATGGTATCCAGAAAGTTTATTTCTTTGTCTGAGATTTCAGCAGTAAATTTAATTGGATCGGGTAGTGACTGTTTGCTACGACAATAAACTCTTCTATCTCATTTTTGTCAACATTCCACAGCGAGAATATGTCATCGATGCTTCTTTTCCACTCGAGTGGTAGAAGAGTGTAGAAACTTTGTACTGCTGTTTGACTGAGCATGCACGTGGCGTTATGCTAAGCCCGATCAGTGTCTCTCTTTGACCTACAATTAATCGGCAGAGTTCGCTCTTCGCAACTTATCATTGTTGCGCTCAACGCGGCGATAATGAAACTTGGTCAGTGCGCTTATGAATTTCCGCACGACCTCTCTCTTTATGGAGTTTATTTCTGTCTTAAACTCCTCGTCAGGAGTGATGTTTGCTTTTGTGACAAAGCGCAAGTCTCTTGCGCATGTGCCCATTTCTGCGTGAGCCTGAAGTTGACTATCGACGTTTCTGACGGCTAGATTTTTCTCCTGAGCATGGAAATCTCATCGACGGCGCAATGGCAGGGTCGCTTGCTGGCGTTTCGCAAATTAGATCAGGCCTTTGAAAATGATAAATGCCGCAACAATGACACTGGTTTTTAGCGCGACAGTATATTTCCTTTGGTCTCCAGCAAATTAAATTGGACGAGAACTCGAAAGCACACGAAAAAAGTGACAAGGTGCTAAGTGGCACAGGATCGAAGACACATTGGCAACAAAGAAATCGTGAATGAAAATTTGGCCGGTTACTAAAAGAGAACTGAATTGCTGCGGCACTGTTACCCCGTGTCTGGCCTATTTCCTCAAAAGTCGCGTTGTTGATGACGTATGAAACCACGCCGGAAAAAAAGAGTGCCAGCAAATAGAGATAGAACGAACGAAGACTTAATTTACAAGAATCGACACAATTGTTTACGTTCCGTAATTTGTTGTTGTATGTGTGCAAGTGTTTCATGGCTGCATTACTTTCTGATATGAAACGTTTACTATGACGTTCTAGGGACGTTGATTTTACCGATCAAGGGATGGGAGGTCATTTTTTTCTATTTCTTGGGTGAAAAATCGCCGGCAAGGGTGGCCAAAGTGCCGGCTGTCGCCGGTAGCCGGCTGCTATTTTGAACCCTGAAAAGAACAGTATTTTAAGTTGAGAGAACAGTGTTAGAGTAGTGCATCTCAAAATAGTTGCTTTGTTAAACCTTCTTCACAGTTCTTCAGCAACTGAGCCTTAAGCCCTCATTGAGGGACTTAGTGCAAGAAACAGATTGAGTGATTATTTGGGCTTTTAACTCAAATTGCTCCAGTTTAGCTCTATTTTGACAAACAGATTGCAATTGATTGCACTACATCATGGAAGAAAAGTGCTTTTGTTTATGAAAACAACAAAAAATTTGAGGTAATACCTGAAGGCGTGCATTAATTACATTTCTTGCATGAACTTAACGAGAAGGCTGAGAATAAAGCATACTCGTCTGATGGTTGCAGACTGGGCTACTCGCTGTAAGTGGATGCACATAGCCAGCTAAATTGTACATGGACTTACTGTCAATCACTCCAGGAACTGAAGCATAGTTCTGAAACTGATAAAAGGATTTCTCCAGCATAATCTCTGGGTTTACTTCTTCCACACGCAGCAAGTTCAGCACCATATTGTACGTTAGATGAAATGCACTGTTCAGGGGATCTGCTTGTCCCTGGTGTCAGGAAATTAAAATATACAAAACAAAACAAATTTAAGTTAATTAAACTGCAACATGCTGAACAACTGCCACTCAAATCAAGTTTCTGATTGGTTTTTTTTTACAACTTTTTGACCCCTTATTGACAACCTTTTGAAAGGCAAAAGACTCATACGCGCTGAAGGAGAACCAGAAGGCTTCCACTTTAACCGACCAATCCAAATCCACAACTATAAAAGATGGACTCGCCAGCAAAACTGTCAAGACAAAACCCACCATGAAATGTAAGACTGTTTTATTACCAGCAGGATTCCGGGGAACAGCAGTTACTATTGTTGTTGCTACAAAAGGCAAGCGAGTCTGCTATATTTTTGTCTAGCTGAAATAAATATCACCGACATGACAAAGACCATGAAACTTGACATCTCCACCCCTCAAAGTTCCTTCATTTTAATTAACCAGTTGAAGTAAAAGCTATGAAAAAATTGTCAAAACAATGTCAAAAAGTTGTCAAAAGTCATTCAAAAAATGTTGTGCAGTTAAGTGCAGATTAATGGTTCAGCACACAGCACTGAAATTTGTCACACCAACACCCTGAACAAAATTAAGGGTGCTAACTGACAATGTACTAAATATTCAAAATATATGTATTAAATGCCAGTGAATTTATGAATGCAGTTACTAAATAATTGTCTGCTTATAATTAAGCAAATATATGGTAATGTCATGTAAGTTAATGTTGATATGCACACATTTATGTTAATGTAATACTGCCCTGTGTAAATGTAAGTGAATGCAAACAAATGATAAACTGATACCTTTAGCAGCCCTTTCCCAACATCAGGGCCCATTTTTTCATCCACTATCAAAATAACTATTCCTCTTTCATCAATGCCACGCCTTCCTGCCCTGCCACTCATTTGAATGTACTCCCCTGACGTTATCTAAAATCCGCAACAAAATTAATGTCAATTTCCTGATCATTATAGATTACTACTGACTCCAGCTCAGTCTTCTAATCTTTAATTTCCTTAGCAAAAATAGGCTAAAAGGGAGCACTGTCAGTCAGGAGGGAGGGGCTTGAGGTTCTGTGTTGCTTGTCTCCATTTCCAAATGCCTTGTGTTGCTTTTTCTAGAAGCACCCATTCTAGATCATTTCATGCTAGATGGGTCTTAGTTGTCACTATCAGTGATTCCTCAACAAAGGTTGTCTTTGTCACAATTTCATTTTAAGTCCTGTTGTTACTATTTTGCCTAAAGTATGTGTCTTGCTTGAATTTACTCTGGTAGGACCTCTAAAACCATAATGCTCTGACAAAACAGGCTTGGTGAGTTGCAGGATGGGGCTTAAAAATCAAGGAGGAGTGTATAGAATATGATGAAAAATACCACTGAAGAAATGAAAATGAAATGAAATGAAACATTGAAAACCACAAAGATTGAAATTATGGCTACCATTAAAAAATGGCGATCAATCTTGCTAAGTTTGGAATTGTAATCAGATGAATAGAAAATAAACAGATAGGTTCACTCTAAAAACCAGACAATTTATTGTGGCTACACATAACACCTTTTTAGAGACAGACTTGGTTCACGGCTTCACACTTGCTAAGACCACTAATTCTGAAATACTCTTTAGCATGACAGCCCCCATGTTTGTAACAGGTTAAATTCTGGGATAACTTTGACTTAGTGCTAGATATAGCTACGGTCCCTACTTGTTCGTTTGTTTGTTGTTGTTTTTTTTTCAGAAGTAAATAGTAGGAGATGCATGCACTCTGTTGTGGGCTGAGGATAGAGAAAGTTTTGAAATGCATGTCACTTAAGTGGGGTCACTGAAAAACAGCAGTCACCAGTTTGCCTGCTTGCAGCTCAAGTGGAATTGGAATAAGGATTCTGACTAAGTAAATGCCAGAATGGGTCAAAATTAAATGCAGTACATAGATGGTATCAGGTAACTTATCTTGGACTCTACCCAGGCTCAAACTAACAATAACGGTGCAAGTCAAGTATATGCTAGCTTCAGCTGCCTCCATTATTTTATTTCTTCAAAATGTTAAGTATTGCGCATGCCCCTCCTCTTCCTACATGTGTTCAGTTTTTCCCCTTTTCTGTACACATGTGCATCTAATCTATCTAGTCCAGTACTCACAAATCTGAAATCTTTGCCATCAAACTTCCGGGCATTTGTAAACACTACAGTCCTTGCTGGCATGTTGAGACCAAGGGCAAATGTTTCTGTAGCAAACAGAGCCTAGCAAAACAACAATATTCACAACAAATCATTTATTTAATATTTACTTATTTCTTTATCCACAATTTATTTATTTATTTATTTTCTTTCTTTATATTTAAGGGGTGTCCATTTAAGTTGAAATTGGTGGCTTACCTTAATCAAACCTTCTGAGAAAAGAATTTCAATTGTCTCTTTCAAAATTGGCAGCAACCCTGAGTGATGGATACCGATACCACGCTTCAGCAAAGGTAGTACATGTTCCACCTACAACAAACAAGTCAGACTCTCTTGAGGTCAAAATTGTTTTAGCCAAAATTAGTGAAGGAGAGGACAGGAGAGGTGAAGAGATGCTACTTGATCTGGTACATTATCTTTATCTGGGCATGACAATTATATTAATTTTCAAAACTGAAGATTCTTTGAGTCACAGATGAACAGAATGAAGGAACATTCCAGAGTCTCTAATGAAATCTTAAACAAGTTAAGTCTCAAAAACTGTTCCTGAAAACAAAGTTCCATGTGTTTAAGAGCAGTCTAAGCTCGCCTTGTCTTTAAGTTGCCAGCAAAGCCTTCTAGAGTTCTTTTTGTACTTGTGCAGATTGGATATTCAAAAATATTTTATATTCTGCAGTTCAAGAAAATATCTGTACCCACACTGAGGAAGCTCACTAAAAATTCGGTCTGAGGAGAGGACTCCCAGAGGCCATTTTTTACAAGGAAAGCAAGAAGTTAAACTAGAATTTCCAGACGGGTACAGTAAAGGGGTTTAAACCGCAAATTCAATTTAAATCTTCTCTGCAGCAAGAGGGGTATAATTTTTTTCTGGAACAACAAATTTATGGGTGTAATTATAAGAAGCAGTCTTGGACTTGGATTTTTAAACATGAACCTGGGTAAGTCTTTGTTTTACCACTCTACATTTCTAGCAGGCAGAATATCCTGACCTGAGGAAGTGCTTTGTCTTCATCTGACAGACAATCAATAGCATTGTTAAACACTTCTTCCACTAGCTTCTTCTCTTGAGCTAAATTCATATGGATGTAATAAAGGGAATAATAATAAATCAATAAAAAAAAATAAAAATATCTATTAGAGTATTTCTCTATTAAAAAAATTCAGGTTCTCTCAGGACATGTTCTTTAATATTCCTGGATTTGCCTTTAATTATTGTTAAATTAAACTTAAGAAATTTGTGTTTGCTTTCAATTAACTGATGGCTTTAAAAATGTGGTAGTACACCCATAGGCATAATTACAATGTATTAAAAAGTTGACAAAGGCTAAAATTTTCAAATTAGATGTTAAGACATTTTGGTTGCACACTGCAAACTTCTTCAGCCAAAGAAGAATATCTTTATTAGCCTTAACCTTTTGCAGAAGGTCACAGTTGCTACTGAAACATCCTATACATATATAATTTGACAATTCTAACATGAGTTAACTTTTTATTCTAATTTTGTAATTAAATAATATAGTTTTATTTTAACTTGGCCTGTTTACTGCGCATTTTCCCTTAATGCGCTCTGTGTCTGATTAAAAAAAGTCAAGCCACCTTTCCAACCAACAAGGTCTTAACATAAGTGGTAAGATCACGCTGGCTGTGCTAAACAGCTTTTCTCAGTTTATCAGTGCTAGTGATACTGAGCAACTGTTGTAGGCCTTTTCAACTGTACATAAAGCAGACATGTCTGTTGTTGGGTAACAATCCAGCCCATCACCACCAACTTCTTTACTGACCTGAATTAAAGTCCAGTTTGGACATCTGCAGAGCATAAGCTTCGCACTCTTTCTTGCTAAAGCTAAAGATGATAACTGGCTGGAAATTCCTTTCCATTATCATTTTCACAATTTTGAAACAGTTTGAAGGACCTAAAACAAAATAATATTGCCACCATTATATTCTGCTCGTGATTTTGTTGAATAATTATTTTCCAACATGATCTTGGATAAGAAAGTTACAGTTTGGTAATCCCTCATCGTCTCTCCTATGGAGAGCAGGTCTTGAAATTTGCGGTTGCGACTATAGTTCAAGGACATTTGCTCCTAAAAAATAACTTAGAAGCAAATTTGCTCCTTCAACTTTTGGTCCATTTTCATAATAATTATATACGTTTCCTGCTCCTTGTTAGAACAAATTAATTTTTACTCCTAAAAGTTTGGACCTAGAAGCAGAATTGCTCCTGAGAAAAAAAAAAAATTTCGAGGCCTGATGGAGAGGGGCAAGGGTTTAGTGGGAAGGCACTAGAAGAAAAGTGAGTGAGAAAATGAGAAATAGGAGAGAAATGGGTGGAAAAGAAATGGAAAAAAACCAGCATTCTATGAAGACGGTGAAAAAAATTTGAGTAATGCATCAACAGCAAACAAGAAATTATGCCTGATAGTACAGTTTCAGTTGCTAGGGAAGCTACACAAAAATTCTGGGAGGGGGGTCTCTGGCTGAGACCACTTGCCATCACGTGCATTGTCCCTGGCATTTTTTGTCACTTTGCTCTGTGACTAGTCATGCAAGACTCAAAGAAATTAATGTTCAAGTCATACAATGACAAATAAACTGTTGTAACAAGTTATGCTTGTTACTTGATTTCAGCCAATTTGGAGTTTCAAAATATAAGTTTAAAATGAAGTGAATAAGCTAATATTGACATTTGTATTATAATGACAATGGAGTTGTAAACGTCAGTCACACATGGGCTTAGACTCGCCGTAACGCTCAAGAACAGTTAATTTTGAATTAAAGTACCGTATTTACCCGCGTATAGGCCGCACTTTTTTCAAGGAAAAAAAGTTCGAAATTTGGGGTGCGGCTTATTCGCGGGTACAAGAGTTTTGAGCTCATAATATGCAAAATTTCCCGACACACACAGAGTCAACAAAGTTACTGAAAACTTGACAGTTTGATTGAATGTATCGTATGCGGTCAAGTTAACCCATGTCTTCGAAGAATTTTGCTTCTCTCCGCTGCGCGTAAGTGTATCTAGATTCCGAATATGTTTGTTGTTGGATGAAGTCCAAAGAAGTTTGCATGTCAAGCCATGAAGCCCTTTCGATGCCGTTCACGTGAAACCGCATTTGTTTATTTGCCGAACTACACGAAAAATACACTGAACCCGTCACAAAAAGAAAAAGTCATAAATGAAACTGATATAAAATATCACAGTTTCGAAGTTTAATACACATTTTCATGTCTTCAGCGATAAATAAGAGGTGCGGATTTATTTTTACCCTACGCATGTTAATTTGCATACGTCAAAAGCGAAATTTGAAACCTTTAAATACGCAACGCGTAACGCAATGCTTTTGATACAACTCTCACTCTCGACAGACGTTTTGCCTTCCTGTTTCACCTGTAAATGTGTAAATTCTTAAACAATCGGAAATTTAGCATTGCTTATACAAAGCTTGTCACTACGCTGAGCCCGTGAAAAGCCTGTTTTACGCAACAACGGGGAAAAGCTTGAGTTTTTTCGAGCGACTTTACATTAGAGCGTTTTGTCAAATAGCTGTTTTGAGAATTATCGCAACAATTTCCGTAACATTAAAAACTCAAAGAGGATAATTTACCCTATGAGGAAAGGAGCAGCGAATTCTAAACGCATGTGTATCATTTGTCATTATTTGATCGCACAAAACGGCGACGCTTGCACCTCATTTTTCGACACACTTGTTAGAAATAGCACCTGCACTGACGCTCACGAGAATCTTCATTAAGAAGGAGGTGGGTTATCCGAGGAAGAAGAAGAAGAAGAAGGATCTGTAAACAATAACGCTCGCGATCAAGTTCGGTCCGTTTGTCCGATTCATTTCTCGCTAGATCACTCAAGCGACAAGCTCATTAGTTTCTCGACTCGAAACTCGATTGTTCTTCTTGTATACTTAAGAAATTATTTTTTCCCCAAGATTAGGTCACAAGTTTGGGGTGCGGCCTATACGCGGGTAAATACGGTATGTGTTAATTTCCTATATCAAGGTATAAAGTATTTAAAAGGTTGGTTTAATTAAAACAATGCACATGACTGCATTTTGGTGAGTCTAAGCGCATGTGTGACTGATGTTACAAATGTCAACATTAGCATATGTGACTCAGTTTTCCGTAGGCAATCAAGCATTCTCGGAAACTCCAGGTGCATGTGAATTCACACAGGTACGAAAACTCTTACCAATAGGCACGCATTTAATGAAAGAAACAAGCAACAAATAAAAAATAGGTTCTCTGCATTGAAAATGTGAATGGAAAAGTTTCCTGACTTGATATCAATGTTTGACTTCCTAAAATTATTTAATCAATGGACTTGAAACATGCAGGTCATTCAAAATATTTATTGAATTAATTAATAAAGGACAACGGAGTTTAAAAGAAATCCCTCGACTGGTTTTCACATTATGGTCTTATATGTAAAAACATAGCAAATTTGTGACAAAAGAGCAAAAACACAACTCATTCATGTTCATATTGTTCGAAATCAATTGAAGCGATTTCTGTTGGCTTTTCACAGTCGTTCACTGATATGTGACTAATACAATAATAAGAGCGAAAACGTTATTTTCCTCAGGTCTGGCAAACATAAGTTAGGACCATTGAAATGAGTTCCTTTCATTTTTATAGCTGACAACTTCAGCTGCGAATTTCTCGAAAACGCTCCCATAGATTTTCCTCAAACATGGTACACAGTCATGAAGACAACTATAGGAACTACAAGAACCATGAATCACTCTGAATAAAAACCTCAAGAATTCAAGAAAATCGACTAAATGTAAAAATGTCAATGACATCATTGCAGTGCCATGGTAACCCCAACTGTAATAAAACTCAGTGTATCTGAGTCTTTAACCTATTTCTAGCAAAGGTGTGGCAGTTGATCACCCTGTTTCATTTCGAACAGTGGAGTAATTACTGTTCAAACTTTGAAGGTATCGCCACTTAGAAATCCAATTGAGCCACCTTAAGTTTGCTGAACCAGCCAAAGTGCATGCTTTCCAAACTCTTGAACATTATATACCACACATATCACAACAAGAAAAACCTGTTTCCGGACCATACACCTGTATTTTGAGAAATCATCAATGTCAACATGATGGAAGTGATTATAGTCATGCTCACAGAAACCCTTATTCCACAAAGTTCAAGTGCGCTCTGTTGACTCGGAAATAAACAAATGTTAATTTTTGCCTGTAATAACGTTAATTTTTGACTGTTGTTAGTGGCTACACAGATTTTTTCTGACTCATTTTAAGTATAACCTAGCTATATAAATATTAGATCTTAGAAATTTTAGAATTTAGTTCACTTACATAATAAAAGAAAGGACAAGAAATAAGCGAAAAAATGCAATAATTGTAATTTTGTGCTTATTGCTTGTCATTTCTTTTATTGTAACATCTGATATGTGTTTTTCTTTGATGAATAAAGGCATTATTATTATTAATATTATTATTATTATTATTATTATTACTTTTGCAACAACACGTTACAGTACTTAGAATAGATTACCTACAACAGTAACTTAACTTACAATTATACATGTTACAGTACTTACAACACATTACTTACAATGACTTACTCACAGTACACATGACACAGAAATTAAATACAAAGCAAATAATTATTAATAATTATTATTATTTTTTTGTTTTGTCATCATTTGAAGTCACACTTGTACACAATGGTGTACCGTTTATTCCATTTGATATATAACAAAGTAATTAAATCTTTTAGCACCTTTTGTCCCTCCTTTCCGCCCTCTTTGTGATCCAGGATCAGTCCCACCTTCTCTGATAACTGCCATGGCTTTCTGGAAATTCTCTTCACGGAACTCACCCTAAATGGCACACATATATTTAGTTAGCCACTGCAATTACTTCAGGATCTTGTTGATAATTTGAAATGCTGGGGATTCTTCTAGTTCACTTGACAAGAATTTGAGTAAATGAAGCAATAACACTAACTAACCTTCTCATCTTCAACTAGAAAGAGTCCATCACCACCAGCAGGATAAATGTAATGCTGAAGAGGAGTCGGCCTGAAATCTGTGTAAACCACATGGCATGGCTACAAGAAACCAGAAACAACGCAGACAATGTTCAGTCAGTTGTTAGACCATCAAAGAGAAATTGCTTGATGTTGCAACAGTGTGGCGTTATGAGTACAGTGCTGGTGGCTGGAATTGAAATTTACTGGTCCCAATTTTACAAACACTTGATGTACTGTATTTGTAAGATAAAAGACCCTAAGACACTCCACATGTTTGTAAAATAACCAACTGGTCAGACTCCAGCAGGCTGGGCTCAATTTTTAACCCTTAGGAGAATTTGGCTAAATATCAAGACATCTTTTCCTTGGTGATTACTTTCTTTATTCTCATCACTTGATTGTTTGAAAAAGTAGAGAGAATATAAAGAGAAATTTCATTTTTGTCACTGTTGGGGCTTAAAGGGTTAAACTGCAGTGCTACTTTCTTCTAATTTACAGCACACTTCCAACTGGCAATGCTGCACTAAAATAAACACAAGTCAGTGAAATAAAGAGGTTTTAATAACTATTTTTACTACTTTTTACAGCAGCTAAGTTTTCATTACTAGAAAAAAACTTTGGGCTTTTGCGAGCAGTGGAGATAGCAATCATATGATTGCAGTCACATATTACAAAAACTTGTTACTAAATCACAGAGCTGTGGAAAGTTGGTTGACAAAATTCCAGCTCCGGGAGCTGTGAGTTTTCTGAGCAGACAAAGAATCCCTACAAACGTACATGTAATAAATTGGCCTTCATAAAAACTCTACAGTGCACAAGGACAAAAAATAACTACAGCTAACTGTGATGTGGATTTTAGAGAAGGTTCATTGGTACATACATGTACACTGTAGTGGTAGAACCAGACCTTTGAACAGGGTGGGTGATTGGAGTAAAAAAGGATAGAGGTGGTGGTGCTGGGGGGAGGGGTCCAATGCAAAGAGAGATGGAAGGAAGGAAACATATGTCAGAATATAAAACATTACTTTAACAGCCTTCAGACCTTACTTCCTTCGACAAAGTGAAAGGGAGTACAGGCCCGGGAAGCCCTCTCTTAGGACTGCCACTGTACTCTACTGTGCTGTACATACCTGTTTATGAAGATGTGCAATCCATTCGGCAAACTGTCTGGCATTTGGAATGGTTGCAGACAGGAAAACATAATGAACATTGTCTGGTAACAGAATAATGGTCTCCTCCCACACAACACCTCTCTCTGCAAACAACAACAAAACATGTAGCAGGCAATAATTTGCTGTTTAAACTGACAGAAGAAAATTTCTCATCAGGAGAATATACAGAAGAATCCCGATCTTTCGAACCTCCCGAGTTTTTTTAACCATAGCATGTTTCCCTTGGATTTGCTTCAGTCAAACATACAGTGTATTTGTAATTTTACACCCGCTTTTTCGAAACCTCGATTTTTTTTAAACTCCTGATATTTCGAATCAATTCTTGCCTCCCATGGAAGAAATTTATAAGAAATTTACCTTCGATTTCTCGAATCTGCAGGAAAGTTCTACAGTAGCTTTCACTTGTGAGTGGTCACATTTCAGGATTTTATTCTCAGACTCAAAAGGTAGAACCACCTTCTATTACACAGTAAACAGTACCAAGGAAAGTACTGCTCAGTGCTTTGAGTCAAGTGGTCACTCAGTAGGCCTGGCTTTCCTGTGGGTGCTGTTTGTTATGTGCACAAGGTGGTTCTAACTTTTGAGTCTTGAGTAAAATCCTAAACTGTGACCATTCAAATGAAAGCTAAAGAACTGTACAAGAGTGCCATGATATTTCTGTTTGCTTTCCTCGTTGCTATAAAACAGTACCTTGTAAATCAAGCATGATTTCATGCCACCTTCGATTTTTCAAACCAATTTCCATTTCCCTATTCCACTATACCTCCTAGTATGCCTTATCCCATTAGCCTAATGGTCTCCTGAGGTTTCGTTGCCATCACGTTCTTGTTCCCTAAGTTTGCAATACAGCTGGCAAAATAGCCGGCAGGTGGCTGAAAAACCGGCTACTTCACTAAATCTGAGCTGTCAAATGTTTGACAACAAAAATAATACAGAAACTTTTGTACAGCATTTGCTATCTCAGCTGGCTTCCTAGAAATGTAGCTAGCTATTCAGAAACTTAACAAAACCCTGGTGACTGTATTTAGTTCTTATTAACCGAGCGGGAGGTCTGTATGGGAGAATCTTGACCGAGGTCGCCAGTACAGATCGAACACAGTGAGGTCTGTACCAGCGACCGAGGTCAAGATTCTTCCATACAGACCGACCTAGCTCGGTTAATAAGATGTTTATTATATGGCCAAACAAGAAATCAAAAGGACAAAAAATAAACATTTATTTTTTTCCCTGCGCGGGCTCAAGCATTTAGCTGGCTTACTTCTGTCACTAGTCTCCAGTCCAAATGGGACAAAAGTCCAGCTTTGTACAAACTTCGTCAATGAACGAAGACAAAATAACCGTTCTTTTTCATATGGGCTCAATGAAAAAGCTTGTGGTTAAACAACAATTTTTGGAAAGTGACAAAAGGTGCAACGAATTTTAATCGATCGATCAGCGATCAGTTCTCATTTAGCCTAGCGATCTTCGACTGATCACCACAAAAAACGTTGCTGTTAAATGTGCAGCCTCCAAACTTGTCAATATGCGCTCCGGCAAAAATTGCCTGAGGCTGGATTTGTTGGACTGTGAAGGCATTTTGATGTGTTGTAGTGGAAGCACTGACTTGGTTTTCTTCGGACTGAGCGGATGTACCTGGCCCACGATTCAAGACAGGAGACATTTATCGCTGTCGCTTCAGAGATGCTGAATGTAGCTGTCGAGGGTTTTCAAATTTTTATCACCGCTAAGCTGTGCAACGAATTTTGGCTGAACGTCTGCTTCGAGGAGTCGTCCAACACTGGTCCTCCTAACGGAGTGATTAGAAACCTTCTTCTTGTTTGTGTCATCGAGTTTGGCTTAATGTATACACGGTTCGTACTCGGTGTCATCTTGTTTTGCGAACGGAGATGAAAAATTTGGACAAAAGAAGGACGAGCTCTTTGGCAGGTATGTTTACAATTGCTCTAGACTCTTTCAGTAACTCACAAAATTTCGTCCATGCGTTTAAGTCGCTCTTAGTTTTGTACTGAGTGTTTCTGGATTTCTGTGCTTGCAAAAACTTCTCAATTTCGACTTCATCTTTGCGCGTAGCTTCCTCGGCTGAACTCAAATTTGCCAACGTTTGCTCATTCTCTTTACTTGCTAAATTTCCTCGCTGTCTACTGGTTCTTCCATTTAGTATTACTAACAGGAACAAGCCAATTTTTTTGTACTTTTTTGTTTGTTTGTTACTTTTTGAGGGCAAATGTAAGAACAACATCGGTCTAGATGCCGGTCTAGATGGGAAAATACCTTTATCTCTCATGTAGTGAATTTCGTCAAACACTACCCAAGCCACCTCTCTCATGATCTGTGAGTGAAAAATGAGAAATACATCTTAAACAAATAAAAATAATTTAAACTACAAATGGTGTACGTATGCTATAAAGCTTGTCGCTGCAGTAAAATATCAAATATAGGTAAACTTTGATTAGCTACATGTATCAAAGGCTACTGTACTATGACAAGTGAAGCAGAAGGAAACTGCCTGCTCTCAGGTAAGTTAACCAAGAATGCAAGATATTGGGCTTCAAGTTGTTGAAAGTCATCAATTTCAGAGGCTAAATAAAGAAAGTCGTACCCACGTACAAGGATTATCACGTGACAAGCATTCTTACCTCAGAACCTCTATACAGCATATTTCTTAGAATCTGAAAAAAATATAGAACAAAAGAATAATTTTTTTCTAATTTTTAATTTATTCGTTGCCAGAAGGAGATTTTACAACAAAGATGCTAAAGGTTGGTAGGTAGATAGGTAGGTACTAAAGTAGGGAAAGAAAAAAAAAACTTAAAATCAATGGAGAGGAGGTCTCAAAGAAACTATAATGCTTACATAATTTATGTAGTAAAGAGGCCTCCTTTAAGTGTCTCCGAGTCAAAAATAGGGCTGCAATGATACACCGATGCATCAGTGAACCACGGTGTTTTTTCAAATGATACAAATGTCGATATTTAAATAAGATATGGTGATATTACAATAGAAAAAAATATGCTACATAACAAATTTGGGAAATCACTGTCTTTAGTATTCCCTACCCAACCTCTACATTTTAGCCTTGCAAGGTGATTTGATGTTGTGTTATTACTGTGTTAAATTTATTATAAATTATGGAAATAAATTATTTCAAAGTAGTGTAAGTTGTTGATAACTAGTTTTGCCACGCACAGTAATGTATCGTATGGTGGCCCTTGTATCGAGATATGTATCGTATCATGGGAAACTGTATTGCAGCCCTAGTTAAAAATACGAAAATTTAATTACACAGTCAAATACTTTGGCACCAATCATGTCTATTACTTGCTGCTGTAATTCGCAAAGATAATCAAGCAGAAAGGTTATTATTCTTTTCCAGAAATAAAATTGAGTTTCTGATCTGTTCAACTACTACAATTAAATCAGAATGTGTATAAAATATAATTATCTCTGGTCAATGTTTTTTGACCTTCAAGAAAGGTTGTTTGGGTGGGGATGAAAACAAAAGGCTATTCTCATAGGACTAACCTCTGTTGTCATGACGAGTGCACTAGCACTGGGATTTATCGTGACATCTCCAGTCATCAGTCCGACATCCTGGAATTCTTCATACAACTCACGGTATTTTTGGTTACTCAGAGCCTTCAATTCAAAAGAATACATTAATTAAATGATAATAGTTTATAAAATTATTGATTGATTTTTGTCAAATGTGTGAGGCATGACAGAACTTCTGAACAATTCATGTTATCGTGAGTAAAATTAATTGTACGTTGCCCAGAGATACTTTCTAGGATATCCCTAAATGTCAGCCTCACATTGTGTTTTGAAAAACTTCACACTGCTAGGCTAGCATGATTCCACAAAGACCATTTTTTCCCAGAACAGTCACCAATTGCCAAATTGCCTTAAAGCTGTTTGTTTTAGGATTTAGAGTAATCTTCACTTATACTTGTCCAGATAATTTATAACTTAAGCTTGAGAAATAAATAAATATTTATTACTTTGTATGCACTAGATAGATGTCTGGTACCTGCAAGCTTAAGACGGTACGAAAGAGTTGCAGATATCGGCAACCATAAAAGATATTCATGTACAAGTCCATGGAAACTAGCCACCATTCTGCTGAGTGGCATGTCATTCTGTTCATTGGAATCCCGTTAATCCGGCCATAAACAGGCCAAGAAAATCTGGCAATATTAAAAGGGTGAACAGATTAAAGGGATTTTTAACATACAGTGTAGGACAGTAACTGCATTGGACTATTGTTTGGGCAAAATACACTGGCTAATAACAAGGTACCTAGAAAAGATGAACGTTTATTCGTTTGTCTCACGATAGAATCCCTTTGAGTTGTTGATCGCGATGTTTCGACTGCAACACTCCTAGTCTTCATCAGGCGATGAGGTTGATTGTTTACGTGTTGCTATTTGTAGCATGTTGAGCCTCATTATTATTCCAACTATTAGATGTTGTTCGCTCACAGGTCTGCTTGTGGTTGATTGGCTGTTGTGCTTTTTGAATGTGGGTATCCAAGCTTCAGGAATTTCGATTCCACTATCTCTATTGATGTTATTAGGATGAAGTCTTATATGGATAGCTTCTTTGACCCTACGTGTGTACCAGTGAGGGTCACGATCAATAAACTTAACTTCTTTTCTAAGCCTAGGAACAAACAGCCAACTAGGATAATTATATGGTCTATACCTAAGATAAACAAGCCCAAGATACCATTTAAGACCCATTGTATCGTGTGTAAACACCTTCGCTTACGATTTGTCGGCTCACTTAGCTGACATCCTGTCCCCATTGGCACGCAAATCAGACTACACAGTTACCAACTCTACTCATTTTGTGTCTTCCATCAGCCATGAGCGAATACAAGATGGCATCTTTTGACGTAGAATCGTTATTTATGAACATGCCACATTATGCAAACTAGAGAACGATCCTGGTCTTGCTGACCGCACAAACCTTACGCCTACACAAATTGCCAACCTTTTAAACTTTGTCTTAAGATCCACATATTTCCAATACAATGGGTTGATTTACAAACAAAAAGATGGAGCAGCTATGGGGAGCCCTGTCTCCGTTATTGCTAACCTTTATGTGGAAAAGTTTGAGGAACAGGCGATAGCAACAGTGACCTATAAACCTCAGATCTAGAAGCGATATGTAGACGACACTTTTACAATCTTAGGTAAAGACCATGTAGACGGCTTTCTATAACACCTAAACAGCCTACTATTTGTTTTACCATGGAAATCGAGAAAGATAACACTATTCCCTTTCTCGACACATCAGTTTCAAGGGATTCAGACGGTCTTCTCACCACCAGTGTTTACAGAAAGCCCACCCACACTGACCAATACCTAGCCTATGATTCACACCATCCTCAGTCAGTGAAACGTGGTATCGTTAAGTTACTATACGATCAAGCCAAACACCTAACAACAAAACCATCAGTTATCTCTGAAGAAAAGAAACATTAATTTTATCATCGGTACTTGTTCCAAACGGATATCCTTCTTTATTTATACAAAAGCTCACAAAGACAACAAGACCAACAGCCAACAAAGAATAAACCTATGCAGGAATTTAAATCTACTGCGGTTCTACCCTAGTAGGCTACTTAAAAGGTGTATCAAAGTCTCTTCACCACTGCCTACAACAACACGGCGTATGCACTGTCTTCAAATCAGACACGACTCTTAGGTCTCACTTAGTGCAACCAAAAGACACCCTTGAACCAACTTAACAAGACAGTGTTTATAAGATTGCCTGTGAGTGCGGCAAAGTATACATGGAGGAAACAGGGAGAGCGATGCAGGGCTAGCCAAAATGGCTAGTGAAAGCGCAGAACTTACTAGCCAAAACGGGATTTCTACTAGTCTGTGACTAGTTGGCTACCGTTAGTCTCGAGCCCTGCGATGCAAGATAGGATGAAAGAACACGACAGAGATATACATGTACAGCTTGCTCATACACAAACCTCTGCAGTTTCGGAGCTCGCTAACGAAACATGGCATCTTCCTATTTGGAAAGAAGTTAAGTTTATTGATCGTGACCCTCACTGGTACACATGTAGGGTCAAAGAAGCTATCCATATAAAAGGGTGGCATTGGGTTTTTCGGTTTTGCGGTTTTGGTCTTCGGGTTTTACACTCAAAGTCACTGGTTTTTCGCTTTTGGTATCCACTGCGGTTTTCGATTTTTCCCTTTTTGACATTCAGGTTTCGGTTTTTGTGAACAAGAAAGCAGTTATTGGATTTTTGTTATTTGCTTGTCTTCTAGTTCCTAGGCCTCTTCATTTCACCTCGGTCACGCTGTTTTGGACCGTTTTGGGTAATGTCGACCGGCACGTCAATGCCTGTGATCAAGTTGTGAGCCATCAACGGGATTTGCGGTCAGTTTCGGGTCATCAAGCACAAATGATCAGTATTAAAGAGTAAGATGGATAACTGCAAAGTTCTTGCAAGCAGTTGGCGCATTGCACGAAGCTTTCTGAGTTCAGTACAAAGGTTTCACCTTCATACGAGATGAAGACAAAGGTAAAAGCCACTGCTTTGGTTGAATGCTGCAAAAATTTTCTTCGGGATAATGTGCATAGAATCCGCACTACAAGCAGTACAACAGGGCCACTGAATGGTCCATAAGGCCAATATTTTGCTGTTGTATCAAGGGTTGAGGGATTGAAAATTACAAATTTGCGCTTTATCATTATTCTTAGCGGTTTTTCGGTTTTGAGCGATTTTTCTTCCGGTGTTTCGGTTTTGGGGGAATTTTTGGCCGGTTTTCCGGTTTCTGATAGGCGCCAGAGCCTCCCTCGTATAAGACTTCATCCTAATAACATCAACAGAGATAGCGGAATTGAAATTCCTGAAGCTTGGATACCCACGATCAAAAAGCACAACAGCTGATCAACCTTAAGGCCGACCTGTGAGGGAATAACATCTAATAGTCAGAATAATAATGCAGAACGAAATGCACCAATAGCAGTGAACCAACATGCTACAAAAAGCGACACGTAAACAATCGACCTCGTCACCTGATGAAGACTAGCAGTATTGCAGTCGAAACATCACGATCAACAACTCAAAGCAATTCCATCGTGAGACAAACGAATAAACGTTCATCTTTCCTATCCTACACCACGATGAACAATTAACTCTTTCATGACAAGGTACCTGTAAAGGTGCTGTTACAAAGGCAATATTTTCTGCAACTTGCAATGCAACGGCATTGCGAGACATATTGCAGATGAAATTGCGGCGTAACATCCCCTCTTCGCAACAGGTATTGAAATGAAAAATTCTTTTGCGAGTTGAACAAAAAGTAGACTAGGTTTCTCCAATGTTGCAAAATAAGTTGTAGCATGTAACATGTACTCTTGAATTTTCCTCACCATGCTGTTGTCATCTGTTGTGTTGCAAGCTTCAGAAAAAATTGCCTTGTGTAATACTGCCTCAAGGCAAGTTTACACTACACCTAAAACATAGTTTGTTTACCTTAATAGGTGTAGTATAGATTACCCTCTGCTTGTTCTGTAGTGACATAGCAATGGCATACCTAACCATAACAGAAAGGTATATCAATATATGAAGAACCAAGCTTGAAAGCATTTATAATTAAGTTAGGGAAAGAAGGTCCAAAATTAATTATTTTGTTGCTAAACAAGTCCAACAATGAATACATGTAGAATAGAATCCGTTATGCCTGCAGTGTTCATCGTGGCAAATGTAAATCTTAATCTAAATTTTTGTGTTTTACTTCCCTCATCGCTTCTTTAGAAACTACCAAGCAACCCCTGCAATTGATGAAAGGTTGAATATTCAATTTGTCAGGAGTGTGGGACAAAAAAAATCTGGGTCCCTAAAGGGAATCTCATGGGTTTGACTCCTGTCAGGGGACTCACATTTTTTCTCTGTCCCATGCTTGTAACAAAATGAATATTCCATCATTCTTATTTTTCCTCTAAGCTTCTCTGGAGCTTAACATTTACCATCTTTCTTTCTCATCACCTGCCAATTTGTTATTTATTGGTGACTTTCCAAGCCCCAAAATACAGTGTTCAGTACATTGTTTTGACTAGCACGTTAAATACCAGCATGTTGAATGTCCTATTCAAACAATTATTGGCTCAGTCCTGCATGAACATAATTATAGTTTTGGCCAACCAAAAAAAAAAAAAACTGACAAACAGCACTGTTCTGGGTAGGTAGGTAGGTAAGCTTGCAACTGAGAGTATTGAAGCATGAAGCAACTCAGAGTATTGCTTCTCCCCTCCTGAATGGGATGCTGGTCCATTGCAGGGTTACCCCCCTCCCTCTCCCCCGCAATATGTCGCTGGTATCCATTTATACACCTGGGTGGAGAGAGACAATGTGGGGTAAAGTTGCTTGTCTAAGGAAACAACACAATGGCAGGGACTGGGCCTCAAACCACCGACCTTCAGATCTGACGTCCAACACACTAACCACTACACCGCTGTGCCCTCACCCATTCTGGGTGAACTTTTTAAAATGACAAGTGTGGTGTTTTTCTGACCCCCTGCCAGGATTTATGTAATTATGTCATGCATATAGAATTATTGCTCTCTCTCACATAATTTTTCAGCTTGCAAATGGTTGAAAAAAAATTACAATGTCACAGTGCTTACTCTGCTACAACTGTTTTTCCAGCAGATGTATGTGCAGAAACCAAGACAGACTGGTTGTTTTCCAAGCATTTCAGTGACTCTTTCTGGAAAGGATCCAGGATGAAGGGATACTCCTACAAACAGAAGAATGAGGCATTCACTACGATAAACTAACTGACCTGTTTTAACAAGAGATATTTATAACCAAGGAAAAATTGTAATCGAAGGAAATGTTACTGGACTAATCTAACACACCTTGGCTGGCTTTGCTGCTTTTTTGACCAGAGGAACATACTCACATCCTTCAGGTATTGCCACCTTTTAGAAAAAACAAAACAACTTACCATTACCATCAAATGATAAAAACTTCAATATACGTCACATCCCCCAATCCAAACAATGGTATTCAACAAAAATTGAATCATTCTCTTAGGGTTGCAAGGATACACTGATGCATTGGTGAACCGCTATATTTTCCCTGACGATACAAATATCAATATTTAAACAAGATATTGCGATATTATGATACAATAAAATATGCTAAATCAACAAATTTGTTCCTTACCCAAGCTCTGCAGTTTAGCCCTTGCAAGGTGATTTATTAAACAATAATTAAAAGAAGTAAATCGTCCTTGCTTCGCGTGTTTTACGTCTTATTCAAAATGGCAACAAATACAAGCGTACCAAGTAATGTATCATATCGTGTATCGTATCATGGCCCTTGTATCAGAATATGCATCTTATCATGAGAACATGCATCATTGCATCAGTCCTACCCTCTCTTGATTACCGTTTCACATGTCCCCCTCATCAAAGCAGAAATTTCCTTTACTTCTAATGGTGTTGTTCTCAAACAGGAGTTGAACCAATGGCCTTCCTTGCACCTGTTAGATGCTCTTACTAGATGGGGGGGGAGGTATATGGGGGGTATAATCTTCCCACTTGCCGTACCCTTTAATCCCGGTTCCCGCCCTACCGGATTTTTGTTGGCCTCCCACCTCTTTGCACTTTTTCGATTGAGAAATACTGTGCAACATTGCATAATTTCCCCCTACTTCTCCTGCCTTCCACCACCTTGGAAATCTCGTGTTCCCCCCCCCCCTGTTTCTCTCCACTTACTAGTTACCAGTATCTGTTAACTGATTCAATGTTTGCAAGCCACTGGGAGTTAAAAGGTTTATACAGTATCTACTAAGCAAGTACTGTTTTCTTAATAATTTAAATTGTCAGCCACTAAGCTTCAATAACAGAACTTACCTCGTGAGTACAGGCCTCAATAGTCTCAACATTTATCACACTTACACGAGGTATTGCCTCCAGGAGACTATAAAAAGATAAAAGGGAATACAATGTATGTGTAAGTTGCAATTTATCAGTGAAGCACAATCAGTATAAAGCACACATGAAACAGACAGCCTGCAGTGACAACTGCCCATTCTATGCAAAGCAGAGTGAGGCACTACACTACATGAACCTCCATGTTGCTTTTCCAGGGGTGACCAACACTTACGCGAACATGGAAAAACCAGCAAGTAAAAATTTTTTTTGTTTAGAAAGTCAGTGGTTGGGGTGACACATGTGTTTTGCTCTTTCTACATGGTAGTCTTTCCAGTTGTGGCCTTGTATTTTGTGGTTTAGCAAAGAGTTTTGACACACGTAAGTGAGGTGAACCGACAAGGCCCTGTATTCTTCCAAAATGCTTTGAAGCTAGAACAAGGGAAATCGGAAAAGGCACCATTGTTATTCAAAGGAAAATTCAGCACCTACCATGTGGCATGAAAATTTTGCGGGATCTAATTTTAGCGAACTTTGTAGATTTTCCATCAATCCACAAAAATGTGATCCTGCAAAAACAAACTCTTGCTAAAAAATTTTCTGCGAAAAATTTGTGACCGTGAACGGGAAAACGTACTTTAACGCTTATCCGTTAAATGGGTAAACACTAACGGCTACATGTAGTTAACGGATAGTTAACAGCCTTCAAAGCATTCTAACGGCTAACTAGATATGCCTAACGGATACTGAAAACGTTTTAACGGTTGTGCAATTTGCTCTAACAGATGGCTGGAGCCGTTTAACAGTTGAGAAAAAATCTAACGAATACCGTGAAAGTATCTAACGGTTAATAGGACGTTAGCGTCAATACAACTATCGACGAACGGATAGGTGTTGTGCAGCGGTTAAGCTTGTAGCCCGATGTTACTGATCTGCCGAACAATGTTATCTATCACGATGCTAAATAAAACGACGCATGAATTGCCGATTCCACCGAATGTTTCCACCGAAAGCAAAACGCAATCAAAGTGTCGCGTTTGACTTTAAGGATCATCTAGACAAGTGCTGAATGTAATCTGAGGCAAATTTCTGGATGTCACACAAGCGAAATAATCGGCCAATCATGACTAATGAGCAAGCTCAATGTGCTTAGCTTGTAAACAAACTCACGTTAGTGAACTACTTTTCATTTTAAACAATAGTTATGACGCTTGTACTGGTTCTGAATTATGGTTTTCTCTTCAGTTTTAAAAACGTTTTACCCAATTCAAATTTGCTCGCGAGAAAGTTTACGCTTCATAATACCGCTGTGGAAAGCGGTAACTTTTGAAGTAACATCACTTACAGCGACGAGCGACTGGAACGAAATTCGGCTGGCGCTGGCTTCATCAGAAAAACAAGGTTGTTTTTGTCACTTTGTTCAGAATTTGTTTCTTTTGTTTCAGAGTCAGAGTCAACAGAGCATCAAATCTAAAAAAATCGTCAAACCTTCGACGTGGCTATTTCGCATGTTTCGAATTACACGACAACAGTAAACAACTTTATGCAAATTTCGGATCGGCAACTTGTGAAATAAAACAAGAGTTCCTCTTCCGTTTTGGGACCATTGTCATAGCAAATTGTGCTTTATTTATCTCCAAATAAATTTAAAAAGAAAAGTAGTACACAGTAGGACTTTAAAATAGTTATAACTTCGAAAGAACTCACACGCATTCATGGTGTGATGATTCATGTACGTAACGAGGCGTGAATTATTTGATTATTCTTTACTTCAAGCATTGTGCAATGCCATTTTAATGGATGTCAAACAGCTACATTACCCGTTTAACAGATGCTAATTTTTCCTAACAGCTCTGCTACCCATTCTAACGGATACAGAATTTTTGTTAACGGTTGTGCTGTCTGCTCTAACAGCCTTAAGTTAACGGCTAACGGATACAGAATTATTTGTTAACATTTTCACTGTCCGTTCTAACGGTCTGACTTTAACGGCTAACGGTTAGGCTAACGCCTCTAACGTTTTTGACAAAGCTTTCTAACGGATAACTAACGGATGCTTGACGGTATTGCCATTTAATGGATAAGCATTCAGGTACGTTTTCCCGTTCACGGTCACATTTACTCCATGTAATTAAGTTACTGACTTTCAGTTGTGTTGACTGAGAAAAGAATATTAGGACTTTCCTCTTCACAACCGCAACATAACAAATAGTCTCTGCATTCTCTGGGTAAATTTGATAACAACCATAAATAGACGAGAGCATTCTCTTGCCAAAAAATGGTTGACTGCGGCGTGTTTCTCCCAGCCCAGATAGCATACAAAATCACACCTTTGCCGGTAGCTTTGAGCTATAAAGTGGATAAAGTGGAACAAACAAGACAGTATTACGTCTCTTGTTGCTCTATACAAGTTACGTACGTCAATTACCAGAGAGAAACGTGCAAGAAATCCCAGAAAATTTGTTCCCTCACTGGTAGTCTGAAATCGAATTCGCGAAAATTTGTTCCCGCGAAACACAAGAAGTCGGCAATCCGTGAAATTAAACCCCCGCTAAACTTTTATGCCACACGGTAGTAAGCGAGTCACACATGAATATTACAAAAGAGAAAGATACGCGAACAAACTGCATTAAACCATAACCTTTCTAAGTCGTCAAGTTTCGCTTTCTTCGTCCCAGAGTCATCCAAAGCAAGATCGATAACATCGGGCTTGAATTCCCTTTTCTCGCCAACTTGTGGAACATCTGTAGACGTCGATGGACCAGTGAACTCCTTCTTGTCTTTTTTGCTGTTGTCGGAGCTTGAATTGTCCTCGAAAACAGCAAAAATGTCTTCTTCTCCAAAAGCGTCCGCCATGTTTCACGTGTGAGATGGGGTAAGACCGCTGGTATAAAGTTCTCTTCCAAGCACGTTGAGCATTATGGGAATTAGGATTCGGCATGAGGGAGCGAGAGCTGGGACCTAGTCTTGCGAAAATGGATATAACCACTCACCTATAATTGTCATAATTCAACAGGTTTTCTTGGGTTGATGAAAGCTATGAAACTGAAAAACAAGCTCATGTTTTTGTAAAAAGGGAGCGTAAAATTTTTAAAAGCTCAATATCAGGGGCTCAATATCAATAACAATACACAACTTAAAACGAAACAAAACAAAACAGCTTGAAATACAAGACAAACTTTGTACCAACATCGTGGCTTACAACGACTCCAATAGTGTTGCCAAAAATACATACAGTAAACTTGAATCGTCAGCGCCAAACGGTTGCCAGTTCGTGCCAGTAAGTTAAATTATCATTCACGTTATTTTATCCGGCGTTTTAATTGGCCGAGAGACCATTACGTCACTGCAAATAACTGCATAATTGTCTGCTCGTGCGCATTACGGTGCAAAGTTGTTTTGCTGCGAATAATTCTGCTCGTGCGCAGTTGAGTCAGAACTGTTCAGAACTCAAACTCAAACGCGGGCAAGTAAGCCATTAAAGTGCGGAACTTCTGCGATTTTTGACTAAAAAATTTGAAGAAAAAAGTGTGAATCTTCCTTTTGAACGTTGTACTTTTTGGCAAATCAGTTGATGTATTCGTTTTAAAGCAATTAATTATTGGCGAAAGCGGAATTTACTAATTTTGTATTTTTGTGCAGAATATTTAAGTTTTGAACGAAATGAAAGCGCGCACTTGGTGTAGGAATGAATTATTGTGAAACAAGCGTGCTGGTTAAATGCATAAACACATTGTCTTGTTGAATGACAAAGCAATTATTAAACTCGATTTCGCAAAATATCGTGATTTGTCAGTGTCTCGCAGATCAATTATTTGCCTCTGCCTTCGGCATCGGCAAATAATTGATCTGCTCGCCACAGACAAATCACGATATTTTGCTCAACCTCGTCCAATAATTGTTTATTATCGTCTAAATAAAACATTGCTTACATTATATTTGTTGGTGCTTGGAAGCTATTTACACAAGTTTTAAATTTCGTGGGTTACCGTATGTTCTGTCCTTTATATAGCGAAGCAAGGCTGGCGGGTGAGAAAAGACCTCGAACAGCCTGTGCTAATTAGTCTAAATAGATATTAATGATTTAGCTAAAATGGAACTGATATACGTAATACGTGAAACGATATGTCAGCCGGGATATTTAATCAGCGGTTGTCTCGTCGCATTTTATTATTTTTTTTGGCGGCCTAAATATTTATTTTTCATTCCCTGGCTGATTTTACTTAGTAGCATTAATCTTCATCGCTGTAACATCATTGAAGGATGATATGAGTACACATGTTCCCATTTAAAAGGAAAACGTTTATTTTACTATACTTTTCTAAAAATGAGCAGTACTTACCTAGTTACTGCACTAAGCAACTTTGGTTGTCGTGCAAGAATGTTAAGTAATCAGACTACAACTTGTCGTGTTTTTTTTTTTCACAACCAAGACAGCACCTTTTAAAAATTATCTGTTGTGTAGGCACAGAGTAATCAAATTATAATAGGATAACATTTTCATTTTTCGTTAGTGCTAATCGAGAAACAGTTTCAGAATAGCAAGCCTTTGATTATATATAAGGCCATTGAGTCGACGGATTAACTCTTACGCCGCAGTAATTTATTGGTAAGTATTCAAAAAACCAATGTATTGTTCAACATTATGGCTAACTTAAGTAAGGTGTATCCCCAAAGACTTATCATTAAGTCTCTTCTCTGGTGGGTTTCACGCCAGACAATTACCTCGTACGGCTAAAGCTGACCGTTACAGTGTTTTAAGAGTGATCAAAAAGGTTGTTCAGCTTGTACAGTTACTGAATTTAATTCAGTATACACGTTAGATTTAACATGCGCTTAAAGTAAAATAAATATAAAAATCTTTGAAAAAAGAAGTACACAGCTAGGGTAAATAACTAGTTGATAAATTTTCTTGAGACTGTAAACTTAAGTTGAGCGTTTTCGGGCGTTAGAGTGGAACTGTGATGAATTGAAGTTATCCCGTTACGTTGATTTTTTGCAACCTAATTACCCGGAGTTCTGTCACTTCTGTCGTTTTAAGAAAACAAAAGATTGCTTCGTTGAATTTATACTAGAGACGTACTCAGGCATTTTAAGTACATGCGGTAGTTCGGCTGAGTATAAATACGGGCAAACAGACCAACTCTGAACCGTTCACAAAAAAATTGGATTTGTCAACTGAGTTAATACACCTTGTTCTAAAATGGCGGAAAATACATTATTCTTTTGTCTCCATGTTAATTAGCCCTTGTTGCCTCGTTTTAAGCCAAATATTCCTTTGAACTATGCAGATGGGATCGAGGTAACAAGGGCCAATTAACAATGAGACAAAAGAGTAATGTATTTTCCGCCATTTTGGAATAAGGTGTATAAGGTAAATAGACGATTTCTGAGTTGTCTTGTATCTCTGTTTCAAAGGGAGGCCTGGTGCAAAACCTTTTATATGAAAACGAGTTTTATTTGCAGGCGAATGAAAACTCATCTCCATATGAAAGGCTGTGCACTAAGACTCGCTTTGAAAAAGAGGTACAAGACGACTCAAAAATCGTCTATTGGCCACCGTAGAGAAATTGAAAGCGGATGTTTCGAGCGTTAGCCTTTCGTCAGAGCGAATCGCTCTGGCAAAGGGCTAACGCTCGAAACGTAAGATTTCAATTTCTCTACGGTGGCCAATTTACCTTAACAACTCTGTTGATAAATCCAAATTTTTGTGTTTCACCTCCCCACCGACACAGCACCACAGTTTCTTTAGAAACAACTGACCCCTTATCTGATCCATTCAGACTGTCAGACGAACGTAACTATCTCCTTACATCGTCTTGAAAAACGAAGATAAAGCAGATAATCTGATTGACCGAGACAGGTAATCGGTTTGTGTGGGTGTATCCATTTATCGACAAGTACACTGATGTCTTCGTTTGTTATAAAAACAAAATGCTTTTCTGTCCTCTCTTGAAATTATAAAAACTTTTCTAAACTAACGTTTTAAAAAGCGAGGGACATCTCTTAAGAAACATCATTTTTGCCAGTTTTACTACTAGGGCATAGTGTGTCACGTGACGCGTTTAGACCAATCACACGCAAGCAAAAATATGTATTATATGAGTTGATAGTTGGCACTATAAATGAGCCGCCAGAGCTAGTATATGATGATATCTCAGGAAAATTAAGGCCTGGGCCTTAATTTGTGCCATGAAAAATGGAGGGGGTGTCTAACTTTATAAGCATTTAACCCAATACGAAATTACTTTGGGAAAAGGTTATGAAAGCTGGAATGATTATTGGGATCAAAATTGTAACGTGACCTGTCAATGATGTTTTCAGCCCAAAAATCTTTTTGAGCAAAATGAGAACACTTTTTCTTATTTTTTGGAGGCTGCTGTAAAGGTTACTGGGTGGATAAATACTGTGCGAGAAAATTTTAAGATAATTTAAAACAACAGCAGGAAAGACGAAGACTTTTATGGGGGACTGGGTACTAGTACAAAATATAATTTATTTTCGCAAGTAATGACGAATACCACATAAAATTTTTTGTTGCTCTTGTGACTTGTCTAATACCCAGAAAGGTAAAAAAGATTAACAATAAACTATTTCCATTTTTGCTTAAAGGTCTTCCGAAATTTTGTGGGCGGTCTCGGGGTTTCTGCAGCTCTTTATATGAATGTCAGTTTACTTATTCGCAGATTCAGTGATGTAGTTAATATATTTTTGTGTTATTGATCTACAGCTGAAAACAAGATGAGAAAGTTATTCGTTTTGCAATATCTGCTATTCTACGCGTCTCTATGTGTGGCTTTTTTCTTTTTCGCCTGCCTACTTCATATGCAGCAACTACCGAAGCCAATACTTCCAAAGGAAAGCAGTGCAGAAAATACGGAAGCATCATTTCCTTTGGCGACTACCATAAATAATAAAAATCGTACGGAGAACTTTACTCAACAGCAGTCCAGGCGCAGTTTACTAATCTTTGGCCAAGATCGCACTGGAACAACTTTCATAAGCACTATGTTTGCTAAAGATCCTCAGACATTCACAGTTTACGAGCCGTTATGGATTACAAGAAAGTGGAGATCGCCTGAAGCTCGTTTTAATTGCTCTCACTGTGAACTCGACGTCGTAAGTTCCATTGTCGGCTGCAACTTCTCACGTTCTCGAGCATCAAAGAAATTTTTAACTTTCGTGCACAAACGGTGGGCAGGAGCTCTACCTATAAACATTTTCACAACGAAAACGTTTTGCAACGTTGAGGAAGATTCAAAGAGAAAAGCAAAATGTTTCCAGCTTCGTAGAAATGCGGCATTTGTGGATAATGTTTGCAAGGAAAAGTTCAAGCACAGCGTCGTCAAGGTTTCGCCCGTGCGGCTTCCGCCAGAAGAACTGGCTAATCTGGTTCCGCAAGTTTTACTGGAAAACCCGGATATTGATGTGCGGATTTTGCATTTGGTTCGAGATCCCAGAGGGATTGTAAACTCACGAATTAAATTAAAATGGATAAGAGATTATCCGAGACTGTCTCTCGCTGTAGCTGCTAGAAGACTGTGCAATTCAACTAAGATAAACTTGGAGCATGCAGAAAAAACGTTGAAACAGTTGAATCTCACTCACCGATACAAACTGGTTTTGTACAAGCAGATCGCAGAGGACTCACTTGGCACTGCAAAGGATATCTACCGATTCGCTGGATTTGAAATGCCACCGGAGGTAGAGAAATGGATCATTGAAACAACAAGCCCAAGCAAAGTTCAACTGGAGAGAGCACTAAAGAATCCGTATTCCCCAGTTAGAAAGGCGTCGGGAAATGCCGACAAATGGAAAAATGATGATTTCTTCGAAAGAAATCGAGTTATAGAAAACGAGTGCAAAATAGTGATGGATTTACTAGGTCTTAAAGAGGTTCCTGAACCCGAGAGAGTTACTGCCAGAGAATCTAATAAGTAAAGTCAGTAAAATTTTAGCAGGCAAGTTTTAAAAACAGCTTCTGTTGGCACATATATCTAGCTGGGTTTTTGAAAAGGTGGCTCCCGAAGATTCGGCCATTTTCAGCGGAACGACGCTGAAGTCAAGGTTCTATGACTCCACTCACTGCATACCGGGTTTAGAGGCCTCGACCGCAGAGTAGTGTTTTCAAAAATCCAGGTAAATATTTGTAACGGCTTTGATTGTCTCCTAAAAATAAGTTATGTCCAGAAATGCACGCAATAACGAGAACGGCAAGTTTGATGAAATTTCGCCGTCAGTTTGGATAAAAAGTATAACTAAGGGAATTTGGAGAATTTACGGTATTTCGCCAAAGGCCGAGATTTGAGTGAATGGACTCACGTTAGGAGAAGGTCACTCCAGAAACGGTGTATTTATTTGACATCGCCAATAAAAAGACAACACTAAGTTGAGTTACTGACCGTGGTTGTAGCTTCTAAAGTGCATCCCAGCCCTCTGAAATTCCTCTCCAAAGGGGGCCGAAATTCAACACTGCGCGCCGCCATTTTGAATCGTTCTTAGAAGCCTGGCCTCTTTCCGTCACCTCATATCGTTAAACGAGACCAGCGGTCGGGTAACGTGGACTCGTTCCCAGAGCAATACATGTTAAAAATCACATTTTGACGATATTGGTTGCGGTCACACCAACGCCTTCAGAGTAGTTAGTGTTAAACAAATAATGCGGTGCGCAATTCATACTCTATATTTTGTACTTCATAGTGAGTACTTTATGAATAGGAAAGTCTAGTTTAGTCTTCTCGTAAGCTCTCCACTTTTGGTGTTCCTAATAATTACAAGCAGCCTTTTTCTTTTGGCTTGCATGGAGCGCAAGTACATTTAATTTATATAGGTATTATTAAACCAGCCGAGAGACCTCCACGCAATAAAGGTTTCGAATTGGTGAAGGAGCACTTTATATAAATATGTTGCAGAAAGTCTTCCTCAGTACAATAAAAAATTTTCACTATCAGGGCGATATTTACAGAGTTCCTTCCCGCTAACGACAATGCATTGGATAAGTTATTGGGCCGTTTTCTCGAAACTCCCGAAAATGTACATACCGGGCTCGAAAACTTTTTCATCTGCACAACATTCTTTCACATGAAGAGACTCAATTTATATTGATTTGGAAGGTTAAATTTTAAACTTTTCATAATTTCAAGTAATGTATAGCTTTGGCAAGTTTAATTTGCACACACAATTACCACCAATAGATGAAAAACGGATTTCCAAAATACTTACCAGGCCCTGTAAGTTACCGAGAACGGCAGCTGTTTCTTGGTACTGTACATAGGAAAGGTTTCATTCCACGGTATAAATTTTACTGCCTAATGGTCTAGATAAATGACACCAGACGTAATGAGAGTAGTTACGTCAAACAGATAAAGTGGTGTTTGGCGGATCGAAGAGAGCTACATTTATATCTAATTAACTTTTTTGTTTCCAGCCTTCGTGAGACGAAAATGAAAGCTAAAATGCCATAGAAAGAAAAATTTAAGACTGCATACTGATTGTCTCTTTATTTCTTACTCACCAATGTTTGACCCATGCATCGTGCTTGGGTCGAACTTTAGTGACTACCATTGGTTTGGATCACCGAAGCGAAATTTTCCTGACCACAGACTAGCGGTCACATTACCACCGAGAAGCGGTCATATTACCAGAATAGCTAACTAAAGTTAAGCCTTGATATCACCAAAGCCATTGTAATTTGCTTGGTGTGGTCATGACTGACAGGCCTTGAATTACAGGAAAGTCAGCAAATTTTGGCGAGGGAAACAAAAACTGGGAGTCAACAGTTCTAGGCTAAGAAGAAATAAAAAGGGCTAAAATCTAGTACATTCTACTAGTTGTAGAGATGTCTTTTCTCACGGTTTGGCCAATTGCTTGAGAAGTGAGCTCGAATGCTGTAAAACCTGATTAGACAGTCAGTACTTCAAGCGCATTTGACTTGGTAGACCCATAAGAAAACTGAGAAAGTAATCGTGAGATTTTCTTCATAAGCTCCAACATTTCTTGGACGAAAAAAGGCCAGTTAAAATACAACGAATTTTACAAGTTGTGCAAATGTCTATTTTCACTGCTGGGGTACATATATCTTATTAGATGCTTCGGTCTGTAGTGTCGCTATATATTTTTACGAGTTGTGCTGTATTTGCTTTGTTCTAAGCACGTTGAGCATTCTGGGAATTACGATGAGGAAATGAGGAAGTGAGAACTGGGAAAGCTGTGAAACTGAAGAACAAACTCACGTTTTTGTAAAAAGTAAGCGTAAAATTTTGAAAAGGTCATTGTCCTTGAACAATACACAACTAAAAACAAAACAAAACAAACAGCTAAATACAAAACTAACTTTGTACCAACATTGCGGTTTAGTATCGACTCTAATCGTGTTGCTAAAAATACATACAGTAAACTTGAATTGTCAGTGCCGACCCCCCCTAACAACCCCCCTCCCAACGGTTACAAGAAGTCAGCATGCCAAATTGCGTGCTTTTTCAATACCCTTGCATACTCAAGTTTTGCCTTGAATCAGTTTAGAGTAATGACGAGAAATACACATTTTGCATCATTTTTCATACATGCAGGCGTCCTAGCCTTTGTTTGTGAGATCGCCTCGAACAGTGCTAATTAGATTTTAATAATTCAGTTAAAATCATGGCTTTTTACAGAACTGTTATAAGTAAACAATACGTCATACATAAAACGATATTTTTTTTTCAGAGAACACAACTGATATTTTATCAGCGGTTGTCTTGTCGCATTGTATTTTGTTCACGGACTAAATATTTATTTGTCATTCCATGGCTTTTAACTTTCAGCAAATCTTCATTGTTCTTGATTACCTCATTGAAGGGCAACATCAGAAAGCCAGGTTCGCCTTTTGAAAATGTTTATTTCAGTTTTCTTTTAGTCATGAGTAGTAATTTAGAACAAGCATTTTTGAAAACAAGTTATTGCTTTTGGCCTACACTAAGCAACTGCGGTTTTCGTGCAAGAATGTTAAATAATCTGGATATATTTAAAAATGGACGAGTAACCAGGGTAAGACATAATAAGATTTTGAGCGTTCTCTGGTTAAAAATTTTAAAAGTTTGAGCTTTCGATTGCCAGTCTGCAATCTTTGACAAGTTCACTTGTCAAAGATTGCAGACTGGCAATCGAAAGCTCAAACTTTTAAATTTTTAACCAGAGAACGCTCAAAATCTTATTAAATCTGGATATAACTTGAAATGTTCATTTTTTACACAACCGTTATTAGCCAGCACCTTTTTGTTATCTGGTGTGTAGTTGGAGGGTAATTAAATTATAGCAGGTGACATTTTCATTGCCATTAGCATCATACAATTTCGAATTCTCTTCAATCGAGGAACAATTTCGAACAGTTAGGCTATACAGACTTGATATCATATAGCGTCATTGAGTCGACGGATTTAGTCTTATGCCGCAATAATTGGTAATTCATTGGTAAGTATTCAAAGTAAACATTAATTTCCAGAATTAATCACTATCCCTCTTCGCTGGTGGATTTCACGCCAAACAATTACCTCGTACGGCTAAAGCCGACCGTTTTGTTTTAAGACCGATCGCCTGAATCGTGTTAACTTTAATCTTAAGTCCTATGGGTCTAGAGCCTTCGCTGTTTCTGCTCCTGACCGGCTTTGGAAAAGCTTACCCGATAACATCCGCTCACGTGACAATTTGAGTACTTTTAAATCTAAACTGAAGACCTATCTCATATCATTCTTAGTAAGGTTAATTTTTGTTTAAACATTAGTTTAGCTTTGTATTTCATTCTTAACCTTTTGTGAAGCGCCTAAAGCATGCGCAGGACTGCGGGTAGGCGTTATACAAATTTTAATTATTATTATTATTATTACTATTACTATTATTATTATTATTATTATTATTATTATTATTATTATTTTTATTATTGTTATTTTTATTAAGTATACCCGTTAGATTTAAAATGTGCTTAAGGACGGTGGCCCCTAATAGGAAGGTTTTTTTCCTGTTTGTGACCATGTGGGATTTGTCAATCGTACCTAGGACTATTAAAATCCAAAAAGAAAATGGGGGGTCACCGTGCTTTTTTCAGAGATAACTAGGCCCAAATATGGTTAAAAAAGTGCTGATTGAGCATTTTTTAAAAATTAGGGAAAAAAACGTTTTAAAATAAAAGATAGCCATTATTTGACTTAAGTAGGAGATGAAGATGTCTAAACTGATAGGCGCTTTGTAATGAATAACAAGGAAACAATTCTCAACATGCTGCCGAATTCTATATGCGAATTTCCTGTTGTTGGCGGGCCATTATTTGACCCAGTAGATTGGAACGTTTTGTAAAATAACTTTTGACGGACGGTTTTTCTTCTGAAAAAAAAATTTCACAATACCTAACAGTTGTCCTGCTTTTGATTGATTACATAAAAACTAGGGGTAACCACACACGGCATGTTTTCCATCAGTGACGATTTTCTTGACGCTCTCCTCCCCGGTGGGGAATAAAATGTAAGTCGAAGTGATGGATGCTGGGAATCGGAGATGGCGGAGGGGACTCATGGTGAAAGGATGCAGCAAAGCAAAATCCTCGTAAAACGTCGATTGGTTTTATCTCTGCCAACTGTATGGGGATTTTACAGTTGCCTTATCAAAGAACATACTATAACGGAGTGCCGTTAGGCGATTTCATTGTTCAATGAATGTTGTGCAGCGAGAATCTTGATTGTTGTTTATATGCTTGGAAGTTCTATAAGGCTACTGCAAATTGTCAGTGGGGTCAGACCAAGCCTGTAATATATATGTAGCTAGGCTAGCTAGACTAACCCCGGAGCTCCCATAAATAAGCTGGTGTTCGTTTCTCAAAAAAACCGAAAACTCTTCGGGCCCAAAAATTTTGCGGGGCTAGTTTCGGGCGCGATGTTCTTTCGAAAGTGTTCGCACAGCGCCGCAAATTTTAGCAACATTTTCCCGCGAGTTGCTCCACAACAATCCGAACTCGAAAGTCACACTACTGTTGTTATTAATTTTTTTCGAGCTTCAAACTGTCTGCATGAAACTTTTTCTTCTTTTTGCGCCGTGTTCCTTGGTTCTTACAATGTTTCAATATCCTGTCATTTAGTGAACTGGAAACGTCGCTTATCTACAGCAGCTAAATGTAACTTATTGTTTTGGGTTTTCATCGTGTTCGGATCTTGACAAGTAACACGAAATGCCACTAAATCGAAAACTGTAGCTCTGAAGCGAACTAACCTAGCTGTAATCGAAAGCTGAAATTTCTCGTCAAGTTTTCAAGGTTTCGTTTTGTTCCTTCTCATTCGCCTAGATCGCTCAGTGGAGTTATCAAAATCGGCTACTCGTCTACTTCAGCAGGTCAACCCGATTTCATTCCATCGGTTGCTGCAGTTTATAACAGCTATCGACATTTTTCCAGACCGAGAGGAGGGGAGATTTTCTTTTAATATTTCATAGACTATCGGGCGGGTCAGTTAGGTGCCGTTTTGTTTTTCTTTCAAGAAGTTGCTTCACAATTTGTTTACGCTTTTGACTCTTTCTAATCTCTTACGAACAAATTACAAATGGAAAGATTTTTAATCAGATGTAAGCCTTAGATACGTTTCCTTTCCCTCTGCTAAGAAAATGCCACACGTGGAAATGACAACATGTTAGTACCTTAAAAATAGGAGTGATTTCACTGCAAAAGATCTGAAATACAATACTGCTCAAGTGTCTGAAACGTTCGGTTTTCGCGTTAGGTGAGACACAGTTTCAATCTAAACAAGTAGTTTGCTTCAACTTTGTCCTCTAGACAGTGTCTTTTTACGACTTTCCTTTTGAAACACTGTTTTAAAAGCATTCTAAAAGAGAGAGAGGAAGGCCTTGCCATCATAAAACTTCGTACTTTTCTACTAATTGTTCTGCGTTTTTATCCTGATCACGTTAAACACTCATACATTGGAGTGCATTTGTGGTTTGTAAAGATTCTTCTCAACTCATTGGCCCCTAAAATACGGTACATTTCAGTCGTTATTCGCCAAAAGATGAAAAACAGTGAAAGTGACCTATTTTTCTTGAAAAACAAGACTTCAGCACAACTTTCACAGGCAGCTTTTCTTCCAGCATTCTTTGGAAAGCTAATTAATTTCAAGGAGAGTACTCGTGAAACGACAGTTGCTCTAATAATGCCATTTTAACTTGCTGCCGGTAGCGACTTCACTGATTTGTCAATGTAAAAACGAATTTTTTACTGATTCGCATGCATCCTGCTGGCTTAAGTTCAGTCAACCATCAAACAACTTTGCTAAAAAAAATAGTATTGCTACCGGCGGCATCTGGCAGTTTACCGGCCAAAATTACCCAAAAGAGGTTTTTGGAAGCTTCCAAGCACCTGTAAATTGCGGAAGAAAATGGCACAAGTTTTTCGCCTGCGAAGTGTTATTCGACAAAGAGATTTAACTCGCGATCAGTTGCTGTATTATTTTGTTCCAAAGATATAAAAAATTACTCGGAAGCAATTCCATTCGATCATTCACTTTAACATTTTAAGAATATCATTTTCAACATAGGAAGTCTCTCAATTAAACAATTCTTATAATACTTAAATCCACAATCAAATTGGTAATTTTCTTTACCGTGGAGGTGGAAGCGAAGTACTTGGGAATTTAACCGAAAGGTTGACGCTATCGTGGTCTTTTCAGAAGGTCGCTTTCCAGAAAAACAAGTCTGTTCAGCTAACACGCCGAGATCCACTGTTCGTCCACCTTCTCGCCAAGTCAGCTTCGTCCCTCCGGCGCTACTTTCCTTGTTTCACTTGTTGTCGGAAGCCGGTGTCGATGTTTGTTTTTTGTCGTGCAAGCGCTGGCGCTTCGACGGCCCGGATTCTTTCATTAACCTACCATTTTGTTTTTGGCTTCACGTTCCCCATTTGCGGGTCAACACCCCCACAGCCGAAGCGAAATACAAAAACAACAACTCAATACACCTAAAATGTTTGTTTCGTACCACTGCACATACAGGAATCGCGCGATCGCGCGGGATGAACGCGCGATGCGCAGAAAATGCGCGCGTTAGCAATAGGGGCCACCGTCCTTAAAATAAATAAAAAAACATCAAAATCTTTGAAAAATGAAGTAAATAGCCAGCTCAAGTACGTAACTAGTCGATAAATTTTCTTTAAACTCTAAATTTAAGTAGACGCAGCACCACAGTTTCTTTAGAAACGACCCCTCTTATCTGAGCTGTTCAGGCGAAATATCTCCTTACTTTGTCTTGAAAAACGAAGCTAAACCAGTTAAACTGATTGAGCTAGACGGGTAATCGATTTGTTTGGGTGTACCCACTTATCGACAAGTATGCTGATGTCCTCGTCTGTACCAAAAACAAAATGCTTTTCAATTTTGAAGCTACAAAAAATGTCTCTAAACTTAAGTTTGAAAACTGGCGAAATCTCTTGAAAAATATAGTGGAATCCCGATTTTTCGAACGTCCCAGGAAAACGGAAATTGGTTCGAAAAATCAGAGGTGACACGAAATCACCCTTGATTTACGAGGTATTGTTTTATAACAAGCAGGAAGGCAAACAGAAATACCATGGCACTCCTCAGGTAAGTTAAGGCATGGGCCCCAATTTTTAACTCAAAAAAGTGAGGGGGGTGGGCTATATTTGAACACTTTTGCATTAGAAAGCTGAAACATTGCCAGATACATACACTGATAGTTTGTGTTACGTTGGTTCTTTTTAAATTATGGAAATTTGTCACGTGACCTTATACGGCCAGAAAGTACTAAACAATCTTCAAGCAAAAATGGCAACACTTTTTGTTGTGAGTTATTAAACCAGACTGGTATAAGACAACATTTAATGTAAGCATTTACAAAACTGTGCTTGGCAACTTTTGAATTTGTGAATAATTTCGAAAATAAACGGTTTTCCGATTAGTACCCAGTCCACCAGGACATTTTTATCCCTACTTCACGACTTTGCTTTTATTTATCTTAAAAAGGCCAAGTACAGAAGTGGTATATTAAAGGGCTTTAATATTATGGAACTGGTAAATAAATTAAGGACACAAGAAAAAGTATTGCCATTTTAAGAAAAAGGTTTTTCAGACGATGGAAGTCACGTGACCTAATTTGCATACTTCAAAAGTGCGAAATTGCCACAAACTAGCATTGTAAGTATCTGGCAAAGTTTTATTTGTCTATGTCCAAAGTGTTTAGAGATAGACCACCCCCCTCACTTTTAAGAGAAAATTTGAGGGCCCATGCCTTAATTCACTTGAGTCTTGTACAGTTTTTAGCTTTTATTTGAATGGTCACACCTAAGGATTTTGCTCAAGACTCAAAAGTTAGCACCACCTTGTAAACAAAACAAACAGCAGCTACAAGAGAGCCAGGCCTTATGAGTGACCATTCCGAATGAAAGGCACTGAGCAATACTTTCCCTGTACTGTTTACTGTGTAATTATAATAGAAGGTGGTTCTACCTTTTGAGTCTGCGAATAAGCTACTGAGTGGTACTTTCCTGCTGGTTAGAGAAATCGAAGGTAAATTTCTTATAAATTTCTTCTATGGGAGGCATGAATTAGTTCAAAGTATCAGGAGTTTCGAACAATTGAGGGTTCGAAAAATCGGGTGTAAAATTACAGTGTTTGACTGTAGCAAATCCAAGGGAAACGTGTCATGGTTCGAAAAATCGGGATTCCACTGTATCATTTCTTTTTTACATTTACTAGGTGAGTGTAGTGTCGCGTGACACAGTTTAACCAATCACAATTCAGCAAACATATTTGATGTATTATACGGGTTGATAGTTTGACAGGTGAGAGCCAATCAGAGCTAGTATTTGCTAATACCCTATGGTTTCCCCAGCTCTTTATAAAGGCCCTAAAGGAACGCCAGTTTACTTATTTCCAAATTCAGTTACAAAGTCAATGTACTTTTCTGTCATTAATCCACAGCTGAAAACAAGATGAGATCTAGAGAGTTACACGCTTTGCAGTATCTGTTATTCTGCGCGTCTCTGTGTGCGGCTCTTTACGTTTTCGTCCTCCTTCCTTATTTGTGGCAATCATCGAAGCCAATACGTCCAAAAGAAAGCAGCACAGAAAGTACAGAAGCATCGTTTCCTTTGGCGACTACTACAAATGATAAGAATCGTACACAGAATTTTACTCCAACGGAACCCAGGCGCAGTTTACTAATCTTTGGCCAAGATCGCACTGGAACAACTTTCATAAGCACTATGTTTGCTAAAGATCCTCAAACATTCACAGTTTACGAGCCGTTGTGGATTACAAAAAGGTGGAGATCACCTGAAGACCGTTTTAATTGCTCTCACTGTGAACTCGACGTCGTAAGTTCCATTATCAGCTGCAACTTCTCACGTTCTCGGGCATCAAAGAAATTCTTAACTTTCGTGCACAAACTATGGACAGGAGCTCTACCTGTAAACATTTTCAAAACGAAAAAGTTTTGCAACATTGAGGTGGAATCAAACAAAAAAGAAAACTGCTCCCAGCTGCTTAGAAATGCGGCATTTGTGGATAATGTTTGCAAGGAAAAGTTCAAACACAGCGTCGTCAAGGTTTCGCCTGTGCGACTTCCACAAGGAGAACTGGCTAATCTGGTTCCGCAAGTTATACTGGAAAATCAGGATATCGATGTGCGGATTTTGCACTTGGTTCGAGATCCCAGAGGGAATATAAACTCACGAATTAACATAAATTGGATGAAAGATTATCCGAGCCCGTCTCTTGCTACAACCACAAGAGAACTATGCAATTCAACTTGGAGAAACTTGAAGCATGCAGAAAAAACGTTGAAACAATTGAATCTCACCCACCGATACAAACTGGTTTTGTACAAGCAGATCGCAGAGGACCCACTTGGCACTGCAAAGGATATTTACCGATTCGCTGGATTTGAAATGCCATTGGAGGTAGAAAAATGGATCACTGAAACCACGGAACCTAGCAAAGATAAACTTGAAGAAGCGCTAAAGAATCCGTATTCCACTGTTAGGAAGGCATCGGGAAATGCTGACAAATGGCAAAATGATGAGTTCTTTGAAAGAAATCGAGTTATTGAAAAGGAATGCAAAACATTGATGGATTTACTGGGTCTTAAAGAGGTTCCTGAACCCGAGAGAGTTACTGATAGAAAATCTAATAAGTAAAGTCAGTAAAATTTCGGTACGCAAGCTTAAGAAAAGGTTTTGCTTGCACATAATGATAGGAAATGGGCTATAATGGCTTTGATTGTCTCCTAATAATTGACTTTTTGTTTCTAATGGATAGTGTCGATAATTTAGTTAAGAAAACAATAAGAAATGACAGAGACCAAAGATTGTTGTCCTTAACGAAAAGGATATTTTGTTTCAAATGTGTTTTTTTTCCATTAAACCTGATAAATCAACCAAAATCAGTCTCAAACGAGTAAGATTTGTCATGATAAACGATTTGAGATATTTTAGTTAAGGTGTTTCGATACAGTTTTTTGGGACCATACTTCACTTTCAAAATCGGCTCTTAGACAGTCTTTATCTTGTCGGATCAACTTGAAGTTGCAGTACTTTTTGGTTTTGGATTGAGCTATAGCGCGGTTTACATTTTGTGAAAATCGATATTTCCATGACAACGATAAACAAAAAACCTCGAAAACACTAAAATTGAAATTTTGCGCGAGGGCCAGACTTCGCTTTGAAAAGCAAACACCAACATCTTAAACTGTGGTGTATGGCAAACAAAATATACAAGAACAAAAAAATCTGTATGTTTGTTTCGAAGTAAATCGCAAAAACATTTTCAACCTTAGTTTTAGCACAGTAATAGTAAATGCACCGAAAAATAATCAATGCTTTAATTTGATGAAATGGCTCGAAAATGCTTTCAAAATGTGTCTGTTACTTAATATTTTACGCCTAGAAAGTTTTGTTGGAACTAGTGTTCGCGATCTCGAGAACGAATTGTTTTTCTAGGATCATTCGTGTAATAATTTTGTGGTAATTTTTGAATTTGAGCGTTTTTGCGAAAATCTTAAGAACTACTCGATGGATTTTTTAAAACATTAAACATGCGTGCTTGACGATGTGTCCAATTTTAGTATCGAGTATTATTAACATTGATTCACTGGAACACTTTTAGATTTAACGCTAAAAAGGACGTATGAACCGACGGAAAAGGTTGCTTTACAAATGCACAGTTGGCAAATAAATGCTAATATATTCAAAGTAATGCGTAATTCACTGCTTCGTGATTTTTATCTGGTTTCTTTGTTCTTTGTTGCACTGTAGATTACAACGAAAAGTAAAAATCACGGAGGAATGCTTTGCGCATTACTTTGAATATATTAGCATTTATTTGCCAAATGAGAATATGTAACGCAAGCTTTTCCGTCGGTTCATACGTCCTTTTAAGCGTTAAATCTAAAAGTGTTCCAGTGAATCAATGTTAATAAGACTCGACACTAAAATTGGACACATCGTCAAGCACGCGTGTTTAATGTTTTAAAAAAAATCCATTGAGCCGTTCTTAAGATTTTCGCAAAAACGCTCAAATTAAAAAATTACCACAAAATTATTACGCGAATGATCTTAGAAGAACAATTCGTTCTCGAGATCGCGAACACCAGTTTCAACAAAACTTTCTAGGTGAAAATAGTAAGTAAAAGACACATTTTGAAAGTATTTTCGAGCCATTTCATCAAAGCATTGATTATTTTTCGGTGCATTTACTATTACTATGCAAAAACTAAGGTTGGAAATGTTTTTGCGATTTACTTCAAAACAAACATACAGAATTTTTTTGGTCTTGTATATTTTGTGTGCCATACACCACAGTTTAAGATGTTGGTATTTGCTTTTCAAAGTGAAATCTGGATCGCAGAAAATTTCAATTTTAGTGTTTCCTAGGTTTCTTGTTTATCGTTGTCATGGAAATATCGATTTTCACAAAATGCATGTAAACCACGCTAAAGTTCAATCCAAAACCAACAAGTATTGCAAATTTCACTTTGATCTGACAAGGAAAGGACTGTCTTAGAGCCGATTCAAAAAGTTAGGTATGGTCCCAATAAAACTGTATCGAAACACCTTAAATGGTCATGGGCGATATTTACTAGTGAAAAATCACCATTTCACGATATTGGTTGCGGTAACCCCAACGCCTTTAGCTACAATTAGTTCTGATAGAGCGGTTTTCAATTGAGTGTCGAAAGCAATTCACGGTTTGCTTTGGTTTTGCTTTACTTCGCTCTGTGATTGGTTAAAAGATCTCGCGCCACTTTCACGACCAATCAGAAGTAAAACTCAAACCAATCGCCACTTGCTCACACGCGTTTTCCCGCGCTTGGAGCCGGTTACATGTATTTGCTTCGAGTTCTGATTGGTTCATTGGGTAACTCGTGTTTGTTGTGATTGGCTGGGGTAATTACTTTGGTTTTGGTTTTACGACACTCATTTGAAAAGCGCTCTAAGTCCTTAGTTACATGGTGTTGGACGTAAAAGTAGGTAGTGTCAAACAAATAAAGCGGTGCGCCATTCATGCGCTATATACTTTGTACTTCATATTACTTTATGAACAAGAAGGTATAATTTAGTCGTCGCATAGGCTATCCAGTTTTGGTGCACGTGTTCCTAATAATTCCAAGCAGGTTTTCCTTTTCGCTTGGAGCGAAAGCACGTTTATAGGCTTTAATAAACCAGTCTAGAGTCTCCCCAATGAAGGTTGTGGTGAAGGAACACGTTATAATGGTATGTTCCATAGAGACGTCTTCATCACAATAAATAGCAATCGCTATCAGGCGATATTTACAGAGCTCGTTTCTGGCAAAAGCGATGCTATGGATAAGTTCTTGGGCCCGTTTCTCCAAACTTCCTATTACTAGTTGTAGAGGTGGGGAAGAGGATACTTTGGGCAATTGCCTGAGAATTAAGCTTGAATGCTCTTCACCCTGGGAGGACAGTCAGTACTCCAAGCGCATTTGGACTTTCTGAATAACTTGGTAGACTTGGAGAGCGAACCCTTGCCCCAAATAGCAAGTAAGTAAGATATAAACAAAGAAGCACTTTTAATTTCACAGGATGTTATTCATTTGATTTTCAGTCATAACTAAAGCTTTGGCTACCTGTGGTAGACTCATGCAAATCCTGAGAACGAAGGCGTCTTACCCAGAAATCGCCGGTGAGATTTTCTTTAAAAGCTCTAACATTTCTTGGACGAAAAAAGGCCAGTTAGACTCAAATGATTTGTACGAGTTGTGGAGATGTCTAATCTCACTGCTGTGGTGTATATATATCTGTACGAATTATTGTACGCGTTCCGCGCATTATTCGAGCGGTTCTAAGAGGAATTGGATAGCGATTTGGGGTTATTCCTTGAGAAACAATCTTGAATGATTTAAAGCTTGAGAGTAATGTCAGAGGTTCAAGTACTTTTGGATTTTCTAATAGCTTGGTTATCCCCAAAAAACTGCGAGAATTTCACGGAAATCAGTGACAATGACTTCTGCCTCCCTTGTGCCCAGTCTCCTCTTAGACTGCTCCTAACTCGGAGAATACTTTTTTTTCGTTATTCTTGGGCAAAGCCGAAGGATAGCCAAAATTTACATCAAAAAATTATAAGTAAAAGTATTACCTGCTTATGCTTGACAGTGAACTTTTCAAAACTTTATACAAATAAACTTAAAGTGCTGATATTGAAATTGCACCAGGTATAGAATGAGCCATTTTCAAGAAAAATGGTTTGACTGCCCACTTTTACACGATTTTCGGGAATAAAAATAAGCAATATGAGAAGTGTATTAGTATATGAGTTTATAGGAGTATAGAAATAAGCCTGAATATGGTTTTCATGTTATTGGTTCACTTTAAAAACGTTTGCGTTCACATGTACTCCCACTGAAAGGATTGCACATTCATAGTCTATTACTATTTTCACAAAATACAAAGGAGAATAGTCAATAAATTTAGCCACGGCACACCATATTTCGATAAGTGAGCTCTCGCTTGTTTATAATGTGTTGTTTTAAGTATAAAAAAAGAACACTTCATTAGTTTTGCCTGCAGTTCAGTCGAAGCCTGAAAACGTCTTCATTATGTATTTTAGTAAACCAATGTGGACGAAACCAGGACATCAATCCACCGTACGGAAAAAGATGGGGGACTGTACATTTTACCACAATTCCTTGCAAACCTAACACAGCCAATACGCTCATAAAAAGCCAATTTTTCTGCATAAATTTTTCCCTGTGCTAGCAACATTCTGTATGCTAGGTTTGAAGTTTTCAGAACTTTTCTTTGCATTTTTATGAGCGTTTTTAGAGTTCTTGTTAGCTAAGAACTATGGGTAAATGTACCAGTCGCCATCTTTTTCGGTACGGTGGATTAAAGAGCATTATGGAGAAAAAACTAAAACAATAGGAAAACAAATACTTAAGGTATGTTTTTCCAGGGTTAGTCTCAATCTGACGTAAAATGTGCACAAATACCAGCAGAAAAGTACTGAATCCCAAATAAACCAATGCATAGAGTTGTGAGCCAGTCATTTTCTCGCTGGTATTTGTGAATATCAGTTACTTCAGATTGAGACTCACCCTCTACAAATGCGGGTCTTGATGAACTCGAAACTGGAATGTCCAGTTTTAGCAGGTAGGGTCTCCATTTTTAAGAACATGTAACTAATTTAGAGCTAATTGTAAAGAAGCTGAAAAAAATTAAAGAACTGGGCAATATTAGTCTCAACTTTTCTCAAAAAAAGTTCTCGCAACAATTAAGTGTAACTAAGGATCTTCGTTTCGCATTTTTCACCTCTTCCGCAAACTGACGCCATTGAAACTGTTGTTTTAGTGTATTAACCCACCCACCCCTCCGTCGACGACAACCATCGTTGTTTTGTTGTTTGGGAATACACGCTATTCTCTTTATTGCACTGGCTAATACACATGCGATTTGTAACTTGTGTGAATCGCGGGAAAACATGCCTACAGTGCCAAGCGCAAAACAAAATGTAACTTGCATAGACCTTTTGCTTTCGCTTTTGATTAGGATAAAGAAGTCCTGTTAGCTCTGATTGGTTAGTTAAGGACGGTGCCTCCTTTTGTTACTGCGCAAACGTTCTGCGCATCTCGGATCTGGGGCCCGTTTCTCGAAAGTCTCGATAACTGGTTGGGCCCGCAGCTCTACTTTAATTAAGATCAGAATCTACAGAACGTTGACCTAATTTTTAGCCCGCATATCAGCCCGACTTGTTTTATCAACTTAGAATTTCATTGCTCAGCTTTCAAAACCAACAAATCTGAGTCTTATAGAAAAGTATATTTTGTTTCAAATGTTTTTTTTCCGATACACCTGAAAAATCAACCAAAATCAGCCTAAACGAGTAAGATTTGCCATGATAAACGATTTTAGATAGTTTAGTTAATAGAAAAGGATATTTTGTTTCAAATGTTTTTTTTTTCGTTACACCTGTTAAATCAAACAAAATCAGTTTCAAACGAGTAAGATTTGTCATGATAAACGATTTTAGATAGTTTAGTTAAATGCAAACATCGCGCACATAAAATAGCTTTCCGGGCCCAAAAAGTAATCGGGACTTTCGAGAAACGGGCCCAGGTCTGAGATATTCGGATTTCTTAAGGAATTTGCCTACTAATGCAACGGTATTTTTGCGCGACTTATATTTTTTATGACTATGTGGGAAAAAGCAGATCTTAGCAAGGGCTATCAGAATCCGAAAAGAAAATTAGAGATAGCCATGCATTTTTCGGAGATAATTGAGGTTAAATTTGGAAAGAAAATGCCATACATTCTTTGTATTTTAAGGCTTTTTTAGAATTATGGGTGCTTTAAGGGAACCTCCACTGATTCATCAAATAGACGTTTAATTGTTGGAAATAAAGTCTATATCTCAATTCTTTAAGTTAACAAGTGAAAAGAAAGTTTTAGTGTACCAATAAGTTAGATATGAATATCACCTATTCACTTTTGAATTGAGTAGCCCCGCAGCTCTTAACAACCTCTAATTTCATTGGACCTTGGTATCACGCAGCTCTATTGTTTTCGGGGCTAGGGTCCATTGTTTTGTTGTTTGGTGTATTGTTTTCTCAGCAAATCAGAGAAGACCTTGTAAGAGCTGCGACATCGCCCTTTGAATTTCCCGTGCGCTGCCATTTTGAATTTTTATGACGTCAAATAGTTGCCACTATTGTTAAAAAGCAACTTTCTGTTGTATGTAACAACAGTGGCAACCATTTGACGTCATCAAAATTCAAAACGGCAGCGCCCGGGAAATTCAAAAACGAAAATAGGTGATACCCATATCTAAATTTTTGGTGCACTAAAACTTTCTTTTCACCTGTTAACTTTAAAAGAATTGAAATTCAGACTTTAAGTCCAACAATTTAACATCAATTTGTTGTAACAGTGGAGGTTCCCTTAAATTATCTCTGAAAAATGTGCAGTGACCAAAATTTTTCTTTTTAGATTCCAATAGGTCTTGCTAAGATCTGCTTTTTCCCCATAGTCAAACCTTTGCAAAAATACCTCTTTATTATATACACAAAAGCGTTTTAGTGGAAAATAGACCACTCGTAAAGTTCATACGAAACTACATCCGGGACTCGAGTGGCGTATTTTCCATATCCTCACAAGTAAGGATATCGATGACGTCATTTCCCGCTTTTACACTGTTGTTTGTGCAAAAATACTCTTGTCTATATAATAAAAAGAAAATTACACGGTGGCTTGGAGATATGAATCTTATTTTCTCGTGGTAAAAAAGCAATAGTTTACTCGCTCGCTGCGCTCTTTCGTAAAATATTGTTTTAACCACTTGAAAATAAAATTCATATCTCCGCGCCAACCTGTGGAGGCATTATGTTACCTAACAATCAGGAGGCCATAATTTTGCAATTTGCGGATGACACTACTATCATCAGCAATAATGCGGATTCTCTTAAATCGTACCTACAAATCATTGAATGGTTTGGAAGTCTCTCCGGACTTAAATTAAATAAAAAGAAAATCAAAGCAATGTGGATTGGAACCATGAAACACAACAAATCTAAGATATTAGAATTTAAAAGTACGAAAGAACCGATCAAAGTCCTAGGAGCTTTTTTATCCTACAACCCAGACAAAAACTTTGAATTAAATTTCCTCAGTAGGTTCAAAGGAATGAAAACAAAACTGAACTTGTGGCTGTCAAGAGATCTCACACTTTATGAAAAATCTTCATTAGCTAAAGCACTAGGAGTATCCCAGTTAATTCATATTGCGTCTATGCTTTCTGTTCCAGAGACGCTCATTAAAAGCGTTCAAACACAGTTATTCTCTTTTTTGTGGAATAGTAAAAAAGATAAACTCTAGAGGCTAGTCATGTAGCAACCACTCGCGAATGGAGGAATTAATTTTATAAATTTTGCAACCATGGTTAAGTCTCTACGTCTAACCTGGATTAGCAGAATATTGAGTGACACCGACGATTTGTGGAAAGCAATCCCAAATTACTTTCTTTCAGAATACGGAGGATTATCTTCCCTTCTCCGCTGTAACTACAACCTTGCTTCCATAAACAATAGCCTGCCTATTTTTTTATCGAGAGTTATTGCAATACTTTGAAGAACTGAAAAGCATGACCCAGATCTTTTCTTATGGTGAATTTATACTTTGGAATAATGAAGCAATAACCATTGAAAATCATTCGTTGTTTTGGAAATCCTGGGTTGAGCGTGGAATTTACTTTATTCAAGATATTCTAAACTCCAGTGGAAACTTCTTGACGCTTGATGAATTCCAAACCAAGTTCCAGATTAAAATAAACTTTTTACAATACTTTCAGTTGATAACAGCTGTACCTTCAGATTTAAAAAAGAAAGCTAAGACTCATGCAGCTCCTACGCGTGATTTACTGGAGACAACTACGATATCCACCATTCCAGGAAAAACTAATTTATATCTATCCGTCATGGGCTGCAAAAATTACTACAAACTTTTTAATGAAAGTTGTATCATTGAACCGACGGGTGTTAAGAAGTGGAAAGATAAATTTCCTAATGATTTTGTAGATTGGAGCAATAAATTCTTACACATCTATCGATCATCAAAAGATAATAAATTGAGACAATTTTCTTTCAAATTACTTCATAGAACAATCGTAACAAAAAAAGAACTCAACAAATTTCGTTTAGTTAATGACGCAGCACATATCACATTTTGTTCAAACCCCGACTCGATTGAACACACCATTTTAGACTGCAATGTTGTAACATCCTTTTATTCCGAAGCATTCTCCTGGTTTAATCAAACTTGTGATACTAACATTTACCTCTCAAATAAACAAATTACCCTCGATGACATAACATATCCCCTGCAACACGATTGTCAGATCCCATAAAATGCAGTTTACATTCATTTGTTTTATATTTGAAGCGTTACATTTGCACCTGCAAAAGTTTTGAAAAGAAACCCGATCTTTTGGAATTCCGGAAAAAATTTTGTTACAGTGTTATCTTGAAAAGTGTACTCGTCGTTAATTATCGGTCCGTTCTCTCACACGCGAAAAGCGCATTATATGGTCATCGTCTCTGAACTTCTCTTTACCTCCAGTCTTATACCTGTAAGTACAATAATGTAAAGCGTATTCCGTCTTTTTGTAATTTGTAATCGAACCAACAGTATAAGATCCTGGCTTAATTGTAATTTGTCTTTCTTTTCCGTTTTTTTTTTTTCTGTTATCAACTGTAATGTAAAGTGTGTTGTTTGTTAAATAAAGTAATTGAAACAAAAAACAAAACAAAAAAACAAAACAAAAATTATCATGCAATAAAATATTCAAACTTAAGAGATGAGCAAAAAAAAAAAATCTTCGCGCCGCCCTGTAATATCCTCTATGTATTGGAAGGCATCATCCTTAACATCATTTTGGAACAGTTAAGACTCCAGAGCCAACGGCGGTCAGATGAAAGATGATCGAGTTCTGTTACCTAGTGTTATTGCCAAGAGACGGATTTAGCGTTCTAAACTTTTTATTCATCCTTTGAAGACGTCTTATTTTTTCCTTTGTGAATAAGTCATAACTTAATTACTCAATATATATTCTTGCTCAAAGCTTATCTTTTCCAACAGCTTAATCAAAGGTTGGCAGATTTCTTCTATGATACGTGTCCGTTCAGGCGGAGATTCGCTCCGCCATTTGTCAATATTAGCTTCAGAATCCCTCACTAAAGAGTATGGTCTTCTGGATTCTTTCATCTCTTCTCTTTTGTCTGGATTTGTCATGTTTGTGATCCAATGTAAAGTTTTCTCAGTCATTTCCAAGCCCGCAAACTTGAAGATTTCTTTAGCAGTATCAAACGGCCGGGCTGCAATGTCCCGATAAAAGACGAGTTTGTATTTGTGTTTGAAAGCTTCGCTCAAAGCTTTACCAACCGCGATGTTTTGAAAGATTACATGGCAATAATCTTGAACTCTCTGCTCAAAGTATGGACTGCCATACTCTGGAAACCATTTCAGTTTTATTCTGGAATTGATACTTGCTCTTGGATCACGAACAACGTGCAATAAGCGAATATCAGCACCGACTGCAGGGTCTATAAGCAGTGGTACAACACTTGACAATGTCCGACCTGGTAAGCGATTAGTGAGTTCCTTCACTACAGTGATATCATACTTACGTTTACATTTATCGATGAATCTTTGAACCAGAATATCTGCGGGATAACATCTCCTTAATCCATTCCGGTATACAACGCAAGCCAAGTTTTCACGGGGTTTAATGAAATAACTTCTCTCGTTTAAATACCAAAATGGCGGAAAGTAGGTCTTTTCCCATAAAGTACTTGGTGTAAATTCGCTCGTGTGAAATGCTTGTAGAACTTGTAACTTCTGAGCGTCTGTAAGGTTGTGATATCGTAAAGGCTCATACACTTCGAAAATCTATGGTGACAAATCAAGACGGAAAGTTGATTACAAAACGCTATACGTCTACGTCGCAACTTAAGTCAGAATGAGCAGTAGCTCTACGTCATTAGTAATTTTACATCATCAGTAAGCTGTAAGTCACCCGCTGGTTTACATCACATGTATTTTTACGTCATTGGGGATTTAATTTTATCGGTAGCTATACGTCATCAGTGGCTCAACATCATCAGTAAGCTCTACGACAGGAGCAGTTTTACGTCATTAGTAGTCTTAGGTCATCAGTAGCTCTAAGTCATCACTAGTTTTACGTCACAGCGGCTCTACGTCATTATTGGTTCTTCGTTCATCAGAGGCTTTACATCATTAGTAAGCTCTACGTCATTAGTAGGTATATGTCATTTTTAGTTCTACGTTATCAGTAGCTCTACGTCATCAGTAGCTCTCTACGTCATCAGTAGTTCTACTTTACCACTAGCTCTACGTCATCACTAGCTCTACGTCATGAGTATTTTATTTCTACACCATCAGTCAGTTTCAAGTAGATCTACGTCGTCGGAGGCGGTACACTATCAATAGCTGTACACCACTAGTAGCAGTTGAATTTTACTCCATTCATTAATAGTAGTACGTCATCAGTAGCTCTACGTCACTGCAGTACGTCACATCCGTGATCCATTCTACAAACAGACTGGCCGTTTTTTTCAGTTACGGTTTGAATTCCGTTCACATTAGGGAGCATTCATAACTCTACTTCATTAATTATAATTGTAAATTGTGCCACAAGCAGCCTGACAAAGTCCCCCACAGAGTGTTGTAAATTATCTCTGAAAAACCCCTGAGGGGTGTGGATAATAAGATATTTGTATTTGTTTCCAATGAACAACTTTTTGGACGTTTTAGCCGGCGCAACGGGAAAATTTCGGGTAATAACTTTTGATAAAAAGGTTTGGGCACATATAACTGTATAACAAGGCAAACTGGCTTCTGTCCTGAATTCATTAGCGCGAGGGAAAGAGGTGCGCCTTTTACATTCTCCTTTAACTCGGAAAAAAGACAATAGAGTTGTTATATGGTATGAAAGTGAGCCCAGTTGTTCAGATTCACTGCTCAGGGGTGTCAAAAGGGGAAAGTGGGGAAGGGGGGGGGGGGTTCGGTAACCTTGGAGCCCCGGAAATTTTGCTGTGGAGCCCGGAGGCCGAAGCCTCCCTCTACTTGGTGCCACGGACAAAAATGAAGATTCCGGCTAAACAGAGACCCGAGGTGAAGCGATGGAGTTCTGGAGCCCCCGGCGCACTTTTCCGTCTTGGAGCCCTGAAGCCTCGCAGTTTGTGGCCCGGAGCTGTGGAGCCTTAAGACCCCGTGTGTCCTTCGTCGAAAAGGAAGGAGCAGGAATTGAATTCAGTACCGGAAATGCCCAAAATTAGCGCATGTGTTAGAACCCTCGCTGTTATTCAACGATAACGCACAATGCCCATGGATAGCTGAATTTTATGTGATATTATTTGTTGAAATTACTTCATTTTGTCGACTGCAGTCATTAAAGGGACATGGTTGTTTACCATTTACGTGGGGAAACTGGTTGGTCTACGGTCAGCGCAAATGGTAAACAAAACCACCCGAGTGGCTAATTCCGTTCGATATTGGCGTAGGGCTGCAACGATACACCGATGCATCGGTGATGCACGATATTGTTTTCCAACGATACGAATATCGATATTTAATTACGATTTCGCGATATTACGATACCATAAAATATGCTACATCAACAAATTTGGGAAATTCCTGTCTTTAGTATTCCTTACCCGAGCTCTACATCTCAGCCCTTGTAAGGCGACTTGATGTTGTGTTATCACTGTGTTAAATTTATTAGGCGGCCGACATGCGAACGTGCACGTCGTGCCGACTAGTAAAATGGATGTTTTTTGTTTCTCGTTTTTGTCGTCGTCGTCCTAAGACTTCTTCTAAGTCTTCCTCTTGGGATTGCGCAGCCTCTGAACAATGCCTTTCTGTTATAATGACGCAAACAGATAGATTTTATCAGGTTTGAAATCCAACCTCTCAAATACCAGACATTCTCTAAACAATAACATGACCTTTACTGAAGATCTTCGTTATTAATTTGAATTTTCATTCTACGATCGCAGAAAACTTCAGACTAGTATTGACGAAATACACTAGAAATGCTGCAGACGTGTTTATAAATCGTGTTTTTAAAGGGAATACCGTGACAGATCGTGACGGTGCGCCATATCGGACGTCCATAAGCACGCAGTTCACAGTTCGTCGTAAGCCTAAGTGTACCAGGGTTGCAACATAGCCAAAATATTCCATCACACTTTCACGGTTTTCGTCACGCAGGTTCACATGCTGTCTCCTTTAATAGTGGGGGAAGAGGGGATGCCGTTGAGTCACCATGGGCCGCCTGTAAGTTCTTCAGAATACCCAAAATATCTTTGTTCGATAGTGTCACAGCAGTAGTCAAAATATTACTTCAAATAGTCACTGTTTTGGTCACACAGATTCACGTGCTGGTCAGCACTGGAAGTGCAAATTGTCCATAACGGGTCACCGGAAACCAAGAACTACTAATTTTTTTGACCTTTTTTTTCCTTAGGTAAAGGGGAGGGGGGGATGGGGTGAGAGACTATCGGCCGCCTGTAGATTCTTCAGAATTTCTTGTTACTATGGAAATAAATTATTTAAAAGTAGTGTTGGTAACTAGTTTTGTCGCACATAGTAATGTATTGCATCGTGTATCGTATCGCGGCCCTTGCATGGAGATATGTATCGTATCGTGCAACTGCCTACAATTTACAGAGACAGTCTGGTACTAGTTTGACTATCGGCGTAGGGCCTGGAACTGGATGGCCAGGATGGAAATGGATAACAACTTGGAAACATTTGGCCAACTTTAAGTTCCACGGTTGTCTTACTGTATAACAATCGTTAAAAACTTCTTATGGCTTGCTCTGCCTATGAGGGAGGGGGGGACAGGGGGGTTTGACCCTCCCGCTTCCCGTACCCTTTGATCCCGGTTCTCGCCCTGTATTTTTTGGCTCCCGCCCCTTTGCCTTTTTTCGATTGCGAAATATTGCGCAATGTTGCATAATTTTTCCCTTTTTCTCCCGCTTCCCACCACCTTGGGAATCCCGCTTCCCGCCCCCTCTTCTCCCGCCTCCCGTACACCTCCCGCCCCCTTTCCTCCCGGTCTCCCGTCCCCCTGTCCCCCCCCCCCCACTATGAGAATCAACGTGATATCTTTCTCGTCTCTCTTCGTATTAAAGGAGCATTTTGAGTATGAACAGTTTTAATAGGACAGTTTTGACAAAACAGCAGAAAAAGCCACGTCAGAACACGTACTCTTTAGACTACACTTTTTTTTTATAGAAGAACGTCTAATTTTGCGATTGAGGCTGAAACGAGAGTGGATTTTCTTATTTATTTATTTATTTATTTATTTATTTATTTATTTATGTTTTGAACCTGAAACGTTCTTGAAACGTTCTTTTGGAACCATGGACGTTTCAAATGTAATGACTTATTATCAGTTTCCCTTTTCACTGTTGTTGTTGTTTTTTCGGCGAATTCACTTTATTGCTCTTCCACAGTTGAGAATTATTTTACAAGAAGATAACAGCCTGACCTCAACAAACTTCACTTTAAAGCTGTTATATATATACGTATCTGCTATATTTAGACAAAGAAAATGTAACTTGATACACGTTCATGCTGTTGCTACGTGTTTTTAGGTCGATGAAAAAAAGGTTCAGAACTGAATAAAAATGTTTTATCTCTTAGTCTCAGGTTGGGTACGTTCTTAGGATGTTCTTAGCATCTGGGTCATTTTCAACCTCAGTGTAGTCGGCCGCGTGTTGAGAGTCCGTGTTCTATGAAATATTCAGCTTCGCTTCACCTCTTTGATAACAAGGCTTCGTCGTTTTATTCAGTGTCAATTGAGGTTTGTTTTTAGGGAAACGCTCTTACTTTTTTTGAAAACCTTATACCAATGAAAATCCCTAAGAGAAAACATAAATTTTTCTTACTATAAAGTAAAATTTTGAAACCATTTTGACATATTCCAGACTTGTTTTCACAAGATAAAATACCAAGCAGTTTTCAGCAGATAATCCGAGTATAGGTTATAGCCGGCATAACATGTCATGGTGCTTTTCCGATATTTTCTTCTTGTAGTTTATTAAATGATAGCAGATGACGTCCTTTAAAAAACCTTCCACTAACACATTTATCAGTGCGGTAACTGAAGCTGAAGTCTCTTACATTCGACCACCATGGGGAACAAGAACTTAATAGTGCCTCTTAAATACAAAACATGGTCGCTTACTGCTCAATCACACACAGTTCTCAAAAAAATTCAGTGTTTGATTGAGAACTGAGTCGAACGGATTTTAAAGATGGTCACTGGAGAGAGATAATCACCGCATTTGAACTCTTCCAAAATCGTAAGCAATTAACGGCAGGATTTTTACATGTTTTGAACTTACCCGCTCTCCGTTTGCAAGCATCTTGGACACAAAACTAGTTCCCGATCGTCCTCGTCCGATAATTAGCAAACTCCTTCTTTTCGGCACAAAAGTTAAAGGCGAGACGTCTTCGGCAATCGTGTACTTTGAAAGCAAAGTTTTTCGCAGTGGAAGATGGATATGGAAAGAGAAAACCAGGGCAACTAACACTGCTATAACTGTAGCAATAGCGAAGTAATTGCGGTATTCTAATCGCTTCGGCATTTTGCCGGTCCTAATCCAAAATATTTAACTGACGAAATCGTCTTCGCGTTATACTCTATGTGTTCGACCTTTGCTCTAAGACGGGATTTACTCTGATTTATGTCACTTACGCCTGCGAAACGATAAAAGTGTTGACAAAGAATCATTGAAATCATTTTAAAAGCCTAATTTGGCAGGAAATTAATTTTAAAAGGCATGTTTGTGTTTCCTTTGCTCTCTAAATTAACATGTTACAAAGTGCACGCCCAGAATTTTTCACGCGCTGTTATGAAACTGGTTGTTCATCAACGGAAAAAAGCCAAACAAGTATCAGATAATCGCAATTTCGGCTATGAAAAAATGAAGCCGCAAGCTGAAGAGCCGGATGTTGTTTTTTGTTACCAAAATAAGTTAGAGAAAATTTGATATTTTATTCAAGTAATTGTGCGCAACTTTGGCTGCCAAATCAAGGTGGAAGTTTGAAGTAGCCTGGCTGCAGGGATAAGATAAAAAAATTTCGACTGTAAAAATCAAATCAGTTAACTGCAACGTGTCATTTAAAATTAAACTGAACAATATTATGGCAACGGGAAATTTTCAATTTGGGACCGGTGCCGAAATATTCAAAATTAATTACTCTTTTGTAGTATTGTGAAAGGTTTGTTAGTTATCTAGGAATCAGTTGGGCACTACATTGAACTGAGTTTCAGGAGAAAAAGAAAGGAGAATTTGAAACTGACTGGCACACCACTTATAGTTTGGGCACCAAATAAGTTAGAGAAAAGTGTACGTTATTCAAAAAACTGAGCAATACATTGAATGGATAACAGATAGAAGTCACCAAAAATAAGTTTCAGAAAATCTATTAGATGTTATTCAAATAATTGGACAAAACAATGAATTGAATTTTGAGGAGAAAAGTGACTGATAATTGATTTTGTTCTATTTTAATCGAGAACCCCTGAACAAATACTATTCCACCAAGTTGTAATTTTTATCCGTGCTTAACCTGCGATCAGGCCGAATTTTAGCATCGCTCTCATATTCTTTTACGTGCCTTGCTCGCTAAAATAGGGCCTGATACAATCTCTCACAAGAGTTCGTGCACGGCGGCCAAATTTTGGCCGCGGGAATCTCGCAATCTGATTGGTCCTTTAACAATAGAGCTGTCAACGGAAGTAAATTGTCTGCGAGACTTGCTCACAAATTTCGATCCGACCGCCATCGCCAAGGAACAAGTCTGCCGAAGTAAATGTGTCGCTCAAAGATTTTCTCGTCGTTCTAGGAGAATTGTCATCATTTCTTTCTCTCCTGAGAATGGCGTCCGGTTTGACGCAAGCTGTCTCTCACTCGGGACAGAGAAGTAAAGCAACAGTAAAGTACGTATCCCGTTTTATCGCATCGTGTCTCGAAATTTTCATTTGAAGGCTTTCACCTAGTATTGAAAATATAAGCAGAGTAGTCAGAGTAGTGGTTGTTTCCGTGTTTTACGAAACAAAACGAACAGCAGAGGGACTAGTATCTTTCGCTAAGAGTGAACAAGTCAACCGATAATTCGGTAAACTTAACGGTAAACTGATGTTTAGCGAGAGCCACACTCAGCGAGATGCTGTATTTATTTTTGATCGTGTCTAAAAGTACACACGAGTGACCACGAGTGACCACGAGTAGACCACGAGTGACCACGAGTGACTACGAGTGACTACCACGAGTAAACGTCTGCCAACTATCTTGATCAAGATAGTTGGCAGACGTCATCATTACATCATTTTATCAAGTTATTAACGTTTCAGACGTTTAGCCTCGAATAGATCGTTTCTGGAGACTTACTAAAATGCAAAGAATTCATTCACTCGTGGTCAATTCCATGACCAGGTAGCCTGCGTGCAAACGTCTCCTATTTCCTTCCACCTGCGGAAAAGAGACGCCTGCGAAACGGCGTCGCTAATCGTGTTCCAGTATCCTGCTGTTCGGGTTTTAAATTTCGCATAAATTATGATAACACAGTTTTGCTTTCTGTGCCAGAATCGTTTCCCTCTGATCGCTCCATGATCGGAGGTCGAACAGGACTAAGAGGAGGAATCTGAATTTTTCTCACAGAAGCATTGTGAACGGCTTTCACAGGAGTTGACGTAACCAGCGAACTGAGATCGTTCGACGAACGATCTACCGACTTCTCCAAAATAATTCGCTTCTCGGGAGAAGCCGAAGTTCCTACATGTTCCTACGCTGTCCTTTCCTAGTGTCTCGATCCTTTTTTTTTTACTGTAAGTCCTACCTTGAAAGCTTTGGAACTATAATCGCTAAAAAGTTCGTCCTCGATTTTTCTCACGTTGGCGTCAAGACCTCTCCGCTTTCGCAACTTTCCCACACGATCTACAAATATATGGCGATGTTTCGTGTACGATGAACTGAGGAGAAAGGATTTCTTCCTGAACTTTAAATTCACTGCGACTTTTCACAAGGTTTCTGTTGTTGTTTTTCAGAATAGTCGAGAAACACAACACACAATCGGATATGTTTTGATCAATGGAGAACCCCGCTAAATGTAGATCGCATACATTATCTCGGGCATTTCACGACGATTGCCAATCAGAGTTGTTTCTAACAGTGGCTATTGTCAAACAACCAATAAAAGCACTTTCCACGAATTCCTGAAAAACAGCAGGATACTGGAACACGATCAGCGACGCCGTTTCGCAGACGTCCCTTTTCCGCGGGTGGAAGGAAATAGAAGACGTCTGCACGCAGGCTATGACCAGGTGATGACCACAAGTGAATGAAAGGAAGGAGTAATTTGCTTAGATTTGTTCAAAAATATCATTAAAACGTAATCATAATTTTAAAAACGAAATATCTGTTCCATTTTCATTATTGCTACAAAAAAAACCAGGAAGTCGACGAAACGATAGGTTTTTGTATAGTTATATTAAAAAAAAATAACTAAATAAGGTAAAGGTAAGGTTAAGTCGCACACGAGTCAAGAGGGCCAACACGACCAGAGCTTATCCCGGTTTCTGTAGCACGAAGCAACTGAGAGTATTATTGCTACTCCCTCCTGGGTGGAGAGAGACAATGTGGAGCAAAGTTTCTTGTCTAAGGAAACAACACGATGGCAGGGACTGGGCGTCGAACCACTGACCTTCAGATCTGAAGTCCAACGCGCTAACCACTACACCACTGCGCCCCCACGCAAAAATAAAATAAAGGCCATATTTAATTGAAAAACAAACAAACGAACACATTGCCATTGGCAACCTATTTTTTCTCAGATCGGGAAAATAAAGCCTTGCCAAATGCTGGTCTCTCAATTTCTCGAAGATGAGTCTTTGAGAAAAATAGATAAGCAAAAATTTGTGTCATAAATAAATATTCGCACCATAACAGCGAATACAAAAGGGACCGCTTGTTGAGATAAGAACTAATAGTCTTCTAAGTCTCGGTATAACTACCTTTGTGAAATTTCCCACGCCACGAAATTGACCAAATTTTGTCACGTGTTTCTTCATAACCGCCGCTGATCGTAGATCGTAGATAGTACGTTGTAGAAAGACTCACGTATGCCCAGCAGTTTACAATCAGCTCCTTTGACTTTGGACTCAACACTGTGTAACTCTTAATGGGGGAGACCGGGAGAAAAGGGGGCGGGGGGTGTACAGGAGTCGGGAGAAGAGGGGGCGGGAAGCGGGATTCCCAAGGTGGCGGGAAGCGGGAGAAAAAGGGGAAAATTACGTAGCATTGCGCAATATTTTGCAATCGAAAAAATACAAAGGGGCGGGAGCCAACAAATACAGGGCGGGAAGCGGGAGGTTTAAACCCCCCTGCCCCCCCACCCCCCCTTAATGGTCATTATGGTTGACGGGTGTAGTTTATTAAATAGGTTGTAAAGTAAAAAGACCTCTTCTGATGGTGTTCAAATTGGCTTGGACGCTAGAATGCTTTAAGGGCTTTTCGTGTTACGTAATGCAATGCAATCTAAACGAGTTCGCGAGTAACATAAATCGAACAAGATTTTTAAAATACAAAATTCTAACTGGTTTTCTCTAAATCTTTTCACTTTTGACTCTACTAAAATCTTGTAAAGAATTAAATGATTGGCATCATTATATTCCTAACAGTCACGACCAATTTCTCACTTTTTTGTCCAAAGGTGTGTTTAACAGTGTCTAAGGCTAGTCACTCGAGAGTCAGTTTGGTTTCTATAGAGTTCAGTTTGATAAATTTGCTAGTTTCCAGTTAATTATAGGCGGGATAATCTCATCGTCGGCCTAGTTGTTTACATTTGTCATTCTACCAGTATGCTTTTAGCGTCGTGCGGGATTTGCGCGACTTGCAAACGATTTGGACGTACTCACAGCTACATTATTGGCTTTGCAAAGTTATTAATAATATTCAAAGAAATCTATGATAAATAATTTCTTTGATTTCCTCTTTCTAGACTATTGCAGTTAACATAGTGGTTTGATTGTATTATTTTGCTGATAAGAGAAATTTATAGCGTAAACCACTATAATCGTTTAACAGTTAAACGAATTATGTCATATTACAGGGGAAATTGGGATCTCACATATAAGAATCATAAAGCATTAAAGATTGTCGAAATTGTCATTCACTACCTGTCAATTCCGTGGTTTTCTCCAGGCTTGGTTTTTGGGACTCCGGGTAGAAAAGAGGGAGGGAGATGTGCGACAGGCGGAAAAAAGGGCGGGAAGAAAAAGTTAAGAAAAGTGGCGGGAACCGAGATTAAAGGAGGGTGCGGGTGGCGGGAAGTTTTTATCCCCCATCCCCCCTCCCTGTCCGTCCCCTAGCCTCTCCCCCATTCAGTCAGAAATGGCAAAAATGTCAAATCCAGGTATTAAGATCTCAAGAAACGGTCAGTTTGCCGTGAAATAGTGATTATTTGATAAAATGATGTAATGATGACGTCATCATAACAGCAGCAAAATATTTTGATGCATTCTCACTCGTGGTCACTCGTGGTCACTCGTGGTCTTCTCGTGGTCGCTCGTGGTCATTCGCGGTCACTCGTGGTCACTTGTGTGTACTTTTAGACACGATCTTTATTTTTACCTAAGTAATAAAGACTTTCAGTTTATTCATTCAGTGTTACTGATGTCGTTTTGTTGATCTCTGACATTGAGATCAAAGGATCTGACTACGTTTATAATAAATGTTCTTCGTTTTAAAATTCGCTGCTGTTTAGAGATGAAATTCGCTGATAATCTCAAATATTTATCACTTCTGGAATTAAATTAAATTACACAACACTCGTTTGTTTATAAGCGGTTTTATTGATATCTTTATTCTAAAGAGTGAAACTGAAGGTATTTCTCTTAATTTCCCAAGGTATTTTACGTAGAAAATCGGTGACAAATGCGTAGAGAATATTTCCGGATACCACCTGAAATGTATATATGAGAAAGGATTCAAACATGCAGCATACAGTGGAACCCGATATAACGATGTACCAAGGGACTGGTAAAATAACATCGTTATATCGGGGTATCGTTATAAACGAATCCCCGATATAACGATATTGGAGAAAAACAATAAGCACTTAATGACTGGCCCCGAGGGAAACAGTGAGTTTTGTTTCCCCGAGACCCTCAATGTTGCCTCGGGGAACATTGAGGGTCGAGGGGAAACAAAACTCACTGTTTCCCGTGGTGTCAGTAGTTAAGTGTTTTGTTATACCTCCCAACTCAAAAATAAAACAAATTAAACTCTTACATACGTGAGCATCGAGTTGTGATCCGTCTTGTTTAGTTCTTCAAAGCTTTGTTGTAAGTTTTGTTCCTTGCAGAATCCTTTTCAGGTTTTAACAGCATTTTGTGTTGCTTTGTTTGTGGATTTTTATCCCGTATCAATTGTTCTCTTTCTTCTTCTGTTGGGACTTGAAAGCGTTTCGCAGCCATGACTGAGAAAAAATTAATTTCTTGACGCGGCTGGACACAAATTTGCAGCAGTTTCAAGGCGCACGACCTGATCACGTGCGAGTCGAAAGTTCAAGTTGCTGTTTCCCTAGGGAGTTAGACTGTTTTGACCCATGGCACGTGATACGTTCTTGTCCAATCAAAAAAGGCTTTTGAGTTGGGAGGTATAACAATCACAATTATCGTTATATCGGGGTATGGGTGATAAATATTTTTTTTAATGCACAATTAATATATATACCTACTGTATGACTTTTATCTTTATGTATATATCGTTTTATTTAAGCTGATTGTAATATTTATAATTGAAATTGATCATATGTATATAAAAATTCTTATTCTTAGGATTTTGAACAAAACTAGCTTAACAAGGCACCAGCATAAAGGAAAATACGCTTAAACTGTTGACAGATACATTAAAGTCAAAAAAGGAAACGTCTTGGGTTGGTTGAAGTGTCTGCCATTCCTTTCCGGTCGTGTGATGATGGATTTTATCGTTATAGCGGGGTTAATTTTACGTTTGGGCTGCTAGATTGTGATCGTTATATCGGGCATATCGTTATACCGTGGATCGTTAAATCAGGGTTTTCTTCAATACATTTTACTGTAATATTGGCCGGGCTGAAAAATGTTAAACGTTATATCGGGAATATCGTTATATCGAAGATCGTTCTATCGGGAATATCGTTATATCGAAGATCGTTCTATCGGGAATATCGTTATATCGAAGATCGTTCTATCGGGAATATCGTTATATCGAAGATCGTTATGTCGGGGTTCCACTGTACAATGGTCTTGATTTCAACGCCTTTGTAATCTTTGTTTTGGCATGTGGAGATGTGTTTCTTTACGGAGGAGTTTTCACTATTGAGATGTTCTCTTACACGATCGTGGATGAAACGTTGCTCCCGATGTAGTGTTGATTGCAATTGTTACAGGTGATCTGGTAAACGGCATTCCTGAGAAGGCACAATTTGGTTTTGGAGGTGGGGGCAGTTGTTCCTGGTGCATATACGCTCCGTGATGTTGTGCGAGAGAGTCAGCTCTTCTGAGCGTGTATGATTTGTGCGCAACACGTACCGGTATGCCCTCCTTTCGGAAAATGTTAGTGATCTTGTGGCTTAGACGTTCGCAGATATATGGAATCTTGAGGTATGACCAATCCACTTTGGGAGGTGGGGAGTTTCTTTGATGGCTTTGGGGGTGCTTTGTTTGCTCTGTACTGTCTTCCGGATATCCATTTATGCGGAGGATGTCGTCAAACACGTTTCGGTGCTTTATGGATGTTTGTGTGGAGCATCTATCTTCGATACGTTTCCACTCATTGCGAATGAAGTTGATCTTTGATTTCTTGGGTATGGCTGATTGGTGGTGTACGAATAGTGGTTTCTTGGCTGCTTTTTTTGTAAAACTTGAAGGAGCTTCTGCCGTCTTTGGAGATGGTGGATTTGAAATCGAGTAGTGACAGTGAGAGGCCATTGGGTGTTTTTCCAGTTTCTCGATTTCAAACTTCAGTTTGGGGTGTAGGCTGTTCATTGTGTGGTGGAATCGGTCTGCCATCTCTTCACCGGTAGTTTGGAGACAAATGTCGTCAACATATAGGGGCTTATGTGTGAAGAGAGGGCGATGGTCTCTAGTGTGTCCATGAATAGGATGGCTAGAATGCCTGAGATGCTGGAACCCATAGGTAGGCCTTCTTTTTGGCGGAAAACTTGACGATTAAAGGAGAAGTACATGTTGTTTAGCATAAGTGTGAGGAGATCTGTTATGTCTTGTTTGGAGAGGTGTAGTATTGGGTTCTGAATTCTTTCAATAGCATTGGTAATGGCTTCCTGTATGGGTATTGAAATATACAGGGACACCACATCGAGGCTGCATGGATATGGTAGCGTTTTGTTGGTGGTGAAATCTCCGGCTTGGATACACTTGATGAGCTCGAGGCTGTTTTCTAGATGTGCTGGGACGTTCTTCAGCATCGGTTTAAGGGTGTTGCTGGGCAACCATGCGATGCGTTGGGTTGGTCCATTGATGTTAGATACGATGGGTCGTGTTTTAATATCCGGGCCGCTTTTGTGGGTCTTGATGAGATGGTAGAACCTGGGTGTTCGATTGGTGTTTGAGGCGAGAAAACTTGCTCTGACAAAAGGGGGGAACTTGTTCTGTAGGCAGATGTTTTTCCAAGTTGAGTTGACTTTGTTCTCAACTGTCTTGGCTGACCTGCGCGGTACCTTTTGATAGGTGTTTGAGTCGCTGAGGTGATCTAGGGCCACTTGTGCGTATGTGTCTTGCAGTATTACGCAGAACTCTGTGTCTTTATCGCTGGGGAGGCATACATAGCTCTTTTCTTTGAGACCTTCGATTGTTTCCTTGTCTGTGTGGCTGATCTTGGACCACTTCTGTTACGGTTTTAGTGTCTTAAGTGTGGCTTGGAGTTTGTGGTGGATCCTCTGGAGCTTGTTTTCGAGTTCGTCTTTGGATTCGGGTCTGTCAGATTTTTCGGGTTTGTGGATAGGTGAGGAAGTCTGAAGGTTGAGGGTTTGATTCTCGCAAGTGTTTCCACTGTATTTGATTGGCTAGTCTGTAAAATGCTATGTTGATTACCGTGATCGTGCGTTCGTTTATGCCAGGGGAGAGACTGAACTTGGGGCCTTTAGATTGAAGATCGATTTCTAGGGTGTTGAGGTTTCGTGTGAGGTCGGTGACCAGGTTGGCTGAGGGGCTTGCGTTGTTTGTATCAGTGCTATTGGAGTTGTTCTTGGGTTCGATAGCTGTATTTGTTTGGGCAGGCGAGTTATGTAGGCTGTTACTCCCTGGTGTGTTGGCGCTGTTGTGGTTCTTGAGATTGTCTAGCAGCTTTAGGAATTCTCTGTTGTGTAGATTGCTGGCGGTATTGTATGCCAAGTATTTTTGGGAGCGGATCTTAGATGCTACGTCAGGTTTGAAGACTGATGTTATCCTTTCATCAAGTTGTCGTTGTTCTTGTTGTTTATAAATGGCGATAATTTTCCCGGAGTGCCCTTTTGTTTTCGTTTAGGACGAAGCGTTTCGTTCTCTGTTTGGATTTCTCAGTGATGGATCCGATTCCATAATCGTACGGTAGTCTACACCTATTTGAAGCATTTTATATAAGGAAATACAAACCTACCCTCAACTCCCCAGAGGAATGCAGCGAATTTGCGGACCTTTTGTTCTAGTGACTATCTTAACACATCTGGATTGACCCTTTGTACAATGACACTCGCTCATTAGACCATGTTATTCCTTTCCATATTTGTACCTATTGTTTTATACATTTTACATACTTGCCGCATTCTTACGCTTTTTTCACACCTTACTTTACATTTATATATAGGCCTACGCGGAATATTTTTCTTATCCCTGATGACGCCGTTGATCGGCGAAAGCTTGGATTTTAGATTTTAATTTTTTACGAAGTTAGGCCTCATTTGAACTTTTAATTATAATTGAAAATGCTATTGAAGGACAACATTCAATAATTACGACCAGTTTTGAATTTCTTTGTTTTATAGTTTTGTTCAAAGTTAGCCAAAATCCACAACAGCGGCAGCACTACTTGTGTTGAATGCACCACAACCATGCACTTATATCTTTTGTTTACGCCTAGTTCACACACAACGTACAGTTTCACTTCTACTGGCTAGTTGCTCCAGGCCAACACGTACAAAACGTATTTATATTTATTCTACGATACCAAGCGTACAGTAGAAAACCTGTTGTGACGGTCAAGTAAAAAACGCCAACAAAAAACATATGACAAAAAGAATTTTTCGGCCTTACAACCATTTTCTTTTATTAACCACAGTTGTGGTTCCCTGGAGGGCTTACACTGCAATTGTTCTTTAAGCTCTTGGATAATACTGAATTAAAAACAGCGCCTACCGTTGAAGGGTTTAATGCCAAATCGACAATTCGTATGTTTTGTTTCAGTGAGCATGAATAATATAATTATTAAAAGACAAACAGCATGGAACCAGGTAGCTTTAGCAAAATGTAACTGAGGTCCGGCTATTTCATTCATCAGAAACATTGGATAAAAGTGATGACGCCGAGGCGCTGCCAAAAGCGCCGTTTCCTAGCGGTCGTCTTTCTTATTTTTGCTGTATTTGTTCTGTTTTTCTTCGTCAACAATACAGGACATCGTTCGCCCACGTTTGTAAAGACACGAAAGAGTTTGCTTATAATCGGACAAGGACGATCAGGGACAAGCTTTGTGTCGAAGATATTTGCCAGCGGAGAGGAGGTAGGTTGACGGAGTTTGTCCAGGGACCACCCTTGGCCAAAGGGAGTTGCAAGAAGACGCAAGTAGCAAACTTCCACCAACATGCCGCTCTGCAATTTCCGTTGAGCCAGGGCTTAGGTGTAATTGCAAGGATTTCATAAGCTCAAATTCGCATGTAATTAAGTTGGAGCAGGTTTTTTAATCGTCTAATCACCCAACGCAAGTTGACCCATGTTGTTGTCATTTTGTCTTGTTTCGTTTCGTTTGGCCGCCAAGGCTGCACCGTGGGATGACTTTTCAAACTGCGTCTAACTTTGGTCTCTTTGCGTGTTCATTTGGCCAACCATCGCAAGTCCGTGCACGCAAGCTGGCATTCCAAACCTTGGCGAAAACCCGCGACTCCGTTTGGTCTGGGCTCTAGCAGGCCCGTAGCAGGGGGAAGGGCAGGGGGGGGCTCGAGCCCCCCCCCAGAATTTTTTGAAGTCCAGAAACATTACAATTAAGGCCTCGGGTGAGAAACTAAGGGGCCGATTACATGAGGCGGGCTGGCCCGGTTAGCCGGGCTGGCTCAGTTTGCCGAGATGACTGTTCAGCCCGGTATTTAAATCTAGAAGCTGTCGAGTGAAAAGATGGCTTCCTCAAAGAGAATGAATCGAGTGATTTTACTCTTGCTAATCCATAATTTTGGTGTATTATTTTCAGTTTTATGTAGCTTTATGGTCTGATAAGTCTTTATGTGTTATATAGAAAGAGAAATGTTGACCTTCTGGTGATCCATTTTGCTCTGAAGCGAAATTTAGTGGCGAAAAAGTGTTGGCCCGGCAATCGCGATTACATGGTAAATTTTCAGCCCGTCTAGCCGGGATCCCGGCATCGCGATACGGGGATCCCACCTGGCCGGGCTGAGATTTTTCCATGTAATGGCGAAGTTGATTTTTAGTGTGTTTCACGGACGTGCTGAGATCTCAGAAAAGCGAGCCAGCCCGGCTAACCGGGCCAGCCCGCCTCATGTAATCGGCCCCTAAGTCATCAGTATTTATTTATTTAAAGTGTATGCACGAAGTGCGACGAATGATAGCGACATTGCGCGAAATATTCATGAATAGGGTCTTCAGTAAAACTTTCAGTTTCTGAATCAATAATTGCACGTGCGTTAAATCGTGTGCTACGGAGTTGTGACTTTAAAGCATTTTTAAATAAAAAATTGTCGAAGTCCAGCTTTTTTACGTTCAAACGTTAATAGAAGCTTTTTAGAAGTTTTCCAACAAAACAAAACAAAAACTACAATAATACTCCTTATAGCTAACATAGAGCTTGGGAAACGCTTATAATCTTCAATCCAAAAATTTTCGATCTCTAAATTGCAACGTATTGTTCTTTCCTGGACAGTGAACAATAGGTGCTAGAATTTCATTTCCATAATTAGCATAATCTTCGTGTTTATTCCGTAAGTCCTCGGAAGCCCTAAAACCACCAATTTTGTGTCCAAGAATACAGCGCAGATATAGAATTTCCTGAACAGACACAACAGGCAGACAAACTAGGTTTATTGTAGATTGTCACAACAGAAGCGATTTTTTCAAACAGGCTTTTAAACAAAATATTGAAGGCTTCAAATTTAAACAAGGACGATTTTACTCATTTAAAAGCTTACAGCTTTCAAATGAATGGAACTACAAATCCTATAATCGGCTTCTGTTGTGACACAATAGAGGTTTTAACTGGTCAATGAGTGGTAAAATCAAGAAGTGTCGTCTTCTCCACGAGGAGAAAACTTGGACACGGAGTCGCGTTTTACAAAATCTTTACTTTTGGAGCTAATAGCATCGCAAATAAGCGCAATCTATCGAACCAAAAACAACCTTGTTACACTTCCACCATTGCCCAAGCTCTCTGTTAAGTTTCAATGGAATCGGCTCCCAAACTTTCAAGGATAACGTTTTTTAGCGTAACACCTCCACCAAAATTTTGCCTTATAAATTTATTCATGAGCAACTTGTCACCCGCGGCCTTAATGTGCCAAAGAATATGTTATTAAAACAAGTTAATGTGAAACAATCAGTCTTGAATGCTGATGCTAAAAGTGCCTTTTATATTTTCACAACCTTTAACAGGGTTCGACATCTGTTGAGTTGAGTCACAAGCCGCCGGGCAAGTGGCTTCAAAAATCTACTAGTCCACCCCGCACATTTCAGTCGCCCAGGGTCCTTTATACCAATGTCTTTCTTTCCCATATCACCTTGACCCTCGCAAACTTATTACCTTTAATAGCTAAGTGACTGCTGTGTATTTGCTGCAAGCTTTAGGCCCATTGTTGTAAAACAAGTCTAAAGAACAAAATTACATTTATCTCACCAATCGAGTGACAAACGTTACGTAAACGTTAACGATAGTTAGGTAAAACAGGTCCGAAATTCGTAGCCTAGATGCCTTAATGTTTGAATTTTAAAAAAACCTTTGTAGCTTTAAGGATACTGTTTTAAAACTGATGCTATAAGTCTGGTGGATGTTGCCAACAACTTTGTCGGCGAAAAAGCAAACAAGAAGCAGCTTTTTCGCAAATTTTCAACAAACGACGTCCCATGCCAATAAAGGTGTCCTTTTCGACTAAACCGACACACTGTGGCATTGTGAACAGTGTTAGTATCTATTTGACATGAATTTTTGGATGCCTTATGAACTATTTGTTAATGTCTGTATTCTGACGGGAGGGGGTTGGCTTTGACTAAGCCAACTTACTCGCCCCCCCCCCCCCCCCAGTTATTACAGCCTTGCTACGGGCCTGTTGACAGAGCTTGGACTTGTGATGGACTTGTGATTTCGGACAGGAAATTATGCAACGCTAATATATGAGAAGCAAGGGTAGACAATGAATTCGAGTGTTCCATACGTTTTAAGTGTTCCAAGCGAAAATAGGAGGCCTCTATGCGAGGGTCGCATGTCCCAAAGGACACCGTCTAACCTATATTAGAATATGGCCATACCCACTAAAAGTTTCAACTTTTATGTGTAGATTCCATTCTTGACTGCATTTCAGTTTTTCCTTCACACTAGAATCACATTACCTTGTTCACGATGTTGTTGAATGGCAATGGCAATGTTTTTGTGTAAAAAACGTCGAGTAAAATTCCTCTTGTAAGCTTTGCCCTATCCTTTCAGTTTTTGACTGACCAAGGATTGTCAATAAAACCAAACCTTCTTTCTGTTTTTCCACAGATTATGGAGGTTTATGAACCTTTATTATTTTATCGACCTCTGAAAAACAAAGAAAGGCTTCAAGTCCTGCAAGCGTCTCTCAATTGCAAGTTTACACCACGGATGTTATGGCGCTTAAATAACAACGGCGGCAAAAATATTTCACAGTGCATAAAAAACATTCCTAAAGAAGGTAGAAACTGCTTTCCCTCAGGCGAACTGGTTCAGAAACATATCGACAAATGCAAGAACAGTTATTTCACTGTTGTTAAGGAACTAACCAAACGCTTACCAGGCAAAAGGATGTCAAGTCTTTTACCATTGATAAGCGACCCGACAGTCGATACTGATGTTCGATTATTGCACGTTGTTCGCGACCCAAGAGCAAGTCTTAATTCAGCAATAAAACTCGGATGGATGCCTGATTATAACGAAACAAACTTTCAGCCAAAAGTAAAATGGTATTGTGATGAGATCTTTCAAAACATCAAGTTTGATCAGGAACTAAAGGCACCTCTCAATCACAAGCATAGACTTATCTTGTATCGGGATATTGCAGCCAGGCCGTTTGACACGGCAAGAGAAATCTTTAAGTTCGCGGGGTTGGATTTGTCTCAGAAAACTGTGCAGTGGATATCAAACATGACAAGTCTTAAAACAGTGGAAGCAAAGAAAGATTCTGGGGCTCCGTACTCATTAGTGAGGGATTCTGAAGCTAATATTGACAAATGGCGGAGCGAATCTCCCCCTGAACGTACACGTATCATAGAAGAAATCTGCCAACCACTACTTAAAGTGATAGAGGAAATACGCTTTGAGTGAAAAGGAGAGAACATGAAAACATTTACAGACATTTAGAGAGATAAACGTTTTTGAAAAAAAAAAAGTAAAAAACGGAAAACATGGATCAGCTTTGGGCCCAAACTGAACACAAGGACTATGAGAATGGAATCTTCTTGAAACTGCAACTGAGAGAAAAAGATTTTTTGCAGTAAATCACTCCGCAAGCAATTTCAAAGCAGCTTTGTTGCTGATGTCAATTGCAAGTCGCACGTATTCACTGAAGTTGTATGATGAAGTTCAAAATTGCAGTACCATGTACATATCGAATTCTCTTTCATTAAGAACGTAACCTAGCTAGCATGTTGAATGCTGTAGGGTACATATGCTTGCCCATAATAACCAGCAGCAACCAGCAGTAACCAATTATTATGAAGTGCGGGCGGAGATGTGGGTTGGGAGATGCGATTAATGTTTAGAACTGCTGTTTAGTGATTGAATAGTAGGTGAGTAGCATGAAATGGTGAATCCGAGTAACCCTTTTAGGCCCAGTATCAACAGAGGAAGTCGCGACGGAATCATGAACGTGGAAATTGAATTGAACTATACAGTAAACAAAATTCGTATTAAATTAAACAACTATTTTATTTAAAAGAAGAACAATTGCTTAGATTACAATGAATAACAAGTGACAACGCTCAACATGACTGCAAGAAGTTTGTTGTAGGATAAACGGCAACAGGAACATGTCCATTGGGCTGGAAATCTTACATTTTCAAAAATGGTATTTGCCATAGTTTACAAATTTTAACTTTGCATAGAGAATGCAGTCCTGAAGAGCGAGGAATATAATGTCTTTTGTAAAAATTTAAAAATTTTAAACCTTATCTCTTGGATCTTTTTTGCAATGTTCGGCATAATTAAGCTTTCCGAATTCTGGATGGTACTCTGACTCTCTTGTACACTTGACGAACCGCGTTGTTGTCATTTTCTAAAGGACTGCTACGTGATTTGCGAATGTTAAGTCTACAGATATTATTTTCAATGACAAAGTCCGTTCCATGTGGTTCGGAAAATTACATTGATGTGAGCACGGATGGGCACATCGAGCTGCTGCGCATGTCCTCCGCATGTCTGGCATACGGAGCTTGCGTCCGCAGTGCTAGCGGCAGAGAAAACCGATTTTTTCTACGTCATCACCCGTCATCATAACATTGGGTACATTGCGATATGGATTACATGATGTCATTTGCTAACTGTCTAGTTTCTAACTCGAGCTAGAAGGCAAGAAAGCAACGGGGCGAGTTGCATAGAACTTAACGTCCGGCGAAACTTAACGCCAGACGTTCACTCTAGTCAAAATCACTATTTTAACGTCCGTCGTTACGTTTTTAGCAATGATAGATAACCAACGAGGTGCATAGCGGCGAGTTGGTTATAATTATTCGATATCCAGCAAGTCCGAGTAGAATAATTGTTTTGTTGAAAATTCAACCACTATAATTGTTATAAAATCAAGACAGAAGGAAAAAAAATGAGTAAGAGAAAAAAAAAAAGGAATCGCCGGTCACATGACTGAATGAAAAAGGTGCCAAAGGCTTCCTAAGTGTGCAGCGTTTCTTTCCAAAGCCAAATGAATCAAAATGAAACTGCTCCGAAGACCGAAGTGAACCAAGTGGCACAAGTTTTGGGAAAAAATCTACTAATTTTTGGCTCTGAAATGTGGTAAGTGTTTGATTTTTCTTGAAACATTGTTCTAATCATCAGAGACCAAAATGGTCATAATCTATACCCTATTTCAGACCGGCTCAAAAACCATACCCTTTGGCGCCACACATACCTATATAGCTTATATAAGGGAGTACCCCCAGGGGGGGGGGGGGGGAGGACGAGGAGGAGGCAATTACCACTGCTATAGTGAAAAGATCCATGGAGGACCTTAAGGTAATTTGCAATTTTGCAAGGTGCTTTTTGAAAGGCGCTTTTTTATTCTTTTTAAAAGGAGATTGGTTTTGCCGCAGCCACTCATTCTTATGGTAGCTACTGGGAACCCTCACTTTTCGACATTTTCCGTCGGGAAAATTTAAAATTTTAATAAAAGCACCCAATTCTGGGCTAGAAATTTTTTGCCTTGTGCTTGGACATATCAAAATAATAATAATAATAATAATAATAATAATAATAATAAAGATTTTCCTAGACGGTCACTCCATATTGCGAGTACTCGTTTTAATTTTGTGTAGCTTAGCATGGCGGTTAGTGACTTTGTTGTTGAATTCACTTTACACGGCAGTTTTAGTTTTTAAATTGCGATGGCCACAATGCCTTTTGACTCCGATATTTACTTTAATGACTTCGTTTTATAGTTTTTTCTCTTTGTTTATCGAGGTTCGGTATATTTTCTTTCAAGAATTGCGGAGGCTTTAACTGGAATTTTGCTTTTTCATCTGCCGTAAATGAAGATAAGCTTATTGAAAAGCCGGCGCACCGTTCGCTTTGGTTAAACTGAGTTCCACCGAACGATTTTGCTAAATGATTAAATTGTTTATATCCGAGGAACCAGCATATACGTTTACAAGTAAAATGCAAAAAATAAAAAAGTAATTAGGCTAAACGGAATGTTTTTCAAAATATTCTCTTTCATTATTTACGCAAGGACAATTAAACCTGTCCTAACGTTTGAGTACTTTGGTTCTGTCTTTAGTAAGCTTAAGCTTAATTATAAGTCTTTAATTGGGTTGTTTATCCTTATGTTGGCTACGATTTTCCATGTGCATGTCTGTTCTTGAAAAACAACCTTTTCCGTGTTGCTAGGGTAGTTTCTAGTCGAAAATATAAAACATGAGTTAAACGTTTGAAGAGTTTATGATTACATTCGCTCCACAATTTCCTGCCACCTGACTCAGTGAAACTTACGCGCGTTCTGATAACCTTTCAAGATTGACCTGCAAACTCGCAAATGTTGGGGAAAAAAATAAATATGTTATCTACCTGCCTAGGTCGGTCCGTATAGGGAAAAACTGTGCCCTCGGTCTTGAGTACGGCCCTCGGTCTGCGGCCTCTGGCCGTACTCAAGACCACGGACACAGTTTTTCCCTATACGGACCTCCCGGCTGGTAAATAACAAATATTTATTATTTAAAAGTCGACCCTCGACATGTCACCCTCGAACCTCGACCAAGAAACAGACTCACTTGGTGTTGTTTTGTCATGGGACAATGTGCGCGACTGTTTAGTCACGAGCTGCGTTTTTCCCAGCTGTCCGCTCTTTTTTTTTGTTGCGTTCCCATTTTTAGCTACAACGTAGCCTCCTACGCAGACGTTCTTTTAAGGAATGTGTGACGAGCTAGAAGAACGTCTGCGTAGGAGACTAATTTTTAGCGTGAGTTCTGCATTTCTTTTTCTTGTGGGGCTTCAGCCACAGTGGGTGGCTTGTGGGGTTTTTGTCGCCCCCACGTTTACTACATAATTTGATCTGATTAGATTTTTTGTTCTGTTGTCATTTAAATGTCATTGATTTAATCAAGCCAGCCATATCTGTGGCCAGATTTATCCAAAACAAGTATCTTCTTTAATAGTCTACATCATCAGCGCATGCAATTTATGCAGAGCTCACGTAATGAGATCTTGTTATTTAGCTTGGCGTTAAAATTCAGGGACTTTCGGATTTCAATTTCGGCGCTCTAACCACTCAGCCACGCTGCCAGGCTGCATCGGGCCTGGTTTTCTGACTAGCGATCGCATGCATAAGCAAGAGCTCCAAAGCATAGCTTAAAGACTTAACTTTCGCCTCGTTATACAATCAGTATCAACGATTACTCTTTGTTATTTTTAAATAAAATATTTGATGCCTACTGAACTGTAACTCCCTCCGGCACCTACAATCAAGGTGTATGTTTGAAGGGTGGGTGTCAGTAAAACACGGGGTCGGGGTCGGGGTCCATTGTTCTTTTGTTTCGTTTTCTGTTGTCTTGCCCTAACCAAAACATAAAACCGAAAACGAAACAAAAGAACAATGGACCCCGACCCCGACCCCGACCCCGACCCCGACCCCGTGTTTTACTGTTACCCATTTTTATCGAGACATGTTCCAATCAAAAAGATGCATGTTTTGGATCGGTAAGTTTGAACAATATATTATTTAATTAAAGATCTGCATGAGCAGTTCGAATTCAGCTAGCTTCAGTTCAATGTGTTTGAAGATCCAGCTCCCGTAGTTTATTCGTCGGATGCTTTGGATAAAAGTAATAATGCTGAGAAGCTTCCGAGGCCACCGTTTCTTCGCAGTTTTCTTTCTTGCTCTTGCTCTATTTGCTCTGTTTTTCTTTCTCGGCAATGAAGGATATCGTTCGCCCATATCTAGAAAAACAAGAAAGAGTTTGCTTATAATCGGACGAGGACGATCGGGGACAAGTTTTGTGTCGAAGATGATTGCCAGCGGAAATGAGGTAAGTAATATTACCTGTGTTTCCCGCCAAAACTGACTTTTAAACTTTTTGCATTGGGAAACTATTTTAAAAATTGTGGGTTATCCATTTCGCAATTATGCATCAAATTCTATCGCGTGACTTTTAATTCGCTAACACTAGATTCCATTCTGTGACATCAAGGTACCACATCGCAGACATCTCCTAATCTAAGTCAGTTTCGAACTCTTGCACCCCCGCTGATTGTGAGAAACTGACTTCCAACTTCGGTGCAGTCTCGATGCTTTCAGCGTTTATCTGTTGTTCAAGGTGCATAACCGATGAGCTGACGAGCAACAAAGTGATTGAGAAACAACAAAATTACCGTTAAAAAATAAGTCGAGGCGGCGGGGAATCTTCTCTCTCATATGAAATGCTACGTTGTAATTTTTTAGCGTTTCTATGTGAATAGATTAAAGTTTTAGGCTACAAAAACAAAATCAAACGATGATATTTGATTTGGTTCAATTTCGTTCGGAAATTTCACTCACAAGGAAATTTCTCTTTGATTCCGTTCGATGACCGAACAAAATTGACTTTAATCGTTCGATCGAGTTTGATTTAAAGTTCGTTTGATGTAATACGTTGGGAGTATCTGAGTATATGCATCAAATTCTATCCCACGACTTTGGTATTTAGCCGCGCGCTCGTAGCCTACACACATCGCGTCAGCCCAGTGAATCGAAAATACCGGAAGTGAAAATGGGCGTTAAATGACGCGAACCGGAAATAAAACGTGCACAAAACATTTGTTTTTATCTCCAGAATTTGCTTGGTGACCCATCCTGATTTTTTGGCATGTATGTAACATTAGGTGTGCCAGTTTAAGGTGGCTGAACACGGTTTTCTTGTATCTATGCGTTATTCATCGTTATTTTCAAACAACTGGCCATTAGGAGGCCAAAATTGGCAAGATGCAAGTTCAACAAAAAAAGATTATATTTTGATATGTTTTATTGGACCAAGTATCGTTACCATGGCAACACAGCTGGTAATACATCATCATTAAATATTGGGCTTGATTTATTTTCAGAAAATCCAGTCGATAGATTTTTTCCATCACTTGTCTCTAGAAAACTCAATAAAATACTGGCCTATACTGGTCTTCTGACAAGTTTTGACAGAGAGATTTTCTGTTATTTTGAGTTTTGCATTTTAACGTTTCCTGGACATGTCCTCTGTCAGATTCAATTTTTGTTTGCAGGTGAGTTACGCGTGTTCTGAACTATTATTCTACCAGTAGTGTCATGAATTTCTAACCAGCGGTTCCGTAGAAATCAGTGCATTTCCACTAAACCATGCAGTTACAATTTTCTGGTTAACAGCGCATGCGTTGCATTTGACAGGGTTCTCGATCTTTCTCGATCCACACAAACATTCCCAGAAAGGCAGGGTATTTTCCAATAGTATTACCTTTCAACAAATTGACATCAGCTTTTTATGCGTCTGTCCTCTTATTGATGATAAATTGATGATGTTGAACTTGCATCTTGCCAATTTTGGCCGCCCAACTGCCAGTGGTTTGAAAATAACGATGAATAACGCATAGATACAAGAAAACTGGCACACCTAATGTTACATGCATGCAAAAAAATCAGGATGGGTCACCAAGCAAATTTTCGAGATAAAAGATGTTTTGTGCACGTTTTATTTCCGGTTCGCGTGATTTAACGCCGCATTTTCACTTCCTTTTTTTTCGATTCACTGGGCTGACGCGATGTGTGTAGGCTACGAGCGCGCGGCTAAATTCCAAATTTGAATCACATCGAACGAACTTTAAATCAAAATTAATTGAACGTTTAAATTCAAGTTTTTTCGGTCATCGAACGGAATCAAAGCCTACGAATGCACGCGTCAGCTGAATGAATGCAAATTTATATTAGAAGTCGCGCGCGCATATACCGGAAGTCAAAATGCCGCGTAAAATCGCGAAAACCGGAAATAAAACGTGCACGAAACATTTGTTTTTATCTCGAAGTTTTGCTCAGTGACCCATCCTGATTTTTTGCACGAATGTAACATTAACTGTGCCAATTAAAATAGAAGTGTTTGGAGGAATGTTATTCAGTGGAATTTTTTGTAATTAAGAAAAAAAAATGACTTTTTCGATATAACTTAGGGTGGAATGGTACCCTAAAAGATGATTTTTTTAGAACAGAACTTTCTGGGAAACTTCTACCATCACTTTATAGGGCTTCACACCCTAACATCAATATGAGTCTTTTCAGGTCACATGTCACAATAGTAAATGATTAACCAGCGTCTTAAGTTAGAAAAAGTGATGTTCACGGTAACAGCGATAACCAGGGTAATCGGCTCCTGCGATAACTCACTGATGCACGGTTGGAAAAGTATCAAACCAACTCTAACATGTACATAGATGACATGACTGTGCAATGAACTTCAAAATTAGCCAGTTTTTCTCCATTCGATTTAAAAAATTTTTTTTTTCTTAGAACGTCAGGTAACAGGAAAATAATTATTAGACAAAGAGTCAATTAATGAAACGTATTTGAAACCTGTAGACTCGTTTTTAGTTCACTGCGCAGAAGAAACAACACTTTAATATTGATGAAAATTTCAGAACAGTAGGTTAAAACACAAGAGAGATATCTTTGTTAAGAGTTCCTCTACTCCAGGAAATCCTGTTATTCGAGAAAAACGGTCTCAAAGATAAAGGAATGAATTCTCGACACTAATTCGTCGCTTATTGCCCTAAAACTCTTGTCAAATGAAATTTGTCACATTGAACTTTAAGTTGAATGACTTTCCTGTTCAGAAAAACATGTTTTCTGTAAGAATTAGGACTTGTTTTGCCAATTAAAACGCAGACACCAAAAATCTCTCTTCCTCTCAGGCAGGTGTTTCTCTAGACGAACACTTACGTCGGTTTGTGCAGGGAAGCGGCGGAAGGGGGGGGGGGGCGGAATTTTCCTTTTAAAAAGTCATTTTTTCGCATTTGCCAAATGTAAGTAATGGTTGCTATGGCCGTTGCTATTGAAAAAAGTTTGTACTGCTGTTCAGATTTCGTCAATTTCACCGACTTATGCTAGAAATCAAAATACTTTCACGGTAGTATTCACAAGAGACTAAATGCTACAATTTTGCCGTTTCCAAAAAAATGACGTTTGCGACCTAAACCTCGAATTTTGAGGTACGTACCATCTTAAGTTCTACTGAATGACTTTTGCCATACCGTCAAACAAGTTAAAGAACTTAGAGAGCTTTCCAAAAATGCAATAAAAAGAGTAGGTCACCGACTTCGTTTTTCAGATAAATGGCAAAATTGAAATTTGGAGGTTCTTTTAGTGGACCTTTAGTGTTGCCATGGTAACGATTATGACGTCACAACCAGCCTAAAAGTATTGCCCGTCAAAAGAGTTATCAAGATGTTTATAGTTTACCCACATGGTCGGAAATACTTCTTTGTAATCTTTCCTCGTTTCAAAAGGATTATGACAATTGAAAAACCCTTTCTAGCCACCTTAAATAGAAACATTTGCAGGAAAGTTATTTAATGGAATTTTTTGTAATTCAAAAAGCGACTTCTTCGACATAACTTAAGTTCTACTGAACAACTTTTTGTCATGCCTCAAGAGAAGTTAAAGAATCTAGGGAGCTTTCTAAAAATGCAATAAAAAGGGTAGGTCACCGAATTAGTATTACAGATATTTAGGCAATACTTGGCCCGGCCGCACTGGGTACCAGGTTTTGAAGTTGCAGTCAGTTGGCCGTACTTTTGTGTGCACAGTGACAGACAGGCTTTTGTGATTGAGGAGGAACTTGTTATTTCCGAATATAATACAGAATTTATTTTCATAGAATAGAATTTGCTGTTACCAAATTTATGCGCCAATCAATTCGAAAGTTCAACATCCCTACCCGGGCAACCTCCTGGGCATTTGAACTTTTGAAGATTGGCTTGTTCAATCCCCCCCCCCCCCCTCTCTCGGGGCAAAAAAGCCGTTCTAATGCCCCACCAATTAGTACAGAAATACCCCTCCTCAAAGACAAATTTCTTCTTCAATCAAACACTTTACACGCTTTTCAGAGAGAGATATGCCGTAATGACACCTTCAAACTTCTTTTAAAGACCCTTTTGAAAGAGTTATTCACTAACAAAGGCGAAATTCTATCTTGTAAATCCGTTAAACCCTGCAAAACCCGAAAAAACTCACGGGCGTATTACATCACAACAAGAGATAATCCGGTTCAAATTCCCCACCCTTCCAACGCATGCGCAACGTTCAAATTCCCTCCTCCCCGGGCACGATCCACAGTCAAATGCCCGGGGGGGGGGGTGGGGGGCGGTTGAAGTTTCGAATTGATCGGTGCATTATTGTCACGCATATAATAAAATGTTGCCGAACTCTGTGTCACAGGAAATACCTCGGTAGGTGTCGAATAGGATGTGGCGGGATAGAATTTGGTGTTACCCAGCTTTATGTCACAGGATGGAACTTAGTTTTATCGAAGTGGACGTCGCGGAATAGAATTACGTTTTACAGAATTTGATATCACAGGAAAAAATTCGGTGTCACCGAATTTGACGTGACAGGAGCGAACGTGGTGTTATCGAAGTTAAAGTCGTGGGGTGAGAATTTGGTGTATATACTGAATTTGACGTCACAGGATGGAATGTAGTGTTATCGTCTTAAAAGTCACAGGAGAGGATTAGGTACATAATTAAGAAATTAACAGCCCACAATTTTCTTTCCCAATACAAAATTTGATAAGTCGGTTTTGGAGGGATTACACGCCACATGACAGAGTTTGGCCAGGGACCATCCCTTGCAAAACGAAATTGCAAGAAGACGCAAGTTGCTAACTTAACGCCTTGCATGGACTTGCGACTCTGACGACGGCCTAGGTGTAATCGCAACGATTTGCATTCACTTTGATAACCTCAAATTGGTGCGCAAGTTGGAGCAATCTTTTTTAATCGTTTGGCTAGTTAACGCAGGTTGACACATGCTCTTCTCACATTGTTTTGGTCTGTTTCGTTTGGCCGCCAATGGCTGCACTGAAATGACCTTTGCAAGCTGCGTTTGACTTGCGTGTTCATTTGGCCACCCATCGCAAGTCCGCGTACGCAAGCTGGGACTACTCTACACCTTGGAGACGACTCGCGACTCCATTTGGCCCGTGCTCTAGCCACAGAGCTGATGCACAACTTGACTTTGATTTTGGGCGGGAAATTATGCAACATAGAAGGTTTCTTTCGAGGGTCGCATATCCCAAAGGACACGGTCTAACCTATATTATAGTACAACGCTAATTTTTGCCGTTCTCCCATTGGTCAAAATCGATCACGTGACGCGATAGTGTCTCTCCTCAGCGGGCACCCTATCAGTGCATAGTGCCCGTTTTTGGCAATTTTCGCTCAAACTTAAGCGTTGTACAATAAAAACAATAGAGTTCTTCTGTCTCAGGACCTATGTGTGATAGGTTCCTCGAACTAAGTTCTCGGGCTAATACAAATGTATTTGTTGTGAACCTCAAATTTCCTCGGGCAACCTATCACACGATAGTGCCTTCGACAGAAGAACTCTACTGCTCTATTAGAATATGGCCATACCCACTAAGAGTTAAGAATCATGTTATTTTGTTCACGATGCTGTTAAATGGCAGGGCTTTTGTGTAAAACATTGGGTAAAATTGCGCTTGTAAGCTTTGAATTATCCTTTCAGTTTTTGACTGGCCAAGGATTGTCAACAAAACCAAACCAAACCTTCTTTCTTTGTCTCCACAGATTATGGAGGTTTATGAACCTTTATTATTTTATCGACCTCTGAAAAACAAAGAAAGGCTTCAAGTCCTGCAACGGTCCCTCAACTGCAAGTTTACACCACGGATGTTATGGCGCTTAAACAGCAACGGCGGCAAACATATTTCACAGTGCATAAAAAACATTCCTAAAGAAGGTAGAAACTGCTTTCCCTCAGACGAACTGGTTCAGAAACTTCGCGACAAATGCAAGAACAGTTATTTCACTGTTGTTAAGGAACTAACCAATCGCTTACCAGGCAAAAGGATGTCAAGTCTTTTACCATTGATAAGCGACCCGACAGTCGATACTGATGTTCGATTATTGCACGCTGTTCGCGACCCAAGAGCAAGTCTTAATTCAGCAATAAAACTCGGATGGATGCCTGATTATAACGAAACAAACTTTCAGCCAAAAGTAAAAGGGTATTGTGATGAGATCTTTCAAAACATCAAGTTTGGTCAGGAACTAAAGGCACCTCTCAAACACAAGTATAGACTTATATTGTATCGGGATATTGCAGCCAGGCCGTTTGACACGGCAAGAGAAATCTTTAAGTTCGCGGGGTTGGATTTGTCTCAGAAAACTGTGCAGTGGATATCAAACATGACAAGTCTTAAAACAGTGGAAGCAAAGAAAGATTCTGGGGCTCCGTACTCATTAGTGAGGGATTCTGAAGCTAATATTGACAAATGGCGGAGCGAATCTCCCCCTGAACGTACACGTATCATAGAAGAAATCTGCCAACCACTACTTAAAGTGCTAGAGGAAATACGCTTTGAGTGAAAAGGAGAGAACATGAAAACATTTACAGAGATAAACGTTTTTTGAAAAAAAAAAAAAAAAAGGTAAAAAACGGAAAACATGTACCAGCTTTGGGCCCAAACTGAACACAAGGACTATGAGAATGGAATCTTCTTGAAACTGCAACTGAGAGAAAAAGATTTTTTGCAGTAAATCACCCCGCAAGCAATTTCAAAACAGCTTTGTTGCTGATGTCAATTGCAAGTCGCACGTATTCACTGAAGTTGTATGATGAAGTTCAAAGTTGCAGTACCATGTACATGTCGAATTCTCTTTCATTAAGAACGTAACCTAGCTAGCATGTTGAATGCTGTAGGGTACATGTGCTTGCCCATAAAGAAAAATAAAATAATAACCAGCAGTAACCAATTATTATGAAGTGAGGGCGGAGATGTGGGTTGGGAGATGCCATTAATGTTTAGAACCGCTGTTTAGTGATTGAATAGTAGGTGTGTAGCATGAAATGGTGAATCCGAGAAACCCTTTTAGGCCCAGTATCAACAGAGGAAGTCGCGACGGAATCATGAACGTGGAAATTGAATTGAACTTTTCAGTAAACAAAATTCGTATTAAATTAAACAATTATTTTATTTAAAAGAAGAACAATTGCTTAGATTACAATGAATAACAAGTGACAACGCTCAACATGACTGCAAGAAGTTTGTTGTAGGATAAACGGCAACAGGAACATGTCTTTTGGGCTGGAAATCTTACATTTTTAAAAATACTATTTGCCATAGTTTGCAAATTTCAACTTTGCATAGAGAATGCAGTCCTGAAGAGCGAGGAATATAATGTCTTTTGTAAAAATTCTTTTTTGCAATGTTCGGCATAATTAAGCTTTCCGAATTCTGGACGGTACTCTGTCTCTCTTGTACACTTGACGAGCCGCCTTGTTGTCATTTTCTAAAGCACTGCTACGTGATTTGCGAATGTTAAGTCTACAGATATTATTTTCAATGACAAAATCCGTTCCATGTGGTTCGGAAAATTACATTGATGTGAGCACGGATGGGCACATCGAGCTGCTGCGCATGTCCTCCGCATGTCTGGCATACGGAGCTTGCGCCCGCAGTGCTAGCGGCAGAGAAAACCGATTTTTTTCTACGTCATCACCCGTCATCATAACATTGGGTACATTGCGATATGGATTACATGATGTCATTTGCTAACTGTCTAGTTTCTAACTCGAGCTAGAAGGCAAGAAAGCAACGGGGCGAGTTGCATAGAACTTAACGTCCGGCGAAACTTAACGCCAGACGTTCACTCTAGTCAATCACTATTTTAACGTCCGTCGTTACGTTTTTAGCAATGATAGATAACCAATAGTCCATGGGCCAGGCCACTGAGTTCTTACCACCTCGAGGGACAAATTGTGAGTGGTATCATTTTAAAGCTTGGGCGAAGGTGTTTCAATATTTGAATGATAGCAATCGCACAGGAGTAGCTTTAAGGTATAATTTTCAATGCTTTTTTTTCCAAAATGGCGCCCAAACGTGAGAACGAGGCTTAAAACAAATCATATATTTAAATTCGTTTATCGATATTCCTTTGCACCCTTTCCTTAAATAATAAATACATGGCATTGCTCTTGTTATTTTTGGGGTCTCATGTTTTCGAAATGGCTTATCTAAGATATAAAATTCAGCAAATAGTTATCTTTGGAAATCGCTAGGAATCATGGGAAAATCCAAGATGGCGGCTCATGCGTCTGGTAAGTTCGTACTTTTGCTTTCCGGTTTTATTGGGTTTAAAAACCTTCCGATCTTTAATATAAACATTTTTTCTGGTTAAATATACCAATAAGTGCTTTAAGTAGTTTTTTATTTGGAAAATAGAGCACATTTGATGATAATTTCAACGAAAAACATCTAAACTTACAGACCTTCTAGAATGTTCAACTTGAGTAGTTCGAAAATATTAACTGAAAGACGCTTTGGTCATTCTATGTTCAAACGATTAGGAGGGGAAAAAAGAACAGAAAACGATGATCTTGGGGGCCTAAGGAAACGTCCATGTGGAGAAAGAAGGTGTATTATACACTGTAGCAACGATAATTCTAGAGAGCTGACATCCCCGCAAAACACTGAATCGTGGGCAACACTTTTGCGAGCTGCCGAAATTCGGGATCACAAACCACCACTGGACGTTTCTAAAACTTTGAAGGATGGTGAAATTCCCAACGTTTTGTATCATAGAAAATGTCGGAGCATTTTTACTCTGAAAAGGGATTTGGATAAAATTTCTAAAGAGTGTAAGAAGACCGAGGACGATGCCAGTGACTCTGATGCCGTAGACAGGAGATTTTCTATCCGAGGTGCACCCAGCACGAGCACAACGTACGAACGCGTTTGCATATTTTGCAGAAAGAATAGCAAATACCCAAGAGGAAGTAGAAGTCGAGAGGTATTGATTCAATGTTCGGAACTGCGTGCTGATGAAACTGTAAGGAGAATCGCTATAGTTAATAATGATAGCAGGATCTTAGCTATAGTATCACGAGAATTAGTCGCGGCTGAGGCCTGCTATCACAAATCTTGTTACAGGGATTACACTCGGCCACACTTACACAGCGGAACCTCTAATGAAACAACTGCAACATCGTCAGATGAAGAGTACGCACGCCTCGAGTCTAAGGCGTATGAAATGCTTTTTGACCATGTTAGGTCTAGTATACTGGAGAAGCCTAAATTAGTGAAAATGACCGACTTAACAAATACTCTGCTGTCGTTTATGCAGGACTTGGGAGCAAAAGAAATTAAGGAGTCAACCAAAACACATTTTCGTAGAAAGCTTGAATCAGAATTCGGAGGATTACTGCACTTTGAAGATTTGCTAGATAATAACAGGCTGTTCATTATTCCAGAGAATCTCTCAAAACTTCAGCTGGCCAAGGAAGTAGCACAGCTATCACAAGAGCAACAGTGCACAAGTGAACTTTCAAAAATTGAGAATATTCAAAGAGTTGCCCTGGACATTCGAAAAGCAATACGCTCTAACGAGCACAAAATGTCATGGCCTCCACAACCGTCTGAGCTTACTGAAAGTGCGATTAAATTTCCAGATGAAGTCAGAGCGTTTTTATGTACTCTTTTAACTGGAAACACAGCGAATTCACAAGAGTCTTGTCAACCAAGAGTACAACGTCTTATGAACTCTATTGGACAGGATATGATTTTCACTGTAAGCGGGGGACAGCAGAAGCCACCTAAGCATATACTATTGCCCTACGCTGTTAAATCACTCACCAATAACGTCGAGCTCATTCAAATGATAAATCGCTGTGGACACGGGATAGCCTACTCACAGATTGAAGAATTGAACACCGCCTTGTGTCTACAAAAACTGGCATCGACGCCAGAAAATGCTGTTCCTTTACCTGACAATATTCAGCCCTACATTAGCACGACGCTCGCCTGGGACAACATTGACCGATTGGAAGAAACCCTATCTGGCAAAGGTACTTCTAATAGGGTGAACGGCATTGCCATACAAGCCAGACATTATGGTCCACACCTTCCTCCAGATGAAGTTGCACCCAACGTAGCAAAAACCAAGCAAAGAAGTGTAGAAGTGCTAAATGACACCGACCTTCCTGTCTATAATGCAGGAGAGCGCTGTGGTCCTCCCCCGAGAACATTTGTAGAAGTCACGTCATCCGAAATAGAAGCAAATTCACGGAAAAAGAACTTGCTTTGGATACTAGTGCGGCTTCATGCCGCTGAGAAGCAGAAAGTCAGCGGTTGGACCGGGTTTAACATTGCTGTACGCAGTGAGGTGGAAGTCTCCAAAGACAGCATAGGATATCTACCAACTATCGACGCGCCTGCCACTGATTTGTCAACCGTCTACGAAGTCCTGAACCAGTCACTAAAGATAAAGAACAGTCTTAAACTTCAGAGCATAGTAGTCGTTTTTGACCAGGCGTTGTATGCAAAAGCCACAGAAATCAAATGGAAGCATAAGGAGAAGTTCAGCACCTTGATTTTAAGGATGGGAGTGTTCCACACCATTTGCACTCTGCTAGGAATCATAGGAAAGAGATTTCAGGATGCCGGGTTGAGGGACATTTGTGTAGAGACAGGTGTGATTGCAGAGGGATCTGTTTCTGGGGTTTTGGATGGCCATAGATATAATCGTGCCGTGAGATTCCATAAGCTCATGTATGAAGCTCTCATGAGATTAATTTGGTCGGGATTTCAGACGTGGATCGGAGAGAATCGCGCGCATAAGAAGACCATGGTTGACAACTTCTTTGGTGATCTTCAAACGCTGTATGACAATGTCTGTGAAGAAGTTTTCCAAGAGAAACTGTCCAGTCCGTCATCCACAGAGGTTTTCCAACTTTTTGAGGAGTACATGGACTGTCTTCGACATGAAAATGGCAAGCTTTCTGCATTCTGGATGTCGTACATTGACATTGTAGAAATTCTTTTGGGCCTGTTGAGAGCAACCAGGGAAGGGAACTGGGAACTTCATTTGTCTTGTATTAGACAAATGATACCCTGGTGTTTCGCCTATGACAACCTCAATTACGCGAGATACCTGTCTGCGTACGTTTCAGAAATGTCTCACCTGGAGGACGACCACCCAAATATATTGGAGTATTTCAAATCTGGCGGATTCGCAGTTCAAATTGGCGAGGTTAACACCTTCGGCAGAATACCAGTCGACCAGACTTGCGAAGAAACGGTAAACAAAGACACGCAGACGCCAGGGGGGACCAAGGGGTTTAGTCTAAAGCCCAGAGCCGTCAGCAAGTATTACTTAACAGCTGAGTATCGAAGCATATTTATGAGGCAGTTGAAAGACATCCTCCACCTGAACAGCTCGAGCTCTTCGCACAACGACCTTCAACAGAGCAGGATCACAAGGGACGAAGGAGATGTTAAATCCTTGCTATCAACCTTCGAAATCTGGATCAGTCCATACCAGAGTGAACAGCAAGACCTTGTTTGTTTATCCACCGGCAAAGTCGCCACCCCTGAAATCGAGCACGACCTTCTGAAGGCTAAAGAAATTGGAGAACAGGCCTACAGAACATTTAGAGAGCAAAGGCTAGAGTCAGAGCCAACGAAGGTGAAGTTTCATGAAAAAATAACTAAATTACAGCTTAAGACGTTCAGTGATCTAAACAAGAAAATGAAAGTTAGCCGCGGAACTGCTAAGGAAGTTATCCTCAAGGCTGACCGAGCACTATTTGCTCAGATGATTATTATTGCAGAGACCAGACAACTGAAGATGAAGGAGGTGCTGTCTCACCCGCTTGGGCCGCTACCCTGGGCGTTGGCTTCTGCGGATGGTTCCCTCAAGAAAACCTCAAAGAGTTCCCTTGCAAAAGAGCTACAGAAGGATGTGCCAGCAGCGGAAATCATTCCACAACCATCGGCATGTATCATTGATGGAATGGCACTAGTTCAGAGGCTGAAAGGAGATCAAAAGACGTTTTCAGAAGTTGCTGATTCACTGATAAGTATGGCCTTGCATGAGGGAGCTAACAGTAACCGGATCGATGTTGTGTTTGACGTGTACTTAGAGAACTCCATTAAAAACGCAGAGAGAGAAAAGAGAGGTTCTGATCAGACCGGAAATGAATTCCGTAATATCCGACCAGAACATAAACTGCTGCAATGGCGAACATTTTTGTCAAACCCCACGAACAAGAAGCATTTCATTGCAGTTATTGCAGAGCAGTGGCAGAAAGACAGATATGTAGCTAAACTTTCCGGAAAGACACTTTTTGTCACGACTGAAGATCAATGCTACCAAGTCTCCCAAGGAAGTGTCATTACAAGGGAAGATCTCCGATCAACGCAAGAAGAGGCCGACACAAGAATACTATTGCACGCTGCCGATGCTGCAAGGTCTGGTTATAAGACGATCTTGATATCGTCAGAAGATACAGATGTCTTCGTGCTCTGCCTAACTTTTAAGAGCTTTATTCCAGCATCATTATACATGAAATGTGGCACACAGACCCGAACAAGATACATAGACATCTCTATGGCGGTTCAGCTGCATGGACCAGAGGTATGCAAATGTCTTATTGGCTTGCATGCTTATACAGGGTGTGACAGCGTTAGTGCGTTTGCTGGAAAGGGGAAGATAACCGCGTTAAAACTCATTAAGCGACACAAATCTTTCCAAGACCTTTTCAAGCAGCTTGGTATGCAGTGGGAGGTCTCCAGTGAGTTGTTCGAAAGGCTTCAGGAATTCACGTGTAAGCTTTACAGTTCAAATCCAGGAACCAATGATGTGAATGAACTACGCTATCGGCTCTTCTGTGCAAAGAAAGGCAAACTTGACTCGAACCAACTTCCACCCTGTGCTGATTGTCTGCGAAAGCACTCACTTCGGGCAAACTACCAAGCAGCGATCTGGAAAAGAAGTCTGCAGAGCTGCCCTCAAGTACCTTCACCTGTTGGGTCTGGCTGGTGTCTGGAGGACGGCAAACTTACCATTGATTGGATGAGTGGTGAACCAGCTCCCCAAGCCGTTCTGGAGTTGCTATCTTGTCAGTGTTCGAGAATCTGCAAGCTACCAGGCTGTACCTGCCTTACCAATGGCCTTAAGTGCACGGATTTATGCCGGTTGCAGGACTGTACAAACCGACGAGAGGAGGATGCAGCCGACGATGCTTTCTCAGATGATGACCAGGAAGATGAAGACGAATAAGAGATCAAGTGAGTTAATAAAAAAACAGCCTGATCTGATGTTTATGAAATGCGATCCCTTCAGAAACTTAACTACAGAGAGAAATGCAAGTTATTTTATTTCAGAAAACATATTGACCAATTAGCCGTTGATATCTCTTGCATTGTCTTAGTTCAGTTTGTGACGCGTTACCATGGAAACCGAGTTACAATAGCGTTATATTTATTTGTCTTCTCTTAAACTATCATCTAGGTACCTTGTATGCCATCTTTTCAAAGCATAGTGAGCTTAAAACCAACAGCAACTTATGAAATAGTCGAAAGATGACCAAAATCCGGGAAATATAGCCATTTTTTGTTCACATCAGTGACGTCATTTCATCACGTGATTTTGGCACTTAAGCTACTCTTTTAGCATTGCTATCACATACTAAAATAAACTAGAGGAATAGAGGTTTCCAAAAATCAATGATAGCATTTGTCCCTCTGAGTGGTAAGAAATACCCTATTTTGGGGGCCTTGGCCCATGGACTACAACGAGGTGCATAGCGGCGAGTTGGTTATAATTATTCGATATCCAGCAAGTCCGAGTAGAATAATTGTTTTATTGAAAATTCAACCACTATAATTGTTATAAAATCAAGACAGAAGGGAAAAAAATGAGTAAGAGAACAAAAAAAAAAAATCGCCGGTCACATGACTGAATGAAAAAGGAGCCAAAGGCTTGCTAAGTGTGCAGCGTTTCTTTCCAAAGCCAAATGAATCAAAATGAAACTGCTCCGAAGACCGAAGTGAACCAAGTGGCACAAGGTTTGGGAAAAAATCTACTAATTTTTGGCTCTGAAATGTGGTAAGTGTTTGATTTTTCTTGAAACATTGTTATAATCATCAGAGACCAAAATGGTCAAAATCTATACCCTATTTCAGACCAAAAAGGCTCAAAAACCATACCCTTTGGCGCCACACATACCTATATAGCTTGTATAAGGGAGTACCCCCGGGGGGGGGGGAGGACGAGGAGGAGGCAATTACCCCTGCTATAGTGAAAAGATCCATGGAAGACCTTAAGGTAATTTGCAATTTTGAAAGGTGCTTTTTGAAAGGTGCTTTTTTGTTCTTTTTAAAAGGAGATTGGTTTTGCCACGGCCACTCATTCTTATGGTAGCTACTGGGAACCCTCACTTTTCGACATTTTCCGTCGGGAAAATTTAAAATTTTAATAAAAGCACCCAATTCTGGCCTAGAAATTTTTTGCCTTGTGCTTGGACATATCAAAAAAAAAAAATAAAAAATAATAATAATAATAATAATAATAATAATAATAATAATAATTCCTCGCGAAGCGAGGAGGGCCGAAGGCCCTCCGAGCGTAGCGAGGTTTATAAATTTGTCGCGTGGGGATCGCGCGAGGATTGCTAAGGGCGGTCAAATCTCGATCTGCCCGTATATATTTCGATGGTGTCCGCACAGTTGCCTAGCAACAAAACCAAATCGCGACCGCTGACAGTTGCGCACTCTCATGTTTCCTCGGCGTGTTTCTTCATTTCTTGCCTGCTTCGCTACGTACATTTACGTGCTGATATTTTTATTCATCTTCTGTGAACAAGTAATTAGACAGCAACCCCTGGTTTAACAAGTGGCTCAAAATCCATTCCGGGGTAGATTTACAACTGAAACTGAGCGTGAATGCCGACTTGAAATTCAGCGCGAGCAACGAAGGCGAAAGAGTCGACGACAAGAAAGCACGGGTAGGAGAACATCGTTTACCGGTAATAGCCTAGCAAGACTAAAGCCGTCAGCAGGACACAAACAGGAGACTGGAATATTACAGGCGAGAAATCTTGGAACATACACAACGTAGCTTAAATTTAGCTTGATAGCACAGCGCTGCCACAAAACGAGATTCCCCAACAACGCCAGAATCGCGCGATACAAGGTCTTCGAAATTATAACTCAGTCACACCAATTGAATAATGACAATGAACTCAGCGGCTACAAACTCTTCGAGAAAATGTGTGCTGAAACCGATCAGGACCGGCGACACCGACTAGAAGTGCTTCGACAAAAGGACTTTGTTATAGAAGCAACGAGAGGCGACAAAAAATGCACGATCATCAAAATACTTTTGCTAGAAATTTACCTTTCCAACGGGCGCTGACTGAACAGGTTGGCTCAAAATTATTTCCTCTCTCTACCATTATCTTTACTCTTGATGTACTAGTAATTATTAACAACATGTAATTACTTTTCCAAGTATGATCCAAATTACAGATTACACAAGAAAAATGAAAATATTTCACAAAATAGGTTTCAGTTCCCACAACAATTTGCATATTTGTGTATGAGCAGTAAAAAGAATTCAAATTCTAAGTTTAGGACGTTCCCGAAAAATATTTGAAAGAAATAATTCATATTGGATCAGTAAGAATTTATAAAAGTTTATGTTTTCCGTTATGGATATTGACCCTATTAATAGTTTAAAAATAATATTCAGATGGATCAGAAAGGACAATTTCTGTTCACAATTTGGTTTGGAAATGCACTCACAAGTACTGCTCTGCCTAGCAATTACCACTTTAAAATGTGTAGCGGGTATAGGTACATACATGCATGTATTTGATGTGAAACAAAAATTACTGCTTAACATTAATTATTGACAATAATTCCATGCTACATACAGTGACCAGCATCACAGGTCTCCTCGCAGTGCACAAGCAAGCACCAAAATCAGGGGAATTAAGATCCTGATCACCTTCAGCATGATCTGTCTATGTGAAAGTTTACTTACTTCTGAAGGTTTCACATGCTATAATCTACATTCACCCTTTCCCTTAATTAGCTACTCTTGCTTTCCATACCGACTGACCTCCTAAGCCCCAATGTAAGCCTGCAAATTCTCCTTACTGGTCTTTATACATTTCTTGTAGTACTAGTGCAGAGAACTTCTTTCTACTGAAATTAACACTATTCATGTTTGGTGATCAATTCCTTAATTCTGATGACCTAATTAAAGCATTGCTATTGTCAGAGGGAGATGCTGGTAACTGGGGATTCAAGGGTTAACTTATTATTTTATTGTGACAATTATCTAATCCAATTTTTATAGTGTGTTGGGGGTAATGAATAAACATGCTACCACATCAATATGAAACTCTGTGCTTTGCTTGCCATTATTCTGTATTATTCTTATTTCAATTTTTGGGTAAAAATGGATAATTTTTTTTAATACACTGCATCACTCTTCAGCAGTAGTAGACTCCTGCTACAGTATCTCAACCATTCAAAGGAAATAATGAATTGTGTTAGCTATTGACACTTGTCAATACCCAGTAAATAGAACAAAAGCTGTACAACAGAATCTAAAGGAAATGGCTGGGTAAATGTTGGAGATAACAAGCTCCAAGTTGAACTTGTAAACCTATACTCTCACCCAACCAAAATAAACAGAAACACCACACATTGGCCCTGACAACAGGTCCACAGCAATACTATATACATCCTCTCTAGAGAGCAATTTACCTTATGTCAGAATGAAGAGAAGTGGGGGGGGGGGGGGGTGGGGGCTGAACGTATTTTCTTATACATGACAGAGGATTGGATGCAAGTTACATGGAAACGACTGGGAACCAGAATGTTGATCTTAACTCACAATTCGGGACCATTGTGGCCACCCATCCAAACCTCCAGCTAAACCGAAATTCTATCCTCTCCCGACCCCCATCAATCAGTTTTGTGGTGCACCCGTGCCCGAGCTTCGCGAGGTTCTGCGAGTCACGTATTTCTAGTAATAATAATAATAAAGATTTTCCTAGACGGTCACTCCATATTGCGAGTACTCGTTTTAATTTTGTGTAGCTTAGCATGGCGGTTCGTGACTTTGTTGTTGAATTCACTTTACACGGCAGTTTTAGTTTTTAAATTGCGATGGCCACAATGCCTTTTGACTCCGATATTTACTTTAATGACTTCGTTTTATAGTTTTTTCTCTTTGTTTATCGATGTTCGGTATATCTTCTTTCAAGAATTGCGGAGGCTTTAACTGGAATTTTGCTTTTTCATCTGCCGTAAATGAAGATAAGCTTATTGAAAAGCCGGCGCACCGTTCGCTTTGGTTAAACTGAGTTCCACCGAACGATTTCGCTAAATGATTAAATTGTTTATATCCGAGGAACCAGCATATACGTTTACAACTAAAATGCAAAAAATAAAAAAGTAATTAGGCTAAACGGAATGTTTTTCAAAATATTCTCTTTCATTATTTACGCAAGGACAAATAAACCTGTCCTAACGTTTGAGTACTTTGGTTCTGTCTTTAGTAAGCTTAAGCTTAATTATAAGTCTTTAATTGGGTTGTTTATCCTTATGTTGGCTACGATTTTCCATGTGCATGTCTGTTCTTGAAAAACAACCTTTTCCGTGTTGCTAGGGTAGTTTCTAGTCGAAAATATAAAACATGAGTTAAACGTTTGAAGAGTTTATGATTACATTCGCTCCACAATTTCCTGCCACCTGACTCAGTGAAACTTACGCGCGTTCTGATAACCTTTCAAGATTGACCTGCAAACTCGCAAATGTTGGGGAAAAAAATAAATATGTTATTTACCTGCCTAGGTCGGTCCGTATAGGGAAAAACTGTGCCCTCGGTCTTGAGTACGGCCCTCGGTCTGCGGCCTCTGGCCGTACTCAAGACCACGGACACAGTTTTTCCCTATACGGACCTCCCGGCTGGTAAATAACATATATTTATTATTTAAAAGTCGACCCTCGACATGTCACCCTCGAACCTCGACCAAGAAACAGACTCACTTGGTGTTGTTTTGTCATGGGACAATGTGCGCGACTGTTTAGTCACGAGCTGCGTTTTTCCCAGCTGTCCGCTCTTTTTTTTGTTGCGTTCCCATTTTTAGCTACAACGTAGCCTCCTACGCAGACGTTCTTTTAAGGAATGTGTGACGAGCTAGAAGAACGTCTGCGTAGGAGACTAATTTTTAGCGTGAGTTCTGCATTTCTTTTTCTTGTGGGGCTTCAGCCACAGTGGGTGGCTTGTGGGGTTTTTGTCGCCCCCACGTTTACTACATAATTTGATCTGATTAGATTTTTTGTTCTGTTGTCATTTAAATGTCATTGATTTAATCAAGCCAGCCATATCTGTGGCCAGATTTATCCAAAACAAGTATCTTCTTTAATAGTCTACATCATCAGCGCATGCAATTTATGCAGAGCTCACGTAATGAGATCTTGTTATTAAGCTTGGCGTTAGAATTCAGGGACTTTCGGATTTCAATTTCGGCGCTCTAACCACTCAGCCACGCTGCCAGGCTGCATCGGGCCTGGTTTTCTGACTAGCGATCGCATGCATAAGCAAGAGCTCCAAAGCATAGCTTAAAGACTTATCTTTCGCCTCGTTATACAATCGGTATCAACGATTACTCTTTGTTATTTTTAAATAAAATATTTGATGCCTACTGAACTGTAACTCCCTCCGGCACCTACAATCAAGGTGTAACCAAAACATAGTATATCATTAACTGGGATTTTTATCGAGACATGTTCCAATCAAAAAGATGCATGTTTTGGATCGGTAAGTTTGAATAATATATTATTTAATTAAAGATCTGCATGAGCAGTTCGAATTCAGCTAGCTTCAGTTCAACGTGTTTGAAGATCCAGCTACCGTATTTTATTCGTCGGATGCTTTGGATAAAAGTGATAATGCTGAGACGCTTCCGAGGCCGCCGTTTCTTCGTAGTTTTCTTTCTTGCTCTTGCTCTATTTGCTCTGTTTTTCTCTCTCGGCAATGAAGGATATCGTTCGCCCATATCTAGAAAAACAAGAAAGAGTTTGCTTATAATCGGACGAGGACGATCGGGGACAAGTTTTGTGTCGAAGATGATTGCCAGCGGAAATGAGGTAAGTAATATTACGTGTGTTCCCCGCCAAAACTGACTTTTAAACTTTTTGCATTGGGAAACTACCATTTCGCAATTATGCATTAAATTCTATCGCGTGACTTTCAATTCGCTAACACTAGATTCCATTCTGTGACATCAAAGTACCACATCGCAGACATCTCCTAATCTAAGTCAGTTTCGAACTCTTGCACCCCCGCTGATTGTGAGTAACTGACTTCCAACTTCGGTGCAGTCTCGATGCTTTCAGCGTTTATTTGTTCTTCAAGGTGCATAACCGATGAGCTGAAGAGCAACAAAGTGATTGAGAAACAACAAAATTACCGTTAAAATCTTCTCTCTCATATGAAATGCTACGTTGTAATTTTTTAGCGTTTCTATGTGAATAGAAGTTTTAGGCTACAAAAACAAAATCAAACGATGATATTTGATTTGGTTCAATTTCGTTCGGAAATTTCACTCACAAGGAAATTTCTCTTTCATTCCGTTCGATGACCGAACAAAATTGACTTTAGTCGTTCGATCGAGTTTGATTTAAAGTTCGTTTGATGTAATACGTTGGGAGTATCTGAGTATATGCACCAAATTCTATCCCACGACTTTGGTATTTAGCCCCGCGCTCGTAGCCTACACACATCGCGTCAGCCCAGTGAATCGAAAATACCGGAAGTGAAAATGGGCGTTAAATGACGCGAACCGGAAATAAAACGTGCACAAAACATTTGTTTTTATCTCCAAAATTTGCTTGGTGACCCATCCTGATTTTTTTGCATGTATGTAACATTAGGTGTGCCAGTTTAAGGTGGCTGAACACAGTTTTCTTGTATCTATGTGTTATTCATCGTTATTTTCAAACAACTGGCCGTTAGGAGGCCAAAATTGGCAAGATGCAAGTTCAACAAAAAAAGATTATATTTTGATATGTTTTATTGGACTAAGTATCGTTACCATGGCAACACAGCTGGTAATACATCATCATTAAATATTGGGCTTGGTTTATTTTCAGAAAATCCAGTCGTTAGATTTTTTCCATCACTTGTCTCTAGAAAACCCAATAAAATACTGGCCTATACTGGTCTTCTGACAAGTTTTGACAGAGAGATTTTCTGTTATTTTGAGTTTTGCATTTTAACGTTTCCTGGACATGTCCTCTGTCAGATTCAATTTTTGTTTGCAGGTGAGTTACGCGTGTTCTGAACTATTATTCTACCAAATGTCATGAATTTCTAACGAGCGGTTCCGTAGAAATCAGTGCATTTCCACTAAACCATGCAGTTACAATTTTCTGGTTAACAGCGCACGCGTTGCATTTGACAGGGTTCTCGATCTTTCTCGATCCACACAAACATTCCCAGAAAGGCAGGGTATTTTCCAATAGTATTACCTTTCAACAAATTGACATCAGCTTTTTATGCGTCTGTCCTCTTTAAAGACCATTTCCAAGACCATTTCCATAAATTGATCATGTTGAACTTGCATCTTGCCAATTTTGGCCGCCCAACTGCCAGTGGTTTGAAAATAACGATGAATAACGCATAGATACAAGAAAACTGGCACACCTAATGTAACATGCATGCAAAAAAATCAGGATGCGTCACCAAGCAAATTTTCGAGATAAAAGATGTTTTGTGCACGTTTTATTTCCGGTTCGCGTGATCTAACGCCGCATTTTCACTTCCTTTTTTTTACGATTCACTGGGCTGACGCGATGTGTGTAGGCTACGAGCGCGCGGCTAAATTCCAAATTTGAATCACATCGAACGAACTTTAAATCAAAATTAATTGAACGATTAAATTCAAGTTTTTTCGGTCATCGAACGGAATCAAAGCCTATGAATGCACGCGTCGGTTGAATGAATGCAAATTTATATTAGAAGTCGCGCGCGCATATACCGGAAGTCAAAATGCCGCGTGAAATCGCCAAAACCGGAAATAAAACGTGCACGAAACATTTGTTTTTATCTCGAAGTTTTGCTCAGTGACCCATCCTGATTTTTTGCACGAATGTAACATTAACTGTGCCAATTAAATTAGAAGTGTTTGGAGGAATGTTATTCAGTGGAATTTTTTGTAATTAAGAAAAAAAATGACTTTTTCGATATAACTTAAGGTGGAATGGTACCCTAAAAGATGATTTTTTTAGAACAGAACTTTCTGGGAAACTTCTACCATCACTTTATAGGGCTTCACACCCTAACATCAATATGAGTCTTTTCAGGTCACATGTCACAATAGTAAATGATTAACCAGCGTCTTAAGTTAGAAAAAGTGATGTTCACGGTAACAGCGATAACCAGGGTAATGGGCTCCTGCGATAACTCACTGATGCACGGTTGGAAAAGTATCAAACCAACTCTAACATGTACATAGATGACATGACTGTGCAATGAACTTCAAAAATTAGCCAGTTTTTCTTTATTCGATTTTTTTAAAAAATTCTTTCTTAGAACGTCAGGTAACAGGAAATAATTATTAGACAAAGAGTCAATTAATGAAACGTATTTCAAACCTGTAGACTCGTTTTTAGTTCATTGCGCAGAAGAAACAACACTTTAATATTGATGAAAATTTCAGAACAGTAGGTTAAAACACAAGGGAGATATCTTCAGTTAAGAGTTCCTCTACTCCAGGAAATTCTGTTATTCGAGAAAAATGGTCTCAAAGATAAAGGAATGAATTCTCGACACTAATTCGTCGCTTATTGCCCTAAAACTATTGTCAAATGAAATTTGTCACATTGAACTTTAAGTTGAATGACTTTCCTGTTCAGAAAAACATGTTTTCTGTAAGAATTAGGACTTGTTTTGCCAATTAAAACGCAGACACCAAAAATCTCTCTTCCTCTCAGGCAGGTGTTTCTCTAGACGAACACTGACGTCGGTTTGTGCAGGGAAGCGGCGGGGGGGGGGGGCGGAATTTTCCTGTTAAAAAGTCATTTTTTCGCATTTGATAAATGTAAGTAATGGTTGCTATGGCCGTTGCTATGGAAAAAAGTTTGTACTGCTGTTCAGATTTCGTCAATTTCACCGACTTATGCTAGAAATCAAAATACTTTCACGGTAGTATTCACAAGAGACTAAATGCTACAATTTTGCCGTTTCCAAAAAAATGACATGTGCGACCTAAACCTCGAATTTTGAGGTACGTACCATCTTAAGTTCTACTGAATGACTTTTGCCATACTGTCAAACAAGTTAAAGAACTTAGAGAGCTTTCCAAAAATGCAATAAAAAGAGTAGGTCACCGACTTCGTTTTTCAGATAAATGGCAAAATTGAAATTTGGAGGTTCTTTTAGTGGACCTTTAGTGTTGCCATGGTAACGATTATGACGTCACAACCAGCCTTAAAGTATTGCCCGACAAAAGAGTTATCAAGATATTTATAGTTTACCCACATTGTCGGAAATACTTCTTTGTAATCTTTCCTCGTTTCAAAAGGATTATGACAATTGAAAAACCCTTTAATTTCTAGCCACCTTAAATAGAAACATTTGCAGGAAAGTTATTTAGTGGAATTTTTTGTAATTCAAAAAGCGACTTCTTCGATATAACTTAAGTTCTACTGAACAACTTTTTGTCATGCCGCCAGAGAAGTTAAAGAATCTAGGGAGCTTTCTAAAAATGCAATAAAAAGGGTAGGTCACCGAATTAGTATTACAGATATTTAGGCAATACTTGGCCCGGCCGCACTGGGTACCAGGTTTTGAAGTTGCAGTCAGTTGGCCGTACTTTTGTGTGCACAGTGACAGACAGGCTTTTGTGATTGAGGAGGAACTTGTTATTTCCGAATATAATACAGAATTTATTTTCATAGAATAGAATTTGGTGTTACCAAATTTATGCGCCGATCAATTCGAAAGTTCAACATCCCTACCCGGGCAACCTCCTGGGCATTTGAACTTTTGAAGATTGGCTTGTTCAATCCCCCCCCCCTCTCTCGGGGCAAAAAAGCCGTTCTAATGCCCCACCAATTAGTACAGAAATACCCCTCCTCAAAGACAAATTTCATCTTCAATCAAACACTTTACACGCTTTTCAGAGAGAGATATGCCGTAATGACACCTTCAAACTTCTTTTAAAGACCCTTTTGAAAGAGTTGTTCACTAACAAAGGCGAAATTCTATCTTGTAAATCCGTTAAACCCTGCAAAACCCGAAAAAACTCACGGGCGTATTACATCACAACAAGAGATAATTCGGTTCAAATTCCCCACCCTTCCAACGCATGCGCAACGTTCAAATTCCCTCCTCCCCGGGCACGATCCACAGTCAAATGCCCAGGGGGGGGGGGTTGAAGTTTCGAATTGTTCGGTGCATTATTGTCATGCATATAATAAAATGTTGCCGAACTCTGTGTCACAGGAAATTAAATACCTCGGTAGCTGTCGAATAGGATGTGGCGGGATAGAATTTGGTGTTACCCAGCTTTATGTCACAGGATGGAATTTAGTTTTATCGAAGTGGACGTCGCGGAATAGAATTACGTTTTACAGAATTTGATATCACAGGAAAAAATTCGGTGTCACCGAATTTGACGTGACAGGAGCGAACGTGGTGTTATCGAAGTTAAAGTCGTGGGATGAGAATTTGGTGTATATACTGAATTTGACGTCACAGGATGGAATGTAGTGTTATCGTCTTAAAAGTCACAGGAGAGGATTAGGTACATAATTAAGAAATTAACAGCCCACAATTTTCTTTCCCAATACAAAATTTGATAAGTCGATTTTGGAGGGATCACACGCCACATGACAGAGTTTGGCCAGGGACCATCCCTTGAAAAACGAAATTGCAAGAAGACGCAAGTTGCTAACTTAACGCCTTGCATGGACTTGCGACTCTGACGACGGCCTAGGTGTAATTGCAACGATTTGCATTCACTTTGATAACCTCAAATTGGTGCGCAAGTTGGAGCAATCTTTTTTAATCGTTTGGCTAGTTAACGCAGGTTGACGCATGCTCTTCTCACATTGTTTTGGTCTGTTTCGTTTGGCCGCCAATGGCTGCACTGAAATGACCTTTCCACGCAAGCTGGGACTACTCTACACCTTGGAGACGACTCGCGACTCCGTTTGGCCCGTGCTCTAGCCACAGAGCTGATGCACAACTTGACTTTGATTTTGGGCGGGAAATTATGCAACATAGAAGGTTTCTTTCGAGGGTCGCATATCCCAAAGGACACGGTCTAACCTATATTATAGTACAACGCTAATTTTTGCCGTTCTCCCATTGGTCAAAATCGATCACGTGACGCGATAGTGTCTCTCCTCAGCGGGCACCCTATCAGTGCATAGTGCCCGTTTTTGGCAATTTTCGCTCAAACTTAAGCGTTGTACAATAAAAACAATAGAGTTCTTCTGTCTCAGGACCTATGTGTGATAGGTTCCTCGAACTAAGTTCTCGGGCTAATACAAATGTATTTGTTGTGAACCTCAATTTTCCTCGGGCAACCTATCACACGATAGTGCCTTCGACAGAAGAACTCTACTGCTCTATTAGAATATGGCCATACCCACTAAGAGTTAAGAATCACGTTATTTTGTTCACGATGCTGTTAAATGGCAGCGCTTTTGTGTAAAACATTGGGTAAAATTGCGCCTGTAAGCTTTGAATTATCCTTCAGTTTTTGACTGGCCAAGGATTGTCAACAAAACCAAACCAAACCTTCTTTCTTTGTCTCCACAGATTATGGAGGTTTATGAACCTTTATTATTTTATCGACCTCTGAAAAACAAAGAAAGGCTTCAAGTCCTGCAACGGTCCCTCAACTGCAAGTTTACACCACGGATGTTATGGCGCTTAAACAGCAACGGCGGCAAACATATTTCACAGTGCATAAAAAACATTCCTAAAGAAGGTAGAAACTGCTTTCCCTCAGACGAACTGGTTCAGAAACTTCGCGACAAATGCAAGAACAATTGTTTCACTGTTGTTAAGGAACTAACCAAACGCTTACCAGGCAAAACGATGTCAAGTCTTTTACCACTGATTAGCGACCCGACAATCGATACCGACGTTCGATTATTGCACGTTGTTCGCGACCCAAGAGCAAGTCTTAATTCAGCAATAAAACTCGGATGGATGTCTGATTATAAAGAAAGAAACTTTAACCCAACAGTACAATCCTATTGTGAAGAGATCTTTCAAAACATTAAGTTTGGTCAGAAACTAAAGGCACCCCTCAAACACAAGTATAGACTTATATTGTATCGGGATATTGCAGCCAGGCCGTTTGACACAGCAAGAGAAATCTTTAAGTTCGTGGGGTTGGATTTGTCTCAGAAAACTGTGCAGTGGATATTAAACATGACAAGTCATAAAACAGTGGAAGCAAAGAAAGATTCTGGGGCTCCGTACTCATTAGTGAGGGATTCTGAAGCTAATATTGACAAATGGCGGAGCGAATCTCCCCCTGAACGTACACGTATTATAGAGAAAGTCTGCCAACCGCTTCTTAAACTGATAGAGGAAATAAGCTCTGGGTGAGATCGTAAGTTGTGGAACATTATTATCGCGAAAACTCCTGTCATGTACTGATGAACTATTGTCTCCCAAGAGGCAGAGGTTGTTGAGCGATCGAGGACATAATTTTAGTCTACCTACGATCAAGACGGATCGTTTTTAAATGATCCTTTATCAGTAGATGTCTTTTAAGGTTATTTAAATAGGCACAACTAGCAGTTTTAGTTTACTTTTAGTTTTGCTTTGTAAAGTCATACTTCTGCTGTGACTCTGTTTCACTTAGTTAAGACTATTATTATTATTATTATTATTATTATTATTATTATTATTATTATTAGAGGAGTAGTACTGTACCGCAGTTATTTACATCCACGGGCTATCACGCCACGTACATGCTCGGTAAACCTATGTTGTTGCCGTGAGAGCATAGAGCGGTTTTCAAGTGGGTGTCGTAAAAGCAAAACTACAGTAATTTTTCTAACCAATCACAAGAGGAACAAAACACAAAATGAACCAATCAGAAATTGAATCAGAGACAAGTAATTAGCGTCAAGCGCGGGAAAACGCGTGCGAGCAAGTTATGATTGGTTTTGGTTTTACATCTGAATGGTTGAGAGAGTGGCGCGATTTTTTTAACCAATCAGAGAGCGAAGTAAAGCAAAACCAAAGCAAACACAACATTACTTTCGATACTCATTTGAAAAATGCTCTATAGCGCGTCAAATTCCTTCAAGGCGTCCTTATGCTGACATCGCAAGCGCCATGCTCTTATCGTAACAAAATCGCCGTGAAATTGCAGCAAAAATCGATAGTAGGTAAGGCGATTTAAATACGCACTCACTTTAAATCGCCTGAAAAAAATCCCGAGAAAAAATCCCTGCTTAGCATCACATCAAAAATCGCCTGTGCAAAAACTCGGTCCCAGTTTCTTGGCATTCGTCCTCTGCATTTGAAACATGGAGTACAACCTCCCTCTGTGGCGTAGGAAACGAATGCCTCTTTAGACTGATATGTTAATTAGAGTAAGAGGGTTAGTCTTCACCGCGGAGGCAAAACAACATCATGTGTTTTCTACACAATGCAGTTAATCAGTGTATAGCGATAATCTTTTAAATTAATGTATCAGTTTAGGAAAGGAAAGGAAATCTTTCTTTACGAAAAAAAAAACCAAAAAACTTTGAAATAACAGTTTACTACGGTAGAAAAACGTAAAAGAGATGACAATAAAACATAAACAAAGGAGAAAGGATTAAAAACGTGAGGGAGATTGGAGACTGGAGGAAACCTTTAGGGAAAAATAAATTAAGCTAGAAAAAAGATGGCTAAATCTTGCGAAGACTGAGACGGATTGCCAATGACGACCTTATGCTTTCAGATTTGGAAAGGCGGGGAACGGGAACGAAACCAATAGAAAGTTCATTGAGTAAGTAATAAACCATAAAGGTGCAAGGAAGATTTAGACGGACTATGAAACGCCTATGAACTTTTCATAAGCTTTCAGTTTTAGAGAGGAAAATAGTCCCTTCTTAAAGGGGCTATGTCACGCTATTTTAGTATCTTTTTAAAAAGCCAAAAAGTGTCTTAGCATCAATTGATCTCCAAAAATAAGGGTCTAGCTTTGTTATTAAAGACTATCTTACGCCACTGAAACTGCTTCCTGCCGTCTGTTGCCACCGATGGCAAGGATGGAAATGGATTGAAACTTGAAAAAATTGGGCCAATTTTTTCAAGTTTTGAGGCTATTTTCTCAAAAATCACCCAAAAAAATATTATGGTTAGCTATTCCTGATAAAATTCATCTGATATCTTCCTCATAGTTTTATAGGAGCATTTTGTGCATGAGTGAAGGCACTAGGTTATGATTTTAGCACAGAATTGACCTAAAATAGCAAAATCCACGTGACATAACCCCTTTAAGGGAAAAGAAAACAAATACTTTACTAGTGTATAAGACAGTAAAAAGACCAAAGATTCAAAACGTCCCAAACGGAATACGAACTATGATGTTATAACAATAGGGTGAGTTTTTTCAGTGCACACACTTAAACCTCGTTCCCAGGGTCTCTCTCTCCCCGCCCCCCAGAGCGCTGGGGGGCGGGGAGAGAGAGACCCTGGGAACGAGGTTGCACACACTTAAACCCTTTCAGCCCTGATAGTTATCAGTATCAAATTTCTCCTCATGATATCAGTGCCTTATAACACAGACAGGTCATGAGAATTAAGGAAGTGATCACCAAAGATGAATTGTCTTGACGTTTAAACAAGTTCTCCCAACTAGTCCTCAATAACCTGTATAGAGACCAGTAAGGAGAATTTGCATAATGATGCTGGGGCTTCAAGGGTTAACGGAGCTCGTTTTATTCTTCTTCATTCGAAAACTTCTTCAAGTGGCATGGGCGCGGATTTTATGGTGAATAAGTATAGACTGGTATAGAAGCATATTCTTAACCCTTTAAGACCCAGTATTAACATCCATATTCTCCTCACTATTCTCCTTATATTTCTTATGTTATTAGTCGGGAGAATTTGATTAAAAATCAAGACATTTGATCATTGGTGATTTTTTTTTTTTTTGCGTCAGTTGGCTTAACATACGAACCAAGTGCTGTAAAGCTTGTGGTACGGGTACTCAAGAGCGGTACTGTCTTATATAAGACGCATGCGCATTTTAGTCTGCTGAATGTTACCTTCGTGTGTTCTGGTTCTTGTCTTTTAATTTACACTATTTAAGATATGAACGGCGAAGGGTTGTTAAGTATGGGGTTTCAGTATTTGTCTTGTATAACGCATGCGCAACTGAGTAAAGCAGCTAATAGGATTGAATGCGAAATTGGCTGTGTTGTTTGATCTAGTTATTGGTTATGGTGAAAACGTTTTTAGCGCAGGAGTTTCGTTATGGGATTGACATTATGAGGGATGTTAAAATGTCGGAGGGGGAGGATTTGTGAATGTGAGGAGCATATCACGCTTCTGTGAATGTGATTTGCTTTGAAAGTTACGTTTTGTATAGCAGCGGTGTAATGTTGTGCTGCGTGAGAGGCAGTTTCCCTTGGCGTTTTATGAGGGGACGGTTTCCGAAGTGGATAGTAAGTTTTCTCAATGGGTAACCTGTATTTCGCAGAGTAGAGAAACGACAGCTGTGTTTGCAGCTTATTAGCACGGTAAGGAACGGTGGCTTAGGAAGAGAAGAGGTTGGCACTAGTATGATGATGCAATTAGTGGATTGCACCATCGATACATCATAGTTCTTGAGAAGGGAGAGAGATGAGTGTTTATTTGACGTGAGAAGTTGATTTAATTGCATAAAGACGAAGGAATCGGTTATTAATAAGGAGTTCAATTAATAAGGTAGCTGTTACGAGTCTTTAAGTTATAAAATAACTGAATATTATCAAGCGATGCGTGTGGTTTGGGTGTGGTGTTGGTTGGTTTCGGGGTAATTTTGTAAGTACGTAGCCGTTCCGAGTCAACTTGTTTACTTTGCATGGGGATTCCCGGGTTAGCAAACCGGATTTAAACATCACGTCGTGCATATGAGATATGTCTTAACGTGCCCCAGATCTGACGATCTGCTCGAGTTCGTGTTTATCAAGCGTTATACTTTGATTTTACTGCTATGTTCACTGTTTGTATTCACGGTCTGGGCATAACAGTAATTATCATATGACCCGTACGGCCCCGCTAGTTTTTTCTTTGCAAAACCATTCATGAAATTCCCGTATGAGGGCCGTACGCGATGGCGTAAGCGGGCCGGAAAAAGCCGTCCGGCCCTGCGAGCATTGCGTACGGCCCTCCGATAGTTGAGCTGAAACAATTTTGTTGCAGCATAATTCCTAACTTTTCCTTCAAAATGAGCGATGTAAGTGAACATTACGACAACGAATTTTACTACCCTGACGATCCATTCGATATGGAACTTCTTCAAAAGCCAACTTACTTCGAAAGCGAACAAAAAAATGTCAAAACTCCTCACAGTTGTAGAAGTTCAAAATTTTATTAGAAGCCAACAACAAGCAAACACTGAAAAAAACAATGTGTGACATGAATGTATTTCAGAGATTTCTTAATGAATGTTGCGAGAAACGAAAGATAACGGAAATTCCTCCGGCTGAGCTCGACAGTCTGTTATGCAATTTCTACATTACAGCGAAGAAGAAGGACAACACAGAATACGAACCTGATATAATGTCCACTTTCTCGCACAGTATCCAGCGCTACTTGGATGATAACAGTGCAAAGATAAACATCCTCAAAGACGAAGAATTCAAAGTCTCAAGAGAAGTCCTTAAATCCAAGCGTCGAGAACTCAGTAAGCAGGGCAAAGGGAACAAAACAAATGCCACAGTAGCCCTGGCAAACGAAGATATTGAGTGCATCTTTGATGAGAATCAGTTCGGCATCCATGATCCTGATGTCCTTCCACGTACGATGTGGTTCTTGCTCACTCTCCACTTCGGCCACCGAGCCAGACATGAGGCAAGGCAGATGAAATTTGGCGATATCGTTTTGAGAAAAGATGAAGCGAGTGGCGAAGAGTACTTGGAATGGTCAACCGAAAGGGAGAGTAAGGCCCAACATGGAGCTGAAAATGAGCATCGACGATCTTTCCGTCCTAAAGCGTACGAAACAGGCGACCGAAAATGTCCAGCAGCTTGCTATAAAGAGTTTGTTTACAGGCGACCAGAGGAGGCCAAATCACCGAAAAGTCCTTTATTCCTGGCTGTTCATCACCAACCAAAACGTTTTCAAAAAGACCGATGGGGAAAAACAAAATCGGCCAATTTCTTTCAAGCACCACGAAAAACTTGTCATTGTCTACGAGTGGGAAATTCACTAGCCACTCAGTGTGAGAAACTTGCATCAAAACGCTTCTTGATTCCGGTGTTTTGCACAACAATGTGGCGCAACTGAGTGGCCACAAGAGCTTTAAAAGTCTCGATAGTTATGCCGTAGCATCCCATCAACAGCAGCACCAGATGTCTAAAATACTCAGCGGGGAAGAAAACTTCAGGCCCAAACCAAAGGCAGAAACAGCGGAGGAAAAACCGCAAAATCAGTCAAGTGGTACCGTTCAAGAGTCCACCCAAACAAATGGCACATTTTCAGAGGAGCAAGCATCGGTGTGATTAACATCCAGAATCTTGTCCTTCCTGAAGCCTCTCGCTCGAAACACGCTGCTCAAATTTCAGCCCTGAAGAAGCGTCGCCGTCATGTTATCGAATCTTCAGACGAAGAGGACTGCTGAGTTTCTTTGTAATCGACGTTCTCGGTACATTATTACATTGTTGCAAGATTTCCTTCCAAATATATTGTATAAAATTTGAATGACGTTATTACAACTAGCAAAAATTAGAGCTTTTGCTTGAAACGTTTGTCGAATATATTGAAATATTCTGTACTTTGCAGCTTAAACTGTTGAAATACACTTTACTGACATCCTGAATCAATGGCGTGATATCACTGGCTATTTGAAAATGCACGCGAAACTAAACAAACGCTGCCCTTCCCAAGGAAAAAAAAAAGAAAGACAAAAGATTGAAAGAAAAACGGGACGGCCATATGATAAAATGCCATGACCACGAGCCAAATATTTTCCCGTCCGGCCCGACCTAACTCAGTCAATAAGTACATAATATTCCGTCATCCCTTTGTAAGCATCCTCAGTTGTGGGCAAATTTATACCGACATTCACCATGATTAAAGATTAAAGATAAAGTTTGAGTGAATTTGCGTTTTTCAGCAGAAATAAAAGCGATAAGAAAGATAAGCCGAGTCATCAGAGTTTAAACATTACGTCATCCAGTAACGCTATAGTCAAAATATTGTGTCACACAATCACACTTTTCGTCACGCTGGTTCGTATAAATACAGGATCGCGCTAACAGTTGTGAAACCTAGGGGTGGGGAGGGTCAGAACGGCTGGTTAAAATGCCCATCGGGCTTTCTTGTTTCCTTTCATTATCATGTCCTGTACTTTTGATCAAGTAGGAATACTATAAGGACAAACTAGATGATTGTCTTTGTTGGGAGTTAAAGGGTTAAGAGATGTAGACTAAACAATTTTTGAAGTGAAGAAGGAAGAAAATGATATTTACAATAAAGATGCTCTCGGTTCTGTTTGACGTAGGATCAATCGGTTTTGTTAATGTTTTGCGTGTTTTTGCCGTAAGGCATTTTCACAACATAATAGGAATCGACTGACGAGTCAAAAAATGTTGCACTGTTTGAGTTTCGGTTGGGTGAATCCTTATCTTAGCTACTGAAGAGTACTTTTCTGTGGTGCTGTTTATTATGCGGTACAAGGCAGTTCTACCTTTTCAGTCTGTGAAATAAATCCTAAAGTGTTATAGTTTAAGTGGAAGCTATTGAGCAGCAATTTACAATGGGACTGTTTGGTAAATAACATTTCTCTCAGCGGCGTTTTGAGCCTGGGAATAAAACCTTATATTGCGACCATTTAAACGAAAGCCAGTGCTAGCATTTTTTTTTTTCATTTTTTTTCTTACTTTTCCAGTTATGGCCATGTTGGCTGTTCGATCATTAAAGATTCTTTCGATTTGAGTTAAAAAAATAAACTTGGATAAAAGAGAGAAAAGGAAACGTCGCCCTTCCGCCTTCTATAGATTTTGGAAACGAAGATTGTTCCGCCCGCTTTCTGCCGCTGGTCTCCTAGCAGAATAAGTTAACGCCAAGAAAAACAAACATGTGGGCGATTTCTGAGACAAAACAAATAGAACCGCCTGATTCATGAAGCAAACTGATAGTACTTAACGATTTAATCTTGAAGAATGCATTGTTAAAATTGGACAAGATTGATAGTTTTTTGACGAAGCAGCTATCGTAAAGTACTGCTCAATTTGGATGTTCACACTTACGGATTTCATCCACAGACTCAAAAGTTAGAGTCAATTTGTGCAGCGTGACAAACAGTACCACAGGAAAATACTGTTTACTAGTTTTCATGTTACTCATCACACTTCAGGATTTCACCCACAGACTCAAAGGTTAGCTATATAACCACCTTGTGAAGCAAGACCACAGGAAAGTATTGCTCAGTAGCTTTCATTTGAATGGGCACACTTTAGGATTTCATACACATACTCAAAAGTTAGAACCACCTTGTACAGCACAGTAAACAGCACCACAGGAAAGTATTGCTCAGTAGCTTTCATTCGAATGGTCACAATTTAGGAGAGTTAAAATAAAACGTAAGGCCCAAGGACTGCTGTGAAACCATGTGGGTGAACACAAAACAATGAACCGGCGATGAACTTTTCATAAGCTTTCACTTTTAGAGAGGAAAATAGTCCCTTAAGGGAAAAGAAAACAAATACTTTACTAGTGTATCAGAGACAGTAAAAAGACCAAAGATTCAAAACGTCCCAAACGGGCTACGAACGATGATCTTATTACATTAGAGTAACGGTTTTTTCACAGTGCACACATTTTAACGGAGCTCGTTTTATTATTATCATTCATATTCTCCTCACTATTCCCCTCATATTTCTTATGTTACTAGTTGGGAGAATTTGATTAAAAATCGAGACATTTGATAATTGGTGATCATTTCCTTTTATTCTCATGTCCCGTATGTTTGATCAAGTAGGAATACTATAAGGAGAAATTAGATGCTTATCACTGTTGGGACTTAAAGGGTTAACCGATGACACAGGATAAGGAAGGGAGATGTAGACTAAACAATTTTTGAAGTGAAAAAGGAAGGAAACGATATTTACAATGAAAATGCGCTCGGTTCCGTTTGACGTAGGATCAATCGGTTTTGTTAACGTTTTGCGTGTTTTTGCTGTAGGGCGTTTTCACAAAATTATAAGAACCGACTGACGAGTCAAAAAAATGTTGCATTGTTTGAGTTTCGGTTGGGTGAATCCCTATCTTAGCTATTGAAGAGTACTTTTCTGTGGTGCTGTTTATTATGCGGTACAAGGTATAGTTCTACCTTTCCAGTCTGTGAATTAAACCCTTAAGTGTTATAGTTTAATCTACTGAGCAGCACTTTACAATAGGACTGTTTGGTAGACAGTATTTCTCTCAGCGGCGTTTCGAAACTGGGAATAAAACCTTATATTGCGACCATTTAAACGAAAGCCAGAGCTAGCATTTTTTTTTCTTTTTAATTTTTTTGCTACTTTTCCAGTTATGGCCATGTTGGCTGCTCGATCAATAAAGATTTTTTCGATTTGAGTTAAAAAAATAAACTTGGATAAAAGAGAGAAAATAAAACGCCACCCTTCCGCCTTCTATAGATTTCGGAAACGAAGATTGTTCCGCCCGCTTTCTGCCGCTGGTTTCCTAGCAGAATGAGTTAAGACCAAGAAAAACAAACATGTGGGCGATTTCTGAGACAAAACAAATAGAACTGCCTGATTCATGAAACAAACTGATAGTACTTAACGATTTAATCCTGAAGAATGCATTGTTAAAATTGGACACTGAGATTGATAGTTTTTTGACGAAGCAGCTATCGTAAAGTACTGCTCAATTTGGATGTTCACACTTACGGATTTCATCCACAGACTCAAAATTCGTGCAGCGTGACAAACAGTACCACAGGAAAATGCTGTTCACTAGTTTTCATGTTACTCATCACACTTCAGGATTGCACCCACATACTCAAAGGTTAGCTATGAACCACCTTGTGAAGTTACTTTAGTTACACCTTGTGAAGTAACCCATTTGAATTGTCACACTTTAGGATTTCATTCACAGACTCAAAGGCTAAAACCACCGTGCAGAGCATAATAAACAGCACCACAGGAAAGTACTGCTCAATAGCTTTCATTTAAATGGTCACACTTTAGGATTTCATCCACAGACTCAAAAGTTAGACACCACCTTGAACATCATAATAGGGACTTTAAGATACGGTGACTACGGACTACGGACTACGGTTGGACGCGCGTTTTTCTTTGGCTGAAACACTGGGCCGAGTACACAACGAGTGGCGCGAAAATGCGAAGTTAAGACCGCAGACTACAGACAACAGACTACGAACGAAGAGCGAAGGTCAACTCTACACTAAACAGACACAAAATCTCTTTTAAAAAGATTCGAGATGCTCTGGTTTTGACTTGTAATCGTCGCACTGCAATTCAAAATGTAATTGCACGAAATTTTCAGGGCTCGCTTTTCAAATTACTTCGCTTGCAAAACTACTTCAGAAGCAAATTTGACATATTTTACTAAATTAATTACTTCTCAACTTGAAGGGAAGCCATTTGTGTCCAGAAAGAGCAAAGAGAAGAGTTGATATTACAAGCTATATTCAAAGCATCAAATTTAATTTCATTCTGGAAAACAACGCGGCGGTCAAAATCAGTAAACAAAGTAAACCGTACACTTTTCGCTGTTCTGAGTTCATAAGCTCTTGAAATTGTTCCAAATGCATATTGGTTTGTAGTTCAAGCGTTACAGTACAAGAACACCTCAATTTTCTAACTTTAGACTACTTTTTCATACCATCTTCAGTTCCTCGTACTACACCACGCTGTACTACGTGAAATCCTTCCACTACGCACCGTCGTGAGCTTGCGACGGTGGGGACAACAGAACACATATGTCTCGTCCCAGTCCTAAAGTGCCTCCCGTCCGTAGTCCGTAGTCCGTAGTCACCGTATCTTAAAGTCCCTAATAAACAGCACCACAGGAAACTGACTGCTCAGTAGCTTTCATTTGAATGGTCACAATTTAGGAGAGCTAAAATAAAATTTAAGGCCCAAGGGCTGCTGTAAAACCATGTGGGTGAACACAAAACAACATAAAATGTATTTCCGAGTAAATTTAGTTCAACCTGACCTTGAGAATAACCGATGCATTCATTATAAACTTGTCGCTTCCGGTACAAGACGAAAAGTTGTTCAACGCCAAAGTTTTTCAGTATTTCATTACAAAGAACCACAGCCGGTTTCATCTAGTTTCAACACGTGTTCGTTACCTGAACGGTTCTTTAGCTACTATTGTGAACTCTAATGAATTAAATTTCGCGGTTGGTGACACTAACAGCTACTAACCGAAGCCTCATTGTGTTGACTGACGAACAATTGAACCAACCGAAATTAAATCGTGGCAAAGCTTTATGATCTCAATGGCCGTTGTTATGTTGTCTGGGACGAACTTGGAAAACCAAATTAGTCCATAGATATGCGTCTCGTAGTTTCTTTAGTACAAAGACGGAAACAAGACGGATCATGCGTGCATTCGGCAAGCTTAGTCCGCCTTTCAAGACACACATATAAGCACGGTTTCCAAGGAGCTACTTCACTCTTATTTCCCTTGAAAAACTTTGATGTGTTCATACGAGAAGGCAGGCTGGCTGGTTGCGCGATCTGGGTTTTTTCGACCGAGTTCCTGATAACTGGACTGGAAATCTTCCCACATGAACACTCCAGCCCGCGTATCAAGAGAAAGTAAGGCCAAAAAAAAACACACACACAAAAAAAAAGAAAAACAAAACACGCATGCATTTCCATTGAAACACGACCAACATTCGATCCTGTACGGCTTGTTTGTTGGACTTTCTAGATCAAAATGATTCCTTTCAGTGGTAAAAGTAAGCGACACCACTATTCATACCGCTAACCAGGCTACTCTGGTTATCGGCCTTGATATGAATAGGCCCTCGAAACGGTCAAAGTGATAGAAGTACTCTGACTTGTGATTGTGTCGGTTTAATACGAAACCCAGCCTTTACTCTTTGAATTCACTTTCATACAAGCCTGCCAAGTTAAGAATAAGTCGAAAGTAAATCTTAAACACTGTTAAGAATCGCACGGCATGAGAGTACTGCCCTATAGCTTTCACTTATTATCCTGGATTTTATCCACAGACTCAAAAGTAACAACCACCCTATACAGCATAATAAACAGCGCCACAGGAAAGTACTGCTCAGTAGTTTTCATTTGAATGGTCACACTTAAGGATTTCATCCAAGACCACAGACTCAAAAGATAGAAACACCTTGTACAGTACCACATGAAAGTGCTGCTCAATAGCTTTCACTTGAAGGGTCACATTTAAGGAACTTAAAAGTAAGAATCGCATTACATGGGGAATGAAAGAGGTAAATAGAGGACTAAGAAAGTAAACAAGGTCTAAATAGAAAATTATACATGGTTGCTTCAAACACGCTGTTCGCCCAAATCACCTGGTACAAATTTACCGTTAAATTCGCAGTTATTTTCATTTTGCGTTTTGGGAGAACTCTGTAGATGAAAGAGGCACCTGCCAACAGCTGAATTTGAAATCGGCCTGGATTAATGGCTTAAACAAACAAAAACCCTACGACTTTATTGACTTATTGCATTTTAATCACCAAAACAAATAAACTCATAAAACAAACATCACGCAACTTAGACCGGGGATTTTATAGCATACGGACAGCTGAAAATTCCTCATCTACGAAATCCCACTTAGAACAGTCCGTTACATTATTAGAGACAATTTACATCAACCTCGTGTAAAAGAATGCAACTTAAAATCCGATTTAAAAAGAAGATGAAAATATTGTAAGCGTATAAGAGAAGGCAGATTAAAGAGGATAATATCTAAGCCCTAAATAACGTACTCATGGAATTAATTCGATACAGGCTTCAAAGAGGCGCTGATTGAAAAACTACATCATGCGAACCGATTTTTATTTTTAAAACAGGAAAGTAAAAGGAAAGCTTTGTTTGTTTTTAAGCACACGTGTTAGCCAGCCATAAATCACACTAGCTTGCGGCAGACTCAAACAGGGAAGGTAAAAAAGAAGGGAAAAGATCACAGGCAAAAATTTGACGACTGGATAAACTAAATTAGGAAATATAAATGTCAAGCCCTACTTTTTGCACTGAGAAAAGCCCAAATTATCGAGTGGTCTTTAAAAACTGAAATAATCTGATTTTATTTAGACGGTTTGACTGTGGGACTGAGACAAATTAAAATAAAAAGGACTGTGAGATCTGTAACTATTGTTAAATGCTTTCTATTTAAAAATATAAAAGGCATAAAGTTTTTAATTTTGTACGCCCCACGACATTCTGAGAATTAGGAAAAGGCTGAAATCACGCAAAACCTTTTTCAAAAGTGCCGCTTGATCGCTTGAACAAGTTGCGTGCAGAACCGTAACACTATAAAACGGAAAAAAGCAACGGGGGTCGTTGAAAAAGACACTAGTTTTCCGCTCGCTTCCGTTTTTTTCAAGTCACTTTAATAAAGTTCGCGCCACGAGGCAGCCAGATTCTCGAGTGCTTGACTCTTGGCTCATACAGACGAGTAGAAAACCCGAGGCTTTTTTGTTCTACGAAAAACAGTAAGTTTATAACTTAGGGTATGGTTTGAAATAGCGATAAATTCGCGGCAAATTGTGTGTGGCATAAGAGGGTCTAATTGGGGGACAGTTCATAGCGGAGAGACAAAATTTTCTTCTAAAATGACCCAACCAAGAAAATGAATGACTGCCAGCAATGTGGTTCTAACTTTTACGTCTGTGGATGAGATCCTTAAGCGTGACATTCAAATCAAAGCTATTGAACATGATCTGTGTGCTGTTTAATATGCTGTACAAAGTGGTTCTAACTTTTGCGTCTTTGCATGAGATTCTTAAGCGAGACATTCCAATGAAAGCTATTGAACATGATCTGTGTGCTGTTTACTATGCTGTACAAGGTGGTTGTAACTTTTGCGTCTGTGGATGAACTCCCAAAGTGCAACCATTTAATCGAAAGCGGTTATTTTTGGTGGCACCGTTTATCATATTTATCAAAACAAAATTTAGGAATTTTGTGCAATTTCACACTTTCGCTAAGTTCAAAACAGTAATTCTATTCAATGATGGACTACATTTCTCTAAATATCAGTCACAATAATTTAGTTCATCATCGAGAGAAGACAATTTTCCCTTACTGGCGGCTTTCCTTATTCTCTACATCTACCCACTTTAAAAATGTATTAATGTTGTAATGAGAAGACAGATATTGATCAGCTTTGGGCTACAACTGTATCAGAAATCACAAGAAATAAATCACGTCTCTCGATGGCCTTCAGTTACGGAGGAAAATTCGTAATTCGTAAAGAGTGTAAATTTGAGTGGAAAGTAAATGAAATGTCATCGACTCATACTATTCTGGCGTGCCGGCCTTCCCCCTCGGGGCTCCATTTTCTTCAGATGACCCCCCCCCCTCCCAGACAAAACAGCGGCCTGCACTCCACCTCATCCCAGACAATCATTATGAATAAATCACGACTCTCCAATGTCTTACAGAGGAAACCTTGTATTTTTGTTAAATGTAATATTTGCATGCATGGAGAATAAAATCAAAGGACAAACTGGGCTCCTGCAAAGGACCAGTCATTAATAGATATAGGGAATGGGGCCAAAGTGGAGTTTTATCGACCCAAAACTGTATGTACGTGTCTTCCCCATCCCGTTTCGGAAGTCATCACCCCCCCCCCCCCCCCCGCCTAAGCAGCGTAAACAGCCAGCGCGTCCACGATAATTTTCACTGGCCATCGTTTCCTGAGACTCGTTTATTTTCAACTGCCCCCCCCCCCCCCCCCAACAACCCAATTTTTTCGAATGGCCCACACTCAAGTTTCAACGCCTCCCCATATCCCATCTCATAGCAAAATTAACGGTCCATTTAGAAACCGCAGTTCAATATACTCCACTCTAGAACGCCAACCGATTCAAAACATAAATCAATTTGTTATTCTTTGAGTACATTTTGCGCTTAAAATAGACTGAAAGACATTGTACATCGATATATTTCACTGGCCCGTATAATAAAGCCACAATGAATCACTTTATAGTACTTCTAAAATAGACTGCAAGAAATTGGAGATCAATATATATCATTGGCACTCTTAATAGAGCTTTGATAAAGGCCTCTGAAGAACTCAACCCAAATAAAAACATAAATCATTTCTTACACTTGAGAAAAAGAATTTAATGGACTATATTGGGGGCTGAATGTTCTGTGATTTAATTGATAACTAACTATTGACTGCGATTGTAAAAATTTTTACCGGATGTCTCATTTGATAGCCGAGAAATGGCCAAGCATTAGAACTAGCACCGAGTACCTAAATTATATTTCATTTATTTACCCGACTTACCCCGCCTATATCAAATATTTCAGCTATTTCTTTTAATTCGTTAGTATTTGCGCCATAATCAATTATCAGAAATGAACATGTCGTATTTCAATCACAGGTGCAAAAATATATTGCTCAAGAGAGACAAATAGCGAAATAACTTATGTTATTGACTACAAAAACAACATCGTGTTAATTGTAAACCTGTAAGTCAATGAGCAGGTGCGGCGAAGCATGAAATAAAATAACATAATCAAAATATATGTTAAGAAGAATACATGATCATGAACAGGCAACTGTACTCATACCCGTCTCTTCATTAGAAGGCTGGGAATGGATTTTTTCGGCATCCTGCAAAGAGCTTCTTAGCACGGATTTTTGTTAAATACATTTAAAATGGGCCTAAAACTATAACAATGGTCGGGACAGGGGGTTTCGTCGTGTCAGATCAAATTGCCGGGCCATTCGTCAGTCATGCTATCTCAAGTCTTTTTTTACGAACAGAATTATCTTTCAATCGAAGGTAACCTCAGAGTTATAGTGTGCTGGGGTAGAACGAAGATAGATGACAACAAACCATAAACGAATAACAATGGTTAGGATTAAGGAAGATTAAGACCAGGCTAATGAACGAACGATGAACTTTATGCTTTTAGTCACCAAAGGAAACGAAACATTTCTTTAGAGAAAAGAAGACCTTAAACTGATAGTTTACTAAAGTGGAAAAACGACAAAGAGATGACAAGAAACCACACAGTATAAAGGTGGACTGAGTCGGATTACGAACGATGACCCTAATGCTTTCAGTCACCATAGGGATCGAAACCTTTCTTTAAAATAGTAATTTACTAATGTAGAAAAACGACATAGAGATGACAATAAAACATAAAAGAAAAAGAATGGTTAAGATGAAAACGGATTACGAACAGCCAGTGTTGAAATACACAAACCGAGTCGCACGAAACATAATTTTCCAGTACAGCTGCCCACTTGGATAGAGAGACAATGTGGAATGAAGTTTTTTGTCATCGACCTGCCGATCTTACGAATGTCCGACGAGCTAGCCATTGCATCATTTACCTCCACAATCTAAATAATGTTGTGTGTTAAACTGACAGTTAGCGCTGTGGCAAACCAAAGGTGAAGTAGCAGACAATTTGCCAGTTGATAATTGGTCGTTTGTCTTGGTGTAAGTGCGGATGCAAGATACAGAATAAATTGCACTTTTTTTTCAGTTGCGTCAGTTGCATGCATCATTTCCGCCGTTTTTTTTTTTATTTCACTTTTTAAATAAGAGATACAGTTTTTTAGTTTCCTATTTGGGGCACTTTTAACGTGTTTTTATGCTTCTAAAAAGGTGTCCATTTATAGGCCTTAGTCAGTGTTCTTGTAAAGGTAAACGTGCAATTTTTCATCATTCAACATTTTCCGACACTTAAATAGTCACTAATTGTGTAAATACCCACACACACTTTTTGTACTTAACATTTTGACAGCTTTTTATACTACATGCGCTTTCTACATCGGGGTTTGTCTATTTTAAGCAAGGCAAAGGTCACGATTTTCAGTAGTATACGTCAATGAGGGCTTCAAATTCAAAGAATGCTTTAAATTTTCTTCACTTTTCATTATTTGAGATATTTATAGCTATGAACCCCGATTTATGAACGAAACGAGTTGTAAGTCATACAAAAAATTGCGATCCTGGAAGCGAAAAGGTAACATGTTGAGTTGGTTTAAAAAATACCAATAGCGGTAAAGCTTATCTCTGAGGCGAAGAAGTGAAAACCTTTTCTGACCAAGTGGGGGAATCGTCATTAGTCCTAAACCACTCTTTTGCAGACATTCAATATCCGAAAACCTCAAAGCCGTTGCAGCTTAGGTACAAAGTCAAAGTCGAGGGCAGAATTGCTGGAATTTTTTGGCAATTTTGACTCGGTCGAGTTAGCTAATGATATCACTCTCATACAATATCAAAATGTAAGGACAAAATTACTTTCCTATTTTTAAAATTACTACGCAAGTCATTGGTCATAAAAGGTCTGTATTTAAAAGTACGTCACAAGCATGATAGGAGCAAGAAAAAAATTTGAGTCCCCCCACCCCCTGACGGGAGTCAAATCCATCCCGCCCTTCCCTCAAACAGGTTTTATGCTCTACTGAGCTAGATGGGAGATACGTGCCCAGCTAGGTCATGCTTTGTTAGGTTCGCTTTCGACAAGACGCGCGTTAGTAGCTGAGTAGTTAGAGCATCCGACGTGTGTGTGAAAGGTCCTGAGTTCGACTCCCGGTAGTGACTCGATCTGATGTTTTTATTCGCCCCAAGCTTGTGACCTGCTGAATACGTTTTGGTGTTACACGGACGTCCTCCACGTTTAGCAGAACACGTCTATGTAAAGAACACGTCTATGTAAAAGAACGAAGAAGTATTGAAATCTGTTCTTTCGCACGTGACCGGAGAAGTTTTATTGCTCAACTATAGATGTCTGGTGCACGCATCAGTGCACATAGCTATTTGCGATCGACTGTGCCTGTCTCAAAACCAAAGCCCGGGGGGGGGGGACTCCCATATGAAACTGACGGGGATGCTCGTCGGAAAATTAGCCCTAAAGGAGACCAATCTGGGCGTGGCTCAGGCGTTATTTGAACCTTAATTAAAGGAGACCACGCCAAAACAGACAACCAAATAAAAGTTACAGTGATTTTTAATTGTGCTAAAGATTGACGCTAAAGATTGATGGCGTTTGTTTTTTCATATAGATATTTCTTTACGCACAACCCTAAGCGATACCTGTACAGGTGAAAATATTGGCTTTCCGTCCTGTGAACCCTACGCGAGACCAAAATCTGCAATTTACAACCCTAAGCGAGACGACGAGCATCCCCGTCACTTTCATATGGGAGTCCCCCCCCCCCCGGGAACCAAAGTCAACGTAATAACATCTTTAAGTTACACAACTCAATGAAAAAACAGAACTTGAAACTACATCATAGAAACTACACCATGAACCAGCCAGGACGTGAATCTACTTCATTAAAACAGCCCCAAGCGAGGGTAAATACGCTCAGGGAGGAATATCATTTCGTTTTAAAACAGTACAAAAGCCTTTTGACACAGAAGAAAAATCAATACTATCATACTCAGCTCACAAAACTTGAAACTGCCGTCGATGATCCGAACAGTCGCAACTTTTGGAACTGTTTAAAGTCAATGGATGATTCTGTCAAGGAAAATATCCTCCCACCAGTTTCCGAAGAAAACTGGATGTCTCATTTCCAAACGCTGCACTCTAATGAACCCTTGAATTCACATCAGGAAGCGATCATTTCTGAGTTGCGAACTCTAGAAAATGCGCCAGCTCAATCGAATTCTTTGAACGGCCTGATAACTGAGCTAGAAATATACACAGCGGCTAAAAAACTTAAAAATAACAAATCTCCTTTCTCAGACAAACTCAAAAATGAAATGATCAAATCCAGCTTAAACCAGTTAATGCCTGTTTATCTGAAATTATTTAATACGGTTCTAAGATCGGGTACTATACCTCAAACATGGTGTAATGGCCTTATCACACCAATTTTTAAAAGTGGGACTAAAAGTGATCCCTCAAACTATCGTGGAATCTGTGTTTCTAGCTGTCTCGGAAAATTATTTTGCTCAATTCTCAACCAAAGACTTCTTGAACACGTCCAGTCCCTTGAAATACTTCATAAATCTCAAATTGGGTTTTTAGCAAATAACCGAACAGCGGATCACGTTTTTACACTAAGAACAATAATAGATAAGTATGTCAATTGTCATCAAACGAAAGTATATGCATGTTTTGTCGACTTTAGAAAAGCATTTGATTCGGTATGGCACGATGGACTTTTATACAAACTGTTACAAATAAATGTCCGAGGAAATTTCTATAATTTAATTAAAAGTTTATACTCGAACTCTACCTCCTCTATAAAAATTGGAAATAACAGAACGCGTCCTTTTCGGTATGCAAGAGGTGTACGCCAAGGCTGTATTTTAAGTCCTTTGCTCTTTAACCTGTACGTTAACGATTTAGCTTTTTCTTTTAACAATGTTCTATCTGATCCGTTTATACTGCCAAATGGCACCAAACTCAACTCCCTTTTTTATGCAGACGACTTAATTATTTTATCACGATCAAAACTAGGATTACAAAATTGTCTTAACAAGTTATCTTCATATTGCAACTCCTGGATGCTAAGCATAAACCCTAAGAAAACAAAAATAATGATTTTTCAACGACGTGAAAAACGATCTGATTATGCTTTTCATGTGGGCAGTGAAAAAATAGACATTGTTCAAGGCTATACCTATTTAGGGACTCGCATCTCTTCTTCAGGAAATTTTACACTCTCACTTGAACATCTACGACAAAAAGCTCTTCCGGCTTTCTTTAGTCTAAGACGGCACACAGATTTCAATAAACTTAAACCTTCAATAGCATGCAAAATTTTCGACTCAAAAATCTTACCAATCTTAACCTACAACAGTGAAGTTTGGGGTGCCTTTGTGAAATCAGACTTTAAGTCGTGGGACCTATCCCCAATTGAGAAAACTCACTTGCAGTTTTGTAAACGATCCTTGGAAGTACATCTACATAACAAGGCATCCAATATTGCATGCAGAGCCGAACTTGGTAAATTCCCTCTGATCATTGATATAAATAAGAAGATACTAATTTATCTAAATTACTTACACCAAAAGGATGAAAACTCTATGGTCAGACAAGCCTTAAAAATATCGATTGATCTTTATGATAACGGAAAAAATAGTTTCTACTCTAGTGTCATGAAAATAAATGAATACTATAATTTTAATCACTTTAACTATAGTTCATTAAATGATTGTAAAATTAAACAGTATATTAATATCATGAAACAGAAGTATATTTCACATTGGAATCAGACCCTACAAAACTCGCAAAAACTTAGTTTTTATAACACTATTAAAAATAATTATAGCCCTTCTACCTACTTAGATTTAACAAGGAAGAACCCTTTAAGGAAAACATTAGTAAAACTGAGAATAAGCTGTCACAAACTTAGGATCGAAACAGGTAGATACGACAATATACCTCGTAATGAAAGAATATGCAACTTCTGCAATTGCAACAAAATTGAAGATGAAACTCATTTTTTGTTAGATTGCCCAGCTTATTCTCAGGTACGCGGCATATTCTTTTCTAAAATAGAATCCAAACTTCCATTACTACGACTACTACCACGCGAAATTCTATTATCACATCTTATGAATTCCACTGACTACTTTGTAAACATTAAGCTAATCTCATTTATCTCGGCATGCTTTGAATTGAGAGACAATCTCGTTACAATGATCACCACTTCGAACAGTTAAATGAACAATTATTGTTAGCAATTGTTTCATATATTATATATAATTTTTTTTTCTTTGTTATGTTATGTTATTTTCTACTTTACTAATTATCTTAGTTAATGAAATAATATGTAATTAAATTTAAGTAGCTTTTGCAATACTACCAAATTTCTATGTAGTCATGCAAATAAAGCTTGTTGTTGTTGTTGTTGTTGCATAGTGACAAGCCAGGTTTGATTTCGCTCCTGATTAGTTGCTAATTATACCTAATCGTACCTTTTTGGTACGCTTCGGCGGCATATCAGGCGAGTTTGGTCGAGCCATGGTTCGTATTTGGGGCGAGACGCAGTCGAGCCAAAATACCCATGGTGAGACCAAACGAGCTTGATATGCTGCCGAAGCGTACCAAAAAAGGTGCGATTAGGTATTTACCGTACCCAAATTCGTCCTAAAACCCGGCGTTTTTCTTTTTTCAGTTACCGTGATCAGTCAGGCGTTGTAGAGCGACACGTATTTACACTTTTCTGTTCGTCAATACTCTTCTCTAACTCCTCATCTGCCATTTAATTTAATTCTTTTGTTTGGAGTTTTATTTTCTGAATCTTGGAAGTCCAAGTTAAGAAAGAAATTTGGAAAATCCGGCTCCATTTTGAAACCAAAAAAGTTTCAGCGCTGTCCGTAAAGTTCACGCGAGCGCCCGCCAGTGTAGCCGCTTCCAATTCTGGCGCGAAATTGTATTTTTTCCCCTCTTACCGTTAAACAAATTACTTTCTCGTTTAACAAATGTAATAGTTTTACGTTTCGTTGTATTTCTGTTCTAATTTTTGCCTCTAAAGTCTGCAGAAAAAATGCGAGTTTCACAAACTGTCCATGATATCGTAGGATATCAGGTCAGTGACTTGATATCGTAGAAAATCATGACAGTAAACGAGGCTTCTGATTGGCTAATTCACAATTTGGGTACGGTAAACAACATAACTGCTCTGATCATGTCTGTTTGGCTAACCAATCTTGATTAGAGAACCCAGGGCTAGTAACACCGACAACCTGGCCCTGCTCAGACCAAAATGGCCAAAATTTATACCCTGATTGAGACCAGTCGGCAAAACATACATGTGTACCGGATTAGACCAAAATAATCAAAATCAACCTCTTATTCCACAGCAAAACGACTCAAAAACTAAGCCCTACGGAGGTTCAAGAAGGGAGTACCCCTGGAAGGAGTATTATGCGCCGATCAATTCGAAACTTCAACATCCCCCCCCCCGGGCATACCCCGGGCATTTGACTGTGCATCGTGCCCGGGGAGGGGGGAATTTGAACGTTGCATTTGAAGGGTGGGGAATTTGAACGGGATTTATCTCTTGTTCTGATGTAATACACGGTGAGTTTTTTCGTTTTTTGCAGGGTTTGACGGATTTAATAGACAGAATTTCCTCTTTGTCAGTGAATAACTCTTTCAAAAGGGTCTTTAAAAGAAGTTTGAAGGTGTCATTACGGCATATCTCTCTGAAAAGCGTGTAAAGTGTTTGATTGAAGATTAAATTTGTCTTTGAGGAGAGGTATTTTAGTAGAAATTGGTGGGACATTTGAACGGCTTTTTTGCCCCGAGGGGAGGGAATTTGAACAAGCCAATCTTCAAAAGTTCAAATGCCCGGGGGGTTGCCCGGGGGGGGATGTTGAACTTTCGAATTGATCGGCGCATCATGAGGAGAGCGTTGTGTAAAGTACACTGCATTCCCTCTTGTTTGTTATGGAACTAAGAGTTCTTAATTTACGAACATTTGGAATCACTATAGTTAGAATGACAGACTATTTCTGAGTGTTATTTGTCGCATGTAATTGGTTTAGTTCTTGGTATAAAAAGAAGCAAGCGCGTTTATTTTAGGACTAAAAGGCCTTATTACGCACTTTACTTACAATTGGGTTAGTACCTAGCATAACTTCAGGAGGGTTTCTTTCAGATTTTTTTTAAAAAAAGGATGTTTCAGTTGACATCTTTTGTAGCAATCAGCAGCTGTAAAGTTAATTTCCTCCCTCTTATTTCATGATATCACTCACAATCAGCTGTCTTTAAAGGTAAACTACTCAATCAAATATGTAATTGTTAGTACAGAACAAATGCACTTGATTTAAATACAAAATTTTCACTGACAAGTGCTCCTCCGTTAAATGATTTGTAAACGGTTGTGTTTTGAGAGGTGCTCATAAGAAGCAATTAACTTTAACAAGTGCTGGAATATTGCTTTCAAGAGAAGATGTTGCCTTTCAGAAGGGCTTCAGTAATTGAGGAGTGCCATTGACGGTACCGTTTAATGGCATTTTATTGAGACCGATATCAACTCTGTTTTACGCTCATTCAATTCTTAGTTGCACCAAGTTAAAAACAGAATTAAAAGACAGAGAAAGAAAAGAGAAACCCAAATTTAACAGGGCCAAATACTGGCTTTGACATAAGGTTGCACTGTAGCACCTTTCAAGCTCTGACGTGAAACTGGGAAACAGACTCGCATTTTGTTGAAGAATAACGAACTTACTGTGTTTCAAAGGACTTGCAAGAACGCAAGCTTTGCGATGATGTTTGACATTTCCTCTCGTTGTTTAGAGACGATCACATTGAATTTAAGCGTGTTTTAAAGCCTAGAAATTGGTTGCTTGAACTTCGGAAATTTCGGGGCCTTTTGCCTGATTGACACAAAATCTCGGGCGATTTTCTTAATTATGAGGTCTGCTTCAAGGAGAGTAAGTCAGTCATTGTAACACTGGTAAATGAGCGATTCATTGATTGTAACTTTGTCCAGTGATAGTTATTTTCCAGTCCCAGTGAAACAGTCATTAAACTTGACTGAATAAAGCATGGAATACCACATCAGTACAGTTTAATGAAAAGGAACGCCAACGATAAAAGAGTGAAATGACGTTATGAACAGACTTGGGGAATCTACTTTTATTCGTGCAATCTTTTTTTATGTTTCATTTCAAATAATGTCAAATGTCCAAGTTTGCCCTTTCTAATTCGGATTTCGGAAAGGCCAATTTTGCTCTTTTTACGCTTGACCGAAACAGTTCACTGTCAGCAATAGATTAGCTGAACAGAGTGTTGAGGGAAAAAAGAACAATTTTTCAGCTCGGTTCAATCGAGTTCTGGACCAAATCTCACTTTTCCAGAAAGAGCACAGAGCCGTGAACAATCTGGGACGCCATGCATCCGGGAAATGGACCTTTGACAGGTGTAAACGTTTGCTTGTGAAAGAGGAAGTGTCATCAACTGCGCACGCGCGTTTCCTTCTGTCTTTAAGACCATCTCTTGTCATCGACCAAAACTGGGAACGAGGCTCTGTTTACTTTGCAGCACTGAAATCACGATTTATTGTTTGATAACCTTACTTACGGTAGTTCTCGCACAAGCCAATTTGTACACTATCATAGGCAACACCGCAGGAAAGTACTGCTCAACAGCTTTCATTTCAATGGTCACACTTGAGGATTTCATCCACAGACTCAAAAATTGGAACCACCTTGTACAGCATAATAAATAGCACCACAGGAAAGTACTGCTAAGCAGCCGTGTCATTTGAATGGTCACACTAAAGGATTTCATCCACAGACTCAAAAGTTAGAACCACCTTGTACAGCATAATAAACAGTACCACAGGAAAGTATTGCTCAGTAGTAGCTTTCATTTGAATGGTCACACTTTAGGATTTCATCCACAGACTCAAAAGTTCGAGCCACTTTGCATACCATAATAAGATGCAAACAACTTTGAAACATTTTGTTCAGAAAAGTAATAACCGCATCACATGACTGAGGCCTGAAAAGTTTGAACATCGTGCAACCTTTCAGGGCCTCAGAACCAAACTAACTGACCGTGAGGTTTTACAGACAACTTTATTCATTCAGATGAATCTAAGTCATGATTATTTTGGAAAAGAGTGTTCAGTATTTGTACATTTGACTTTATTTCAAACCGGACAAACATCAACTTAATCGAAAAAGTCCACAATCTTATAGAGAAATAGCTCAAACTAAGTTGCAGTGTCAATACGACACAATACAATATTCATAATTAAGCTGAAGCACTGTATTTGGTAGAGTGTATCAAAGTTCACAATGATTAAGGTGATAATATTGAAGAGAAAGTCAGGACGCGGAACTCTAAAAGGAAGCACACTTGAGTAATTCTATTCGCTCTGTTACCCGACAAAATGGTTAGTGCAGTGAGAGTTTACACGAAAAATTAATGTTGTCTGAAAAGCGAACTAATTTACATATACACCTCTGTAGCATATCATTAGGTCTTTCCAAAACTACTTGGAAATCTGTTCGTATTTCCTCGGTGTTTCTAACGAACAAATTTCGGGTCGATATAATTGCTAAAATTAGTAAAAGAACACAACTGCCAATCAAGTGGTTTCTAAGGCTACTGGTTATTATAAGCTTTTAATAACCAGAGCTAATTTTAGAACGATCTTGAAGCGAGAACAATACCAAGGTTTGAACAAACTGCAATTAAAGATGGAGTGGTATGATATTGATGGTGCTATAGGATTTTTTAAGTATAATTATCGTGCAGTCTTTGAAGTGTAAAATTTTAATTACAAAGAAAGCAATAGCTCATTAGCACACTAATTATGATTGATGCAAAATCTTTCAAAGCGATTTTTTTTTTCGGGCAGAAAATTGGGCGTTAGACACGCGAACAGATATGATGTGGCATGACTCGTAACCTTTGACAAGAACACATTGTTTTGCAGTGTAGTTACATCTTATCAGTGCGTGAATCTATGTTTAAAGTTTGAGTACACACGGATATTAGCTTGCACGCAAAGTTCTGTATACAGGCAGAGTAAATCATTATATAATGCCTCGGCGAAACCACAAGCGCTTTATAGACCGGGGATCTTTGCAAAACCGACTGACACCAATTTTTCTCCTTATTAGGATGTAGTTTACGTTTAAGGTCGCGGGCAAGTGATATGGAACTTGTACTTTTAAAGTACTTAGAGCCTACTAGCGTATACCCGTATTATCACTCCCAAAGTACACCAAAGTCATGCAATGTGGTTCTAACTTTTGAGTCCGAGGATAAAATTCTCAAGTGTAAACCCTTTAAATAAAGGCTACTGTGGTGCACATGGAGGTTAAAGCTTTTGAATCTGTGGATGAAATCCTAAAGTGTGAACATTCAAATGACAGCCACATTGAGGAGCATTTTCGCACGGTGCTGCTTGTTACGCTGCACAAAGTAGTTCAAACGTTTTAGACTCACTGTGTTACCATTCGGCGGATGAAAGTGGCTGAACCGTACTTTTTTCTGAGGCAATTTGTACACATTACTTTGGCAAGATTAAAACTGAGGTTTTCCCGCTTTAAACATATGCAATCTTAAGTGTTAAGTGGGTGATCAGCGCAACACAGCAATAAGCCGGGAATGAATCAATTCGAGCAAATACGTGCGAGATTCCTTGGAAATTACAGGCTTTTTAGACACTTAAAAGAAGTTACTCCTTTTTCTGTCATATGTCAGTTTGGAGAATTTGGTGATACATCAAGACAATATCTTATCAAAGTGGTTGATGATTTTCTATCTTCTCCCCACCTACCAGCTTGACAAAAAAACATCAAGACAGTATCCCCTAAATGGTGTTTTTCTTTAATTTCCTCGCCTAACGGCTTGGCGATGTATTGATATTGTAAGGAGAAGTTAAATGTTGATCTAAAGAATTTGGTGGGACATCAAGACGAAATAGAATTCTAAGTTGTTCACTTTCTCCGTTCTCTTCCCCTGCTTACTTGACAACGTATAAAAGTTGTAAGGAGAATCTAAGATCTTGAACATTAGAATTTAAAACGACAAATTTGAATTAGCTGAGGCAATTTTTTTTTATCGCATTATGAGGTAATAGTCCTTAAAGAAATGAGACGACAAATCAGACGACTATTAAGATCATAGATATATAAAGATATGAAACGGAAAAGCCATTTATCTCGATCACTTTTATCAAAATACTAGCAACTGATTGGAAAGTGTAATATACAAGCCAGAGCCTCACAAATGTAATATACAGCAAAAATAATTACAGCCCATCGTATTAGCATGTAATACCGGACTGCCGGGCATAAAGCCAGTAAGCACAGCGTTTGGAGCTATTATCGAGCTCTCGAGAAAGGATAAGTTTATACTCTGAAGACTCTAGAAGTTGAATGATCTGCGAATCTCTCTCCTCTAGCCAGGTAAAAGGTTGTTTCTTTAGGCAAGAAATTTTACTCTACATTGTCTTTTACATCTCAGGAGTATAAATGGTTATAGGTGAACTATTCGTGAAAGCTACTGAAAAAACCCCTGGGAGTAACCGCACGATGGACTAAGTTACCATATCCACGGAGGAGAATAAATGCTCCGAGTCGATTCATACTGCAGAAACTATCTATTGTATACCATGACAAATTCTCAAATCCGAGTACTACACCTCGGGGGGTGAGGAAATCTAAAAGAGCAAGTTCAGTTTGTTTGTGCAAAAGACAAGAGTGGAGCACAAACTTCTTCATTCCGGGATTGTACGAACGAAGAACGAATTCTTAAGCTGGTCAATAGTGCACGAGTTTTCCGAAGCTTAGTGCAAGACATATGGGCCATGAAATCTGAAAAAAAGGTATTTTAAGTAAGAACTTCTTTGTACAATTAAGGACAAGCGTGACATGACTAAGGATTTCATAAGGGATGTTTGCGGGGGAGTACGGGAGGGAACGGCACTTCAAATAATGAAGTGGACCTCAACTGTTTATAGTTAACGTTATTAAAGCTGACAGTATCATAGCAAATACGAGGTCAATCTAGCAGTACATGTATATAGCTGAAGGAAGTTTCTAGAAACATACAAACTTAAGGAAACCCATAAGACGTACGGATAAAGAGAAGCTATTTTCCCTGTCGCGCCAATACTGGTCTACAAGGTGTTTACATTCAAGGGTACTCGAAATGATTAACACTTGTCTATACTCTTAAAAGTGCCCAAGTTCAAACTGATAGAAATAAAATCCCTATTTCATTTTGCAAAACATTCCAAAAATAAAGAGTATCACACGAAAGCACTGCTATGAAAATGCATATTCTCCTCACTGTTTTCCGAACATTTCTTATGGAACTAGTAAGGAGAATTTGTCTAAATATCAAGATATCTCATCCTTGGTGATCACGTCCTTTATTCTCTTCACTTGAATGTTTGAACAAGTAGCGATGACGTAGAGAGAAATTTTAATTCCATCACTGTCAAGTGTTAGGATTACTTTACATTACCTCAGGAAATTACTTCTCAACAGATTTAACTTGGGTAGACACATTACAAGATTGTAGACTCTAAAGTTAAATCCGTATTTCATGACCCACTGTTTGTCCCTAGGAGGGAGGGGCTAAGAGGGGTCACGAACTTTCTAGAAACTATTCTCTTTAGAAGGCACTTTAAAGCGTTTACATCCATAAAAGGAAACCGGAATAAACTGTCTGAGTACCAAAGGAATTTTCAACGATCTTGAGTACTGGAAGTTATTTTCCTAACACTCACTCCCAGATTAAAACCTTGACTTAACATGCGTCTAGATTTTGCGATGAAATCCTAAAGTGTGACAATTTCAATTGTACCCTTTTAAGTAGTATTGTCTGTGGTGCTGTTTATTACGCTAAACAGGGTGGTTCTAATACTTCCATCTTACATTGCTCATTATGCAGTTAAGGTGGTTCTAATGTTTGAGTCTGTGGATGAAATCATAAAACTGTGACCATTCATATGAAAGCTACTGAGCAGTACTTTCCTGTGGTACAGTAGTACATTATGCTGTGCAGGGTGGCTATAATGTCTGAGTTTGTGAATGAAATCCTCAAGTGTGACCATTCAAATGAAAGCTATTGAGCAGTTCTTTCCAATGGTGCTGTTCCAGTTCTATCGATATTTTACAAAATAATTTTTGGAAATTTTTCCTTGTATTAAGCTCCGGCACCCAGCTCCGGAGAGAAGGGTAAAGGTTGAGTTGGATTGTGCACAGTGGGGGTAAAAAGACACTTGGGTGTGATACTGGCCCGCGACCATGGTGTTCACGGTTTAGTTTGATAAAAAGTGATTACAACAAAGCAACATTAAGAAATTAAAGAAACAAGGGAGTTAAATGTCTAGGGATTCACTTGTTCTTTTGTTTTACAAAACGGTGTTGTTTAGAGATGTGATGATGATACTAAAACAAGAAAAATGAGACATGACGTTTTGCGTGAGCTGTTGTTTGTAAGAATGTCAGCGGAAGAGAAACTTAGAAAAAAAAAAGTTGATAGATGTCGAAAAAAAAAACAGAAGTGATTAAATCTTAGGAAACAACCAAAGATTCCATAGATCTCGAGGTTTCCAGACACATACACGTAAACCTAAGAAATGTTGTTTTCTGTGATGCGGTTTCTGTGAGCAGGTACTTCAAAATGTTTGGCACACCTTCTTTGCTAATGTGGTCAAATTTGAACCCATTTGTTATGCTGTACAAGATGATTTTCAATTTCGAGTCTGTGGATAAAATCCTTAAGTGCGGCCATTCAATGAAAGTTACTGAGCACTACTTCCTTGTGGTGCTGTTTATTTTTCGATACTTTGCCAAAGAAAACTTGCCACTTTTTGTTGCTATGAACTTGAACCCTCCTGCCGATGTTAAAAATAACTGTTGTGGCTTTCTAAAATCAGTGTGAATTGGTGATTATAGCCACTCAAAAAAAGGAAAACACCGGAAAAATGACACAAAACTTTACCTAACCAAATAAGTGTTTAAAAGCTTCTGGTTAGATAATATAAATAATAAGGTTGAAGCGAAGGATTATTATCTGGTTATACTTGACTTATCACTGATGTAGTCACGATTTCAAATAGATCAATACGTGACTTGAAGCCTATGTCGGATCTGTGATAAAGATATTGCTTCAGGTGAAGTTTCGCGTTTTTCGTGAGAATTGAACTAATTTACACGCACTTATAGTAACAATCTTTCCATCCGACTCGAATTTTCGCACGTCCGTTTTGGCTTTTCACTAGAGAGAAGATTGATTTCAAATGTTCGAGGTAATCCCTTATTACGTGAAATGATCTACGTTGCGCGCTACTTCATGTTTAATATCACGAAACATAACTCTGGCTGAAAGAAACTCTCAAAAAAGTACAAAACTTTGTCCTCTATATTTAAAGAAACGAGTATCAAAGCTACACATGCAATCACGAAAAATCGTAAAGAGTTTTTCGTACATTCAAACGAAACAAAACTTCAAGAGAGATCGGAAATGGGCGGCAACTACTTTAGTACTTAACTATCAGTCGGATTTTTCAGTTCATTATGGAAGCTTAAGGAAGCTTCAGGTAGTTTGACACGGACTATGATTTTACAAGTTGAGAACACAAACTTTTGGTGCAACGTGTAGGAAGTTGTTTCAACTCCACATGTCAATTCAGTGTCCAACATTTCCTACTTAGAGAGTTCGAGTTTGCTTATAGATGATCTTTGCGTGTGATATGGCGAGATATCTGCCCTTTGTTTGGGACAATAAAAGAGCAGAAAAGAAAAAGATATCTGCTCACAAGCAACTTATTCCCATCGATTGCTAACCACAAACAATTGCAGTCTCGCTTCAGTTTTGGTTCTTTAAAGCAAGTTTGTAAAACTTGTGAACTGACAATCTTACTTTCCACTCGTAACTCGTTGGTCTTCAGTTATAAAACAGTTCTTTTTCAGCAAGGTAAGAAAAGTTTCGTTTTACACTGTTTTACATACGTTGAATCATGTATCCGCCGTAGCTCTAACTTATGCGTCCCTGGGTATAAATGCATGCCGTTCAAACGAAAGATACTAACCTATCTATACTTTCATATTACACTGTTCTCTGCCAACATTTTGCGAGAGAACATTCAGGATTTTTTCACTTTGGAATGTTCGAAGGCTATACTCTCAACGCTACAGATACCACCAAAATTTCGAAACCGCATTACACCAGTTTCTTATCGTACGAAGACGTAACTATACTCAAAGCATTTGACACCTGAAACTTATGCAAAAAAAAGTTACAACATTTAACTTTGAGGAAAAGGTAGTCTGTCCAAGTCTAAATTATCTTTATTTCTACCACGATAGGTCAGACAATAAGAAAAGACAAAAAATAAGTGATCATAGAAAAAACTGAAATAGACTGATTTGTAATTCAACATTTCTGCCCACTGAAGCTTTTGGTAAATGAGAAAGAGATCTTAAAAAGTTCAGTAATTAACTTTTAAAAAGCTTTAAAAGGCGTTAACGTAACTATTATAATCCTAGATCACAATGATTATGTTTGATTCTTAGGGCTCTTATACCTAAAAGAATTATCTATCAAATCAGTAACGCTCAGCGAAAATGGTAAAAGCAATTTAAGGAAATTATTTAAAATGTTAAACCAATGAAATGCTTACCCTTTATCTGAAGGAGTGCCAACGATATAATGATTTATTCTAAAATTCAACGGTGGGTAAAAATTGAAACTGAACAACACCACAGAAAAGTGCTTTTACTAAATGGTCTCTCTTGAGGTTTTTATCCACACACTCAAAAAAGTTAGAATCATCTTGAACAGCACAAGAGACAGCACCTCAGGCGAGTACTTCTCTCTGATAGCTTTCACTTGAGTGGTCACACTGGAGGACTTAGAAAGCCACCTGTAAGGCTCATTAAACAGTACAAAAAGAATGTACTAATCATCAGCTTCCGAATGAACAGTTACACTGTAGAACAAAAATGCAGTACAATATGACCAGCCTCATGTAAGGCTTGGTCGCGGGTTTATCAAAATTGTTTTCTCCATCTTTATCATATCTTAATCTTTACATCATTAATAATTGAGTTACACTAAAAGGTTTTTTTCTATAACGTCCTTTTACAATTCCAAGAGTTAACTGATCGGCATTCTTATAAAACTCATTATCTTAAATTAACATGAAGGTGCAAAGATAAATGACTAAGCAATCCTTATGGTTTTTCGTGACTGTAAAACAAAAATGCTTATCATATTTTTCGATTTAAATTATAGAACATTATATTTGGATGAAAACCAACACTTTCTTTCAAAAAAGTAAGGTTTACCGTGGCGGAATTGTAATTATTAATTAATTAGGCGTAAATGGTTAAAAGCTCAAGCATGACATATTTCTTAGTAGCAACTAATACCCCTCTGACGAAAGTGTCGGGTTCAATATTACTGAATTATTTCGAAAGTTTACATCTTTAAAACATCCAACATACCCTGCGCTTTGTACAGTTCTCAAATCGATTAATCCTTTTTCTACCAAACGAGACTCAATCATATACATTTGTCAGCACTGACCATAAAACCTAATGTACAATGTATCCACAAAAGTATCCGCAGTGTTCACTTTTCTCTGTGAAAAAACGACGAACGATTTCTAATATCTTCACGCATTGACTCACTTAGTCAAAGACGCAAAGGCATGAATATTCCGCGGCCCACCGCGCCAAATCTGAGGGAATTTTCGATCCCGACTTTGGCATTATTTTCTCCAGTCGTAGAGGCCAGCAGAAAGGTGATGGCAGGTTGCTGCATTGGCTATTTTTAACAAAATGACCCAGACACTACATGGAACGATGGCTGCCAACAGTGCAATCATCAAAAATCAAAAACAGGTTCTAAAAGGGCGCAAAAATTGGGGCAATGCCACTCCAAGAGACCCCATGAAGTCATTTTCATAGCTAAGAAACCTGGTAAATCCGAACAAACCGACAAAGTTGCGTTCTAGTTGTTATCAAACCCTGATAAGCGATCTGATTATCTCTAATGTGCCAAACAAGTTTCTGTATTTGAAACGTCTCGTAAGCTACCACCTTGCGTCTGCAAAATGGGTGGTCCGTTTTACGTCTAGTCGTCTAGAAGCTCGACTGAATGAGATTCTTATCCTGGTATGGGGTGGGGATTTTTTGCAAGCTATTAAAAGAGTTATACGTTTGAACGAATTGTCACGTGACCCCAAAGATAAACGCATATTTGGCAAAGCCCCTCACTTATTACTTAATAGATCACCCAAGCTAGAAAACAACCACAAAAAATGACCTTAATTTCGTTTTGAAGGCAAAACCACTGCATGAAAGTATTGCTTAGTACCTTTCAATTTGACGGTCAAAGATTTCAACGACAGACGCAAACTTTAGAACCACATTTTGTTGCATAATAAACAGTATTACATGAAAGTACTGCTCAACAGCATTCACTTGAATGGTCACACGTAAGGATTTCATATACAGACTCAAAAGTGACAGCCACTTTGTACAGCATAATAAACAGCTCTACACAGAAGTGCAGCTCAATAGCTCTCATTTAAATGGTTACACTTTAAGACTTTATTCACAATCCCACATTATACAGCAAAATAAACAGCACTTCAGGAAAGTACTGCTTAGAAGCCTCGGTTAAAAAAAATTTTTAACGCTTTATTTTTTCATCCAGACTCAATACTTAGAAATACAAGTCGAAGTGGAAAAGGTTATGTTGTATTCTTCTTTTCACGCTCCAAGTCACGTTTTGACCAGCAAAACGCTAACATATGCATGCACATTTTAACAAAGGGTCTTTATACCAAAACTCCAAGAAGATAGATCAATATCCGCGTCTAACCACAAGAGGACGTCAGGAAGCTCCAAACGCTGGGCGGAACACTGTGGATTTGAAATTTACGACATTCTCCCACGTAAAGCATTTAGAGTCTGAATTCCTGCGACTAAACAGCTGAGATACACTTCAACCGGTTTCACTTCTACAAGCGAAACAGAACAAAGTAAAATTCCATGTTAAACAAAATAGCCACAGAAAAGAATCGCTCAATAGCTTTCATTTAACGGTCATACTTCAGCTGGGATCGCATCCACAGGCTCTTACGTTTTTTACAGTATAAAAAAATAGTACCGCGGGAAAGTCCTACTCGGCCAGCACGTTTCAACTTGGGTCAATTACAATTACACTCTTAATTACATAACTCAAAGTTACACGGGGGGAGGGGGGAGGGGGGAGAGAGTAGTATCTTGCAGAGGCCACACAAGACTATCCAGCCTCAATGGGTATTTCTTTGAGTCGTTTTTTTTTTTCTTCTTCTTTTTGATTTGCCTGAAGCGTAGATCTTAACAATGTTGGGGTATGGTTTGCCTACTAGTCAGTAACGGGCTGTGTTGTTGCCTCTTTGGCCTGACAAAGACTCTGAAGCATATATTGTGGTCTGAAATATGATCGTACCCCTCTCCCACACCAAAAAGTACCCCCCCCCCCCCAAGATTAAACATTTCGCAACTTTTTGGGCCAGTTGGTCAGTCAGTCGAGTCGGTCAATCAATCGATTGATGAGTCACTGATTCATGCCCGAAGCCAGTGAGAACTAACCGGAAGCGTTTAAAAACCAGATAAACGTTTGGTCGGTTGCTAGCTGAGTCACGTTGTGCCTTGTGCCACATTCGCGTGATTCGCGGCGAACATGTTAAAAAGCACGCCTTTTTCACGTGCATGGACAACAAAGAGAAATAAATGTAGCTAATTACGATAGTTTTAGGTCATTTACTTTTCAAGAGTTCCAAGAATACATTATCGCTAAGAATTGCAAAAAAATTCCTATGTTAAAATTGAAAAAGGAGAGACGTGCAATAATTTGTCTTCGAATCCAACTGTTCCAGTACGTTTCGCTGATAGATAAGAAAGTTTAATCGCAAAAGCCTTTAACAAAATTGTTTATTCGACTAACAGCGAATTGGCTACTACTGAATATTGTATTTAGCAAACGACAAAGACAAAGTTTTCGAGACAAGAGTAGGCAAGTGAGATAGGACAGCTCAGATTATTAAGAAATTTGTTTGCACTTCGCGGCAAAATTTGCTCCTTGTAAAGAAGTTCCCTTGATATATTTACCAGCTTAACTTAAACACTTAATAAACTTGTTTGTTAAACTGCTTTTTCCGGTGGGAAGACAGTATATTGAGTACCACATAATACGAAAAACACGAGGAAGACTCGAAAACATTTCTAAAATGCTGATTTCGTTTGATGTGCTAATATATTTCAGATATCGGAGCTACTTTGTAATAGAGCTTTGCAGGAAAAAAATACGACACTCAAGGATCACATCTGGGTGGTGAAGAAAAAAAACTGTGCTCGAGTGCTGGGTGCAAATCAAAGAGAACCGCCGAAAAAGCAGAAGAAAGAACAACAAAAAGGAATCAATGAAGGTCCCTAAAAGAGAGATGGATCAAGTACTGGACTGCTTATTCCAAACGGTAAGCCTCATAATTGAAAAATGCACGACATAATACATTTCAAATTACATTTAAAGGATTTTCCTTGAAGTAAAATCTCACGATTGCCCTGAAACTGCTTTTTAGCCATAACTATTCAAAAGGTACAGACCACTAACTTTTCGTGTTCAAAAAGTAATTATCCAAAACCTCTTGAACAGTCTGCACGCGATGTGCAGCTCAAAGGCAAAATCGCTCAACTGAATAAAGCAAATTCGATGACGCATTAAACGAGCACATTAACCAATGATCTTTGGCCTAATCGAGACGTTTATGACGATTGGGCTTATTTTAGGATACTTAATTACTTTTGAAGTTATATGGTTCTTATAATGATAAGAAAGTATGAAGTTTGACACGCGAGTGCTTAATTCACATGCAAATGAAATTTTCTGTATAATACTGACAGTCAGAGTTCGAGCGCTATCAGTGTACGGTTCAGTCTGAGACGATGCAGCTCATAGTCAGCGTTGAAAAACGGCGCAGAGAGGTAAGGGAAATACCCTAGGGCGTTTTAATCACCATCGAACTACAACTCTTTATCACGAGTCAAAATACAAAACCGGTTGACAAATTTCTTGAGACCCACTTGGAAAAAAATCGTAAGAAACCAATAGTATCACTGCAATGTAGTGCTAATTAGCTTTCATGTTAAGGGTCATACATCCATAGACCCTAAAGTTAGAACCACCTTGTGCGGCATAATAAACAGCACCACGGGAAAGTACTACTCAGTAGCTTTCATTTGAATGTCACACTTTAGGATTTCATCCACAGACTCTAAAGTTTGAGCCACCTTGTGCAGCATAATAAACTGCACCACAGGAAAGTACTGCTCAGAAGCTTTCATTTGAATGGTCATACTTTAGGATTTCATCCACAGACTCAAAAGTTATAACCACCTTGTGCAGCATAATAATTAGGACCACAGGAAAGACTCACACTCAAAACTATCATTTGTAGCTGGGTCGCACTTTAGGATTTTATCCGCATCCTCAAAAGTTGAAACCACTTTGCAGAGCTTTCATGAAATGGACTCAGCGCTACAGGAGAGTTCCGCTCCTTGGAATTCTGTAGACTTAAGAGTTTCCTACAGGGACGTACATCTTCACTACAAAACTGCTGGGCTGACCGATCAGCTATTTGAAGTGCTGGCCATTTTAAATTTTGTCCAGCTACAAACTACCTTGTTTAACAGAGTGGCCTTTGCATGGTTCGACTCAAAAGGAAAGAATTTGGAGAAAGAAAACTCGAAAGAACTCTAGCCAAAGCCAACGTATGTCGCATTTTGTCGTGGCTTTCAGCAGATCGAAACCGACATTTTACGAATCGAACCACTTAAAAACAGCCACGTTTATACAACCTAGTTAAGCACAACTGATTATTACGGCGTAAAACGGTCACAGAGATTGGACTTTCAGTATCGAATGCAAGCATTGCTTTTAACAGTTCGCTATAGGTCAATTGCGCCGCATGGAATTAGGAAATTTATGGCCGACAAGGAATGCTAAATTACGACATCTAAAGTAAAACCGCATTTTACATCGGCAAAATCCATCTACTGGATTAACTTCACGCCCAGTCCAATATCAGTAAATACTCAATGCCAATTAAAGCCCACAAACTTCCAAATTTCTACTCAATACCTCAAAATCCCAGTAACGACACAACAGCACCTCTTTTGGTTCAACTCAGAGAGATATAATCTTTCATAATAAAAAAGTCTGAAGCCTTTTTCGAATGAAAATCTCTAACTAGAAATTGTCGGCTTCGATCACTCACACGAACTAAAATAATTGTTTCCTCGGGGAAATTTTGACCATGAAATTTGCGTAAGGGAAGAGGATGAAGTGAGGTCAAAAATAAAACTTCAGTCGAATTTTCAGTAAAGCAATATTGTCAGTCTAACGAAAAGCGACAAAAATAAATCCGTCCTCTGATTTCACTTATAGTACAGAGCCAGATAGGCAGACTTTTGAAGAACACACAAATTAATTAGTTAACTTTTATAAAGAAGGACTCTTAATACTACTGGAACCGTTGCATGACTTGTTAAGAGGCGAGCAATACTGAAAGTGTTTCCAAAAGTTGATCTCAATTTACGGAACTCGTTTTGAAATCTAGAAACTCATTTCTCTCGATCTTTGGAGCATTTTGGGTCCTAACGTGGTTTTCTTCTGAGCCAGGCCTGCCATGAGCCTTTCAAAAATCAAGTACAAAACGCCTGTCCCCACCCGGGTCATAAAGCCAAATTTGGTCTAATCATGACATTGCAAATTTGTGCGTTTTATCGCTGGTCCTGACGAACGACTGTTCTAGATCTCTGACGCATGATAGCCACTTAAGTAATATTCACAACTAATTTCACGCATTGTTTGCCTCACGAAAGAGCTACATAGACATAGAACACGAGATCCAACGCGCGTTTACAATTGGTTAATTAACTACGCTCTGTAGTGGCAGAAAATCGAGTTCCATTAAGGATGGCAGATTCGTTCAATGTGATATTTCAGCGAAGCTGACGAAAAGTAAGTCTTGAAAAAGACACCGAGTTTCTTACAAGCAGATACTTGCTAGTTCGTATGCAAATCTCTTTGTTTTACGGTAATTTTTATCGCCTGACAGGTCACTAACGCGGAAAAAGAGCAGCCAATAATGATAGATTCATCATTGAAAATCAAACTCTTTGATGATATTCAAGGACCGGCTAGATGCAACAAAGGAACATTGTAGCGAAACAAGTGCTGCGAGAATCATTTGGTAAATATGCATTGAAAGCCTGTCTTGCCCCCAGATCAGCAGACTGAGGTTTTACGTTTCACGAAAGCAACAATTTAAAGCGGAAAAAATTCCGAAATTTCCGATAAAAATTATGGAAATTCTACTCAGCAGTTTTCATTTTAGTGTTCACACTTCAGTATTTCAAATGTACGCACTCAAAAGTAAGAACCACCGTGTACATCATTGCAAACTGTTATCATGTAGGATGTAACTGCTCAACAGCTTTCATTTTGGCGGTCACACTTAAGGATTCCATCCACAGAATCAAAATTGAGAACCCACCTTGTAATGCAAAGTAATCAGCACCACAGGAAAGTCAGTACTGTTTGATAGCTTTCCTCGAAATTGTCACACTTGAGGATTTTATCCACAGACTCAACAGTTAGAACCACCTTGCACAGCATAATAAACAGCACCACAGGAAAGTACCGCTCAGTAGCTTTCATTTGAATGGTCACACTTAAGGATTTTATCCACAGACTCAAAAGTTAGAACCACCTTGTACAGCATAATAAACAGCACGACAGGAAAGCACTGCTCAGTAGCTTCTATTTGTTTATCCACATTAAGCACTTCATCCACAGACTTCAAAAAACGTTAGAACCACCTAAAAAAATGAACAGCTGCTGGAGTGACTGGGTTAAACTCGTTTATATTCCATACAAAATGTTTAAACATTATTCATGAGACAGATCAAACAAGCGGAAGCCTTTAAGATGGAACCGTGCTTACTTCAGGCAAGTGCAGCAGTGAAGACACATCCCCAGAGTACTTGTCCAAAATAAAACAGCTCGATCTCGATATCATGCAGCGAGTCGGTGTTTAGTAGAGACTGTGTAAGAATTTTTTCACAAAAAAAGTTTTCGTTTGGGCCAGGAGCCTTTTTTATGGGTTCAATCCTACTGTTTGTGCACCAAATTATTTAGAGTTATTTTTATTCGTGAGAGGAAAAACATTTTAAGACGGGAAGACGTTACAGGTATATTCAAGTTTTAACACTGCTCTACGTAAGTTCCGCCGGTGGATTATTATTTAGAATCCGGAATACACGATTCGAACGATTCATCGATTCGAAGCAAAAATCACGATCGCGTTGATTTCTACTGTCTTTTAGCGGTTCGCTTTCAGTCGAACTGAAAAAAAAAAAAAGAAAAAACAACCTTTTGGAGTGACATTATCTCACGATGTTTTTGAGGAACACTGGACGATGGGAAAAATGACTTTTGTTTCTCAGGAAAACTAAACACCTCAAAATTAGGGTCACTAATACACATCGTCACTGTTTGCACCGTATGGATATATTTTCTCAGGAACATCCTGAAAAGGTAACGTACAAGGTGTTTTTAATGGTTTGCTAATGCGTTTTCAATTAGCTTCGAGAGCGTAAAAGAACAATCTCTTAGCTCTGCTTCAGCAATAGCATATTGTTATTGACGCTGGAAGAGATTTTAAGAAGGCTTCTGATAAATTAGAAATACGTGTTTCTCAACTTTATCCAGATTTTATAAAGCTCAGTTTTAAGTGTCAAGGTGCTATTGACCCCACAATAGCTAAAACCGAGAGAGATTAAAAGACAAGTATTATTAAAAAAGCCAAAACTTTTTTTGTTTTTGTTTTGGATATCATTTTGTGGCGTGGCAATGTTTTATCTCTTATAATCCTTTCCATCTTAGATCTTCGTGAGAACTAGATTCGAGGTTTTTACTTTTGAGTCTGTGGATGAAGTCCTAAAATGTTACCAATAACTAACATGACTGTCATATTGTTTTGTTGCTCTAACTCACGAGACTGAACGAAATCCTAAATTGTAACCCTTTAAATGAACGCACAATGAGCAGCCGTTGCTTATGGTGCTGTTAGTTTTTTTTTTCTTTCAAAAGTGGAAGTTTAAGAATGTCAGACTTGTATTTTGATATTCAAAGGCGATAAAGAGATAAAATGAGCGAACGAACACTACGGCGTGCTCCGGAAACGGTCTTTTGCGAATTGATACTTCTTGTTAGTTCAGGGTTTCCGTCGTTGGCATGAGATATAAACCATATGCCGGGCAATACGACCTCGTATCGTCTGGCTGGGAAAATAAGCATTGAAGTGTAACAAAGTGGTTTACGTGCTAGTTTTAAATCTCTGCGGCACTGCGCGAGGAAAACAAACCGGGGATGTACGAACCCTTTAGGTAAGATTTCTATCAGATTTGTCTGATTTTATAAAGTGGCAAGTCAATTAGTTTACAGGGTTTATAACTGATGTTATCACACGAAAGACAGATATTGCGAAAGGTGTTACGGCTTTCGTCATAAGTTACATATGATTTTCGATAGCCGTACAGTACAATACAGTAAAGTACACCGAGCGAGTGAAGGAAACATTGAGATTTCAATGTACATCATTTAAGACTCGTTAAACTGAGTGGTTTTGCGGATGTTTCAAATATTTGAGGCTTCCTGTTCGAAAAAACTTGTAGTCCAAGTTTACTCTTCCCATTTTGAGTGATTTGCCGAGCGCTGGAAGATTGTTCATGTCACGAAGCGAAGAGAAACATTTGAACAGCAACAAACGAGGGCAAAAAGTACCTTTTAGTATTTTTCGAGCTTGGCACGAAGGTAATTATTCTTGTCTTGACTTCATTCGCTGCGTTCCTTGTTTTATTTACCAGGTAGAGCCAATAACACAGTGAAGTTTCTTTTCCATCGGCAAGCGAAAAGACATGTCTCGCTAATTCAAAGCGAAGGGAAAGCCCGGAACTGCGCTTTGAAAACAAAGCCCCATTTTCTATCAGCACACATCTGTTTCCAAATGTTTGTTAATGTGAAAAGTTTTAGTGGCGGGGTAAATATGTTTATTTGCGCTCGGTGAAAGAAGAAATCTACGTTTCCTCGTATGTTCTTTGTTTTCCGCCCTGCGGATATCAAAGTTTCATTGGAAGAAAAACAACCATTAGATGGAGCGGATCTTGAGTAGGGCGGCTCGCCTTTCAGTTTTAAAACGCTTCGCTATCTCCATCGCCAGGAGCTGAGGAGTGGCTGTTTCATGATAGCCACGGGGATGTTGAATAATAAACTCATCTACTGGTGAATAAGAAACTTATCTGCCAGTCGGTGTGATAAATTTTGATATGATAGATGAAAGATTAAGGTAAGGGGAGCATGTTCAATTCGAATTTGTCAAAAGAGGACGTAGGTCCTAAAGGAATGTTTTCAAGACATTTTACAGGGTAAATATTCAAAGTCAAGGTAAAAGTAAGGGTTCTTCAATTAATTGATGAACTCGAGCGGTTTGTGACGTCAAGATGGGTAAAATATTAAACTAATCAACTGCGAAAATTGCGCGTTTATACCAAACAAATACCGGAAATCATACGTAACGCAGGCTTTGTCAGCAACTGTCAACTTCATGTCATGTTTAATGAAACGCTTCAAATGCACACCTCAAAATGAAATGCGATCTTGGTAACCAATAGAAAACTCGCAATAGTACACCTCGAGGCAGTTTTAAACCCCGAGGGCTAGTGATTTAGCCTAAGGGAAAATTGAGGCCGGGAGATGAAAGGAGAACCCAGCCATGTTAAAAGACTGCGAAAAACCAATACCCCGCCTTCCAAAGTCGTGCACCGAAAAGTGATTGGCGATGCGGCGAAATTTAATAAGTCTTAATTAGTCTCCATGGCAACACTTATGAATAGGTGTCAATCAAAAGGGTTTCCAGCAGAAAAGCACTGAGGCCGATCATAAAACTCATGTGCTGTCCAGTGTGTACTTCTATTGTTTTTTCACTGGTGTGTAAAGATAAGAGAAAGCCTACTTTCCCTTAAGTAATTTACATGCTTTTGCAGCGTATCATCAATTCGGTGCGTTTGAACTCGGCGCGCGGTTTTCAAGGCCAAATCATTTGATTCCCTCTCGAGGTAACCAAAATAATTCTTTACTTCGATCGTAATTTTCATTTATTCTTATGCGCGCGGGAAAGCAGCTTGAATCAGTTAAGGGGAATGTATGCATTCTTTTCTCTCTGCTCATTTTGTTAATCTTGTTTACTTTGTTATTTGAATGTTATAGGGGAATGTGATGCGAGAAGACAATACCGACATCAACTTGAAGGACTACGCTGCTACGGTCAGATATCTTGAACAGCTTCAGGAAAGTAGTATCAAGACTTTCAACGCCGAATTGCAGAGAAGCGGAGCTGAAATTTCAGAACCGGAGTCCCCCGCGCCGTCCAGCATGTATGGGCCTAGTGGAGGGTTTTACGCATCTCGGGCGCCAGGGTCAAAATTTTCAACTCAGGACGTGCGCGATGGAAATTTAGCATCAAGAATAAGAGGTTACAATAATTTCAGTTCATTTAGTCCAGCAGAAATGGGCTCCGGAGTCAGCGGCGAGCAGATGATTTCGTCAGAGAGAGGAGGCCAAATGTTTGATTATCATTATCCGCATCACAATACGCACGGTGGAATGTCCACAACAGCTAGTGTTAACTTTGCGAATGGAACCAACGCGCAAAACGGATTTGCGGCCGAAAATTCCACTGCATCGTTCTCTCAAGGCGTTGGAAGAAGCTGTTTGTCCCCGACACTTCAGAATTGTCCGCAGCCGCTTAGCATGAACCCTCTAGCTGGCTTAACAGAGCTGGCCGAGAAGGCTAACTTCGAGTCTGAACTCGCACCGAATGGCGTCGCCGTGTCTCGTTTTAGCTCTCAACCACGCCGCGGTCAAATAAATGGCTCGGCCGTTCAGTACGGTTACCCAGAACCACCGAGAGGCCGAAACTGGTCAAGTTCGACTCCTGAAGGCGCAGTTAGCTTCTTCAATGGACAGCAACAGCCGTTTCAAGCTGATAAATTTTCGCCGCCTGTCTCGACAGGGAGTTCAGTATTTTCAGACTCTGAACTCGAGAGCCCGTGCCAGCCATCCAGAGGGCGGCACTTTTTCCCATACAGTGAGTCAGATTCGGAGCTTTCGCCGACTGAACCGAACCCATTTGATAGATCGAGAGCAGGATATCAGAACTACAACTCGAGATCGTTTGCGAACTATCGGCTTTGGAGCAACCAGGCTGAATCAATTACTCCAAACGTAACGGTGGTTCCCGACCCAAAGAGCAAACTCTCGCAGTTGTTTAAGTCTGGGAGTCGCACTAAATCTGAGGAGATTCTCAAGGAACATTTGCAAACTTTCGGCAAGTTTTTGCCTCCGCAAGGAGAGAAGAAAGAGGAGAAAACGCCTCAGAATGAGAACGAGAAAAGCTGGAGTAGTGAAGAGAGTATTACGGAGAAGAAGCCCTCAATGGTGCAATCAAGCGAGAAGGAAAGTACACCAAGCGAGGAAAACACGGTTTTTGCTTGCCAGTGGATAAATTGTGAGACTCAGTTTTCCAATCAAGACGACCTTGTACGTCATATTGAAAAGGTTCACATCGATCAGAGAAAGGCGGACGATCTGTATATATGTTATTGGAAGGATTGTAGCAGGCAAAGACGAGCATTCAACGCAAGGTATACTGTTGTTATTTGACAGCTAAGTTTTATTCCTTTGACTTCTTTACGAGAATGAAGTGTATCTGAGTCAACATAAAATTTGTCTTGTATTTCTTCTTTAGATATAAGCTCGTAATACACATGAGAGTCCATTCCGGGGAGAAACCGAACCGATGTACGGTACGTACAACAAGTTATTATGTGTGTTTGTTTTACATTGTTTTAACATTCTATCAAATACATCTCATCAATTATTTTGCACTCTATTTGTGGGATCAACACCAAACTTGCGCCAGACATTGAGTTTTACAAAATTTCTCACCTCGATTCGATTTACCAGAAAAACGATGAAAGGCTCGAGCTTTTGTTTACGCGATTAAAAAAATAAAATAAATCGTGCGAGTAAATTTCAGTTAGCGGTTCAAGTCGCGGTCTTCTTTAAGCTTATGTTGTCACGAGTGGTATTCAAATGCCTCTTTTAGCATAATTTTATCAATATCATGTTTTTATGGCCTCAATCACACGATTTTCTTTGATCAGGCGAACAGCTTTTGTCGCTTTGCGGAAAAAAACGCTGCGAAGCTACTAAGACAGGAAATGAGTAGACAATTTCGTCAGACTGCGGTCGCAAAACCACATCTTTGGTTTCAAAGAAAACCGTTCCCTGTAGCTAGTAGTGACGTTGTACCGTTGAAGGCATTTGGGGACGCATTTGGACCGACTCACGCCAGGGTTTCTATACCATTTGCATAAGACACAATAAAGGCGTTGTTTGTCTTTCGTTTTGGCCTCTGGGGCTTCTAATTCAAAGGCATATTTGTTATACTTGTGGTTCGGCACAGTCGAAACGAAAAACAAATTTCGCGGACCAGACCTCGTAAATCACGAAAGGCTTTCAAGCCTTTCTAACGCGCGTTCGCCATTTCCTTGAGGTCAAGGCTTGAGACGCACACCTAACAAAGGTTACAGTTCTCGCTAAGGAAAATTTATCGTGCGAATTCCGCGCGAAATTTTGGTGTTTTGAAGGGCTCTGAAAATGTTCCATGTGGTTGTATCAGCAGGGAGGCTAAATATAATTGTTACGCAACCAATCTTTTAACTCTAATATACCCTGCCTTGAGTAAAGCGCTTGATTCAGCACGAGAAAAGAAATTAAGAGAACAAAAACCAATCTAGGTTAACACCTTGATGATTTTGGATTTCTATTCTTTTATTTAATAATTCAACGTGTACTCAAGCCTGTTTTAGAAATTTGTACAGTGAAGATTGGAAAGGGAGGGGTAACGGAACTACAAAGGGAAGCGCTTCTGTTAACTCGCATTCATAAGACAAGCTTTATTCTAAAGAATTTTTTGCTTCTTCTTTCAAATGGGGGTACAGGTTTAATTGGATTTTAGCCAAATTAAAGAAGATATATTTCTGAGAATGGTTGCCTGGTGATGAGTAAGGCTCGCCACACTTGCCAATGCTTTTTACGCTTTCAATTGACCTTGGAAATAAATAGCTTCCCCGCTGTTTGCGTGAGCTGTTGGTCACGGAATATTAAGATCGGATTTTTTTACATATTGCTAAACCACCTGCTTTTTATTTGACAGTATCAAGTAATATATTGCTCTTGTATTCAAATTTCGAACTCTCGAGAAAAGGAGAAAAGCAAACGGAAAAATTCAAATTTGTTCAAGGTAGATGTTCGTAAAAATACGTTTGTAATCGACACGCTTGCTTTAAAATGGGTTCTTTTCAATTAAAATTTTCACTATTATTTTTTTGAACATTTCGCACTAGTGTGCAAATTTTAAGCAATACCTGTGTGTTTTTGTGAGTAGAAAGAAGAACAGTGATTGATAAGTTTCTTTTGTCTGTTTAAATTATGCACCTGCTTCCAAAAATTCAAAAAAAGCCTTCAAATCGTCTTGAATTTTGCTGAATAAAAATAAAACGATTTTTTTTGTTTCAAATTGCATACTTAACACAACCATTCAGCATCTTATGAGTTTAGTCACGGTATTGTGAAAAAAAAGCTACGTTCTGCCAAATTTTCTTTCAGTTCTTGAAGCTAAAAACAATATTTAACTAGCATCATTTTAATTGCTTTTTACTCAATTCTAAAGTTCTTGTGGGCTAAAAACAATATTTAACCAACATCGTTTTAATTACTTTTTGCTTGATTCTTACAGCTTTCTTGCATCTATTAGTTTCAACCCTAAATAAATGAAAGCAAATAAAACATGACAGTGTTCAATTGTGTTCCTAAATACAAATTAATTTTCTTGGGTATTATATTAAACCCATTTACCTCAGACAACCAAGGGTCTGTTTAATTTCAAATTTAAACAGCACAACCTAAACAAACTTCTCATCCTTTGTCTCTGAAGCCATTTCAAGCAAACTGACATTGATAAATTTGATTGCAGCAATTACCGACCTCAGGTTCTTTACATAATTTTTCTGACAATGCCTTTCCCACTGACTGGCATACAAAAGACTTGCAGCAGTATACAGATGCCTAGGTATTTTTTGATCTCAGAAACCGTTTCTGGTACACCAGTTTACACCTTGGCAAGTCCAAATTAAAAAAAATTGATGTGCTACATTTATATAAAAGTGTAGAATACAATGGTTTTTTTTTTAATTTTAAGCTATAAGTTCATCATGTAGAGAACAAATTGCTGAAATAATTCGCTGTTTATTGTTAGTGACAAAAACTAAAACATTGTCTTGCAGTAAAATTTTAACTGCTTGCTGCAGGTTGCAATAGTGATTAAGTGTGTTTGCTCTGTGGATTAAAAGCGTATGGTAAATTTGTCTAATAAAAGGTAACAAAGAAGAAAAGAGAACTTCGGCTTTTTCAGTCTCTCTTATATTGCGGAATGGATATGGAAAATTTGCTTTTGCTTCTTGTTTTCTTATCTCCAGCTGGTAGAAACTAAGTGCTTTTATTCTTGTGTGCTAAATGTATATGACTTTGAATATTAGCAGCTGCAAGAATCTGGTGCTAAATTTCAAAAACTTGTTTTTCAAATATAATTCCTTTATTTGCAATAGTGCCCAGTATTAAAGAAAAAGAATGTAATCTTTATTGTGCAAAAAAGACAAGGAGTAACACCAGAAAATAATGCCGGATAGCTTTTATAATTTGAATGTTTTGAATGGATTTTGTCCAAAGACTCGGAAGTCAGATGCACCTTCTATAGCAGCATCACACGAAAACACAGGATTCAGTAGTATGTATTTGTATGGTCAGACTGAACGATTTCATCCACAGCCTCAAATGTCAGAACTATCTCGTAGAGTTTAACAAAGTTTAACAAACCACACCACAGGAAAGCACTGCTCAGTAGCTTTCATTTGAATGGTCACACTTTAGGATTTTATCCACAGACTCAAAAGTTAGAACCGCCTTGTACGGCATAATAAAAAGTACCACAGGAAAGTACTGCTCAGTAGCTTTCATTTGAATGGTCACACTTTAGGATTTTATCCACAGACTCAAAAGTTAGAACCACCTTGTTTAGCATAATAAAAAGTACCACAGGAAAGTACTGCTCAGCACCTTTCATTTGAATGGTCACACTTTAGGATTTCATCCATAGACTCAAAAGTTAGAACCACCTTGTACATTGTAATAAACAGCACCACAGGAAAGTACTGCTCAGTAGCTTTCATCTGAATGGTCACACTTTATGGTTTCATCCACAGACTGTAAAGTCAGAGCAATATTTTATGATTCAAGGTCTGAAAGTGGGAGTGAAAAATGAAACAATCATGCAGACTTTCAAAGCTTGAATAAACAGTCTGGTTTTGTTGAAATCAAGTTTCAATAAACACCCTCCAGATGTATAATCTGAGGTCACTAATTGTTTCAAATCCAGTATCTTGTTTCTCTACTAAACCATAACACTCCGAGAGAATGATCAGTAATCTGGGTGAAAGTGAACCAAATGAAATAAAATGACTTCACTCTTGCTGACTTGTTTAGTTTTAGTTTGGAGGCGGTTGAACCTTAGAAGTCCATTTCCTTTGTAGTTGAGAGGTATATGTTGTTGACATCATAAGAATAGTAAAAAGAATAGTAATTTTGGTGCTGACATCCAAGAAATGTTTTTCTTGAAGCTAAGGCATGTACAAGTGTTGTTTAAAAAAAAATGTTGTAATATTTCCTGTTGACTGTAAACCTCAAGAGGTACATAAGAACAATACAGCTATGAGCTCGACTAAACAGCGAAGTATTTTGTCTTCTTGGCCTATTTTTAACTTGTTTGTTCTTTAAAGTTTTTGCAATACTGGCAAAGAACCAGTGTCTGAGACGTTTCTGTAGAAACCTGAGCACTTCGTGCAGCATAATCAGTCTGAAGAAGGTTTCAACAACAATGGGTCAGAAAAACATGTTTTTCTGTTACATTTTATCCAAAATGAAAGCAGGAAAAAGCACTTAACATCACAAGTGACTGGGAGACAAGTCGTACTGTAGACTGATCTTAAGGATTTAGGGATTCAGGATTTAGAGTTAAGGATAGGGTAACAGTTTGTCTATAGTCTAAACCAGGCACAATTTCTCACACTTCTTAAGTTTGATGTTTTTGTTTCTTCCTTTGGATATAGAAAGACAAACCTCTCTTATTTTCCATTGTTGTCCCAGAAAGTTCTTGAACTTAATATGTTCATTATCTTGGTCTTAAATGATTGGTTTTATTATTATTATTGGTTTTATTATTGGTTTTAGAGATCATTTGAATCTTTCTCTTGTCCATTTTTGTTTTGATCACTGTCTGTGTTTGAAAGCTATAACATGCAACTTCTCACTGCTGAATTCTCCATCACTGGCACTCCCAAAAGGGCGTGTCTATATGATGCGGTGGAACCCCGATACAACAAACCCTTATATAACGAACACACCAGTATTACAAACAATATTTTTCAGCCCATTAATAGTAAAATATATGGGAAAAGAACCCAATCTAACAAGCCCCCATTAAAACAAACACATTTTTCCAGTCCCCTTTCAGGATTCCACTGTACCAGTGGTTTCACTTTGTGGCTTGAGCTCAGTATACATTTATACGATACCTGTCTAAAAGTTCCCATCAGTACAAGTCTTACAGGTGTGACATTGAATCAAGATTCCTATTTCAGCAATAAGACGATGAGACTGTTTGTTCATTGCCCTCTTAGTTTTCACCCTTTTGTCAGTCTTGAATAAAACTCACACCACCATGCATGTAAATGCACTATTTAATAAAGTTTTCATCTTGTGCCAGAATGAAGTTGTACAGGTGTCATGTTGACACCCCGAAATGGGCACCTCTCCAACACAGACGTCACTCTCTCTAAAATGGATATTGTTAGCACAAGTCAGAACCAATTTTCACCTTGTCTGGTTCAGATTTTGAGTATACTGTATTATTACAAAGACATAGAAAAAGATCTAAACCGTTTTTAATTCTCCTTTCAGTTCCCAGGATGTAATAAAGCATTTTCAAGGCTAGAAAATCTGAAAATCCACATGCGGTCACACACTGGTGAAAAGCCTTATCTCTGTCAACATTTAGGATGTCCCAAAGCGTTCTCAAACTCATCTGACAGAGCCAAGCACCAGAGAACACATCAAGACACTGTAAGTAGTGCACATTTTGACGCGACCTGTAAAAGGTTTAACCCTTTAAGCCCTGATATAAAAATGCATATTCTCCTCACTGTTCTCCATACATTTCTTCAAGAACTAGTAAGGAGAATTTGTCTAAATATCAAGACATCTCACCCTTGGTGATCACTTCCTTTATTCTCATCACTTGAGTGTTTGAACAAGTAGTGACAATGTAAAGAGAAAATTCATTTTCGTAACTCTTAGGGAAGGGTTAAATAATAGAAAGTCATCAGAACCATCCATCATTCTAGAAGATAGCACAAGTTTCGGCCAGAACGTCATGCTAGCCCACATATAGGGCAAGAACGTCATGCTAGCCCACATATAAGGCACTAATAACATTACAATCCTATATGAATATATACACCAACTGATTAACGCACCTACCCCCACTGCCACACACTTTCCTTCACTTGTACTCACTTTCCTTCATTTGTACTCACTTCCCTTCACTTGTACTCACTTACCTTCACATTAGTGCCTTATACAATGTGGGCTAGCATGACGTTCTTGCCCAAGTTTCTGATGGCTTGATAGCTCAGTGAGTGCAACTGCTTTAGTTCCAATACACAACTGAGCATCACATCAAGTAATCATTCACTGTTTAAGAACCAAGTGCAATTCTGGAAGCTGAGCAAGTGATTTAAAAATTGACCGAGCACAAAGAACAAATTTCAAAATTTCACAAAATTATAATATCACTACTAAATCAAGAACAATTTTTTTGTTATATTCACTGAATGTTGTTTGTGACTAGTGTTGACTTGTTGGCCATGTAACGTAAAAGACATCCTATTTAACATTTTATAAATCCTTAACAATCATGTGGGAAAACTTGTAAGCTTACAAGAGGAATCCAACTCAAAAGATTTTTTGTTGTTTGTAGAAACCTTATGCCTGTCAAGTTCCTGGCTGTCCAAAAAGATACACTGACCCGAGCTCACTAAGAAAACACTTTAAACAGCATGCAAATGGCAAGATGCCTCAACAGAATTCAAGTGCAAAGGTAAATTCTTGTAAGCCGATGTGCCTAAGTTTTAAAACCTTTGTTTTCTCTCATTTGCCTGTTGTACTCATTTATGTGGTGGGCACGGTGGTACAGTGGTTAGTGCGTGGGAATTCAGATCTGAAGGTCGGTGGTTCGAGGTTCCCTGCCATTGTGTTGTTTCCTTAGACAAGAGAATTTACCCCACATTGTCTCTCTCCACCCAGGTTTATAAATGGGTACATACTGCTGGGGGTAGCCCTATGATGGACTAGCATCCCATTCAGGGGGGAATAGCAATACTGTCAGTTGCTTCATGCCACAGAAACAGGGATAAGCTCCAGCTGTGTGGGCCTTCTTGGCTCGTGCGCGACTTTACCTACCTCACTTGTGTATGTGAGGTGTGGTTTTCTAGTGGTTGGCATGTCATACTTGCGATCTGAATATCATTGGTTTGAGTGTGGCCTCCACATCGTGTCATGTTATTTCCTTAGGAGTCTTTTTTCCACAACATCTGTCTCTACTCAGACCTTGCATAAATACTTAGATCCCTATAAACCATTACTGAAACAAGGAAAATGTTTGGGGTGACCCTGTGTTAGATTAGCATCCCACATCCCCCCATGGGAGGGGGGGGGGGCAAAGTAAAAATGGAAAACAGACTGTTAAGATCCACCCTTGTGGACTGTCTTTGGCCCTAGTGTGACAACCTATGCAGGTAAAATTTTAGGGCAGCTCAATGGCAAGTGCAATGCTGTTATTGCGATCTCCCCTACTGTGCACTCTTCAAGAGGAATTTAATGCCCAAAACTTTTTGTCAATATGAATACTTTCACGTTTTCCTGATGACTCCAAGGTCAGAATCTTTGACTGAATATCCGTTATACCCTTGGCGTTTGTTCCTGTTTCTCTTGTTATCTATTTAAAGAAAAAAGTGTTGCTATTTAAGTTTGCACTGTTTCTTCTCAAAAAGACAAACAGGGTTGAATTTCTCAAAAATATTTTGACTTCTGGCAGTGAATTAAGATATTTGTTTTCCTCTTCTAGTCAAAACAGAAACCCAGAGGAAACAGATCCTCGAAGAGAGACCTCCTGTGTGCTGGAGTGACAAGACCTTTGTCAGACTACAGTTTCATGGACGAATATCAAGCACGAAAGCATCAAAAGACACTGGATACTCTGCGCCAGACAACAGAGAAAAAACTCGCTCTTGAAAACAGCTTCCCACAAGCACATCCTGATGGCCAGAGAGCATGGTATGGTTCGGAGAACCTGTACGGACCATACAACCCACCGCCACCATTGCAACCCGTCGCAAGAGCAAGCACACCAACACTCGAGGAGGAGCAAGGATGCTTTCGCTATACGCAAGTGTTAAGCACAATGGAAATCCCAACATTTGAGGAGACATTAAAACCTCTAGCAAGTGGGTACACAGCATAGCTATCATGGTTTTGGTCAAGAGAGACAATGAACTTTATACAAGGCACAAATGTTGCGAGACAATCTTCATTTTGAAAATTAACTTTGGTGACACAATATCTCTAAAGAATGTTTTATATAGGAGAAAGTATGTCAAAGTCGACAAATAGAAAAGTAGAAAGCTACCAAATAACTTGGAAGGTGCATTGTAGAATTCCATTAACAGTTGACTTGACAGACCCACCACCAACTCCAAGTGTTATTTCTCCCACAAGAATTAAAGTTTTGTAAGGCACAATCTGGGCAGAAACCATGCCTGCCCAATTTTGTTAAAGATCAATAACTTGTCTTGCAAGCTCAAAGGGGACAAAAGAATAATTATTAATGTAAGGGGTTAGCAAAAGAAAACATTTTAGTAGATTTTTAAAATTGTGTATACATTCAGTAGCCATGAACACATTGTTCAGCCCTTTTGGTCAAGTCAGAACTACTGTCCAGATGAAGTCAAAAGAAGTGAATTCAAATTATTTTTGCAATGGTGCTACTGCTTTAAATTAAAAACAAATGTAAAAGTAATAAGAAGTTTATTGCAAGATGTGATGAAAGTTCTATTTTGATGAATGCAATTTTGAGTGGTAAGAGGTTGGCCATCAACATAAGTTAATCAGTAATTAATTATTTAATTCTTTGCTCCATTAGATATATGCTAGTTTGGGTTATTGCCCTCACATCAAATTACAGACAAATTAACGTCAATCTTTACTGTTAAAAACTGTGTTAAATGAGCTTTCATTTTTACTTTTGTCTCAGTGAAACAACTGGAACCAATGCCTTTGAATGCTTATGGTAGTTTGCTATTGGGAGCTCTTTCACCAAGAACCCTTTAGTTTTGCAGCTGCAGTTTTATCTTAGAAAAGGCTAATAAAATCTGAAAAAAAGTCTGACAGTCTTGTGAAGCAGATTTTGGCAACAAATATTTACCCTTATTCATTTCCAATTTGATGTGAGATGTTAGCAATGTCTTTGGGGAACTTTGTACAAATTAATCGTTGTAGTATGTAAAAAGAATTAGTAATTTATTGTTATAATGCATCTGAAATAGTTTCAATGATACAGCTATCAATGAAAGAACATTGCAAGAGTTTTGACCATACTTGCTATGACATATTATGTAAATTTCTATACTGAATATGCATACATTATTAATATTATATTTATGTTTAATTCATTCCTTTGTGTTAATCAAAGTATTTTGCACACAACAGTTTCATTCAGGCAAACGTCTGTACTATCAGTGATTTTTGCATTTCACTCCACCAAATCAATCCATCACTTTTAATAATAATTATTAATTACTAACAATAATTAATCTTAGCAAATGCAACTCAAGGTTCCAATGCTTTTTGCAATAATTTTAAAAAAGTTGTAGAAATAAGAATTAATCATAGATAAGTGTATAATATAATAATTGTCTAGCGTACATGCTCATATAGTAATATAATCTTGTGAACTATCATTAACAACAGCATGTGTGTATAATTTCATATTTTTTGTAACTTTTTGACTAGCTCTCCTGGAGCAACGATGCCCAAAATTTATCATCACCATCACCATTTCGTTTTATCCTTCCTTCTGTAGGGAAATAAGTGAAACAAACATGCCATCATTTTAATGTACATATTACTTTCAACAAAGCATGACAACGTCATTATCACTCATTTTGTCCTTATCATCAGCAAATGTATTTTGTCCCTGCATGTTTATGTATCATAAGTACATGTATTATAACCACTGATATATTGCCATAATTTTGTAACATTTTGCTCGAATTTAGTCCATATATGTGCATTTTGCTATAATTCTAGTTTTGTTATACTTACGGGATCCATGTAAGAATCCATGCGCATTGCTGATAGAATGGTTATCTTTTTAATAAAACAAAATTTTGTTACTGATTATTAGTGTCGTATTATCATGTGTTTTCTTAATGTTATGAAAATAATAATCCTTTTGCCCCTACCACCAATGCCCTCAGTTTATTTTCAGATTAAAACATTAATGTTACCCACTGTCATTATAAATGACTAGAGCATGGAGGAATGCCATGGGCTCAATTCCAATAAGGGACTCAGATTTTTTTCTTTGTTCCATGCTCATGACATGCTAAACACATCTTCCACATTTCATGGCCAAGCTAAAACAATTCTCTACCCCTTCCCTCTCTTTCTTTCATTTTTCTTGGGATGGCAGAAGTACAGCTGTAACTATAAATGCAGGCCACCAGGGACGGGGCGGGGAGTACCCTCCTGGGCGAAGAACAGATCAGGTGGTCGCTGGACTGAATGGTCGAGATTTGTCTCCAGTGGGTGAGGCCCATATCCCATATAGTCACAGGTGACTAAGAGAACCGGGACAGGGGTACCCTCCCTGGGGGGAGGGGGGGATGACATATCAGGTGACACCAGGGTAGCTAACCTGGACTGAACGGTCCAGATTTGTCTCCAGTGGGTGAAAAGAACCAGGAGAGGGGTTCCCTACCTGGGGGGAATACAGATCAGGTGGAGCCAGGGTAGCAACTCTGGGCTGAATTGCGAGGGCGAGGTCCATATTCCATGAACACAGGTAACTAAGAGAACCAGGAGGGGTGCCCTACATGTACCTAGGGGGAGAACATATCAGGTGGTATCAGGGATATACACCATAGACTGAATGGACTGTCTCCATGATGGGTGAGGCCTATATCCCATGTAGTCACAGGGAACTAAGACAACCAGGGGTAGTACAGATCAGGTGGAGCCACGTATAGCTACTATGGACTGAATCTCTTACCCTGTCTGCAGTGGGTGAGGCCCATGTCCCTGTCCCATTTAGTAACAGGGGGCTTAACAACCAGAGGAGGGGTACCCTACCGGGAGGGGGGTACAGATCAGGTGAAGCCAGGGTAGCTAGGCTGGACGGAATGGTCCAGACCTGTCTCCAGAGGGTGAGGTCCATATCCCATAGTCACCGGGCACTAAGAGAACTAGGAGGGGTACCCTACCTGGGGGTGGGGGAGAACGTATATAGATCAGGTGAAAACGGGGGTAGCCATCATAGACTGAATGGTCCTGACCTGTCTTTTCCTGGGTGAGGCCCACATCCCATGGTCACAGGGAACCTTGGAGGAATAAACAGGCAAATGCCGTATAAGATTAGGGAGCTTAAAGTGCTACTATGATCAAAAAATCACTTTTATTTTTTCTTCGGATTTCGAAACTATGTTTATTAAACACTCCGCAAGCGAAATTATAAGCCTTAATTTTGAGAAGAAGACCGTTAATTTAAACTGCAATTTTCCGTTTTAATGGTCCGCCATTATTACACCAGAAAGGATACAATGACATCATTCACACACGAGTTTTAGAATGCAGTGTGTGTGAAAGTGCCTTATTTAGTATGCAGCACGGGAGTTTTGAGCTTTCACACTCTCAAACTCGTGTTTTGCATAATTTGTAAGCCGCGTTCACACACTACATTTTACAGCTCTTGCGTGTATGACGTCATTGTATCCTTTCTGGTGTAATAATGGCGGACCATTAAACCGGAAAATTGCAGTTTAAATTAACGGTCTTCTTCTCAAAATTAAGGCTTATAATTTCGCTTGGGGAGTGTTTAATAAACATAGTTTCGAAATCCGAAGAAAAAATAAAAGTGATTTTTTGATCATAGTAGCACTTTAAGCAACCACGACGGCAACGCCAAGGAAACATCACTTAAAAAATGACTTCCAAATATTACAAACTTCTTCGCCATACTTTCAACTTGTTCAATCTGTCTAATGTAGCCAAACAATCCAGGAGCTGACTCTGTAAGGATGGCTTAACAGTTCAGGTTGAAGAAAGAAAATTCACTGGCGTGTGTTCACGTTCTACAATGAAACTTTGAACTTGGTCATTTCATGTTGCTGTTTTGCAGGGGACAGCAAAGAAATGTACCAAAATCTGCAATGCACATGCAGAGTCATTGTTTTGCTAATTAAACCTTTTGTTTTGTGACGTTCTCATCAGCCATCACTGTCGTGCTTGCTTAAGTTCCCTATTATAAGAAGAGGAAAAGGCAGGTGCAGAGCATGCAAAATGCTATAAACTGGAACCTTTGTTAAGATACATTCCAGAGAGGTTGCTGACCATATTGGACATTGCTAATGGAATATGGACATAATTACTACAATATGTATCACATTCTGGATTGTCCTGCTTCAACTTTGAACATTGTGAACATTCCAGAAACTATATAAGCTCCTTGCAATGAGTGAGGATTGTATGGCAGAGCAACAACAGTGAACGATAAAAAATTCCAAAAGGCCTCTAGTTTACGTTGTGTTTGTTTTTCTAAAAGTTTATTAACCACACTTTATTATACAATAAACTTTAACTTGAACAACATATTACTCACCTCTTAAGTCACACAATCCAGTGACTCCAACAGTGACCCATGTTTCTTTATAGGCTTGCATTTGTTACTGAAGTTCAAGTATTCTTTAAACAAATCATCCTCTAAGTCCTCCTCAATGCCGACATTGAAAGAGTTAATAACGTCACCACAGGTTTTCAACTTCTTTCTTGGTTGTCCATTTCTCTCAGAATTTTCCTTGCTGGTTTTTGTACAGCTTTTAGCAACAGGCTCCATCACCTCAGACCGTAAATGAGGCAGATTACTTTCTTTTAAAGTCAGCATAATGGCTGGAAGTTCACTAGGAGAAATGCGTTTCTTGGCTTCTGTCAACTTCTGTATCACGTCTGATCGCGTTGACTTGTAAAACTTTCTTTTCTTGTTTCCTGGTGTATTTGTTTTGTTGCTTGTGGTACGGTTTTCAGATTTTTTCCTCCACTCATTAACCACCTCAACAGCCCATCCTTCAGTGACTGTAAAAGGCTTATCTGATTTGAAGCTATCAACCTATGGTAAAAAGACAAATAGCAGATTTAGTAATAATAATAATAATAATAATGATGATGATAATAATAATAATAATAATAATAATACATTTATCTAGCGCTGTTTCCCATTGGCCCAACAGTGCTAAACAGATGTTTAAGAATTATACTGAATAATAATAATAATACATTTATCTAGCGTTGTTTCCCATTGGCTCAACAGCGCTAAACAGATGTTTAAGAATTACTGTTAAAAACTGTCTAAATGTAAATTTAGTGTAGTATGTGACAGTGATGGGTTTCATGTAAATGTTGGGGACAAGCTTAAGGCTGTTGCCCCTTTCTAGCTCATAGAAAGTAAGATCCAGGGGTTCTTTTTTTTCCAAAATATGTTTACATCAGTGATAACACTTTTGTCATTCTTGTCCCCCTTTTGCAGCAACTGATATATCCAAAATCCTATCAGAGGTACACATTTGGAGACAATAAAATAATAAACAAATAAATACTTAATTGAGCACTTCCCATGAAGGGCTTTTCAGGGACAACAACAAAAAAGAAATTGATAAATTGAACCTAACAAGTTAAAAATCCAGGCTGGCAGAAGACAGTCCTTTCGGCTACTTTACAAACTCAGCCAAGGTACCAAGAAACAACTTTAGCTAGCTGTTAAAGTAGGACTTGAACTCGGGACCTCTGACTTTTAAGTCTAGTGCCCTAACCACTCAGCCACGTTGCCTCCTGCTGCCAGCTTGAAAAAAACAGATTCTGGATCAGCTGCAGTGAAACAGCATCCCATTCAGGACAATTAAAAATTCCTAGTCACATCATGTTACAGACTGAAACAGTGTAAATAAACACCAGTATTTGTAGGTCACTACAGGCTTATGTGGGGGCACAGTGGCACAGTGGTATAGTGGTACAGTAGGACCTTCCATCAGACTTTGGATTGGAAATCGGATGGTTGGTGGTTCTTGAGACCTCGTCTCAGAGGACAAAGTTGTGTTGTGTCCTTAGACAAGGAACTTTACCTCACATTGTCACTCTCTACCTAAGTGCACAAATGCAAACCATTAGGGAATATCCTAACAAAATGCTAGGGCCGGGGGGGGGGGCTGCGCGATGATGAAGTTGCATTCCCTACCGGAGCAGTTATGTAATACTCCCACATGGAGAATCACTTTATGTTGGGTATCCTGTGATGAACTAACATCCCATCCAGGGGAGTAGTAATACTTATAGTCACTTTATGCTGGGTATCCTGTGATGGACTAACATCCCATCCAGGGGTCAATTCAATAAAACATAATTTACAAGTGTAATTTACAACTGTAACTATTGTTTCAGAGGTTGAAAACAATAGCTACACTTGTAAATTACACTTGCAAATGTTTTATTAAATCGAACCCAAGTGGGAGTAGTAATGCTCCAGGACTCTTCATTCCAAAACCTGAGTTAAGCACTGGCCTCAATGAGCCACCTAGCACATTTTATCCCTTGGATTGGACACAAGACCTTAGACTCTGCTTGTTAAAAGTTATACACCCACCCCTCTCATTTCCATAATGACCTTTACTACTCTTACTAATTTTTGCGTGTACTTAATTTTGCAATTTTCTCGTTTTTGAACAAATCACAAAAATTAATAATCGTGAAAAAAGAGAGTACAAAAATTAGACAAAATTTAATACCATATTATAGATTGAAGACAACAACAGTACATGAATTTTAAATGCTGTGAGTCATGGGCTTGTTGGTAATTGTTCTGAATTCTGTCCTAGCACTCTTTGTCCAATTTACTGTTTTTCTGGGTGTTTTATCTATTTATTTATTTTTTTATGTCATTTTCTTCTTATTCTGCCTAGTTGATATAAATGTGAAAATTCTCTTTTTATGAAACAGGGCCCTCAGATCAGGTTTGGTAGATTAAAGCAATGGCAAAGATGTGAAATTAAATACTCTGTTGTTCACTTTTATCTGGAATCCTGAAAAGTAACAATCGCAAAATACAGCTTCCAAATTTTCATGAAATTAAGTACCCGCAAAAATTAGTAAGAATATAAAGGTATACATCTTACCTCCAGCGATAAACACATGTTGGTTTGATTCACAAGTTGTGGCACTCCATTTCTAAATGTTACGCCAGTGCCCGAGAGATTCAGAGCAGTCAAGGAATTTATCTTGACGAGGTATTTTATACTGTTATCACTAATCTCAGGATTTAAGGACAAATCCAAAACAGACAGCTTTCCAAGTCCATCTTTCAGCAGACGTTTAGGTAGTGTGAATTTTTTCACCCCAGCATCAGTGAGGCAGTTGTCTTTCAGGCTAAGCTTAGCCAAGCTGTGAAAACAACAAGAACAAAAACTGTAAATGGTTTGAACCCAGGAGTCATATCATAAGTCGGTAAATTATGATCGTCCGGGTGAGTGTAGTCCTGAGAAGGACTGTTTGTGGTGACATTGACTGACTTGCACTCAGGTTGTCGAAATGTCAGTCAATGTCAAAACAAACAGTCCTTCTCAGGACTACACTCATCCAGCCAATCATAATTTGCCGACTTAAGAAGTTTTAAAATCATAAATTTAACCTCTAGAGGTTTGAAATTCAAAACCTATCAGGTTGGTAATAATGGTCATTTTAAGCTTTGAACCAACAGCAGCCCATTTCTTAACCAATCATGTGAGCACCATTTTGTGACCACACAACTGTTGAAGATTAAATTGCATTGGTTGAATTTCCCATAATTGCAGTCATGTCCAGTTCAGCAAAAACATTGCCTAAGTTTATGTCCTGAGATAGTGTTTAAAGACAAAATTTTCTTTGTACAAGTTACAGATATATATATATTTTTTACAGTATTGCAAAAGCATTTTTTTTTATTTGCAATCACACTACAACAATGACAACCACAACAACAAAATATAAAAAGGAAAAAAAAGGAAAGCAAAAAAGAAAAAAAAATAGTACCGAGTCCTGCAAGATTTACGCTACAAAATTAATAATACAACTTACAATACAATGGAGAATGACCTATGTACACAACATTATGTACATTAGTTTTCTTATAATAATATTGCCTACAAAGCTTACACTGCAGTGTGTTGACTTACTATTTTTTATAATGGTTTTACCTGGTGTCACTTACAATGTTACATTCTAGTATTAACACAATTGTGCTTACAATAATATTTCTTATGAAAAAAAATAATACAGAGAAGGAACAAAGGGAGAAGCATATGAGAGGGTCTGTTGACAAAGTATCAAAAAGGAGAGATCGGTTTTAACTTGAAATCTCAATTTTCCATTGAATTTTTAATTTATTTATAAATTGAGAACATTCAGGATTTATCTCACCACTTTTACAACTATATAGGTACTTTTTTATTAGCAAGACGAGTAGATCTAGTTGGCATCTAAGGTTGCCGTTTATAGAAGGAGAGGGGTAGTTCTGAAATAAAAATTGCTCAGTTGACAAATTTATAAACGTTCTATTGATTGCATTGAACCACAATAAAATTTCCTGATAAAATTTAACATTGATAGGACATTCTAAAAAGGTGTGTTCCAATGAGTCAGGATTTTTACACTGAGCACAAATGTCATCATTTCTGATTTTGAATCTCTTGAGTTCTCTATTAGTTACTAAAATTCTATGAAGAAATTTAAAACCAAATTCTCTTGACTTGTTGTCAGCGGTCGTTTGGTAGATTGTGTTAAATATCTGTTTCCAACTATGAGCAAAGTTGGGAAAAAGTCTGGTCCAACTTTTCACAGCAGTAGGTTCTTTCATATTGTTTTCCTGAAATAAATCGTAATAGTCTTTGCACCTCAGTTTGGTTAAATAGAGTGCTTTATTTTCGGACAGATGGAATATGTCCCTTTCATAGTATATTCCTATTGGTTACGGCAGTTTCCTGAGCATTTTTCTTCAAGTAACTTGGGATTGCAGCAATAAGTTGAAAATATTGAAAGAAGTTCAGGCATACATTATGTTTGCGTTGTACATTTTCAAGAGACAGAAACTTGCCGTTTTTATCAAGTAAATCATGTACAAAACAGATTCCTTGTTCAGACAGATGTGCCCAAAATATAGACTTATTCTCTATTGTAATTTCTTTATTGTTCCAAAGAATGAATTCGCTTTTATAAATGTCAGGATGACCAGCACACAACTCCTTAAAATAATCCAACATTTCCCTATAATAAAGAGGTAAGTTTTCATCTAGCTTTTTAGAATCGTAATTGCATTTAAGTAGGAAGGATAATCCTCCATACCTGTTAAAAAAGTCATTTGGAATTGCCTGCCAGGATTCATTTGTACAGTTTAAAAACCTGCCTAGCCAGTCAAGTTACAGATATGCTATCTGAGAAAGACATCATTTGAACACATGAAAGGTCATTTGTGTGCTTTTGTCAAGTTCTTGGTTTCCTTTTGATTAAACCATGACCACTTATCAAAGCTGACAAATCCTGTTTTAAAACCCCAAACCTGCACTCAGGAATGAAAAGGCTGCTTCACACTTGCATTGGATCAGAAGTGGAAGCAGAAATGAGGAGAAAGTTCTGACCTACTGTGAACTGACATGCCAATGCCAATGTATAAAAAAAACAAGAACTGAGTTGTAAGCATCACAAGTAATATTATTGCAATGTAATGTGTTGTAATGAAGTATATTGTGTGGTTCCAGAAAATATCCATACCCCTACCACGGAGGGAATTTCACTTAGGACCCCCTCCTTCCCGGATTTTCCGTTTTTTGAAGTAAGCTATAACCCCCCATCCCTCCGGATTTTCCACAGTTTGTCAAACATCCCCCCCCCCCAATCCTCTGGAAAATTTCGTTCAAGAAGGGAGAGTGTTAAAAATGAAGCAACTGATCCAAATTTAAATGAAGCTAAGCCGTTCCAATTATCGTAGGACGCATTTATACTGTTTATTAGCATTTAAAATAACGTACATAGTCTTTACTTACTCATAGTTCATAATTATTATCTTACCAATATCAACTGTTCTTCTCAAACAGATATACTAGGTATCTGTAAAATTACCTTGACAAAAGCCTGTAATACGTTCATTTTAATTGGAGAATTCGCTTGAAAAGTCACAGTGTTGCTGATAAACGTTACTTCAACATGAACGCGATCGTGAACAAAGAAAATGCACAAACAAAATTAAGGGGAAATGATCAAAATAGAAAGAATAACGAATATTGAGCTCTCTAAAGTCGTTACACTGCATACCAGCCCTCAGCTAAGAGCCCGTTACTTGAAGGTGCAAGAGTTGCAAGAAAGCCCGTAAATGTATTTGGCGACACTTGTACTTCGCAATATAAGCTTATTAAATATTCTCGTTCCTGAGCTTAGCAAAACACGACTTCTACGAGTCAATGAGATAGCGCTTCGCTTGCCAGCTGCCACATAGGGAAGTTAAAAGGGACAGACTGATTGTTCGTAAACAACACTTATAATTAATGTCAATCATGAAGGTAAGCTTAAAATTTAGGTTGTTTAGACGACGCGGACATTTCGTCGAAGGATCGTCGTCTCAATAAGTAAATGTAACCACTCCCGGTACGCGTTGCTGTCTTCTTGAAGACTGTTTACGAGTAATGGTGGCTACTTCTACGCAACGGCGATGTTTATCGCGTTTCCGTCCTAATATCACTTCCAAAGCGCCTTTGGGAGAAAGAATACCTGTTTTACGTTTAACAAATTTAAAGTGTTTATTTAGCAGTTAAACTAATTTAATTCGACAATAAAGATCTACAAATTTGGTAAGTAGTAATTTTCGAACTTTATCTGCAGCTTACATCGGAATGAATTGAAGTTGACCCTCTGGAAAGTAATTTATCCGTTCAACCCCCCACTCCTCTGGATTTTCCTGAGCTTTTGACCCCCCCCCCCACCCCTCCGGAATTTCCAATTCCCTCCGTGGTGGGGGTATGGATATTTTCTGGAACCACACATTGTAATGTTATGCTATTGTGTAGTAATATTAATGGAATCTATCTGTACTGTGGTAAACAAAAAGATAAAGTGTGTGAAAAAAAAAAGATGTTGGAAGATTTTGACAAGAGTACAATTTTATACACCTGCCTTAAATTCTTGCTCACAGTAGAAATAATAAAAATTTAAATTATGCAACTACGTAACAAGATAATAATGCTTGTGCTTTCAACCTGTTTTTAGAGCGCTTTTCAAATGAGTGTCGTAAAACCAAAACCAAAGTAATTACCCCAGCCAATCACAACAAACACAAATTACCCAATGAACCAATCAGAACTCGAAGCAAGTACATGTAACCGGCGTCAAGCGCGGGAAAACGCGTGCGAGCACGAGCAAGTCGCGACTGACTGGTTTGAGTTTTACTCCTGATTGGTCGAGAAAGTGGCGCGAAAGGTTTTAACCAATCACAGAGCGAAGTAAAGCAAAACCAAAGCAAAACACGAATTACTTTCGACACTCAATTGAAAACCGCTCTACTAGAATGATCATAAGTAGAAGTATGAAGTACTTCAGAAGTACATGTATGTAGGAACTGAAGGATAAGGAAACATTCAGAACAGACGTACGTAGGATCAGATGGAAAAGGAAACACTCTGATCCTTCTGATTCAATCACACTTATGACTCTGTTTATGTCTCCAATTACCATTTGTTATTTCCACCAGAATGCAAGGCTCCTTGTGATTTGGGCCGGGATTCACAAAGCTGCCCTAAGCAAGGTGAATCCTAAGTATTGTTTCTTAACAATAGGCCTTTGTTTCCCAACAATACATAGGACACATCTTATTTTGGGAAGGCTTCATGAATCCAGCCCTTGGTTCAAAGTTCAGTCTCTAACTTAATACTTACCCATGTAAATGAGAAATGTATGACAGCAGCTCATGAGTATCTCCAAGACGACAGTGGCTTACGTCAAGTTCAGTTAAAAAAACAAAAAGCTGCAGACATTCCAGGTAATTGCTAGTAAGAATGTGTTCTGTAGTGAGGGAGAGCTTTGATAAGACAAGTTCCCCATATGCCTCACAGAACAACTTTAAATTCTTTGGATGGGAACTGAACCCATCATTCTCTTGGACTTTTGTGAACAGTTGTTCTCCCACAATATCTGGAAATCCTTCTAGAGATTCAACCATAGATATGTTATTGGCAACAAAGTCCAGTGAAATAAGGAAGAGTGACCGAGGATTGTAGGTATTGTCACCAGTGATAACAGAGCAACTGGCCCCTGCAGATAAAATAATAAAATATATTATTTTACTTAATAAGCAGTTTACTCTAAGACAAACATGTTATGGTAACAATTTCACCTACCTCAAAGGAGTGTGATAAAGTAAAGATTGAAGCACAGAAGAGACAACTCTAAAGGTTAGTTATTTAAACGAAGTTTACACAGTTAAACAAAACTGCAGTCTAAACCAATTTCAATTTTGCCAAACCCAATTCTTAAATGCTGCATACAAAAACAGCGTGAAGACGACATACGGCACACACTAGAAAAACTATTACCTACTTAAAATCACCCACTTATAAAAAAAATTGACATCCAGTCAATGCCTTTAACTGTGTCTAAGTTAGATCTCAGTCACAAGGGTGTGGCAATGTGGAGGTAAGACTGCAAGGCATTTGACCTATAGGAAGACTGGAGGGCCAGTAGTTTGGAGCTGGTCTCCATGACATATTGTTTCCTCATACATAAAGAAACTTACATGTAACTCCACATTATGTCTCTCTACCCCGGGCCCGGTTGTTCAAAGCAAGATTAAGCTGACCCAGGATTAGCGTCAATTTTGAATTCAATTTTACAGCCAAACGACACGGATTCTTGTAAACTACTTTTGCCCTACATTTTGACTTTGGTTGCTTTGAAACTGCCACTTGGAATTTCCTTTGAAAACTCTTTGGATTAATAGAAATGGGAATACTTGTTAAATTTTAATCCCAGGTTAGTGTTAACCGGCTTTCGAACAACTGGGCCCAGGTGTATAAATGGGAACAAGGGAATTTTTAGGGAAAGCTAACATTGTTGGAAAGTAAACCTGACATATACCACCCAGGAAGGGGTTGTTCAATCAACATTTACCTCTTTAAACACGGCTTGGGCAATTGATAAAATTAATAATCGATAATATAGATAATAATCAATAAAAAATTAGTTAATTGTATAGGAAAATGATAAAAATTAATAAATTAAGGATTTGTTGTGAGTAACTGATATTTAATGTTGCTTTTTCAATTACTTTTATTAATTTTATCAGTAACATTTGTTGTATCAAATATATGAGTTTAATAATACCGATAGCTTCTGTGACCAGTTTTGACAATTTTTTTCCTATAAGATGACGCTTCTAAATATTATCTAGGCTCTAAAAACTCAGTACTCAGGATGCCAGACTAATGTTGTAATGAAACAATCTAGGCATTTGCTTTGATAAACATACATTATCTTTACTGTGGTTACACGTCTTTTAAAAAACAAAATCAATGCCACAAATTAAAGACATGTACGATTGACATCGGTAAAAATCGATAACTGAAATTGATAATAATAATTGCCAGAAGAGTCGTGATATCGATAAGGTTTATGTAATAATTATTATTATTGATAGTTATTGATTTATTGGACAGTTTTCCGATATTGGTTTTTACTGATTGCCCAGGCCGGGCTTTAAATCATCACATTGCAGATTACAGTGACTTGATTTAATCCTGCTGTGTTCTGCATATTATCACAGTGACGATTGACGATGGCTCTAAAAATACACATTTTTATTTGATCCTTTGTAAAGCAATTTATTGATAAGCTCACAGTAATTTGCATGATTTAACAAATAAAAAAGCCAAAACCGTGCTTTGTTCTGTGATAAAGCACGCAAGGAAGTGACGAGAGCACGAAAGAAGTGTAGGGTGAACACGAGCCGCAGGCGAGTGCTTCTCCCCACTTCTTGAGTGCTCTCGTCACTTCCTTGAGTGCTTTATCACAGAACAAAGCACAGTTTTGGCTTTTTTATTTGTTTTATAATAAAGCTTTGCTCACATTTGTAAAGAAACTGGCTTTTAATTACAAGAAATCAAGTTTTTTTCACAGCTTGCAAGCGCGCGCAAGAAAGGATTTCAGCTTGCCAGCGCGCGCAGAATGGCGTCACAGGCTACTCCGTGCATCTGTACTCTGATAAGGCACGCTGTTTCAACCAATCAGAGCGCGCGTTATATCGAAACTTTATTATAAAGATAGATAAATCGTTGTTTGGTCCTCTGAGCATACTGTATTGGGTATATATGCATCCCCCACCTAGCCACCCCCAGTGAGGAACAGTGGAATTGTTCAGAACGTAAGGTTGAAAAAAAAAGGGAATTCTTATGGAGTAAGGTTAAAAATACTGGAACTTTTTATGGGTTAATAGCTAATAACCCCAGTTTTAAAGGAGTCCTTTAGGGTTGACGTCTAGAAATTTCATGGAATTCTTCTGGAGAAAACATATTTCACATGGAATTCTTGAGGAGTCATATTCATTTCAAATAGAATTCTTTTAGGGCTTAACCATTCTTAAAGGATTTCTTGTGGCCTTCACACATTAACAATGGCGTTCTTTAGGGGTAAGAGCGAAAGAACAGTCCTCAACAGGTGGGGTACAGATTTAAAAGTGTAAAAGCCCATTCCCGGGACCCCGTATATTTGTACATACATTTAAGTTAACGTTATAGACGATATACGCTTCACACAGCAATTTCCAAACGCTTTCCTTGTGAAGCGAACTCAGTGACCCCCAGTTAGTTTGTATATCTGCTATGGTTAACTCATTATCTGACTATAGCAAAAGTACGAGCATGATGAAAAATAACCTTATCTGCGTTGGAGAGGATTTAGATTAAAAAATATATTTTGAATTCACTTTTCGTGTTCCTCATGTGCTCCGTTTCCTAGAAATGTAGACTACAATAATTATATTTTTTATATCGTTGACATAAGCTTACCTTTAAAGAGACTGTTTTTGTAAGAAAAATCATTTTTGTCTTTCAACCCATACCCGGGAGGCGAAGAAACGCGGCCATATTTGTTTCGCGTGTAAACCAAACCAACATCGCTCCAGCTCTCATAAGCATCTCTCGAAAAAGTTTCTAATGCCATAAGGTCAAAGAGAGCTGTACTGACGCTGCAACAGGATTTTTCGCCGTAGAAACATGGACATAAATACGAAAACGTCCGAAAGACACTAAACTTGAATTTAGGCCGTCTGAACTAACTTGCGTGTTTTATATTTTCCCGCCATGCTGCGCGCCGAGTTAAGAAAGGATTGGGAATGAGTTAGTTGGGGGAGGGGTGAGTAGGGCTGAGCGGATTGCCCCGGTCAGCTCCGGTAGATGTTCCGGAATACGCGAGATTTGACAAAAGTTATTTTCTTTCCGAGATTCAGGAACCAAGTTTGAAAGTAGTAAGGCGGAATTCGAGATTTTGACTCACAGTGGTTCGGAATATGTAACTAACAATATAGTCAGTCCGGCCATCTTAGGGCTGCGTGACGATCTAAATAACTACTCACGAACAGACTACTAACGCCCGAGATTTCTCGAGGGTAGAATTGGAATCCTAACGAGCTGAAAGAACTTCGCGCAGAAAGAACCCCAGACTACGAACAGTCTTCCTTTCCGCTCAGGACGCGAAAATTTAATACCTAAAATCAAATGCCGCGTGGAAACGTGACGCGCGCGCAATGAGTCGCTGGTCGTTTTGCTTCCCGCTCGCTGAAAAATGCCCGTAATGTGATGCGACGACTTTTATTTAGTGATATCTTCTTGGCTTTTTTGTAGATGTTTGTATTCGTTCTATGGGCTAAACCAAGAGAATATTGTAGAGCTTCATAATTCGTCTAGAACAGGTTTGGGAGAACGCGCTGCGATGTCGCCGGACTATTCGAGGAGCCTGTTCGACTCACTTGTCACACGACAAGTCGCTTGGATGGTTATCCTCGTATGACTCATGAAGGAAAGAAGGGAATTTCTTTTTAGCTGAATTACAGCCACCTTACAACCAGTCCGGTGCTTTGATTCCTTTCTTTGCCCTAACTGACACTGGGTTGAAAACAACGGCACAAGATATATAAGAGAAACTATCTGAAGTGCGCAAACTTTTAAAGGAGACTGGTCAAGGTATTTTCAAATGGAAAATACAATGGAAGCGGCATAAATGAAATTTCTACCTAATTAAATTTATCGGTCCCCAAAAAGGAAACAGCCAAAGTACTGAACTGATAACAATAAGGGCATTGGTCATTGCTTTTATAACATTTGGTGGCTCCTAAAAGAGCCGTTGGTTTTTGGCGGTAAACTCAGCGAGTTTACTTGCTGCTGGTGTACTTGGTCACAGCCTTGGTTCCTTCACTGACGGCGTGTTTGGCCAGTTCACCGGGCAGAAGCAGCCTGATGGCGGTCTGGATCTCGCGGGAGCTGATGGTTGACTTCTTGTTGTAGTGGGCAAGGCGGGAAGCTTCGGTGGCGATGCGCTCAAAGATGTCGTTGACGAACGAGTTCATGATGCCCATGGCTTTGCTGGAGATACCAGTGTCAGGGTGAACTTGCTTCAACACCTTGTAGATGTAGATAGCATAGCTTTCCTTTCTCTTTCCCCTTCTCTTCTTCTTTCCTTCAGCCCCGGCCTTTGCCTTTCCGGCTCTCTTCTCACCTTTCTTTCCTGCAACTTTGGGTGCCATGTCTGTAGATCAGAATGGATTTGAAATGCTTGATATCTCGATGCAAATTCTATTTATACTAGAATAAGGAAGAGATCGATTACCACACGGATCGAAAACCTCGATATTTGATTGGCCTGCCTAACATGCGTGTAACCTCTCTTATACAACGAACCACGCGGTCATGTTTACTTTGCATATAATTTCCTTTCTATTCAAAGGTTGTTTGACGTTCAAACAGTCAACAGAGCTTTGATTGGTGTGTTTCGACGCTACTGTCATGAACGAGGTATAAATAATTGCAGTCCGCCAAAACTAGCTCATTCACTTCTCTAGAAGACTTACTACCAAATTTCAGCATGTCTGGTCGCGGAAAAGGAAAGGCAAAGGGCACCAAGTCCAAGAGTCGCTCATCCCGAGCAGGGCTTCAGTTCCCTGTTGGTCGTATCCACCGTCTTCTTCGCAAAGGCAATTATGCTGAGCGTGTTGGCGCCGGTGTCACAGCGGATTTTGACCCCCCCCGCGGATTTGGACCCCCCGGTCCAGATCCGCTAGCGGATTTGGACCCCCCGGTCCAAATCCGCTAGCGGATATGGACCCCCTCTCGCGGATTTGGACCCCCTTAAAAACAAGCGTTCTATTGAGTAAAACTGGCAAAATTGTATTTGGAGCTGTTAAAGAGGCAAAATAAAAATATTAAGGCAGTTTTTTTCTTTTCAAGTAATCTTTAATACTTAGGGTAAAAGAGAACCTACAACGCTAGTTTGTATCGATAAATTTTGAAAACTAAACTTTAATGACGATAACTTACAATATTTTCTACCATAATTGACTTAAAGCGAGTTTACAATCTCAAGTTAAAAAAAACATAACTTACAATACTTTCTACTATAACTGAATCAAAGCAAGTTTTAAAAAAGCTATATTTACATGACCAAATGAGGAAATGGTATTATGTTAATGAATAAGAAACTCCAGTTAACAACAACGAATTTTAAGAACTTGCATTCTTAAAAAAATCTATTACATTAAATTTTGAAACTTGAAGTCCTACACCACTACAGTTCTTACATTTTTCGAAGCCTTTTTGATGGTGGTCTACAGACTTTACAAAGCCATTCACCTTCCGGCTCCTCGTTCAGTTCTACGCACCCCATGTGATACCATTCAAGGCACAAGTCGTTGACGTTTGTCAAAACAAAAGTTTTTAGTCTTTTGTTCTTTTGCAATTGTTTAATTCTATTTATGAAACCGCGCTAAGATAAACAATAGTATTTGACGTCAGCTTGCCGCGGTAATTGGAGGGGCGGAGTAGCAAGCGTACTTTTAAAATTAGCTTTTTTTCTCACCTTTTTCTGACCTCAAATAAAGTTTGTTAGAATAAATGGTAACAAAGGGAGTAAAAGAAAAAAATAGGATTTTAAAATCGCACCTTCTGTAAGAAATACCGCAGCGCGTGTTTCAGACACTTACAGAAGTTTTATGGGTTTGCGGTAGCACTCCATTTACTGAACCTTAAGGACCCTTAAGCATGACTCTGCTATTTTCATTAAAATGAACAAGAGAAATCACTTTTCCTAGCGCGTGTACGTAAGCACGCTTTTTGAGAAATTAACTAATCTAATTTTTTCTTCAAAGACGCACTGTTGAAATTAGCTCTTTATTTAGAGGTCTTTTTGTAACATCGATGATATAGTTTACATGCGATAACTGAATTTTATTGCAGAAAAGTCTTGATGTTTTCCCTGGTTTCGTTATGACTTCTACAAATTCAAATCATAATTATTGGAAAAGTCAGGTTCTGAAAGAAAAAAAATCCTGTGAAGTTGTGTAGTCAAGCAAACTTCTTTTGCTGGGCGCAAAATGCGTTTTCCAACCAAGAGGTGTTACTTTAAAAAGTAGCACCTCCTTTGTTAAACCGCCCGTTCAAACTATGTTGAATTCAGTATCCTGGAAAAATAATAACAACACGTATGAAAGAAAACAAGATTTATTTTATTCAAAACATTATGATTGGAAAAGAGAAGTTGTATAGTCAAGCAAACTTTTTTTGCAGGGCGCAAAATGCGTTTTCCAACCAAGAGGTGTTACTTTAAAAAGTAGCACCTCCTTTGTTAAACCGCCCGTTCAAACTATGTTGAATTCAGTATTCTGGAAAAATAATAACAACAAGTATGAAACAAGATTTTAAAATCGTATCTTCTGTAAGAAATACCGCAGCGCCTGCTTTAACTGCAAAGTTTAGAGGTCTGGCTGTTTGCCTAAAACGAACGGTCAATTTACTTGATCTAAAGTCTGACTCTACCTCTATTTATGAATTATAGGTTTGCAGTATTTTGAAAGCCAAACGAAACGTTTCTTCTTCAAGATCGAAAAGTGAAATTATTTCGGTACTTTATATGCGAATAACAGCGTGGGTTTTTATAATTACATAGGGGGTCCAAATCCGCGAAGGGGATCCAAATCCGCTAGCGGATTGGGTCCCCTGGGGGTCCATATTCGCTAGCGGATTTGGACCCCCCGGTCCAAATCCGCTAGCGAATTTGGACCGGGGGGTCCAAATTTGGGGGGGTCCAAATCTGCTGGGACACCGGTGCTCCAGTGTACTTGGCTGCTGTGCTCGAATATTTGAGCGCTGAGATCCTCGAGTTGGCGGGCAACGCTGCTCGTGATAACAAAAAGACAAGAATCATCCCCCGTCACCTTCAGCTGGCTGTGCGAAATGACGAGGAGTTGAACAAACTTCTCGCCGGTGTCACCATCGCTCAAGGAGGTGTTCTTCCCAATATCCAGGCTGTCCTTCTCCCCAAGAAGACCGAGTCAAAGAAGGCGAAAGCTTAAACAAGCTTTCATTTACAAAAACCAACGGCTCTTTTAGGAGCCACCAAGTATTAAAAAGTCACGACCAGTAAAACACAATGCTACGTATTCCTGAGCATAGGTGAATGGTAAAGGAGACAGAAGACTTTCAAAAAATATTTCTAACTCCCAGCCACCCAAACTTTTTCTCAAAGACACATTGAATTGATTACCTTTTGAACAAGGATCTTACAAGCACATAATAGTTTTTGAAGGCAAAGTATTACTAGACTATTGTCGTTCATTCTGATAAGCAATATGCGCGGCCATGCTTGAGTTTGCGCGCCAAAATTTGCGCAAGTTATTTCGCTTCGTTCTTTGACGCCTAAGCAGGTCAAGTTTTTGTCACTGAGCAAACAATTGAGAAGCACTGGTGCCAGAGAAAAGACTTGTACTAAAATAAAAGTAGGTTTGAGTGCAAACACAGCCTAAAGATTAAAAAAGGGTTTGTTGAGGCGTGCTTGGGCTGAAGGTTTGTTTGCGCAAGCTTATCCACTTTCAGAATGGCGCTTAAGATCCAGATCAGACTTATAAGGGTCTTATTATATAATTCTGGAATTTGAAACGATCTGCCCTGATCAACTGGGTTTGATGTCAGACTAACGTTTGATAGAGATCATTATCATTTTTTTAAAAATTTGTTTTCAAGGCAAGCTTTGTACTCAGAACACCGGACGCTCAAAACCGAGAACGTGCAATTCGGTTAAGAGTTATTAAAAGTGTTCAAGTCCTCGCTGTTGGTTTAATACAGAGCATGTGTTCAACATTTGCTTAAACTTTGATTTCTTTCCATGCCGTTGCAATTTTATTTTGAAAAAGCTAGTTATAAAATAAGCAGTGTTACAATACCACGCACGCGATCATGCGTGTAAGCCTAAGTGATATGTCACGATCTTAAGTTTTCTTTCAATGCAAATCTTGGCCAAAGTGAGAGCGTTTGAAAAATGGCGCCAATTAATTGTGTGTACCGTTTGTTTAGTAATTCATCGATCCACCTGAAATCTGTTTTCTTTCTTTCTATTTCGCTACTTTAATTTTCTTCCTTCTTTGACGTGACTTGACAATTTTAGTGTTTGCAGGTAACAGACTATAAACCGGCTGTACATTCTGACGCGAAATACACAGCAACTGTAAAAATTCGTTACACAAGAGACTTCCTGCATGCGCTTACCAAACGTTTATACGACAAGAGATTGCGCGACAAAATTGCGCTTAGTTCGTTCAGCTAAAGAAGCTAAACCATGAACGACAAAAGAAACACAGACAGGATTTTTTCCTTTTTTTGCACAAATATGATGCACTTGTTTTCAATCGACTAATTTGTTGTCTAAATTTATTGAACATGATTGAAGTAAGAACACCACAAAATGGCGCAAATTATGACCAACTTGGTCACTCTTGATTAGTAAGGGGGTAAGCGTATTCGCTCAGAAAGACTGAAATGCTTTACAACTTCGCAACTAATCGTTCTGGTGAAAGGCTAATGAATAGAACAAAATCTGGTAGAATATCAAGCGCAGGAGTTAACGTGAATTTGTAATATTTGTATAATCTTAAGGGTAGGAATTAACGTGAAATCGTAATATTTCTTTATTAGTCATGACTTTTAAGAGATTTGGTGGCTCCTAAAAGAGCCGTTTGTTTTGTGATTGTAGCGTAGAGTGTAGTCTAACCGCCAAATCCGTACAGAGTACGTCCCTGGCGTTTGAGAGCGTACACCACATCCATGGCTGTCACAGTCTTTCTCTTGGCGTGCTCGGTGTACGTCACAGCATCACGGATCACGTTCTCGAGGAAGACTTTGAGGACACCACGAGTTTCCTCGTAGATTAGGCCAGAGATTCGCTTGACACCGCCACGGCGAGCAAGACGACGGATGGCTGGCTTAGTGATGCCTTGGATGTTGTCACGAAGGATCTTTCGACCAATCAGAACAACACCCGCTAAGTATAAAGTTTTAGAGAGTCAATTCAGCGATTTTAACGATCATTCGAAGCTACTCGTGAACATGGCTCGTACAAAGCAAACTGCTCGTAAATCAACTGGTGGAAAAGCGCCACGGAAACAGCTCGCCACTAAGGCAGCTCGTAAGAGCGCGCCTGCAACCGGTGGAGTCAAGAAACCTCATCGTTACAGGCCTGGTACAGTCGCACTTCGTGAGATCCGTCGTTACCAGAAATCCACCGAGCTGCTGATCCGCAAGCTTCCCTTCCAGCGTCTTGTGCGAGAAATCGCTCAGGATTTCAAGACCGATCTGCGTTTCCAGAGCTCTGCTGTGATGGCTCTTCAAGAAGCTAGCGAGGCTTACCTTGTTGGTCTGTTTGAAGACACCAACTTGTGCGCCATCCACGCCAAGCGCGTCACCATCATGCCCAAGGACATTCAGTTGGCCCGCCGAATCCGTGGAGAGCGAGCATAAGTAGATTGGATCACTCACAAAACAAACGGCTCTTTTAGGAGCCACCACATTAATAAAAGCTATGACCAAATGAATAATATTTTCTATATTCTCACTTTTAGGAACTTTTTTCTCCATCAGCTTGTTTTTGTACAAAATGTCAGCAACATTGTGTTAATGCAATGACAGAAACACATCTTAAGAAAAGAAAGCTATCTCATGGATGTAAAAGCGAAAAACGAATCTTTCCTCTCTAGAGCATGTCGGTAACATTTCTGTTACAACGACAACGAAAAATTTCTAGCTTCAAAGGGCAAACAATACAAGTAGCCAAAATACGTTAGTTTGGCGCCATTTTTGAAACGACCTGTTCCACGCCGTTTGCGTTCTTTTGTAACATGTTGAAATTATGTACATGTTTAACTCCACGTTTTCTTTTTTATAGCAGACTCAGGTTATAACGAGTATTTGCAAAACGATCGAAAATGTCTAGGCCGAGGGCTCAAATCTTTACCTTCCTCGTTGCCTTCCAAATATTCTCTAACCGTCGTGCACTCTCGGCCAAGCGTAATTCAGCTCAAGTTTTCATAAGAATAGATTGCAGTTCAAAGTCTAGCTATGGTCTGCCTGGTCTGATCGCCAACTCTTACACAGTTTCATATGCATAGCCTCGTGATGCATTCTCGTAGTACCGACAAAACGTTTTATTTCGGCTCTCAAACCCTTCACCAACTATCTTTTGATCTGATCAGAGCGCACCAGTTGAGAGTTTGATTAGATTCGTCATTTCTTATTAAAATCTTAGCTGCCACTGCCGATGACCTCAGCGCGCAAGAGTCGACGAGAACGCATGACAAGAACGCATAAAACTCTGAGCAGCTTGAAACTAGGCACGAGTGCACTAGTCCACAAAACGGCACATGACCAGTGGCTTTCGGCTAATTGGGAGACTAACGGTGATTAAGGCAGATTCAAAACTCTTGAGAGTCTGCAAGATTGCATGAGAGCAATGGCGGACAAATGCCGAAGACTGTTCAACCCTAATCGATTTTCATGAAAAACTGAGCAAATTAAAACTACCAAAAATAGCACGAGTCGGTGAAAGCTTGAAATTGACGTTAAAACGAGTGCCAGGGTTTAAACTCTTGACGAGTCTTGTGAAAAGGAAAAAATGAAACTACAGTGACGATTCTTGTGAATAGTTAAGCAAATCGATGAAAGAACTCGATCGAGAGTCGCTCATTTTTTAATTCCTCAAAGCGAACGCGAGCTTGTGAACTCCTTTAACTATCACCCCTTAACTACGGTGCTTTCGTGTGTTGTTTTGTTTGTGCATTGTATTTTGTTAACGGAATGAACCACAGTCAAACCTTTAAGTACAGATACCGAATGGACAGGAATAAGTGTCCGTGTTTGTATGGAGTTATATCCGTATGACACAGTTTTGGTCTCTTTCTGGTCAAGTATAAAGTGTCAATGTTGGAGAGGTGTTGTGATAGCTTACAATAGTAAGAAATGACTCCACAAAAATATTTTATTTTAGTCAGAGCTTACCCTTCACTTCATCAGTCACCGATTCCAAGTTACTCTAAGTGAAAATTAATGAGTCGGTAACATGTATGCAGTCTGGCTAATTGAAGTTTTAAGGTTGTAAAAAAGACAGTAATTAAGACTGACGAAATCATAAGCATGATCTTTTTTCTCTGTAGAATAAATAAAGGGAGAGTCGAGAAATGTATCGCGATAAAAAAATATTCCAAGCAGCGCCTGTTCATGTTCACTGTTTACGCTTAGAGAAGCCATTGTTGATAATGCATTTTAATTTTCTTCGCGTTAGCTCCTTCATTTCTTTCTACAAAATCACTACCAAACGTAGTTTTTCGTCTTTGCTGGATACATACCACCTTATGCAAAACCACATCAGAGAATATTTCCAAACAACCTTCGACATTTCTACAAGAAGTAATCATACTTTAAAATTGCTTTCACTATCGCTTGCTTCCAAAATGGCGTCAACGTTTGTCTTTGTTCGTCGCATAAAATTTGTTCTCAGAAGTGCGTTAAGTAAGTGACAAGTTACTTGGCTCCACATTTAGAAACAGGAGTAACAGTTCTTAAGTTTAATTGTCAAATTTTACCGGAATTATTACTATACGTGTAAGAAAATTTGTTCTGAAAGTCACATACTCTGCCCAGCATTGAAACAGAACAACTTTGGTAACGAAAACTGTGCTATTTCTTAAGGTGTTGTCACCTGCAAGTTATTAAGGTAGATTTGTGGACAGTCATTCTAAATGATTTGAGGGTTTTAATATTTCTAGTTCATTGGTAGAGCGTTGTGTTTTACAGAAACCGAATCAAACAAACACAAAATCTAGTCCACGGATACTGCCATCTTGAATAGCTGTTTCCTCTGCGGTCCGCAATTTATCCAAATAACATTATTCAAAGCGTCGAGTTCATTTTCATTACTCGATTAAGGTTTGCTCAAGCGTTTGAGATAAGACTTCTCAAGTTTCCGAAAATGTCTGAAGGCGCTCCGGCTAAGAAGAAGGCAGCTCCCAAAAAGCCTGCTGATCATCCACCTTTTATAGACATGATCAAGGCTGCCATTGCGGCATTGAAGGAAAGAAACGGTTCTTCCCGCCAAGCCATCAAGAAGTACATCAAAGCCAACTTCAATGTTGGCGATAATGTCGACGTTCACTTAAAGATGGCGCTGAAAAGAGGCGTCGCCAATGGAAAGCTTACACACACGAAAGGTGTTGGTGCTTCAGGCTCTTTCAAGACGGTAAAGGAGGCTGAAAAACCGAAGAGGAAACCCGCGGCAAAGAAGAAGCCCGCCGCCAAGAAACCCAAGAAGGCCGCGAAGAAACCGACAGCCAAAAAGCCAGCAGCGAAGAAATCAGCGGCAAAGAAACCAGCCGCAACGAAAACAGCGGCAAAGAAGCCCGCAGCTAAAAAGCCTCCTGCAAAGAAAGCGGCGAAGAAACCCGCGGCCAAAAAGCCCGCCAAGAAGACTGCCGCCAAGAAAACCACAGCCAAGAAGTGAAGTGCGGCGATCCTGCATTAAATAAAACGGCTCTTTTAGGAGCTACCAAATAAATAAAAGTGATGACCAACAATTTAGATAAATCACCGACCAGGAATGCAACCTAATACCTTTTAGTTTTGTCAGTTGCATCGATATTTTTAAACACATTAGCAGAAGTTACCTGAAAGATGAAACCTTCAACGCGGAAATCTTTAAAAATCCTAAGCAAAAAGAAGCAATATCAAAAGATTTAAGAATCCCAAGAAATACTAAGTCCAAGTACACTTTTGGGGAGAAAAGAAAAGAAAACTTTTTGCTAGTATACTCGATTGAGGTAATGCATCAGTCAATTCCAGCGGTGCCCATCCCCCCCCCCCCCGGGCATTAGCATTTTTTTAAAAAAATGGCAAATTCCAGGGGGTGGGGACAAGTAAGTCTGTCAAATGCCCCGGGGTGGGACCAAAATAGAAGGCAAATGCCCCACCCCCGGGATCATCTAGAAAGCAACACTGCTAAAGATTTTAATAATAAATCATAACAAAAAAAGTGTCACTCATCATTATTATCAATGCGCTTCGGTTGTTTTATACCTGTGCGTCTCCCCTTCCGTTGTTCATTTGTTTTCAAAATAATGATACTTTATTAATATCAATAACACGTTCATTTATTTGATTTTGACATACACAACTTATAAGTGTTTTATCAAATAAGCTATATTAAAAGAAATGCTTAAATAATTTCGAAGACCTGAAAAAGCATGATCTGTATTTAACAAACGGCCAAAAACATAAAATATTTTTACTAAACTGGTCATCTCGGAGAGCTTAAAAATCCATATAGTACGTAGAATTAATTTCACTTGATACAGTATTTAATCAACAAACGATGAAATCAATCAGCAAACAGCAACAAAGGAATGGAAGATCATGGACGACCTCAGACTGACTACACCGGAACGTTTTTCTCACCTTGTCAAATGCCCCGGGGTCGCCCCGGGGGTAGGCAAATGCCCAACCCCCGGGCCGTGATAAAATTTCAAATGCCCCACCCCTGGGATTAAAACGTTAGCAAATGCCCGACTAATGCCCGGGGGGGGATGGGCACTGCTGGAATTGACTGATGCATAATGCACTTGCCTGCATATGCGCAGATCAAGTCAGGTCTTTTAGAAAACAAGGCTTGGTTGCAAGATCAGACATAAATATCTTAGCGTACATGCCATTACTCGGTAGTTAAAGCAGCCAAAATTCCCCGGGGAATATGACATTTTTTAGGGAAGCAAAAGTCAAATTCCCTACCCTCGGACAACTAATAAATGTCTGATATCAGCCCCTAGAGCAACTTTTCTCTAAAACTCAAATAACTGGGACACCACATATGTTCAAAATCCCTACCCAGGGGACAGTCTTGTAAGTCAATTTCCTGGGGGTAGCCCCGGTCCATAGTACTTACCCATGTAATGAGAAATGTATGGCAGCAGATAAATGTCTATCTCCAAGACGACAGTGGCTTGATGTCAAGTTCAGTTACAAAAAACAAAAAGCTGCAGACATTCCAAGTAATTGCTAGTAAGAATGTGTTTTGTAGTGAGGGAGAGCTTTGATAAGACAAGTTCACCATATGACTGGAATTAAATCCATCATTTTCTTGGACTTTCGTCAACAGTTGTTCTCCCACAATATCTGGAAATCCTTCTAGAGATTCAACCATAGATACGTTCTTGGTGTCAAAGTCCAGTGAAATAAAGAAGAGTGACTGAGGTTTGTAGGTACTATCATCAGTGATAACAGTGCAACTGGCCCCTGCAGATAAATGTTGAAACAGGTCAATAAAGAACGTCCTGCATAGTATTGTTTCCTCAGACAATAAACTTTTCTCCACATTGTATCCCTCTACCCAAGTAAACAGATTACTGAGTACAAGGGAACTGTTGGGGAATTAAGTCAACATTGTTGGACGTACATGTAACCGTCACATTCTACCCAGGAAGGGGTTGTCCAGTATCTCTTTGAACAAGGCCCACTATTGGCGCAAGAAACTTACAATACATATCAGGTCAATGAAGGCACAGTGTAGTGTTAATGCACTGCAATGCCCTAAATGCACTTGATTTTTTCAACCCATTTTTATCTTTTTGAAAAAGAATGGAAAAAATCTGTGCAGGAGAAGATTCAGCTTCGCGCGAACATCCTGATATTAGGGACTGGTCATTATTAATGGGAGAGGTGGGGAGGGAAAAAGATGGGGGGTAAAGGGCATTTTAGAGTGTAAAGAGGGGGGGGGGTTATTTTTTAAATAAAAAAATAGGGGGTCATCCTTTTCAGGTTCAGCTAGATATCTTAATTATTTGTGTTTGTGTAGAAGGGGTAACTTCTAAAAAAATACAATAATTTTTAAGGATCCAAATAGGGAAGAGGGATGTTAACCCAGCTGAAAAAAAAATCCCTTCTAACTGTGTAATGGTCTTCTTAAATTCTTTGGCTATTTCACACTATGTTGAAGACCAGTACCCATCCATCCCAACCTAACACAGCCTGCTTTAGTGAATGATTTTGACTGGAACACTTTCCACCTTACAAATGCCTGTGTCTATTTAATAGCCTATGAAGTCAAAAAACCTATTTTAACAAACAGTCACTGATGCTTCAACTTCAAATGTACATATCACAATTGTCTCAGAAATATCAGTAGTGAACCTTCCTTGTCACCTATAATTTTAGGCATTCAAGCCTGTCCATGGTGTGGTACTAGTCAGTAAAGCAAAACAACCTTGACTGACGAGGCATTTTAATTTTTTCACATTTAAACTGTTAGTCAAGATTTCTAGTGCATTGACATTGATTTCCCCTTCACGTAATGCATGCTGGCTGTTCCTGCTAGTGGAATAGCCATCAGGGAAACAAAGGGCCTTAAAATGTGACTTCATGAACAAGTTTTAGCATCAGGCTTTGTACAGCATATTCATCTTTTTTTTCCTACTCCTTGCCTTTCTGGTGTTTCCCTTTTTTCTTCTGCTTATGTGGTTGGTCTTTTTCCTTGATGCAAATAGGGCAAAGGCATTATATTTTGGACTGAGGTAGAGGCTTAGTTTGGATTTTAGCATTTGTTGTGGTATCCAGGAGTGATATCAACTTGCATTGCCAATCAGAGTCTCGTAATATTTTACAAATCAATACTTATTTAAAAGCTGCTGAAAATTGCAGACTTGACGCTAGTTTTTTTTCAGTATACTGTTCTTCCCCTACTTCACTATCTGCCGGGCATCTGTATTATCCTCTTTGGTGCATCCATTGAACCTTATCTGTCAGTTCTTTGTATCTGGCTCTGGTCTTTACTAGTTTAAAGAAATGAGGAAATTGCGAATTTTAATATGCTTTGTTATTTTGTTATCCCAAAACTGCAAAATTAAATACATGTGAAATACAGCTTCAGAATTTTTGTGAAATTAAGTAGGCCGAAAATTACTAAAATTAAGGCACAAGGTAACGTTATGAAAGTCATTGCTTGTAACATAGGGTCTTGCCTAGTAACCTATGCTTGTGACATATGGTCTTGCTAGTAACATTGCTTGTAACATATGGTCTTGGCTAGTCGACTTCATGCACCCAAATACGAAAAACTTCATTACAGACACCTAAGAATTATGGGGGAGGGGGGGGGGGGGTCGAAATTTAATTATCATTAAAAGAGGGAGGCCACTTGATATTTTCAAGCCTGGGAAGGGGGGGGTCCTTGCAGAAATTTTTATCTTTCAACATATTTTTCCCTCCCCTTCCTCTACATAAATAATGAAAATGTTCATGCAATTCAAGAAATTTGTTTTAAATCGACTTTTCACGTTTCTAATTCATGTGCTAAGTACAAAATTGTACTACAATTTATATCCAAAAAATAAGTTTACCTTTGAAGTGACTGTTTTTGTGAGGAATGTTTTTGTCTTTCAACCCATACCCCGGAGGCGAAGATGCATGTTTTGTGTGTAAACCAAACCAACATCGCTCTCAACATCGCTTCAGCGCTCATAAGCATCTCTGGAAAAACTTTCGAACGCCATGCGGTCAAAGAAAGCTGTTCTTACGCTACAACAGGATTTTTCGTCGTAGAAACGTGGACCTGAATACCAAAACGTCCAAAAGATACTAAACTTGAACAAATGACTTGCGTATTTTATATTTTCCCGCCATGCTGCGCGACCGGTTGAGAAAAGATTGGGAATAAGTTAGTAGGGGGAGGGGTGAGTAGGGGTGAACCGATGGATAAGCGGGCTTTGATCTATTTTCTTTCCGAGATTCAGGAGTCAAGTTTGACAATAGTCAGAAAAGATTCGAGATTACAGCTCTCAGTGGTTCCAATTTGCAACTATAAACAACACTCAGTCTGATCATCTCAGATCTGGGCTGCGTGACGACGACCTAAATAACAATTCACGAACAGACGACTGACACCAGAGATTTCTCGAGGGTAGAATTCAAATGCTAGAGAGCCAGAAGGACTTCGCGCGGAATGAACTTCAGACTACGAGCAGTCTCTCTTTCCGCTCAGGGCGCGAAAATCGACCGCCCCGTGGAAACTGGTGACGCGCGCGTAATGAGTCAATGGCTTTTCACGCTAACGGCTCTTTAGTCTTCACGCTCTCTTTTCGTTTTCCTTCTAGCCTGTTCCAGGCTCCGAGATAGTGGGGAAAAGAGCGAAGAAAAACGAGGGCGAAAAAAGGTGCCCCTTTTTTCCCCAGGCTCCTGCGCCCGTTGTATTTTTGCGTTCCCTTTCTGTTCGCGCCGACCCCACTATCTGAGTGCCTGGAACAGGCTATTTTCCTTCGCGCTCGCAAGAAAATGATCGTAGTGTAATGCAATGACTCCTCTTTAGTGAAATCTTTTTGGTTTTGTTTTTGTAGTTTATTTGTATTTGATCTAGACGGTCTATGGGCTACAGTAAGAGAATGTTACAGAGGTTAGTCCTTTTTGAAGAATCTACGCGCGCGATGCGATGGTCCCGCAACCATTCGTAGACCTGGTGGTGGAGCCTGTTCCGACTCTCCTGCGCAGGCGACCAGTCGCGTGGAAGGTTATCCTTCCTTGATTCCTGAAGGAAACGTGGAACTTTCTTTTTAACTGGATAACAATCAAGTAAAAATTAGTCCGGCCCTTTGACTTCTTTCTTTCCCCATTTAACACTAAGCTGAAGAAAATATAGAAGAGAAACTAACTGAAGTGCGCAAACTTTTAAAGGAAACTAGTCGCGGTATTTTCAAATGAAAAATGTAAGCACAAATAAAACAATTTCTACGTAATTAAATTTGCCATTCCCCGAAAGAGAATCAGCAAAAATACTGAACTGATAACAATAAGGGCATTGGTCATTGCTTTTATAACATTTGGTGGCTCCTAAAAGAGCCGTTGGTTTTTGGCGGTAAACTCAGCGAGTTTACTTGCTGCTGGTGTACTTAGTCACAGCCTTGGTTCCTTCACTGACGGCGTGTTTGGCCAGTTCACCGGGCAGAAGCAGCCTGATGGCGGTCTGGATCTCGCGGGAGCTGATGGTTGATTTCTTGTTGTAGTGGGCAAGGCGGGAAGCTTCGGTGGCGATGCGCTCGAAGATGTCGTTGACGAACGAGTTCATGATGCCCATGGCTTTGCTGGAGATACCAGTGTCAGGGTGAACTTGCTTCAACACCTTGTAGATGTAGATAGCATAGCTTTCCTTTCTCTTTCCCCTTCTCTTCTTCTTTCCTTCAGCCCCGGCCTTTGCCTTTCCGGCTCTCTTCTCACCTTTCTTTCCTGCAACTTTGGGTGCCATGTCTGTAGATCAGAATGGATTTGAAATGCTTGATATCTCGATGCATATTCTATTTATACTAGAATAAGGAAGAGATCGATTACCATACGGATCTAAATTCTCGATATTTGATTGGCCTGCCTAACATGCGTGTAACTTCTTTTATACAATAACCCACGCGGCATATAATTTCCTTTCTATACAAAGGTTATTTGAAATTCAAACAATCAACATAGCTTTGATTGGTGTGTTTCGATCCTACTGTCATGCGAACGAGGTATAAATAATTGAGTCCGCCAAAAACTAGCTCATTCACTTCTCTGGAAGAGTTACTACAAAATTTCAGCATGTCTGGACGCGGAAAAGGAAAGGCAAAGGGCACTAAGTCCAAGAGCCGCTCATCCCGAGCAGGGCTTCAGTTTCCTGTTGGTCGTATCCACCGTCTTCTTCGCAAAGGCAACTATGCTGAGCGTGTTGGCGCTGGTGCTCCAGTGTACTTGGCTGCTGTGCTCGAATATTTGAGCGCTGAGATCCTTGAGTTGGCGGGCAACGCTGCTCGTGACAACAAGAAGACAAGAATCATCCCCCGTCATCTTCAGCTGGCTGTGCGAAATGACGAGGAGTTGAACAAACTGCTCGCCGGTGTCACCATCGCTCAAGGAGGTGTTCTTCCCAATATCCAGGCTGTCCTCCTTCCCAAGAAGACCGAGTCAAAGAAGGCGAAAGCATAAACAAGCTTTCATTTGCAAAACCAACGGCTCTTTTAGGAGCCACCAAATATTTAAAAGTCTTGACCAATGAATCACAATGCTACATATTCCTGAGGATAGGAGAATGGTAAAGAAGGCAGAAGACTTTCTAAAAATAATTCAAACAGTCCCAACCACCCAATTTTATGTCAAAGAAATATCGAATTGATTACCTTTTGAACAAGGATCTCACAGAGCAAATAATAGTTTTTGAAAGACAAAACGTTACTATATTATCATTACTGTCGTTCCCTCTGATATGCAATGTACTTCGATTCTTTGAGAAAGTTCTGCGCCGATTAATATTCACTGCCTGTACGCGGCCAAGCTTGAGTTTGCGCGCCAAAATTCGCACAAGTTATTTCGCTTCTTTCTTTGACACCGAAGCAGGTCAAGTTTTTGTCACTGAGCAAACAGAGAAGCAGTAGTGCCAGAGAAAAGATTCATACTAAAATAAACGCAGGTTTGAGTGCAGACACAGCTTAAAGATTAAAAACGTATTAGTTGAGCAGCCGGATTAGACTGCCGTCCTTGGGCTGTATGTTTGTTTGCACAAGCTTATCCACTTTCAGAATGGCACAGATCAAACTTAACGTATAAGGGTCCTTCATATAATACTATAATACTGCCCGTCGACTGGGTTTGATGTCAGACCAACGCTTGATAGAGATTATTAATATTATTATTCTGTATTTTTTTTTCACGGCAAGCTTTGTACTCACAACACCAGACGCTCAAAACCTAGACTTTCTCAAAGTCCTTTAAATTTCTTTTTTCCTGGTTCAGGTTGGGCCATTTTAAAGACCTCTCACGACTTCGTCGCTCGTTCGGTCGCTGCACGACCTCATTAAAGCTTGCTTCGCTCGCTCGCTTTAGACACTACTCCATCGATGATCGAGGGACTTATGAGAGGTCGACTTGGGGCAAGTCTACTCAAAACCGAGAACGTGCAATTCGGTTAACAGTTATAATAAAGTCTTTAAGTCCTCGCTGTTTGTTTAATACTGAACATGTGTTCAACATTTGCTTTTACTTTGACTTCTTTCCATTCCATCGCTTTTTTAGCGCAAATCTATTTTGTAAAAGCTGGTTAGAAAATAAGCAGTGTTTGTATCGCGCACACGATCATGCGTGTAAGTCAACCGACCCTTTGTTTCATATGCAAATCTTGGCCAAAGTAGGAGCGTTTGAAAAATAGCGCCAATTGTGTGTACCGTATGTTTAGTAATACATCGATCTACCTCTGTTTTCGTTCTTTCTATTTCGCTACTTTTCTTCTATCTTTGACTTGACTTAACGATTTTAGTGTTTGTAGGTAATAGATAAATGATTGATGCGCCCCCGACGATGTCAATGAAAAACAAAGTTCTCTTCAGTGGAGAAATATAAGCCCACCCACCAACTCAAGAGTCGAAGGGAGAAGCATCAGTAAGCAAGTACGGGGGTTGGGGGGAACACGTTAGAGGAAAGAAAGCAGAAAAGTTTTGATTTTTTAAATTGCATACGGTGTCAAGCGTTCTTAGTCCGGTCTGTATCGATACAATGCGAAATCAAGACAGCAATAAACTTCTATTTGCGTCGCTTGTACCTGTGAAATCCAGGCTTAAAGCCTAGTGACCCAAGCAAATTTCACGTTGGTTTGTCTGCCACTGTCTCTTATACGATTCGCTCTACTTAAGGCTGTATAAATTTAGCAAAAAACCGTCAAGAATTAAGCGGCAATTTAAATAGGAAAGAATAATATGCCTCAATTATGAGCACAACTAAAAATTCTACGAATGGTCGCAGAATTCAATTGTTTGTCTGCCTTTCATTCGCTTAATTTGCCACTTGAACCATTTCACTAACAATAACCGGCTGTAGATAATGACGCAAAATACACAGCAGAGTAAAAACTCGTTATAAAAGAGTTTGCACTACCGATCGTCTACAGTTTGCGCGTCAAAATTGCCCTTAGTTCGTTCAGTTAACGAACCTTAAGTATGAACGACATAGGAGTCATAGACAGGATTTTTCTTTTTTTACACAAATATCATGCACTTGGTTTCCTGGATTGAAGACCCAATTGACCAATTTGTTGTCTAAATTTCTCGATAGGTAAGAACACTTCAAAATGGCGCCAATGATGACCTGCTTTAAAAAATCTTGAACAGTAAGGAGGTATGGGTTTTGGCCCAGAAAGAAATGCTTTACAACTTATGAACTGATCGCTCTGGTGAAAGACTAATGAATGGAACCAAATCTGGTAGAATATCAAGCACAGGATTTAACTTGAATTCGTAATATTTCTGTAAAAGGGTTTGCTTTATTGGTCATGACTTTTAAGAGAATTTGTGGCTCCTAAAAGAGCCGTTTGTTTTGTGTTTGGAGCGTAGAGTGAAATCTAACCTCCAAAACCGTATAGAGTACGTCCCTGGCGTTTGAGAGCGTACACCACATCCATGGCTGTCACAGTCTTTCTCTTGGCGTGCTCGGTGTATGTCACAGCATCACGGATCACGTTCTCGAGGAAAACTTTGAGAACACCACGAGTCTCCTCGTAGATTAGGCCAGAGATTCGCTTGACACCGCCACGGCGAGCAAGACGACGGATGGCTGGCTTGGTGATGCCTTGGATGTTGTCACGAAGGATCTTTCGGTGACGCTTGGCACCTCCTTTTCCTAGACCTTTGCCTCCTTTTCCGCGACCAGACATGTTGATTGATTACTCTCTAACTGAGATGCCTAAATAACTGCTGTTTCTGCTTTATATAGCGACAAGGCTGACCTCTCAGAAAGCTCAGGAATATTCCTATTGGTTACATAAATAACAAAAATAAATTTAAGGTAATACAAAGGACAGATTAAACAATATCATTAATTCATGCTAGCGTGTAAATTATGCGCATAATGTTTGGACAAAGTTTGCTTGTCTGCGCACTCGGCTTTGAAGAATTGTAAGGCTAGCTTCAAAACGAAGATAAAACGAAAATACGTATTACTAAATTTTGGTTTGTTTTATAGTTTCCAAAACTTTTTTATGGGTTGAATACCCTGAGAAAGACATTAAAATAACGAAAAATCATTTGGGATCGAAGTTCAGTGCACTAGAACTAGCAATATTTCATTCAAAAGTGAACTCAACTGATTCGACCAATCAGAGAGGAGATCTTTCGACCAATCAGAACAAAACCCGCTAAGTATAAAGTTTTAGAGAGTCAATTCAGCGATTTCATCGATTATCTCGAAGTTACTCGTGAACATGGCTCGTACAAAGCAAACTGCTCGTAAATCAACTGGTGGAAAAGCTCCACGAAAACAGCTCGCCACAAAGGCAGCTCGTAAGAGCGCGCCTGCTACCGGTGGAGTCAAGAAACCTCATCGTTACAGGCCTGGTACAGTCGCTCTTCGTGAGATCCGTCGTTACCAGAAATCCACCGAGCTGCTGATCCGCAAGCTGCCCTTCCAGCGTCTTGTGCGAGAAATCGCTCAGGATTTCAAGACCGATTTGCGTTTCCAGAGCTCTGCAGTGATGGCTCTTCAAGAAGCTAGCGAGGCTTACCTTGTTGGTTTGTTTGAAGACACAAACCTGTGCGCCATCCACGCCAAGCGCGTCACCATCATGCCCAAGGACATCCAGTTGGCCCGCCGAATCCGCGGAGAGCGAGCATAAGTGGATTGGATCTCCCACAAAACAAACGGCTCTTTTAGGAGCCACCAAATCAATAAAAGCAATGACCAAATGAATAACATTTTCTATATTCTTACTGCTGGGAACTTTATTCTCTGTCAGCCGAACTTTTTTCTCAATGTCAGCAACATTGTGTTAATGCAACGAAGACAATGAGAGAAACACAAGTCTTTCCTCTCTAAAGCATGTCGATGACATTTCTGCTACAACGACCACGAAAAAATTTCTGGGTTCAAAAGGCGAGAAATACATGTAGCCAAAATACGTTAATTTGGCGCCATTTTTGAAACGGCCTGTTCCACACCTGTTGAAATTATGCACATATTTAACTCTACGTTTTCTTTTTATAGTAGACTAAAGTTGTAACGAGAATTTGCAAAACGATCCAAAATGTCTAGGCCGAGTGCTCAAATCTTTCCCTTCCAAAAATTCTCTAACTGTTGTGCACTCTCACAACGTTAAATCAGGTCAAGTTTTCATAAGAATCGATTGCAGTTCAAAGTCCAGCTCTCGTTTGATCGCCAACTCAGTCTCATATGCATAGACTCGTAGATGCATTCTCATAGTACCGACAAAACGTTTCATTTCAACTCTCAAACCCTTCGCCAACTATCTTTTGAGCACAAAAGTTGAGAGTATGATTTGACTCGTCAATTCTTATTAAAATCTGAGCTGCCACGGTCGACGAACTTAGCGCGCAAGAGTAAACGAGAACGCACGAGTCTTGAACTTTTCTGCCGGCTTTTATAAAAATCGGAGCAGTTTGAAACTAGAGGCGAGCGCACTGGTCGACAAAAAAACGGCATATGGCAGGTTGCGTTCAGGCTGTCTGGGAGAATTACAGTGATTTTAGCAGATTCAAACTCGATAAGAATAATCAAGAGTCTGCGAGATTGCATGAGAATCATGGAGGACAAGTGCTGGAGAGTTTCAACCTTGATCGATTCTGAGCAAATTAAAGCTAGCTGAGAGAGCACGAGTCGGTGAAAGCTTGAAATTGAGGTTTAAACGAGAGCCAGAGTTTAAAATCTTGACGAGTCTTGTGAAATTGAAAAGGTGAAAAGTGACGATTCTTATGGAAAGTTATTAACAAGCAAGTCGATGAAAGAACACGATTGAGAGTCGTCCATGACCATCAAAGTGAAAACGTGAGCTTTTAAACTACTTTAACTCTCATCCTTTTCTACGGTGCTTTCGTGCGTTGAAAATTTTGTTAATGGAATGAACCATATATAGTCGACCCTCTATAGTGCAGACACCGAAGGGATACGAATAAGTGTCCGTATTTATACGCAGGTTGCGTTTTCATATACTGTTTATCTGAGTTTTCGTCTCTTTCTGGTCAAGTATTGGAGAGGTGTCCGTATTATTGAGGCGTCCGTAAGGAGAGTTTTGAAAGGATTTGAAGCTGATTGCAACCATGCATGCTTATGATAAGAAGAAGTGACTCCACAAAAAGATTTAATTTCAGTCAGAGCTTACGCTTCACTTCACCAGTCACCGATTCTTTACTCTAAGTGAAAGTTCAAACTTAATGAGTCGGTGACATTACTGTATGCAGACTGGCTAATTGAACTTTAAAGGTTGCCAAAAAGACAGTGATTGGGACTGATGAAATCATAAACACGATCTTTTTACTCTGTGGAATAAATAAAGGTGGAGTCGAGACACGTATTGCGATAAAAAATATTTTAAGCAGCGCCTGTTCATCAGTTCACTGTTTACGCTTGGGAAGCCATGCATTGTCAATAATGCATTTTAATTTTAAACGTTGTGCTTATCCTTCATTTCTTTCTTCGAAAGAACTGCTACCAAACGTAGTTTTTCGTCTTAACGGGATACATACCAACTTACACACAACCACAACAGAGAATATTTCCAAATAGCCTTCGAAATTTTTACTAGAAGTAATCATACTTTAAAATTGCTTTGTTCATCGCTTGCTTCCAAAATGGCGTCAACGTTTGTCTTTGTTCATCACATAAAATTCGTTCTGGGAAGTGCTTAAAGTCAGTCACAAGTTACTTGACTCCGTATTTAGAAACAGAAGTAACAATTCTTTATTGCAAGTGTCAAATTTTACCGAAATTATTAATATACGCGTTAAAATATTTGTTCTGAAAGTCATACACTTTACTCAGTATTGAAACAGGGCAACTTTGGTAACGAAAACTGTGCTATTTCTTACGTTGTTTTCACCTGCAAGTTATTAAGCTAGATTTGTGGACGGTCGTTCTAAATGATTTGAGGGTTTTAATATTTCTAGTTCATTGGTATAGCGTTGTGTTTTATAAAAAGTGAATCAAACAAACACAAAATCTAGTCCGCGGATGTTGCCACCTTGATTGGCTGTTTCCTCTGCGGTCCGCATTAATTTATCATAATAACATTATTCAAAGCGTCGAAGTCATTTTCATTACTCGATTGAGGCTTGATCAAGAGTTTGAAAGGAGACTACTCAATTTTTAAAAATGACTGAGGGCACCCCAGCTCCCAAGGCTCCGGCTAAGAAGAAGGCAGCTCCCAAAAAGCCTGCTGATCATCCAAAATACATCGACATGATCAACGCTGCAATTGCAGCACTGAAGGAACGAAACGGTTCTTCCCGCCAAGCCATCGCGAAGCACATCAAAGCCAACTTCAAAGTTGGTGATAATGCCGATGTTCACTTAAAGATGGCCCTGAAAAGAGGCGTCGCCAGCGGAGTCCTTCTACACACGAAAGGTGTTGGCGCTTCAGGCTCCTTCAAGTTGGCCAAGGTGGAAAAGAAGGAGAAGAAACCGAAGAAGAAGCCCGCGGCAAAGAAGAAGCCCGCCGCCAAAGCAAAGAAACCCGCTGCCAAGAAACCCAAGAAGGCAGCGAAGAAACCGGCAGCCAAGAAGCCAGCAGCGAAGAAACCAGCGGCAAAGAAACCAGCAGCAAAGAAAACAGCGGCAAAGAAGCCCGCAGCTAAAAAGCCTGCTGCAAAGAAAGCGGCGAAGAAACCCGCGGCCAAAAAGCCCGCCAAGAAGACTGCCGCCAAGAAAGCCACAGCCAAGAAGTGAAGTGCGGCGATCCTGCATTAAATAAAACGGCTCTTTTAGGAGCCACCAAATAAATAAAAGTGATGACTAACAATTTAGATAAATCACCGGCCAGGAATGCAACCTGATTCCTTTTAGTTTTATTTTGAATTGATAAACAACACATCATCGAAAGATACCCAAAATGAAACCTTCAATGGCAGTCTTTTAAAAATCCTAAGCGAATAGAAACGATATCAGGAGATTTAAGACTCCCTACAGATAACGCAAGCACACTTTTACTAAGGCAAGAATAAAATCTGAAACCCTTTTGCTGGTATACTCGATTCTAGTCTTGCGTACCAATGAGCAAATGAAGTCAGGTTCTTAGACTGAACAAGGGGCGGTCGCTAGTGATTATCTGAACTTAGCGACCACGCCATTGCTCAGAGACATGGGTGGCAAGTGAGCTGGGGACTAGGGGAACGTGAAACAACAGGTGCAAAGTGTCGCTTGCTTGCAAGAATATTGTACCCTACAATAGTTTTATTCGCGGCTGCATGCTGCATGTTTTAGTATAAAACAAAAAGAGCCTCTGCTCTTTCAAATGGAAACTTTGTTACTCCTTCTGTTTCTGTAAGTACCGAATATCACCAACATAAATTTTATTGGCCGATTTTGTGATTTCTTTACCACGTAAAACTACAACTGTAAAAGTTAATAACTCAAGGGACGGTCTATCCTGCGTAACAAGCGTTTACGTGGGCTTTCAGAGCAAAACAAGACCCGAGAACGGGATTTTCGATGTTTTAGTCGCGGGAAAAATGGGGCGGCTAAAACATGTAAAATTCCGTTCTTCGGCCTTTTTTAGCTCGGAAACCCCACGGAAACGCTTGCTACGCAGGATAGGGACGGACAGTTTAGTACAAAAAGCTGTTCACAGAAGATTCTGCGAACAGGAACGGAAGTTATTCTTTTATACTGGGTTAAAGATTTACAAATTTCTGTTCGTAGACAGGCAGCTTATCCGCGCCACATCTGAGGAGTTAAAGGAAGACCGGCTCGCTTCCTTCCAAAACACGTCACGTTCTTTGTTGCTTCAGTTGCTGTTGTCCGTTAGTTGTGGGGGGAAGGGGGGGACAGGGGGCGGAAGATCGGGAGAAAAGGGGGCGGGAGGTGTACGGGAGGAGGGAGAAGAGGGGGCGGGAAGCGGGATTCCCAAAGTGGCGGGAAGCGGGAGAAAAAGGGAAAAATTACGCAACATTGCGCAATATTTTGCAATGGAAAAAATGCAAAGGGGCGGGAGCCAAAAAATATAGGGCGGGAACCGGGATTAAAGGGTACGGGAGGCGGAAGGTTTAAGCCCCCCTGCCCCCCCCCCCCCACTTAGTTGAGCAAACCACTCAGATTCTTCAAAGAAGTACACCAGCATGTGTGCAATTAAGAATTTCAAACAACTGTTTCAACTTTGGTGCGTGTGTTCCTTATTCTTCTTTGCATTAGCATTTAGCTTTTCTTATAAGCATACAAGAATCGGGGTTTGCGAAAAATCCCCAATATACAGTGATACTTCACGGAAACATCTGATAAAAGCTAATAAAATATATATTTTAATGGTTGGCAACCCAAAAATATTGTGGTAGATATTTTTGTCGATTTAGTGTAACTTTAGTGTAACTGAGTAAAAGTCTGAGAACCGATGCATGCTTACAGTTTCATTACTGACACGACTGACAAAAATTGTAAGAATAGCTGAAGAAATGCTCACCACAATTAAGTCTCAATGTTTAAGGAAATTCTCCCAACTAGTACAATAAGATATATATGGAGACCAGTGAGGAGGACACGTATGTTGATATTGGGGCTTACCAAACTGTTTGATCTACAACCGGATGGGCCTCACGGTATCCGCGGTTTATAGTTTTCGCGAATCTTTAACGATGTGCAAAAGTACGGAAATTAAAACCCACACAAAAGTAAAGGGTAAAAAGTTATTGGCCGTTTTTAAAAGTTCCCATCTTGTAAACAGGAAGTTTTAGACAGAAAAACACGATTTCCTACGTGTTGAAATAAATTGAATATCTATCTTTGTAGTCCTACGCAGTGTGTAATTTCGTTTACCCTTTGACTGCAGGTGGCAAAAAAAAAAAAAAAAAAATCGATGAATGGCCCAAATTTCCATTTGTTAGAGTAAAATAATAATCCTAAATTCTACTACTACTTGTTACCAGGAGCCTATCAGGGCCCCTGTTATTTCTACATACTCTTAAATTCTTATAATATTATTGTACTCATTTAGTTATTTAGCACACGACCCTACAAGCCTTGTAATGGCTTAAGACTCATCGTAGCCCCCTCACAGTGCACTTTCATTTACGTACCGTTTGCCTGCAGGTGGCAATTAAAGTGAAAACCTGATGAATGTCCTAAATTTCCATTTGGAAAAATAATATGGAAAACAAGAATTATTTACTGTAATTGCTGTTTAGTAGCTTCATTTGAATGGTCCGACAGCAAAATAAATAGTATCGCAGGAATGTAGCTCTCATTCAAGTGGCCACATTTACAGTCTGAGTTTTATCCACAGACTCAAAAGTTTGAACCACTTTGTTCAGCATGAAAAACAGCACCACAGGAAAGTACTGCTCAGTAGCTTTCATTTGAGTGGTCACACTTTAGGATTTCATCCACAGACTCAAAAGATAGAACCACCTTGTACAGCATAATAAACAGTACCACAGGAAAGTACTGCTCAGTAGCTTTCATTTGAATGGTCACACTTTAGGATTTCATCCACAGAATCAAAAGTTAGAACCACTCTGTATAGAATAATAAACAGCACCACAGGAAAGTACTGCTCAGTAGCTTTCATTCCAATGTTCATACTTCAGTATTTCATCCACAGACTTAAAAGTTAGAACCACCTTGTACAGCATAATAAACAGCACCACAGGAAAGTACTGCTCAGTAGCTTTCATTTGAATGGTCACACTTTAGGATTTTATCCACAGACTCAAAAGTTAGAACCACCTTGTACAGCATAATAAACAGCACCACAGGAAAGTACTGCTCAGTAGCTTTCATTTGAATGGTCACATCTTAGGATTTCATCCACAGAATCAAAAGTTAGAACCACCTTGTACAGCATAATAACAGCACCACAGGAAAGTACTGCTCAGTAGCTTTCATTTGAATGGCCAAACTTTAGGATTTCATCCACAGACATGAAACACAAATTTAGAACTACTTTGTACAGCAAAAAAAAAAGTGCCACAGTTTGGTATCGCCAAACTGCAAAATGACAAAATAAACATTTGAAACAAAATGTCATTCATTGAGTGCGAATAAACGAATCTTTGTTTTCGCCTATGAAAAACAGAAAGATGTCCTTATCAATAAATTGCTGAAAAATAAAGTTGACCAGAATACAATACTGTTGCTACATTTAGCGATGGTACAGAAACTAACTTGTTGCATCTTGGTACTTATTTCAGCGAGGCTTTGTTACAGAGATTTTGAAGAAAACTAGGACTCAGCCTAATAGCATTCAAACTGAAATTGCGGAAATTGAGACTTGCGAAAACAATGATTAAGATACTTAATTCGAGCTAGGTGCAATTTTATTAAACGTGCACAGTTAATTTACTATGATAGGAAAAGCGAGCGGATATTAAAATGAAGTCTATGTTGTTATTGTTGTATTAACAAATGAAAGCACTAACTAAAGGCAATTTTAAGATTCTTTGAGAAGCCAGCGGGTAGAATAAAACCTAACTAAAGGCGGCGACAAGAAAAAAAAACCTTCCATTTATTTCTCCGGTCGCACAAGGGGTCGATTGATGCAAGAAACGCTTATTAATTCTTTTGTGTGAACGTCCCTAGCGGCTACGTCAATAGCAAAGAAACTAGGTAACAGCAAACTTTCCAATATAAAAAAATGATTTGATTTTATGGAGCAGCGCTCGACAGAAGACTATCATAACACGACAGGAAACTCGGAGCTTTACGCATTTGACAGGGATGTCAGCTATGAAGGAAGGGTAAAAATAAGTTTCAATTCTGACTTCGACTTTTCAAACAGAAAAAATTGTTGTCAGAAAACAGCGTTTTAAAGGAGGTGCGTTGTATCATTTATTTATAAGCTACCAAGTTGCTATTTTACAAATGAAGGGATTATTCTGTCTTGAATCATTATTACAGAGTGCAAGCAAGCACTCTTTGGCAGCTGTGTAAAGCGGCACAAATGAAACATTATGAAATCGCCAGCTTCAAAGCTAATAAGTCAGCACCTATACGCAATATTTTCATTTGATTTCACTTCTTTTCGTGACTTGAGAAAAAAACAATTAACGCGCTAAGGGATTAAAAATTAATTAAAGGTAGCTGTAAACAGGGTTCTCGAAAAAATCTCTGGTAACTGTGAATTGTGTATACAAGAACTGAAACAATAGCACAATTTTGTATACGAGTGGACTGAGAAAAACTAAAAAGGCCTCTCCTTGCCATACAATTACTTTGTTGTACTTTGTTGCCTCGCTTCGTTCGTGGGCACAGTGTTAGTTTGGGAAATTTCGAGGTCTGCTTGCTCGACACGCGATCTACAAAAGACTGCCTTAAAAGAAGTGCGAAACTGTTTTACTCGCCAACCGTACAGGAATGGATTTGCAATGGCGCTACCACATAACAGAAAATCGGAAAATTTGTGACATACAAAATACCACGTTGTTTCAAGACAACTTTCACAATACGCCTCGATTGATGTCATTATAAGATAGGGAATTTGTGTGAGAACTAAAACAATGAGTATCAGAAAGGCTGTAAAAGCAAACTCTTTTTCACGCTTCAGATGTCTCAAGTTTTGTTCAGTCTTCTGGCTAGAAGTCTCTTCTCCGGGGAACAACTGTCTTCTTCTTTGGATGATCACGTAAATCACACAGTAAATAATTGCAGTCACCGTCAAGGCAAATGTCACATGTAAATGGACATCTACGGTGTCGTAAAGATCCTCGGGAATGTCAGCAAGTTGGATCAAACTGAACGCAAGACAATATACCCAAATAGCTACCACTGCAATAGCGGAGTGAGTGGTCTTGATGGAGTACCGATAGAAGATGGGAAAGGCCACAGCGAGGAGCCTGTCAACCGATAAGGCAATAACCAAAACAGTTGCTGAGTTATCGATAAAATAATCCATGACATAGTCAAAATTAGTTTGTCCGTCTTCGTTCTTGACGCAATAAAATTCATTCTTGGCCGAGGTGGTGTCACCAATCGCGCCAACGAGAAAATCGGTGGTAGCTAATCCGGTGATTAAAACCGCAAACGGCCGTCTGAAGCAGTTGAGCGGATCTTTGAAGATAACGAACAGCAAAAGTCCGTTGATTGTAATCGTAAGAACCGATGCGATCAAATATAAGGCTCCAACAGTTGAGCAAATCCCAATTCGGAGCCCATCGGAGATCGTGCTGGTTTCGTTTTCCATCCGGTGCGCGAACTATCTGCTGTAACCCAAGGTGGAAGAGCCTTTTGAAACAAGACAAAAGTGACGCTATATGTTCAAGCAATTCGTATAAATGATTAAATAACCTCGGGATACTATTGATACAGTGCCAAATGTCAATGCCACTCGCTTATTTGCAAGTTGAAACAACAGTTGAGCAAGGTGCATGAGACATAAAAAAACAAATTTGTCATTGTTTTCATTTTAGTGATTTAAAGAGATTGTTTTACTAGATTTTTAATTCATAGAAATTAATGGTTTCTTTTTAAGCTGAGTTTTGAAATGCGTATTGGAAATTGTGTGTTCCTGGATAAACAAGATGATAATCCCTCACGATGTAATTAAAATTAACATAGTAACCTCGCCTATGCGTTGAATATGTTTCAAGTTCCCTCATTAGGTAGTTTATTGTTTGAGTGCATCGCGTCGGGCTATCGTTGAATGCCCCTAATAGCTAGCTGTGAAATTTTGAATAGTAACCTAGTAAACGAGGAAACAGCATGGTGTCAACGGGGAATTCTGTTAATTTCGCCAACCGCAAATTAATACAGAACTCCCACGAGTTCACTTCATGTCATGAAAATATTAAAATGTTGGATTACATGGAGTGTTTATATAAAGAAATGAGTGGTCTTGCAAATCATCGGCTTCTCTGTGATTTCCTGACTTAAGTAAAGTTTTTTGTCAAATAAACTAAATTAATTAATCCATAATTCAGCCAAGGAAAGCTTTACTTATTCCAACGAAAGTCTTACCCCCTAATAGGCTTCTTTCGATATATTAAAATTCAGCTTGGTAGCGAGGCCTAGAGGACACAAATAAAAGAAATTTTACAAGCATGTTTATTCATTTCTTTCGTTTGTGTCCTCTAGGCCTCGCTACCAAGCTGAATTTTAATATATCGAAAGAAGCCTATTAGTCTACACTCAAAGCCAAACATTTTCCCACGCAGTTCTCGTTACTTTATCATTTCTTTTCCATTTTTTTTCTGAATGACTCTTCAGAGATGTGTACCTTAAATCTCACTGATTAATAAAACTGCAATCAAAAGGCTGCCATGTGAAGATCGAATTTAAAATACATAGAATAATCATGAGGAAATGAGAGAAAGTGGTTTTGCTTAAAATAATGCATTATACATGTTTATTCTGAACTTGGTCTGCCACCTGTGCAAAACTCCATGGGAAACTATTGTTCATGATTTCAGATTTCTTGCATAAATTACCACAGGACAACCACAGAGCAAACAGTATTTTCAAGGGCACCGAACAGTTTGGAATATCGGTTCGGAATGTCTAAGATGTTTTTAAACAACCATTCAATGTAATAGACCAGACGCGGTATACCGAGTTGATCATTTACGCAGAGATTGATGGGAATAATTGAGTGGAATATTGAGTTCTCGGGTGCAAAGAAAAACGCTCAACCATGCGACCCAATGGTTTTCTGGGAAGGTGGAGAACTTGCCGGCGTTTACTTTTAGATACCCCACACTCTACAATCACACAGCACGCCAAAACCAAAAACTTTCTTGGAATTATTAATTCAAAAATACCTTCAATATCAACAAACAGAACTGGGTACCCAGTTTTTTTAAGTACTGTCTCTCCAGTACTAATTTATGTTGCACCGTTTATCATCTACATGTATTTTTTCCCGACAGTGTTACTTCACTGACAGGTGTTTACAACGTTTAAATCACAAGAAATGCGATAAATAACTTTTCTGTACTGAAATGGAATCCCGGGTCATTTGAAGCAATGGGCGCAAGGAACACGCTAGTGGCAAATTTCCTGTTTGATATTTTTGTATTTGAGCAATGTTTTTTTTGCTCGTGTAAAAAAAAAAAAGCTTAATACTATCACAAGTCAGTCTGAACAGCTGAAGTGCGTCTCAGCAAAACATCTTCTCATAGAAAATTGGCGAAATTTTCTCTTCTGCACAGAGAAAACCAAATGAATAAATGGATAAATAAAAATTAATGAATGATTTAATAAATAGATAACCATAACAGAAGATATACCATACTGCAAAAACGTGAGTCTCTTAACCCCTTTTTGTTTTGCACGTAATAAATTAATAAACTCGTCAAGGAACATTTGTGTACATTAGGGTATGCACGTACTTTTCTATTTTGCACAGAGAAAACAAAATGAGTAAAGGGATAAAAAATTAGCGAATGAATAAATAAATAGATAACCATAACATAAGATAAACCATACTGCCAAACAGTCTCTTTTTTTGTTTTGTTTTGTTCGTAACAAATTAATAAACTTGTCAAGGAACATTTGCGTGCATAAGGGTTTAAATGCACGTATTTTAAAATAATGAATATGACGAAGAGAAACTTTTATTAAACTTTCGTAATTGGTGGGCGGAGGGGAAAAGCCGTGATGCATTATTTCACAAAACCACAAGTGTTGAGAAAGCGAAATTACCTTACTCAGCCAAGAATCCATGCTAAGTACTTGCGGTTTCAGATTGGCGATTATCCAGCTTTTCTCCCCTCCATTTCCGCAGACTCTCGAAATGAAATTTGGTGAGTGAAAACCACTGAGTGAAGTAAGTGTGGGCGTAAATAGGGTGTTGACCGATCTCTCGTCTCTTGCGCCTGCACTCACCCTGCACAGCGAAACCATCCCAGAGTTCCATTGAACCCCACCTCTGCTGCCACCTCTGCGGAGGAAAGAGATCTAATAAACCGATTCTTGATGAAATTAGCACCTCTAAATAACGCACAGTCGAATGAGAATCCGGACTCACTGAGACTCTAGAAAGTGGTCCAGATAATCGAGAGTCTGGATAAGCAAGGAAATAAATGTTTATGAACACAAATCGAACTGAAAACATTATCAAACAAGATATATGCTGACAATCGTACTGTATATTTATCGGAGGAAACTGCATCCAGAGACGACTAAAACAAATGCATACTAATACGCCTTCTGCGATAGTATTTTCAATCACTTTTTTGAGTTTGAACTAAGTGATCTGGGCCTTTTTGGTGGACTAATTTTGGGTAGAAAGATTTTGGCAGGACTTTTTTAAGGGCTGACAAAAAGCCTGCGCGCCTCAGGGTTCTCAATTTTAGGTCAAACAATTGCATCAATTCTATTTACAAACTGGATTTATTTTTTTCATGCGGAAAAAGGGTCGCTTTTAGGTTACATTCTGGGCCGTTGGACTTTTCTGGGGTCCAGTTTTAGCCAAACGGGAGTTTTTTGAGTGCATCTGAATCCCTCCCCCCCCCCCCTCCCCAAGCCCCACCCGGGAAGGAAGCTCTTCAGAACAGTACGGAATTATTGCACTATTTTCGCTCAACTTGTTCATCTTTATGAAGAAATAGGGTCTACACAGTTATATACGGATAATCGAGTTCCCATGATTGAGGTAAGCAGAAATCACCAGCGACGAGGCTTTTTTGCAACCGTTTTGCTTCGGTGAATTCCCTGAGCCGACTTGTGTAAACAGGGGCCATAAAAACTCGGGCCCGATCGCAGACTAGCTCTAGTGACCACCATATGCGTTTTGCCTTGTTTTAGACCTTAAACCCAAATTTTTCCTCTTTTCAGGCCAAAACGGCAAAAATCCGTTCCTCAAATTTCGGGTCCATTATTCCATTCCAATATTTCTCATCGTTCCAGTATTTCCATGTATTTCCATTTCATGGAAATCCGACAGAAAAAAAAATACGTCTTAAATTGCTGAACACATTTGAGGATTATAGATAGGCAAGGAATAGCATATTTAGGTTGTGTAGTTTTGTATGAACATTTATGCGCTAATTTTCTAACTCTTCTTAGTGCAGTTCGAGCCGAACTATAAAATACTGCGAAATAGTCCCTAATACGCGTACGGATTACGTTTTTCTAACCCACACGTAGCCGTTTTTCAAAAACGTTTTGTACAAAAGAAGAAAGAAAACATTTGGAAAAGAGAAAAAAAAAGAAGAAGAAGAAGAAGAAGAAGGAAAGGAAAAAAAAATACCGTGCCCCGTGTGAGGATCGAACTCACGACCTTCAGATATCTACTTTGGATTATGAGACTGACGCGCTGCCTACTGCGCTAACGAGGCCGGATACCCGCCTATAATTTAATAATTTAATAATTTAATTATAATTAATAATTTAATTATAATTATAATTTTTATAATTTAATTATAAGAACAACAACAAAACACAACAAGGCCAGTTTGCAATGATAAAACTGCCGAAACGTCAAATATTAGTAAATAGACCATTTTGTTCAGATTTTTTTGGTAGCAAATACTTAACTATTGTATTGTTTTGTATTGATTGTTTATATTAGCTTACATGTTGAGAATCGCGTCCGTTGTCGTTATTTGGGCAGTGTTGACTTGGTTTGTTGAACATGATTTGGGATTCAGGGTGAAAACAAAACAGTTAACTTGAAAGGATTTCGTTTCAGCAATCCAACTTTTGTTTTAACCAGAACTTTTCTGATGTTTATGAAAGCAGGACTTTTTGTCCCCAGTCTCCCCTCTCTTCTCTCCCCAGGTTCGCTCGTTTCTCTCGACTTTGTCTTCGCGTTTCGCGGCTTCGTCGCTCATGTTCCAAGTCGACTTGTGGCAAATCTGTTACGTTAGCAAATCTAGCAGTTGTAAATGAAACGTGTAAAAATTCCGGCCATAATCCTCAGTGTGATACCGCTGCAATGCCGAGGGGGCAAATTCAGTCCCGAGCCTAAAAAGGCTTCAAACCGGTGCCAAGCGCGGCAAAACATGGAACGGGTGCCAAGTGAGGGAAAACACGCGTAAGCCAAATCACGTGTGCTTTTAGTTTTTCTCCTGATTGGTTGACGTTCGAGCAAATGAGGCATCTAAAAGAGACCTTTGCACTGACAGCAATAATTCACCACACGCGTACGGTGAATTTATTTGCAGCATGCGGGCGGGTATAGGGATCGGGACATATGTCCGTATCAAGCTCCTACTGTTCAGGGGCAAGTTCTTTACGAAAATTTTTCAACAAAACATTGTAGGGGCAAAGTGTTACTTTGAAAAGCAAAAATAAAATAAACATTAAAATACGAACACTTTAAAGGACACTATCACCGGGAATTTTACTTTTCGGGGTACTGAAATTTAATTAAACGCTTTTACACATACACAGAATATACCTAGAACGTCAAGAGAAGGAAATCAAATGATTTTCTCAAAGGAAGAACAAACCATAGTCAGTTACTGGCGATTTTCCACGAAACAAAGGAAAAACTTTAAAACATCAGCCTGATGTTTTCAAGTTGCAATCATTGCCATCCTAGTGATCCGCAGCCAAACACACTTAATTATGGTCTTAGAGAACAGGTAGAGTAGTTTAAAAGGAAACTCAACCAGTATTTTTTGGTTTCCGCTGTCTTTAAGCCTTTCAAAGTTATCCTGAATATTGGTGACAGTGCCCCTTTAATCAAGGAAAACCCAAATATAATGGTTTAGTTTTGTTTAAAATTACTCTACTAGTTTTCTAAAATTAACTGTAATAAAGCAAGTGTCTTTTGCCACCGACAAATTGAGCCAGGAAATGAGCTAAATTTTAGTTTTCAAGTTCTTCTTTCGTGTCTTGAAAAAAGTCGCTAAAAGCCGCTTATGATTTGGTCTCCCTTCAGTGAGGAAATCCCCGCACATCTGCCTCTTGGTTTGCTAGGATAATTTCGTGTAAAATGACAAAAGCTGCTTGGTTTTAATTAATTTCATTATACAGTTTTGACACCTCATCGTAGAAATGCTCATGACATTGCATTTCAGATTCCTCAGATTCTTTAAGGGGCTTTTGAAAGGAATATTCGTGTAAGCTAATACAACAGGGGCACCAAACAGTTCGTCAGTTCGGGGAACATCTGTTCGGAAGTTCTATATCACCTGAGATATTCCGATTTAATTCCAGTGAAAACTAGAGATTTCTTTATCGAAACATCACCTCGGACTTTCGTGTTTTGGGGGGAAACAAATATTGTTACGGAAAGTTTTACTTGTGTTTCAAGAAATATATAGCTTTAGATACTTATGGATAAAGACTCTGTAACCGTACTATAATCATATGCACAACAGCCTGTTTCTACAAAAAGAATATTTCATCAGTTAAATGCGATTGTATAAGCGCTAGTAGTCGCCGTATTTAGCCTTGATTTAGTCTTAGCGAATAATTATAGTTAATCGCATCATTTATTTAATCTAAACAAGTAGCCAGTTCATATTTAGCCATTTTATCCGATATATTTTGCTTGTTTTGTTGAGTATTCTTGCTGAAACCGCATGAGAATTCTAAACAACAAACTTCGGTAAATGTATTCAATATGTCAACTGCGATGTATTAAGAACTGTGTGCGTGTACATTTCTACTTTGGACATCACGCTAACCTTAGGACTCGCGAAATCAAGGAGTCAGCAGTTCTTTTGTTTTATCTGTGTTCCATGAGCAAAGTTCACAATTTTGTTGTTATACGAAAAAGTACTGCCCTATAAGGAAACTCTTAACAACAAGGTACACGTGAAATTAAGTGTTATTATTTTAAGTGAAATCATTTTAAGTGACTTTTCTGTTTATGTACAACGTGTGCCATTGCACCACTGTGCTTTGTCAAATAAAAGAAATCGCTTACTCATTGTAATCTTGTAGGTATAGAAGCAGGTATCTTGCACATTGTAATTTGGTTATATTTTATGTTACATCGCGCATTGATGACATCCGTGGTTAGTATCTCAGTGACAGAATAAACTCATGCTGGTTTGAAGTCGGATGTTGTCTTGCTACTCGGCGAGTTCCAGTTAGCTAGATCCCCGCTTCTTTCCGCAAGCGCGAGCGAGTTGCTTAGAGTTAATTTTCCCCGTCGTTGTTGCTCAAGTTCCCGAGAAGTTCCGCAACTGAAGCCTTCCGTTCCCTTTTGTGCGCTCAACTAGGAGAAACCTATCGCCACAATATGTCGTTCACAGTGTAAAATAAGGTCACATTTCGGAGAGCCATCAGAAGCTGGGAAATTCGGCGAATAGGATTCTGTTTCCTAAAATTTTCTGCGGCCCAAATCAGTTTTCAGCTGGAAACACCAAACAGATCAAAATGTCAGATTAGCTTACACAAAATAAAGTAATATGCCTTTAAAAAGCTCTGAAACAGTCTAAGAAAGTAGAAAATGATATTTCAAGTATTTTATTAAAATGTTCTCATTGATTGCCCCTGATACAAGTTAATCTGTTCGAGGCCTTAGCTGAAACTTGAAGCCGTAGAAAATTTTATGGAACGCAATCCTATTCCCCAAATTTTCGAAGCTTGTCTTGGCTTTATGAAAATGCTAGCTGACTTTATTTTCCTCCCTTAACGGCAAATTTGGCCCTCCGAAAACAACGCACAGGAGTTAATTTGTTCATGTCACGTAAGTCTGAGGTAATATTTCGCAAAGGAAAACTCTAGTTGTTTAATCATGTTTTAATCCGAATTTTCGTGGCAGTTTAGGTATTTCGAACAGTTATTCCACTGCAACGATCCCAATTGGACAACCCATTTAAATAGATATGAGATCCTACTCAACTAAAATAGAGATGACCTTTTTCTCTACATTTTTAATTTTCTTCAACCCTTCATTATTTAATGTTATCCATATAATTATGCAGTTGCTATTTGCACTGGAAATTACACATTTCAATAAATGGCTAGAGATCGCCTTTAAAAAATTACTTCCTAAAAATGTGCTTTATGGACCGCGAGTACTCAACTATACGTGAATAAAGTACCAGGGGATTGAAAGGAGAACTTAGAAACAGAAAAATCAAAGCTACATTGCTGAGAATTATAAACCATTTTTTCTCTAAGCACCCTTCACATGATATCTCAATGAGTCTTAACGCGTAAAATAGAAACAGAGCAATCAACACCGGCAACAATATTGTAAACACGGTCACTATGAGTTTGTAAATCAACTGAGAATTCCTCCTTCTTGTCTCTCGGGCAAATAACTGAGCAACTGGCAACCCACTGTTGATGACAGAAACCCTCGCTAGTTTTCTAAAATTTCGTAACCTCGCAGCACACGAAGCGAGAATTCCACAAGCTGGAAGGAAAATAAACGCATGGAGGTAAACAATGTAAAAGAAGGTTTTTGAACCAGGTAGAAATAGAACAAGACAAAATACGAAACACGAAGTCGCCGCTGTGTAGCAAATGGTTTTTGCCCGCTTCATTGTCAACCATTTCTTGTTAAAATGAGGAGCGATAACGGCGGTAGAACGTTCCGTTGAAATAGCAAACAGAAAAAGCGTTGCTGCTCCCACGTTAAAATTCACCAAAAAAGCTTCTAGTTTAACCACTGCCGGAGGGATTACAATCTCAGGACGTTCTCCACGGAGGATGTTTAAAACGCCAGCAAATGGCAACACGATTACCCCAGCGAAAAGATGCGCCATCGTTAAAGAAATGTTGAAAACGTTTGTTGGTTTGTTGAAGCATTTTAAAGGATCCCTGTTGACGACATAAAGGATAAAGCTATTTCCCAGCGACGCAAATATTGCAATGATAAGAAAGATAGCTCCAGAAATTGTAAAAACATCCGTGTTTGGATTTTCTATTTCGCGTGTTAAATTCGCGAAGTTGACGTCGGCCATTTCAGAATCACGGAGAAAATTATTCTGATTTCAGCAGACGGCAGCTCGAATAGTAGATGAAAAATATATCGAAAGTCAATAAGCTACTTTTTTTTTGTTTTAGCAGCTTACTTTTCTTTTGCTGTTATAACGACGTCCTATTTCAAGACTGTCAGTTTAGTGCAAATATTGGGGCCGGTCATACGCCAAAGACAATTCTTCTTTTGCAAGAGGTTGCAAAATGATCAGAATGCTCTCGTTTTAGGGTGATTGAAAAACAGAAAAAACCAATCAAAAACAAAAGAAAAAACCGGCAGGTGGGGAAACCGATATTCTTTAACGAGAAGGATGATATCGGGTAGCAATTTTTTTCCCCAAGGAAATGGTTTTTCGAACAATAAGCCATCTGCCACCCGAGTTGTCATGGTTTATTAATACAAGGCGACAGCCGACAGTAAATTAAAAGTGGAAATCTTCTCCTTGCCTGTCCAGAGAGAAAATTGGTGTTTTGAAATTGAAAATAATCAGGGTTTGTTCATTTAGACCCGCCAATTGAGGACAAAATGGGTAAAACGACGAAAATGTTCAGTGTTGTAAAGCTTCCTATCTTAGGACTACTGAGGTTTTGTTTTCAATATACGACATTTTTCGCTTCCTTTATTGTTGACTTAAACTGCAGGATATTTTACATTTAATTGTTTTGTCGGAGTCGCTATAAGGTTCATGCTGTGTTTGTACCGGGGGAGAATGGGGGGGGGGGGGAGGGAGAGGTTTATTTTAGGAATTTTGGGCTGGAACGTTCCCACCTGAGGCTCATATTATATGGCCCTTTAGCTAATATTTTATGTTTCAGACCTTCCGTACCCTATTACGGACTTGAAATCCCTACATCTATATCTAAACGCTTTCGCGACCAAAACGGCAAAAATCTTTCAGTTTTAATTACCCCTTCTTTAATCAGTGATACCCAACATAACGCCAAAATCATGATGGCCATAATCCATACCCCATTTCAGATCACACAGTAATGTTAAAAACTTACCCTTTTCGGGAAGCACATACTTTTATAGCTCACTTAGAGGACCAGAGCAACCCCTCCATGGCCTTAGTCTAACTTTGTTCTTATAACGTTTTTATGAGACGAAAAGTATTTGCATTTCCTTAAGAGAATTTTATGATGCGAAAAAGTAAAACCAACGGCCGAAATTAGGGGTTGCTTTCGTTTCGGTTAGTTCTTTTTCAGAGTTAGTTTATTCGGACTGTTTGAATTTTCGTACTACAGGGGAACCCCGATATAACGAAATGTCCCTTGGATTCAAAATAATCAGGTTTTGTCCATGTGCCCGTTGTAAGGAGGATTCGTCAAGAAATTGCGAAAAAACGACCAAAAACTTCGTTATGTCGACTAGAATTTCATGAGGATTAAGATTCTGAACCTCCTAGTGATTTCTGTCGACTTACAGCCCCCCCTATTATAAGAGCAGGGATCGGAATCTGTGTTTTGCAGCGGTTAAACGCAACAAACACAAACTGATGAATACAACCATTTTGGAAGACGTTTTTAATTTAGGGGACTCCAACATGTTAATTAGTTGCAGAATTACACAGATTGGAATAATTCTCCGCTCGAAATAGGAAGCATTATTATTTATTTTCTATGTCGACATCTTTAGGTTGGTGATGTACCTAGGTGTATATATGTGGGCAGTCCATTGACTGACTAAATTTTCATCTAGGGGGCAATAGCAATACTCCTCGTTGCTTAATATGTTTTTACAACAACTTGGTAAAAGCTTTGGCAGCGTGACCCAAATATGAAAATCTTCAGTCTTCAAAGACTTCTAGCATGTCTTCATGCATTTCTTGTTATAAATATTGCGAGAATTTTATGGTTCATCACTATAGACAATTTTCTCTTGGAAATCACTCCTTAATTTATTTCTACCGGCATCCTATTGCGTGGAAGTTTTTTATGCTTATCACCATAAAAATAGAAAAGCAGAAACAATTACGGTAACTGAGGTATTTTTTTATTCGTTATCTTTTATTAGAGAATCAAGCGTTTACACTGATATGAAATGTTACTAGCTCTAAAAAAAATCATATTTTCTTCTAATATTATAAATGCTACACAAGGGAAATGTGTTTCTAGTATAAAATTTCCAACTTCTAAACATATTGATTTTCAGCGGTTTAAATGAAAAAACTAATAATAATAATAATAATAATAATAATAATAATAATAATAATAATCATTTTCAAATATTTACAAAGTTCTTTCGTTTCTTCATTGTGCGTTTGTTGGAAATAAAGTTTATTTCTTTACAGGGAAATCATTGAATTTTTGATGTCTTAGCCATCTATCCTTTACAACCACTTCGAAGTTTTTCTTTTTATTTCCAGCATTTCAATCAACATTTTAGTTCTGACCACTAATTAAGAGGGAAAGGAGGGGGGGGGGGGGTTCCGTGGTTGGCCTTATGGAGTTTTTACTGTGGTATTTGATAATTTTTGTATGTCTGTTCATTTGTTTACTGGCAAGTGCTCGTGAAGCTTGTCTCTTTATAAGGTGAACGATGACCAGGTGAGGGCAGATCGCTGACGAGTTGGTTTCTGATCACACCAGCAATGGACGAATGATGCAGCATCTTGGAAAAGAACAAGAATTCAAGATCGTTGGCGTTCACTGCTCTGAGTCCCATCAACTTGAGAAGTATTCTTCCGAAACGGAATGTTTCATCGGGAAAACGGTTTTTGCAGTAACGCTCCATGGCGGACAGTACAACTTCCTGGTTCGTTTCTGCATCCGGTAAACAACGCGCTTCGGCACTGTCTGTAAAAGAAGAGGAAAATAGACTTAGCATGAAAAAGAAGATGGACTGTTTTAACTGTTAGTTTAGGGACAAAAAATAACACCTTGCAAATGCTGCAGTTTGTATTGGAAGCTCTGTACAACTACAGCGGAATCTTTTGTCATAACGTTCACCCTCTACCAATGAATTCCTGCACGAAGATGTTTCTATTGGTTACTACGTGTTGCTAAACACCTTGCAAAACCTTTAGCTCTGATTATTTAAACGAGGTCCACATTAAGCCTGGTTTAATAGCGTTAAAGTAGGTCGTAAACTACCATCAGAACGTCAGTCTAAGTTGCTAGCTAGTTTGCTTTTTATCTCGTATTACGGACTTTCCAACTTTGTTGAGTTATGGCATATGACGCTAATTATAACAAATTCGGTTGACCAATTTAATTTTAAGTCAAACAATGGTTTTTTCAAACCGTGTGTAAACTTTGTTTTAGTAATCGGCCCATAGGCCCATAGTGATTTGTGTAAAAAAGAGCAAAATGGTTTGGTTCGTTAAGTTTCAGTTTGCTGCTGATATTCTCGTAAATTCATCGCCTATTATCTTCACATTCTTTCATCTTTTTTATGCTTACCTGAGGAAAATAGCACCATCACTTTCAGACATGCGTACTCAGCCTCCTCTAGGCCACGCAGGCGCAGCATGCACTCGTGAAAATTGGCCAGCGTCTGTTTCAATCGAAGCTTTTGCTCATTACACATTCCTGCGCATGTCTCAATCTCGTATGCTAAAGCCACTGAACCGATTTGCAAGTCATATTGGGCGGCCATTAAAATGAACAAATCACTCCAGCAACATCGCAACATGGCATACTGTTCACAGATATCGAGATTAGCAAACATAGGGACGTGTTTAGCCCATTCCAAAGCTGCAGTGAACAATGTCCAGACTTTATGGCTTGGACTGGACTCCATGGAAGGGGAGCTTGGAGCAGCTGTTATATTAGCTCTGGCGCTCCTTTCCAAGTGTGTCAGGAGTGTTATTAAGTCGTACTGTGAGGTGAACGACTTGGAGGATCTTGAAAGATAAGAGTACTTTGTGGGTCTTCCTCTTCGAATAGCTGAAATAAATACGAGTATATTTTTAATACTTCATAACGCACAAATGTCTGAATTCTATTACGAAACTCTTTTTCACAGATTTTATTTCATGTTGTATTTCCGTGCCGTGTGCATGTTACGTCATCAGCTCGATATTCACACCCAAGCCTCGTTTGTACCAAATTTGTAGAAACTTGGAAACTCGACATGGTGAGTATTCTTTTCAACTTTGCTTCTTTGGGAGTCCATTGATGAAAACCTCCACAGGCCTACACTTCAAAAGCGACGCTTAGGGAGAAATTAGCCAGTGTGACGTAAGCATGAAGAAGGGCCATTATAATGTACTTTGGCCTATGTACTGCAACTCTCGCAAGTGACTACCTCTGTTAGGCAACCATTTTCCCATGGTATTTCTAATTTTGCCTTTCGGAAAAACAAAAGCAAAAGTGTACCCACTTTTCGTTCAGTTGTATGGCAACTAAAATTGGGAATATCAGTTAAAAAGGTAAATATGGGGTATCCCTTGAATACATTCCAGTTTATCTCCTCTGAAATTACCCACGCGATGGAAAAAGTTAACTAATTCTTGAAAAGAAACTTGTATTGCATAGTTAGATAACACGGTAGGAGACGAAAAACAAAAGGAAAGTTCTCAATCTCGCCATAAGACAAGAGAAAGTTGCGAAAGACAAATGACAGGTCAAGATACTGAGATTTCGTGGCAAAGAAATGCAGACAGCTATTCAAAGAAAAAATGAAAAGAGCGAGCTCGTTTTTAAATATTTAATGACATAAAACTTGAAAACGTATTTGTATTCGTATGTTTTTTTCTACATTCGAGAAAGATAATAGATCTCAAACTTTTGTATCGCGTTGAAATGACACTCACTTTTCGTTCAGTTCTGTAGCAGCCAAATTTAGGAATACAATTAAAAACGTAATTATGATAGGTCTTGCATGAATGCCAACTTTTCTTCTCTAAAAAGACACGCGTGATGGAAAAAGAATACTTTTAAAAAGGGAAAATTTACGATTCAATTAAACGGCATCCGGCTCTAAAAAATTTGGTCGCTGTGATAACACGTTCGTTTAAACATGGGAGCTTGTGGCGGGAGGGTTATTGCTTTGACATCTAGACGTCTTTCTTATCTCGAATGTCAAAACTCAATGATGGAAAAATCCGCCGTCACTTTTACAAAAAATGATATTTGTATCTTTAAACGGCTTTGAAAAATGTGAAGTGTTGAACTTTTGTGAACAAAACGTTTCCTTAAGTCTAAATTTTAACTGGGTTAACAAAATCACTTTGACAAAGTGGAATAGATAATTGAAGAGCAGAGACATTCGTTTGGACAAGTATAATGAGAGATGCCTGTTAGCTTTCTAAAACTGATGCCAATAAACATGTTTTTAAAGTAAAGTCACGTCGCTACGAAAACTAGATTAAAATACACAAGGTTATAAAAAGAAAATCACCGCGTTGATATTCAACCGTCTCTTTAATAACTGAGAAGCAACTATGGAGAAATGCATGGCCGTCCATTTTGAAAAGAAAAGGTGAGCTCCTATATATAGTGCACGACAACTGAAATTACTCTTTTCGTTTAGTGTTTTTGGCATAAAATGTCTCTCTGAAGTTAGGTTGATATTGTATATAGGTTAAAATATACTAGGTTATAAGGCGCAAAATACCACATTGATATCTTATTAACTACACTACACTGTACATCACTACATTGTCGCGCTTATGTAGTGCTAACGAGAGACAGAAATTGAAAAATGGAGTATTATTTGATAAGACAGGATCTCTAAATTCCGCTCCACGGTCAAAACGTGATTATAGTGTTTTGAATAAACAGGATTTAGGTCTTTATTTTAACTGGGTTAAAAGATACCAGGTTACAGACAGAAAAATATCGCTTTGTGACATCTGTGGATTGCGCTGGCGCCATGCTGACAAGAAAATGGACAGTCTTTTTGGTATAATCATGAGAGGGTTATATAAATCAGTCCTATTTTGTCATACGACTTTTGCAAATAAACCGGTCTATTTGAATTAGGTCTGCTTAAAAACTGTGTCAAAACGCACCAAGTAGTCAAGGGAAAATATCGCTTTGACATCTAACGGTCGCGCTTATGTCACGATGACAAGTAAAAGAGAAATGCACGGTCCTTCAGTTTTCGCAGGTTAGCATAAATTCCTACACTATAAAAGAAAAAGAAACCTACCATCTCTTCTCATGCCCACTTTGACGCACTTCTGAAATCTGCAGTGTTGACACTGTGTTCTGTTTTGTCGATCGATACGACAGTTTCCCGAGGACTCGCAAGTATAGGACAACTTATAACGCACAGTACGGTTGAAAAAACACTTACAACCTTCGCACGTAAAAACACCGTAATGACGGCCGGAAGACGGAGCGCTACAAACAGCGCAGTCAATCGTCTTTTCTGGGTTATCGTACCAATAAACTTCGTGTAGCTGTGACCACGACATTTTTTTTTCTAGGTTTGGAGAACTATATCTCTCTCTGTGCCCGACCGCTAAGACTAACACACCCCGATTTCGCGGCGAGTTATGTGTGACATAAACCTTCATAAATGTTTAATGAGTTGCTCGGGGGTTTTTATTGGAGGTTTAAGCGTGGAATTAACCGGTATAGGACAAAGGTGGTTCAAACTGTATAGGTGAAAAAGAGCATTGTTTCGACGAAATCGCGAATTAATTCTGGAACGTTCTTTGCATTCCGTTATACTAAATTGAAAGTATCGTTAAATTGTTTAACTGAATGTTTACCCTTCGCAAACACTCGAGTTGAGCTCAACGTTTATCGCTTTCCAAATATTTGATACAATACATGCAGTTTTCATTAACTTCCACAGAAATAATTAATTCATATGATTTCGTACATGTTGGAAACACCATCCACCAGATAGCCCAACACTTGCAAACAAACGGGGATTGCAGAGCTTTGTTCTAAGATTGAAGAGAGCACATAGATCTAAAAACCTTTCTCGTGAATTCCTTCTCCACCCCTATGTGATCGCTGGGTGCTTTCCAAGTCAACCCCCAGGAAAAACGAATAAATATCACACACGCTGTATATTTCAAGGGCTACTAAAACAATAGACTATACCAAAGTGGCCAGTTTCATTCCTGGCAATATACCTCATTCAATACTTTGGCTTGTTAACCTCCAGTATATCACACAGGCGTAATATACATGCATGTATAGACAAACAGAAAAGACAAATGCAATTCAAACAAGTCAACTTCATTCGCAAGGAAGTACATCTTATCGTATCACACAGGCAGTCTATATCATTCAAAGTTTTTTTGTTTTGTTTATGACCCCCAGGTAAATATGACTAAAACATCGTATAGGGACAGGGGCAGACCATTCAGTACAGAGCTCGCTAGTTTCATGTCTTAAAAGATTTCAATTTCACACAGCCAGCACAAAGATTTACCCTGCAGTTAATACAAGGATATATTACAGGCGGTGCATAGCGAAGTCTAATGATACTACTCATGGCATTGCTAAAGAATTCTTTTGAGAAATAAACTTTTTTGTTTAGGACAAAGGTTTATGGTTTGTTCGAAATAGTATTTTTTTCTATTTTACTTTAAATGCCACTGCCTGAAATGGGCGGTTGCTATTAGTATTCATTCAGATTCTCTTACAATCATCCGTATGGCCTTAGAAGACCACGCTTAACACTTATTGACTAGTGTCGGTCCAGTCAATACAAGGGTTAATCGCACCTTAAATTCACCACCAGAAAAATTCATTGTTTCAACTGCTAAGGATCCCTCGTGTCCCATAAACAATCAACAAACTACTTGTGGTACTAAGATTACCATTTTTGAATACACGTGCTTTGGCTTCGACTTACTACCAACAGAAGTCAAGTTTTGATCTGCAAAAAGGTCTGAAACTAAATTTTACAAAATACCCTACAATAAATGGCACTACAGGAAAGTACTGCTCAATCGTTTTCATTTGAATGGTCCCGTACACGGGACTCAAACGCTAAGGCCACGTGACCCACGCACGGTTGGTTTTGGGACGGGAAGCGCAATCATCAAGAGGAAAGGTGAGTTAGAGTTGAAACGAAGAGAGAATGACTTGTGTTGCAAATGGATTACCCTGGAGCCTTGTGCAAAAAACACTTCGAAAGCGCCATGGTTCAACGGCCAACCTCCTCAATATGTGATAAATATTTTATGCTATTTAGAAAATTGTTGATTGTTTTCCAAGCAGTAGAACTGGTATCAAACGGTCTTTTTGAGGAAATTGTCTCAAATAGTTTTCTTCCCTATTGTGTTGTACTGACAGAAGAGACATGCAAAGGAACGGAAATTTAAAGAGAAAGCGTATATGTAAGTTTAAATAAAGCCAAACTCTTTTTCGACGGGGCATGGCAAGATGTTGGTAAATGAATACGTTACTGGCAAGATGAATCTCACTTATCTTCTTTACTGATTTTGTTTTGTATGTTTGTATTTTTTATAAACCAGGAAAAAAACAGTAAAATATTGAAGATTGAACAATGGATTTATTTACCATTCTTATTGACAATTTCGGGGGGAAAATAAGATAAGTGTTATTACATGCAACAATAGTGTCACAATCACTTTTTTAAATTAGAGCTCTTTGTTTAATTTTATACCAGACCATCTGTCTCTCCTTGTAGAGAAAATACTAACCACGCTAGTTTATACATAACTGAACTTCTTGTAGCTTTGTTTATGATGTTTGTCTAAATTGTAATCAAGTTTTCATTCTATTCTAGAGAATTTATCGTAAGTAAATAACCGAGATTTACCCCATAATACCCATAGTCAAACAATGAGTTTCGTTTCGGAGTGTTTTGAAATCGTAACAAATGTTTTTCTATACCGATTTCTCGAATGACACATTTGGGATGTAAGTTTTATTTATTTTGATATTTGAAATACTAGGAGCAGGAGAGAGAAATAAGAAAACAAACCTAAAAGTTACAAGCTCTGTGGTTTCTTTACACGCTGACTGGCGGTTGACATTTCTACAAAAATTCCAATCTGATTACCAATAAGGTTTAAGTTTGCGTCTCGACTGGACCTTTTGGTTTCCCTAGAAGATGAGACAAAGAAATAAGGTTGTTTGTTATTTATTATTATGTTGTTTAGTGTAGAGAAAAACGCCGAAAGGAAGCTTCAAAATTCTAACGACTTCTTCAACATAAACTTGCTATTCCGTTCAACAACTTTTAATGTGTTAACTGGCCTAAGAAACTGACTGTTCTCCATTCGTTGAACAGCACTACGTTTAGAACATTTGTTGATCAACGAATGTTAGCCTTGTGTTAGATCCACTGGAGATGAACTTTAACACGAAGAAGAGTTTTAACTTAAACCCTTTCAAAAATCGTGCAAAATAAAATCGGGAAATAAAACTGCAGTTTGAGTAGAGATACAAATGCGCTTTTCTAATTCGATCTCATCTTAATTGTCAGCAAATTTTCCTTGACTTAATGCAGTTTCAGTCTCGAAGTGGTTGGTTTTGGCACCTGTTTGTGTGATCTGGGCAAGTAATTATTTATGGACTTGTACTTTGCCCAAACGTGACATGAATACGCTTTAAGGGGTAAAATATATTCACGGTATCGTAACTGAAAAGGACAATATGCGAGGGGAATAAAACATGAACATTAAATCGAGCGAGAAACAAAACCAAGGCAAATGCAAAACTTGGCCAAAATTGATTTTTCTAAAAACACAGGGATCTTTTAGAGAGATATGTTCATCACTCCACTCAATGAATTATTAAATTGTCCCCATTCCTTGACAAAAGAGCCAATTACACCGTCAGTTCAACAGTGAACAATGGAGCAATTAAGGACTCAAAGAAACGTCGTTTGGGGAAATAATTTAACGAATGCCGACGGTCAAAACACTTGTCTCTGTTTCGACTTATAGATTAATGGGATTTGCATGATTTACATCGACAATACGAAAAAGCTCAGATAGAATTTATACGAAATAAAGACGTCTATGTTTTTCGTTGCATGAAAATCGAGAAAACTTTTTTGCTCTGCTGAGAGAGAAGGTCTTAAAAAAACGTAGTCAACTTGGTCACAGTATCTCTCTCTTGTCTGACTCAAATATTACTGGTCTTTAAGCAATGGAATGGAAACAAAAGCGGTCTTTAAGCAATGGAAACAAAATTTCCTTAAAAGATTTAGGTTACGAAGACTACAGTTAACCAGAAGGGGACTATGTGTTCCTTAATAGTTTCCTGAACGCCAAGCGTGAATTTAAGCTTAAACAGAAACAATTCCGTATGTGGCATTCCAATGCGAAATAACGCAATAGAAAAGTCGAACTGTCCATAATAGCCACAAGTCATACGTGACAACAAAATAATTTCTTGCGTTTGTCGGTAAAGTCGACTTTAGCATTACACTTGTTGATTGTAGCACTACAATGCGATTTCTGGTTCAGAAGACACGTGCCTAAAACAATACCATTCATTATTTTAATACCCGTAGTCTTTATTAAATAGCACACAAAATATTTTGTTAATAGATTCCCTTTTAGCTCTTTTGTTGCTTATTGTTTGTTGATAAGGCCGAGTGATGCAACTACAAGCGCAAACTTAAACGCAAGGATCCATACAAAACCTTTAAATTGCAAGTTTAGGGACAAGGATAAAAACATATTGATCCTAGTGCTTGCGTTTCTTAATCTTTTGTTTAGACTTTTGTGCTTTTGCTTGTCGCTGAATTGTTACAGGTTCTAGAAGGTTCTGGTGGCGGATAAGTTGCCACCTAAGCACATGCAGAGACGTTTTCCACTCGCGTGAAGACTGGGGGTAATTTTTTTCTCCAACTCCCACCCGAAAAGTCATTTGCAGTTTAACTGACCGTGCGACAAGCAAAACTACGACCACTATCCGTCTCGCCATACTTCCACGAGATGGACCATCCAATAAGAATTCAAGAATAACTTTCAGGAGAAGAACTGAAAGCCACACTGAAGTGAATTTAGTTGTTTTCCTGGCAGCTATCCTGAAAGTATGGAAATAATTTTAAATGCTTAGCTCCGACCGCTGTGACTTCTGGGTGATAACAGTAGTTTCTGTTGGCAGGGAAATTGCCGCCTTAACACGCGAGGAAACGCGAGGACTGGTTTTTCCAATTCATCGTAAGGTAATCTTTGGAAAGACAACAAGCGAGAAAAGACAGTGAGCCAAGAAAATAGCTGTTTCAATGCCCAAAATCTTCCGAGAAAAACGTATGCCTTAACCAAGATTGCGCTTCCCTAGCTGGACAAGTTTCGTTGTATTTGAAGGAAAATAAGGAAATTTTCTAGATATAGTACAAATGTAGTCCAAAAACTGAGTGGCGGAAAGAACGCCTTAAAGAATAATTGGTCAGAACATTTTTGCTCAGCAGGTGGAAAAAATAATCTTAAAGTGTGCTTTGAGATTAAACTGAAATGACAAACAAAATATGGAGTCGATAAGGTTACAACGGCGCTAGGATCCCTCACTGAAAGTCACACAGTTAAAATACCTACACACAGATAAAATACGTCCTACATTTCGTAAATCACCATTTGCCTTTGGTTGTTGTTGTATTGCACCTTTATTTAGCATCTATGTTATTTATGACACTAGCCTCGTGAAAAGGTTCTCTGTACGTTAGCTTTTTGTGACTCAAGTGTAATTTAATTTTGTAGTAAATTCTTGTTTGTTTAGCTTACAAATATTTGACCAATGGTCCTGGATACACCATTTCGTATTTAAAGTGACTGATTAATTAACTACTTTTTCAAGAACAACGACTTGTTCTTGAGAATTCCTCCGTTCAGTCCTTATGCAAAGGAGAAACGGAAATTAATTAAGTATTTTTCTTGGATGTTCTACAAATTCGTAGCGCTTAGTCGCAATTTATACGTCGCAGTTTAGTAGCGTCGAGCGTAACTCAAACGCCAAACAAACTCGCAAAAATCACACTAAATCATTCAAATAAACAATTCCTGTTTCAAAGTAAACTGTATAACTGGTTGTTTTGCAAGTGTTGGGCTGATTAATTGTGGTTGTCAGGCACTTGCATTACATTTGACGCGAATTAAAATGCGACGTATAAATTTGGCTCAAGGAATTTAAAAGGAAATGGAACAAAACTTTTAAAAGCAGTTTTTGAAAGCTCCGGACATTTTGCTTTGAATAGCGTTGATAATAGAAGACTCAAGTTTCCCTTCAAACTGTTGAAGCCTCTTGACTCCATAGCCAGCGCTAGGAGCAAAACTAGCGAACTGCAATTTGCTAAGACTACGGTTTCCTCTCAACGGCTGTTGAAGCCTGCTTAATTCTTAACCAGCGCTGAGAGCAATTAACACATAACAAGAATTTTTTAATATTTTCACAGCGAGAAGAGGCTAACGAAACAGCATGTGCTCTTGAAAACACTCAGAAATATCTCAGTTGCGATTAAGGCCTATCCTTTGCTTTTTTTCTTGCTTACGTCGCACGCTAAAACCAGCCTTTAATATTAGGCTAGGTTATGGCTGTTTTTAGAACTTCTGTGGTAATATCATCAGCAGACGGGTTTCTAGCGTACGAGTTCACGCGCGAACTTAAAGTGTTATCACAGTTAAGCTCACAGAGCAAACAGAGCGATTATAAGGGATTTAATTTGAGACATTTGAACACAAGCTACTTTTCAGAGACTAGGTTTAAATTGGTGCTGTTTTTCACGGACTTTAACGCGTTACAAAGTGAAATGGAAACACCAGCAATATTTGAATGGTCACAATTCACAGACTCAAAGGTAGAGCTTATGAAGCATAGTAAACAGTACCACATCGGGAACTGAAGTTAATGTGTCATTTTCACGTGAACTCAGTTGTTACATTTGGATCTCATCCAAAGGCTAGAGAACAACAACTGAATTAGATCGATGAACCACGGTTAGACTTAGGGTTAAAGATGGTAAGCCTAATGGTCAGCCATGCAAATTCTTAAAAAAAAGTTACTTTTTTGTTTCTTTGCGGAATATTTAAGAGAAAGTAATGTTGATCGTCCACTGTGTGCATTGGCAACATTGTTTCAAAGCTGCAATTATGTGATTTGCATTCTTAGAGTTTGCTATCGAAACAAGGGATTACCACTTTTTGAATGCGGCACCAGACACATTACATTCACTGTTTTTACTGAAGAATCTCTACTGAAAAAGTCATGGATCGGGACAAGTGCTCGCTTGTGGGATATAGTTGCTTACGAGAGATTATCAATAAGAAACACAAGGATCAAACCTGAACTTCGGTTAGAGTGAAAAGTGTCTTGAAAAGCCTTTTATTTCTCGACAGGATACATAGACAATATAGCAATGTTGCTTGTTTCTGTATTTCAGCAGCATTGTGGTATCAGAACAGTTATCTGATTTGCATTCAGTTCTTAGTGCTTTTTTCTTGAAAGAGATTACCACACCATGAAATGCACCACCAGCAAGTTTCATTATTTTCATTGAAGCATCTCTAAACTTTCAGGGATCTCTGACAGGAGTGGTTACTTAAGAGAAATTGTCGGCTATGACAGATTCTAAATAAAAAACACATTACATGAAACTAAGGTTAAACTACAGTCTTTTCTTTCTCTGCAGAGTACTTTGAAATAAAGTTATTATGTTGATTGTTCATTCTTGGAGCCCGTTTCTCGAAACATGGGATTACCACAGCTTCAGTGTGCCACCAGAAATACTCATTGTTCTCACTGAAGCATCTCTAAACAATCAAGGATCAAGAAAGATATTCATTTGAGAGAGATTCTTACGAGTGAGTCTAAAGACAATGTTAGACTGAAAACTTATTCAAACTAGGTTTCGCTAAAGGACTCAAGGACATAAAGGGAGACGGTCGCTTAACAAGAGATGTGAAATATAGTTTTCAACTGAAAACGTTTTTATACCGGATTTAATTTGGATGGCCGCTGCGCTATGGATGTGCACTTAGCTATCAAGCTAGTTTGAAGGCACTCTATTTAATTCATTGCTAATTAGAAACAATAAATTAAATGCAAATTCAACATAAGAAGCTTGACCCTTTAAGCCCTGAACCGAGTGACGAAAATGAAATTTCTCTTTTCGTCATCACTGCTTGTTCAAACATTCAAGTGATGAGAATAAAGGAAGTGATCACCAAGGATAAGATGTCTTGCTATTTAGACAAATTCTCCTTACTAGTTCCATAAGAAATGTATGGAGAACAGTAAGGAGAATATGCATTTTTATATCAGGGCTTAAAGGGTAAAAATCCCAGCTGGCAGGAAGAAGACCATTCGCTTATCTGCAAGCGTGGTCGAGGAGTTGGAACTCGAGTCCACCAAAATACACTCCAGCTAGTGATCAGAGGAGAACTTGAACCCGAGACCTCCGGATTTCAAGTCGAGTGTCCTAACTTCTCAGCCATGCTGCCCCCTATAACAGAGGAAGCGTCACTCACTTTCCGGAGATGGTCGTTTACAAGACAGCACGTTCAGAGATTTTTATCTGAGACAGCTGTATATAGTCAGGAATACAGGACTTATATTCTACCTTTTTGTACATCTCAATGATATTTACTTTGAGTTTCAGCCATAGATAGCCAATACATCAACAAGAATTTCAATATCTGAGCAACAATGCTTTCTCAAATATATTTTCCCTTCTCCGCGGCCAAAAACCCGTTTTTACCAGCGACGCAGGCTAAACGTAAGTACAACGCAAACATGTTAGTTCAGCGCTGAGCTCAAGGTGAAAACGGGATCGACGCAAGTAAATCTAAAAGAATAAGCTAAGTTCAGGAGTAAGGATGAAAACTCCTCTTTTCCTTGTGCTTGAGTCTAGTGAAAATCATTTAGAACGAGAATCATTTTTTGTTTTTCTTATTTCCACGCTTCGCTAAAGTGGTTGCGATACTGACGTTTTAACTAGCAGGGCTCTTAAGCATTACTTATGCTTGCGTTTGTACTTTCGCTGCCAAGAAAAAACAGGCCTAAATCATTTACTTTAATGATGGCTCAGTCGTATTTAGAAAAGTGCAAACGCGTGCGGTTGAAGAATATTTGCATTATCTTAGTGTGCCACGCGTACTTTGTCGATTTTTTAAAGAGTGTTGAATTAAAACAATGAATAGTGTGTTTGCATAGCTATTAAATAAAGATTTACGTGTGCCAACTTCAACATAGAAACCTACTGGTGTAATAACTTTTTGCTATAGATATGATGAGCCGGGTAATAATATTGACACCTGCAATCTGTTTTTACCACATTGCTGTCCGTGAAACGTGCTGGACAATTTCAAACAATGGTCATACTCGCTCGTTATATTTAAAAATCCGTGCGACTCTCCCTAGTTCGGTGAAATCAGTTACATGGAGCGATTTTCCTATCCCTTGTAGAGAGGTGGCCGATATAGAGATATAAAGATTAAAGTGAATGGACTGGCGGCAATAACAAACAAAAGGTTCCATGTTAAATGGTCCGGTCCTCCTTCACTCGCCTCACCGGACAAAAGCTTTCTAGCTGCGCATGTACACTTCTGTTGTGGCCTTCATTCTTTATACATCACAAAAAAGAAATTGGTATTTCTTTGACAAACACAAGGCAGACCAGTTGACAACTGCGTTTAGCCTGTTTCTGAAGAGTTTTTACTTGGACAATGGGATCTGTTTATACCAGCCAAAGAGAGGCACGCATCGCGTACAAATGCAGGACTTCGTGGGTTCAAAGTGGTGACTTTTTTATAATGCATTGAAGAATGTCTGTGTTTCTGTTTGTTTTTTATATTCCCATGCTTACGCTATGGCTGCAATACTGACGTTTGAACTAGAAGGGCTCTTATGCTATACTTATTCAAGAGTCGGCAGGGAAAACCAGGGATAGATCCTTTGCCTCAATAAATAATAAACAAAAGCGTATAGAACTGCTTCGCATCTAGAAAGGAGCAAACGCGTGCCGTTGAAGAATATTTGCTTTAGCTTAGTGTGCCACGAGTAGTTTGTTGATTGTTTAGAGAGTGTCGAATTAAAACGATGAATAGCGTGTTGGCATGGCTATTAAGTGTAGATTTAGGTTTGCCAACTTCAATATAGAAACCTACTGGTTTAATAGCTTTTCGTCATAAACATGATGAGCCGGTTATAATAATGACACCTGCAATCTGTTTTACCAACACTGTTGTCCGCCAAACGTGCTAAACAATTTGCAAGCAATGCTAAAGCTTGCCCGTTAAAAAGATCCATACACTGTACCTAGCTTAGCAAAACTAGCCACTTAGAAAGAATTTCTCTGGCGATTGTAGAGAAATATTAAAGTGAATGGATTGGCGGCTAGGAAAAAAAAGTACAGTGTTGAATAACCCGGTCATCTTCAACTCAAATCAATTGTGGTGGTCTTCGTTTTTCTATATATTATACAAAGAAATAACTTTGGGATTTGATTAACAGACTCAAAAGTCAGGTGGACCAGTTAGCTCTTATCTTATCATGAAATATGGCAACAAAAATGAAAGTTACCACGAGCAGTGCTTCCCTGTGCTAACTGGTTGTTGTGTGTTTATCATTATTTTCTGAAATGGAATTTCAATCTTGGCTGTTTAGGGATCGGTTACTTCTCATTGTTTTCGGCACGTGGCTTCAAATCGAAGGCATTCAAAAACCCATTAAGTGGCATGGTTTTCGATATTCTTAGTCAGCAATGAAAATATTCAGGGTGGTAGATTGAGTTAATGATAATTCAAGATAACAGACACCAATTCCTCCTTTACACATGTTATAGTTGTCTCGTGGCTCTTCGGACTAAAGGTGTAGCGACATCTGTGAATAATGACTGAAAAAAAAAAACCGAAAGCTGGAGCAATAAACCATCGCACTGTTGCGTATTCAAAAGTTTCCCTTTGGATTAGGTAGAAAAGGAACCCAAACAATTTCGTCCACATTAGCGTCTTTCAGTCGTTTCATTTATCTGCAATAACGCGTTTTCGTTTGAAAACTATATCTTTCAGAGGTTTAAAGCTTCATACATTTTTGGCGTATCGTCTACATAAAACGTTCGAAAACGGCACCGGTGTTTTCAAAAGAATTCGATGCCTCAACAGCCTCCGTTTTCATCAGCGTTCTTAATCGGTTTAGTTAGTACGAAAATCGACTGATACGCATTGAAAAGTGTTTTCAAACGAAACACGTCAATGTAATCGGGCCTTGATTAACTTTGTTTGGTAACATGGCACGAGTCCATGTTAATCACAAGTTTTACCACAGTGAATAAGATTGGTGGTAGATTGACTTCATTTAAATTTCCGACAAACACGGTAACTCCTTCTTGGTACAAATTATTGTCTACTCGTTATACTAAGGACTAAAGGTGTAATGACGGCAATAGATGAAGAGTTGAATGTTAGGAGGACTTGGTCGTTAAACATTGAGTCGAACCTCTAACAACGATCATCTCTCACAACAACTGCTAAACAATTATTCCACCATTGCCGGTTGGATACGAGGTGACAAAAAAAAAAGCGCCGAGTTGGTTTTAATCTCCTCATGTCCAAAAGCACGAGTGAAACGACTATTTTATTTCATCCTCAATTTCCGTAATCCTCGTAAAAGTTTTGGCTTCTTTGTCATATTTTTGGACAAGGCTTTCGCTTTGGGACGAACACTTTTGAACGCCGCGACAGTTTGAGATGGTAACCAATTTCCTGGTAAAGCAAAAAAGCAGGGTTATTAGCTGATAATCTGTGAGCAGTAAACCAATAAGAAATGCAATAATTTAATAACAATAAGTGCTGCTTTTTGCATACGCCAACCAGGGCCCTTTAAACTCTTACTGAAAAATTCCTCGTGTTTTTTGTCCCAGCCACCAGCTTCCAATACTCCTTCTGAGACCTAACGTTAGCGGCCATCCCTCTGCAATAGCCATGTCATGTTGTTCCAGTCGCCAATCCATTCCCTTCAAAAAACTTTTATCGAAATCTCCACTACCCCCTACAACAACCATGTTTTTTCAAAGTAAGCAAGTCTGAATGGACAATCGTCCACCTACCTAACTTCGCTTATCAACTGCTATAAACCAGTTCGTTCGCTTCGCTCCTCTGATCGCTTACTGTTACAAGTTCCTAACGTCTCAACAGCCACCTATGGTCACAGGACTTTCTCTTCCTGCGCCCCAAAACTTTGCAACGCTCTACCTCAAACTATAAAACAAGCTGAAACTTTAGTCATTTTTAAAAAGAAACTTTAAAAATTTCTTTTTGTGACCGTTTCAAACCTTAGGTTTATATCTTAGTTAGTCACATAGTTTACTTATAGTTACATCTTTAGGCTAGTTATGCTACTTTTTTTTATTCTTAGTTTATACTGTAAGCGCATTGCGAATCTTAAATGCGCCTATAAGAACCTTATCATTATTATTATTATTATTATTATTATTATTATTATTATTATTATTATTATTATTATTATTATTCTCAGGGTAATTCAATTCCGCATTACGATAACGCTGGTATCAATGGGAGCCCTGGTATCTCAAAAATTAAAAAATACAAAATGCAATCATTATGAATTAAAACAGCGGATTATAACAAACAAACTAATTTTAAAAAAAAGCAGTTTTCACGTCTCGGTTTCCGACCTAACTTTAATTTTCCTGTTACTGACCGAAACATCCCTATAATGGCGTTCTCTCTACAATATCCAGGAAATTTTGCGCTGACAGTGGCCTCTTGAATAAAGGTGTAACTGCAACTGACTTGTCTAAGCGAGGTACATGGATCGCATTAACCAGCAAATTTCATCATTGTTGCTAGGTGTCCAGCACATTTTACGAGTCGACCAGCACCTCATTGAACATCTCACATGATTGGCCATAAGAACAATAAGATAAGGGCACAAACAATGCCCCTATCCCTGAAGACAATGAGCAATATTGTTTTAGAATGCCTCTGAAATTAGAGGTTCACAAGAGGTACTGGACTACCCCATTTTACGGGCAGCAATGTGGTAAAAACAGATTGCAGGTGAAAATATTGTTACCCGGCTTAACATGTCTGCATTTCTACACTGAATTGGCACGCTTAAGCAACACGAAACACACTATTCATTGTTCTAATTCAACTTTCTCTAAACAATCAGCAAACTACACATGGCACACTAAGATAATGCAAGTATTCTTCAGCGAACGCCTTAGCTAAATTTTTAAACTGAAAATTAACTTTTTGTACGCTTTTTATCATTAAGGTTAAGGGTTCACCTTTGAGGTTTAAAACTGCGACTAAACAGTCAACAAGCCACGTGTGGCACAGGAAACGCGTTTGCCTTTTCGCAAATACACTCTTTCTGGTTTAAATCACTGTGGCAAAGTTAGTTTCTACCGGTTTTCTAAATATCTTAGTTTAGTTTCTACCAGTTTTCTAAATATCTTCGCATTTAATTCAGGACACAACTTATAAATTTATGAGCAGTTGTAAATAGAACCAGAAAATTAAATCAGGCTTCAACGAGATTCTACCCATGACTGACCTTTGCGATTCAGGTGCAAACTGCTATACCAATAAGATTTGAAGTCACATGGTATCTTGTTACATGTGGGTTCTATTAAACCGCATCTCTATTAAATTAATGGCGGGGAGTTTTTAAACTTATAAAAATAAGCTGCGCATGGGGTGAGCTTGACGGTGAAAAGTTCCGATTAAGCTGCTTCCAATTAGGTTTAACGGTGTGGAGTGATATAGGCCTTTCTACACTAACCATATTTTTTTCGGCCGGTGGCGATGAGCTCGAGATAACTATAGGCGAAAATGGCACCTTTATAGCCACCCTTTATGTGCATAGGCCATGGGAGTACTGAACGGAAATGACAAGACTTAAAAAAACACAAGAGATTCGTCGTTCTCAACAAAGAATTGATGTCGCTTCGCCCGAACAAGACTAGCTATACGTATCACCAGTCTGCGTAAGCGCCAGGACATATTCAAATGCCGAGTCGCCCATTAATGCTTCCGCAACGTTGACATCTTCTCGTTTACAGGAGCTTTAAAGAAGGTATAAATTCATCTTATGACAACAGTTTTTCTGAAAGCTCTTAAATAACTGACAGTAAAGCAAGCTCTACTTTCGATCATACATATAGGATATTACACAGCGATGCGAAAAGTCGAAATGTCCTGTAGAATATAGTCGAACCCATAAATGACCTTCCGCACACCGGTCAGACGCACAGACCACTGAGTTACTGCCTTGTTGGGCACTAAGTCTTATTCACTGCGTTCATTGTATCACTTGTAGCACATACCGCGAGGATATCGATGGGATAAGAAAAACAAAGGTGAATTTAAATTTGAATTTGCGACAGAAATACTACTAGTAATGTAACTAATATGAGACAAGCTACTGAGCATGCAGTACTTTCCAGTGGTATTTTTAAAAACGCTGCACAAAGTGTTTCTTCCTTTTTAAACTGTAATCCTTAAGTTTGATCACTTAAATGAAAGCTATTAAGCAATACTTTCCAGTGGTACTGTTTTTTATGCTGTACAAGGTGGTTCTAACTTTTGAGTCTGTGGATGAAATCCTAAAGCGTGACTATTCAAATGAAAGCTACTAAGCAGTACTTTCCTCTGGTGCTGTTTATTATGCTGCATAAGGTGATTCCAACTTTTGAGTCTGTGTATGAAATCATAGAGTGTGACCATTCAAGTGAAAGTTACTGAGCGGTACTTTCCTGTGGTGCTGTTTATTATGCTGTACAAGGTGGTTCTAAATTTTTAGTCTGTGGATGAAATCCTAAAGCGTGACCACTGTTATGAAAGCTACTGAGCAGTACTTTCCTGTGGTGCTGTGTATTATGCTGTTCAAGGTGGTTCTAACCTCTGAGTCGGTGGATGAAGTCCTAAAGTGTGATCATTCAAATAAAAGCTACTGACCAGTGCTTTCCTGTGGTGCTGTTTATTACGCTGTACAAGGTGATTCTAACGTTTAAGTCTGTGGGTGGACGAAATCAAAGCTAATTAGCAGTACTTTCCTGTGCTACTGTTTGTTATGTTGCACAAGGTGGTTCTAGCTTTCAACTCTGTCGATAAAATTCTATTGAGCGGTACTTGCCTAAGGTGTGTTTTTTTTTTTGGTTTTCAGAGTTTAGAAATATTAATTAGACCTGCATGCGCGCTGTCGGGAGCGACATGCTTTAATACCCAATTTACCATAACGATCAAGAGATGCCATTTTTTAAAAGCTTTTCTTCGTTAGAATAAACATTGCTGTATTATCTAAGCTATTACTAATGGTGCAAATTGATCCATTTTACTTCATCATTAAAAATCAACAGAAAGAAGTTAAAGTTCTAATCGCGTTGTGCATTAAAAAAAAAAAAAAGTTAAGTGATTATGTACAATCTGTCGCAATCCTCGCCAATCCTAAAAGTCTTAATTCGTTCCTTTATGATTTATTATTATCATTGATCTCTTTCGAGCATTTTATATTCGTGAACTAGTACTTTGTTGTTTCTAAGACATGACGAAATAATGTACATTAATCAAAAGGGGCTTGAAGTCGCATGTAAACAATTTGAGCTTCGGAAATGAAAGCTTTGAGAGAAAATAATGAGTTCCGTTCTACGACCAATAGAACTGCTTTTTTCGTAAAACAGAACACCTGCAGAAATTATCAGTTCTGATAAGGTCTCGAATCTTATTAGTGAAACATAATTTCTTTGTAACTCAAGGGCTAAAACGCTTTTTTACACTGAACGAATTCACAGTTGTTTTCTCCTTTGGAGGAGAGATATACTACTAGAATTCAGTCGCTCCATTCAAAGCTAAAGTATGGCAAAATGGAATTGCTCCCACAATGGCCACCTCATATTTGGAAGCATATATTTGTTTTTCGCGCTTGTCGCTTCAATTGAAAATGGTTTTTTCCTTTATATTGTGAAGAGAGACCCACTAAGGCTGCTAAACAAACCCACAAATGTCTTTAACATGGCCATCGTCACAAACCACCTTTTCTCTACGCTTATTGTATTACCGTTTCTTGGAATCAACAGCATATTGAAGGGCCTACGTATTTTTCAAGAACCGTCACATGTGGTAAACCTCATCGAAGATGTCTTTGTTAGTGTCGTCGTAAGCAATGCAACCATGTTAGCGCTTGCCATGTTCATCGAGAGATCAACCGCGTTTGTTATCCCGGTGCTAAATCGAAAGTATGTCACCATAACACGTGCGAAACGAATTTGTACATCGATAACAGGGATATGTCTTTTGTGTTCGTGTATCCTCTTCACTGGTATTCCCCCAAAAGTATTCTATTTCGTGTTTCTTCCATTATTTATCCTATTGCCGTCCCTAGGATTCCTAATTCTGCCTGTCGTTGGATTTTATGGTTTAAAACGCCAGACAGGAAAAGTTGCAGCAGCTAAAGAAAGAAATGAAATACAATGCCTATCATGCCCGAGCCATAACAAAAAAGAAAAGGCGAGACGGAATTCTCAAATGTACAGATACCTGCTCGAGACTACACGATTGACTTTCACCGCAATCGCAATATTAGTGTTTTACTGTGTGGTCAAGTTTTTGGAATACAGCGACGTGGAATACACTAGAACTTCGTGTTTTGAGCTTCTTGAGCATTTGTCGTTTGTACTTCTATTCCTTCCTGTTGTTGTGCTTCCTATTATAACCTTTACAAAAATTCCGGTATATTGGAGATCAGTGAGACATTTATGGAGACGCAGAAAAAAGATATGAATGACGTTTATGGATATTTCCGAACATTTGCGACGACTGGCGAAGATGCAACGATTATGGGAGCACCATGGATAAGAAAATTTGGTAACCCATCGATGCGAGAAATTTTGGTTGTGACGTCAGCAGAGGCCCGTACGTCCGTACAGACTCTGGGGGAGGGGGAGGGGAGTCCCAAGGCAACCCGACGGGGAGTAGAGAATACTATCTTTTCTTGGCGGGAAATCGCGAGGCGCTTTTGGGCAACCGGCGTTTTTCTTGGCGGGAAATCGCATGTTTGCGGTCGCTTTTGAAAAAGAGACTTTTTTTAAAAGCTAAGCTTGTTTAGCAAAACGATTCAGTTCAGTAGAATTGAAGTTTAAAACTTGAGAAAAAATATCCAATATCTATAAATGGAAAGCAATACACCCATTCCATAAATGGCGGTGCACTCGAATAACCTGGGGCGAGTGGCACGAAAACGAGGTTAGTCAGGCCTTTTGAAGTTTTGACTAGTTCGTTATGAAATTTAAAATATGGCAGCACTAACAGAACAAGATATACCCGGAGCTTCGCTCGATGGCAGGTTACCGACTCGCCTAAAAATACCAGAACTTAAATTCTGGCTTCAATGTCGTCGTGACTCCTGTAAAGGGCTCAAAACAAAAGCAGTTGTAGATAGTGAGTAGAGTGTTTTCCGCGCGCGGTGTGACCTATTTATATCATTTTTCAATAAAAACATGTAGTGTCTGCTGTTAAGTTTTGAACGTCTAGCAGATTTATACTAAAACAATTAGATTATTCGCTCTCGATTTCTATACGTGATAGTTGACTCGGCCTTCGGCCTCATCAACTATCACGCGATAGAAATCTCGAGCTCATAATCTAATTGTTAAATAGAACGTTCCTGATATATCCCGTTCAGAAGAAGAGCAGTACCTAATGTTCTCCCCTTCAACTCCTGGGTTGAGATATTCAAAGGTGACAAGAAAAGTAGCATAATTGGGAAATCCTGCGGCCTTGGGCCCTTGGGCCCTTGGGCCTGCGGCCTTGGGCCGTACTCAAGACCAAGGGCACAGTTTTTCCCTATACGGACCGACCTAGGCCGGTGAATAACGTGTTTATTTTTTTCTGCTTTTTTTGGAGGTGGAACGAGGCGAATTGGTTTGAGAATTGTTTGTAAACAGTCCTTCTACGTGCGCTAGTTCCCACGATCAAAATTTATAAGCTTATGAGAAAGAGCCGCTAGCAAACCGTAGGGATGAAGGATAGATTAACGATAAAACAGAACTTAAAATATATCATTAAAAAATAAGCGTTAAGAACAAACACGGACGTCTCATAGCAAGAATAAAGAAATAAGCTTTGTCTTGCTCAAAATGAAATCACCTTAAGTTTAAATCTGGTTTACAGTACCGAAAGATTTTTAAGACAAGTAAGACTCTATGTGTAAACTAATGCTTACACTCAACAAACTCTACTGCATATCTTAGTATTTTAAACATTTTTGTTCGTTCTTGGTCAAGATTTTAGCAAATCGATACTTTGAGAAAACTAAACTGTAAAAACTTGTTGACATGCAGCAGTTCTTGTCGACGACACAGCGTTGCGAGGTTTTTTGTTTGACTATTTTAGCCAACAGTCATTAATAATCATATTGTTTTGAATGAAGCTAAATGGGACAGGATTAGAAAAGAGATCTCCAAGGAAAATAACGACATTTCAACCGAGAAACGGAGGTCAGAAGATTAACTTGCAGTTAACCCGTGTTAAATCAAATGGCGTGTTAATAAGAAAACCACAACTCGAATAAAAAACACAGAAAAACTCGCCTTTTTTGTAGAATAACCAGGCCTATTATTCCATTGCTGATTTTTTCTTTCACTTTACAACGGATAGTGAGAGAAAAGTTTCATTTTAAGAAGAAAAATCCAACGTTTCGTTGTGCAGGAGTGAAATGATTTCACTTCAAGTTTTCCCGCGGATTGGAGCAGTCCGTACGCGGGGTCCGTATGGGAAAATCCGGACCGCTGCAGCGCGCGTCATTAGCCAATCAGATTCAAGGATTTAGGATTCCGGACCGCTGAGATGCTTCAGAGAAAAATATAAAATGATATGTCCTCGTCACATTTAAATCTTTCTAAATCAAAAGTACGTTCAGCCATACGTTCAATTTTCTGATCACCTGCTTTTAGTTTTTCCACCAGGATGGCGTTTTCCTTTTCTAGCATTGTTGTTCGTGTTTTGGTCTTGAGAAACTCTTTTTCAAGGATTAAAAGTTTGCGCTCAAGTTCTTTTAGCAGACCGTTTTCTTTTGAATTTTCTACCTGGGTGTCTTGCCTTTGTTCTTTAGTAACAGTCTCCTTATACTCCAAAGTGTTCGCGGCTTCATTTGTATCCACAGAATCAGATAAAATACAACTACTGGATGATTGCTCCGCGGCCGCCTTCTTTGTTTTTTCAGCTTGCGAAGGAAGTCTTACCGTAGGAGGCTTCCTTTTCTTCGGTGATTCCGGAAACTCTTGAACGATTTAGCGACTTCCTGAGTTCGCTTGGCCTAAAACGACGGAGCAAATCTTTGTTGTTTTTGTTAAGCGAAAGTCCTTCCCCACGTCTCTCCGTATTGCGTGGATCCACTTTTTCCGCTCAGTTGCATCGGTCGGAAACTCAAAAAAAGACACCTTTTCCTTTTTCTCGTTTTTGTATTCCTTCTGATTGCACTCAGGCACGCAGCAATGGGTCGGCATGATGGAAAATGAGTATAAAAACAGACCAAAAACGAGCAAATTCACTTGTCAAAACTGAAGACAAAATACGGAAAGGCGGTGAGGCCCAACTAGCCTCGTTTCTGTGCGACTCGCCCCAGGTTATTAGAGTGCACCGCCATTTATGGAGTGGGTGTATAGTTCAAAAGAATACTCAGTTGTCTTTTTGGTGGAAGGCGAAAAGTTCAAGTTACGAAATTTGTCTTCGAGGATTTCATCTTTGTTTTCCTCACGGCGGAGAGCCTGTCCGGTTCTGAAACACAACCGAGTAAGTTTTAAGGTACACGATTTTGAGCATTACGGTCAAAGAAATTACGTTTGGAAATGGGAATTTAATTTATGTCATTAGAAATGTGTCATTTACTTTTTATTTTATGTCGACGTTGACTTGAAAAAAAAAACATTAGAAAACGCCTCAGATTTGACACAGATGTAGTCTTGGGAATATTTTGCCTCAGCCGATTTCACTTGCGTGAACGGACCCATGATACGGGAAGTGTAAGGCGAATTTCATTTCAGTATAAATTTAGGCCATCCCGTTTTTTCTCCGTTTAGGGTCGTCCGACCGACCCAAATTTTTGCGTTTTCAAAAAAAAAAAAAAAAAATTCGTTACGACGAAGCTAATGACGTAGTCAAACATTTTTTCACCTTGAATCTGAAAAATAAACTTTGTTTTTGCAACTACAGATCTATTAACGGCATTTCTTAACGCTGAATACCAATTTCAACCTCAACCACCACATCTATCTTATCTTCCTCGACCTCCTTTGCCGCCATGTTGATTTTGTAACCACATCTTGTTGTTTCCAGGCTCCACGGCAATGATGCAGGGTTACGGGCCTCCTAGTCCCAGACTCCTCCTTATTTGGGGGCCTTTTTGGGGACCATTTTTTTTTAACCCGACCGACCGACCAAAATCGGAAAACGCATTCGACGCTAAACGAAAAAAAAAGGGGGGGGGGGGGGGAATGGCTTTATGGGTTTTCGAATACACTTTTTCAAAAGTGATTTCTCTGTCCATTGTTACAAAACAGTAGGTCAAAACACAGTTGTAAGACAACAGCATCTCAGTGAGTTTACACTTTGCACAGTGAGATGTCGGCGAATAATTGTTTTCAATTTTGACTGTCGGGTCCATCTTTTTGGGCAATTGTCGATTTTCTTGTCCTAGAAGTTTCCAATAGTAATAATCTTTTAACCGAAGCAGTCGTCGCTTTAGAGCTATTTTATCCGAAAAGCTTCCGAAACCAGTTCTGTGTGTTCTTCAAAGCGCCCGAATTTTTTTCTTCGCGGCTGCTAAACTAACGCGATATTCCTTCGATAATTTACAGGTGCTTGGAAGCTCCCAAAAACCTTTCTTTCGGGTAAATTTTCCAGTAAAATACTAGTCAAATGCCAGTGTAAATTTTGGACTAGACTTTCAGTGGCAATAGTGTTATTTGTTAATATCCGAACACGATGAAAACCCAAAAAGATAACCCATTTTCTTCAGTGTAAGTTATCGTTTGTTGTTGTAAACGAACGACGTTTCAAGTTCATTCAAGCCAATAATCCGAGGAGATTTGACAAGCCTTGACAGTTAAATGACAGGATATGGAAATATTGCAAAAACCAAGAAAGACGGCTCGTGAGTAAAATATGTATTCAGTTTGATGTCCAAAAAAAGAATAATAAAGCAATGCTCCAGAACGACTTTCGAGCTCGGATTCACAGAACAGCTCCCCAAAATATTGGAGAGACAATTCGGAACACTTTCGGGCTTTTTTTTCTTGAGCGAGAATGAGTCAAAAAAGCCCCGAAATATATTTGGAACCGAAAAGTTTCAGGACTTTTTTTGGGAAACGAACACCAGCTAATTCCTTGGAAGCTCCGCTTTTCGGCTTGGCTAAATCGATATATTATCACGGCAGATTGCCCAAGAACAGGTGTTTTTGTGGGCGATTTTCAATCTTTGCCTCATATAGTTTCGTTTTTATCATTTCCGAAACTATTCAACCACTGTCCCAGCAGTTTCCGAAGAGAAAAGGACATTCGATTTAGGAATAAAATACTATTTATAGTAAAACTGGTAAAGCTCAAAAGAATTTTTTTCCCACACCACCTCAATACCTGGATACTGACTTAAACACTTTTGAACAACAGCTTAGTATTTAGCTTAATGTCGGAGATTTAGCTTCAACTTTCTTTTAAATTGCAGAATATTAGTGGAGAATTCTTAAAGCAATGGCCCCTGTAATTTTCGGAATTACCGAGCAGGCCTGAGGGGTCGAGACTTTCGAGTAGCAGCTACTTCTAGATAGATAGATAGATAGATAGATAAACTTTATTAATGTGTCAAGGCCACATAGCCTGGGAAAATCCCATACTAATTTGGGGACACAATTAATAGATATTAAAAATATGTAGAAAGAAAATTTATAATACTTAGAGCTATATAAAATATTTATGATAATCAGATATTAAAAATATTTATAAAGAGAATTTAAAATACTTAAAGCTATATAAAATAATGATGATGAGCAGATATTAAAAATTTGTAAAAAGAGAATTAAAAATACTTAAAACTGTATAAAATAATTATGAGGAGCAGAGGGAACAGCCCTTGCAGCCATCATCTATGAGCAGACTAATATCGTGTTTGCGTATCTGTTTCCTAAAAATATTTAAAGTTTTAGCTGATCTTATGTCTGGGGATAATTTTCCCCACAGTTTTGGTCCAAGATATCGCAAAGAATGTTTACCATATGTAACCGTATTGAAACTTGGTGTGGAAAAGTCTGACTGTCTTAAAGAGTAAGAGGAATTATGATTATTAAAAATATTACAAATATAAGTAGGACATAGTCTGTTCCTCACTCTGTACATTAAGATGCAAATATCCTGCAAACGCCTGTTCATAAGTGTTGGTAACTCAGCTCTTTTGAGTAATTGTGAATAGCTTGAAATCTTGTCTCTATAAACCGCCCTCAATCCTCTTTCTTGCAGCCTTTCTAGTTTTCGCGCGTCACTAGATCTACAAAAGTGCCAAACTAAATGACAGTACGTATACTAAGGTACGGTAAGATTGCTGATTTAAATAGAACTAGCTTAGCCTTTGTTGGAATTAAGTTTCTGAGTCTCATGATAACGCCGATCCTTTGACTTGCCTTCTTACAAATTGAGCTTATATAATCTGTGAAGTTAAGTTTGGAGTCAATTGCAACACCCAGGAGATTGAGACTTTCTACTGATTTGATTTCCTCATTGTTCACACAAATTGCATGTGCCGCGCTGTTATCCTGACTGTAGCCAATGTTCATAGTTTGATATTTTTTGAGGTTTCCAGCAAGAAGATTGTGATCATACCATTTAGTAGCAGTGCGCGCACTGTCCCTTAGCTTGGATGTTACACTGGATTGGTTACAACCAGTATGGTAGATTTGATGATCGTCTACGTACATTGATAAGTTTGTCGTTACACAGTATGACAGGTCGTTCTGGAAGATGTTCCATAGCAACGGGCCTAGGGCAGAGCCCTGGGGGCAACCACGGCTGACGGTCCTGTGTGAGCTAACGTGATTTCCTAATTTCACACGGTACTTCCGGTTAGACAGATAGCTGTTTAGAAGTTGTACTGTGCTGTCCTGGAAACCATATGCTTTGAGCTTGCTCAGAAGCAATGGCGGATGTAGCGAGTCAAAAGCCTTTGACATGTCGGTCGATAGAATGCTCACAGCCAGTTTATTGTCTCTCGCCTTTCTCCATCCCTCCACTAAGTTAATCAGAGTTGTTTCACAGCTGTGTACTTTACGGTAAGCAGACGAGTATTCATACATGTGACTGTCAAAGCCAGCAGTGAGTTGCGTGCCAACTAGCTGCTCAAATACTTTATCCACACATGGTAAAACAGTTATGGGCCGGTAGTTTTCTTTAGAATACTTATCATCCTTTTCGTAAACAGGAGTCCAATCCCCATGCTTCCAGTCACTTGGCCATACACTGTTATGTATGCATGAATTAAAGAGGTCAGTAAGTGGTTGAGATAGTTCTTTAGCTCCGATTTTCATGACTTTTGCCGGGATACCGTCGCAGCCAGTAGCCTTGTTAGTGTTGAGCGACTCTAAAGCAGCTAGGACTTGTCCTTGCGTAACAGGTTTCACATTAGGGGTCAGTGACCAGTTCTCACTTTCTTGTTTAATTCTCTGGATACTAGGATGGTCTTTAAAATCGTCCATTGATTTGAGCAGTGCACTGTTTCCACCAATCCCATCCGCTATTGTGGCAAAGTAGTCTACCAGGACTTCGGCCACTTGTTTTTGATCTTTAACAACGGTTCCATGAACACTTAGCTGAATCTCCGCATTTTTTGAGCAATCCTTTGCACTTAGAAAAGGCTTAAAAGTTTTGAAAAAGTCTCTTGGTTTAGTCTTGAGGTCTTCCGCCTTTTTTCTCCAATAGTCCTTTATCGCAATCCTTCTCTGCTTTGTCGCTTCATTTCTTGCCTTTCGCCTACGCTCCCAATTTTCTTGTGTTTTGTTTTTCAAGTATAATTTGACGTAGCCTTTCGCTTCGCTCTAATTGCACTCTTCCATTTGGAAGTCATGTAAGGAACGTCTTTGTCCCGCACTCTCATGCTTTTGACAGGTGCTAGTTCATCCAATATATCATTCATTAGTCTGGGTAGCTCTTTCCTTCGGATAAATAAAACACGGAGTGGTGAGACCGCAAAGATCCTCAAAGGACCTTCTACTCGATTCTTATAAGTATAAAAGGTAAAAAACTTCGCGTAATAGCCCATACCGTGGTCCATACCGTGGTTTACTTGTTGGAATACACTCTTGTTGCGTTGGAGGAGTCGTTATTACATTATTTTCGGTTAAACCATTACTTTCGACAAGGATCAATTGCTTTCATGGAACCACTACATTCAAGGGGTGGGGAGGGTGGTGGTTTGGTTGTTACTTTGTTGAATCACTAGACTAAGTAACGCCCATTGAACCCTTTAAGCTCCAGAATCATCATACAAACTCTCTTCACTGGTCTCCATACTGTTCATTGAGTACTAATTGGCAGAACTTGTTTAAACATCAAGACAATTCAGCTTTGGTGATCATTTTCGTAATTCGCATGACCTGTTTGTATTGCAATGCATTGATTTGATGAGGAGAAATAAGCTGTCACAAACTTAGGATCGAAACAGGTAGATACGACAATATACCTCGTAATGAAAGAATATGCAACTTCTGCAATTGCAACAAAATTGAAGATGAAACTCATTTTTTGTTAGATTGCCCAGCTTATTCTCAGGTACGCGGCATATTCTTTTCTAAAATAGAATCCAAACTTCCATTACTACGACTACTACCACGCGAAACTCTATTATCACATCTTATGAATTCCACTGACTACTTTGTAAACATTAAGCTAATCTCATTTATCTCGGCATGCTTTGAATTGAGAGACAATCTCGTTACAATGATCACCACTTCGAACAGTTAAATGAACAATTATTGTTAGTAATTGTTTCATATATTATATATAATATTTTTTTTTTCTTTGTTATGTTATGTTATTTTCTACTTTACTAATTATCTTAGTTAATGAAATAATATGTAATTAAATTTAAGTAGCTTTTGCAATACTACCAAATTTCTATGTAGTCATGCAAATAAAGCTTGTTGTTGTTGATGCTGATCACTATTGGGGCTTAAAGGGTTAAACGAACTTTGTCAGATGTTTTTAGTGACACTCTGAAAAGCAAAAAAGTCACATTTACAGCAATGAAAACCAGAAGATAATGGTCCAGTTTTATTCAAAGACACCATACTAAAAGAGTGGATTGATTAATAGTTCTCTTTGGCCAACAATGGCCAGGATGGAAATGGATTGCAACTTGAAGATCGGATAAAGAGAATTCAAAGGGAAAGGAAATGTAAATGACAAACCACCATTCGTTGACTCGTTCTGGTGAAGAGCTTGACCCTTCAAGCCCTTAGCCCTGATGAAAATGAAATTTCTCTTCACATCACTACTTGTTTGAAGATTCAAGTGACAAGAATAAAGGAAGTGATCAGTGAGGATGAGATGTCTTGATATTTAGACAAATTCTCCTTATTAGTTCCATAAGAAATGTATGGAGATCTGTAATGAGAATATGCATTTTTTTATCAGGGCTTTAAGAGTTTAAGAATCCACGCATGGAAAATGCATCTGGGGGAGGTGTGAACAAGCGCTTCGCGTATTGCAATTGGTGAAAAGAAGCCTGCTAATGAAACACATGTCTGATATTTGAAAGCACCTTACCAGAAACTTAAACTGAAAAATGACGGGGGCGCCACGACGCTCTCGGAAACCTTCACGGAATTGGCTGAGAAAACAATAAAAAACAACAGAAACAATGACGCTAGTCCTGGAAAAAAAATACTTCGTGGTCCAATGAAATGAGAGGTTCTAAAGAGCTTAGTGCCCCCCGAAATTAAACCAAGCAATGAAAAAGTTTGTTATTCAGGGTCATATGACTAGCCTACCATAAAAGACTCGATAAAGACGTCAAATTAGAAGCTTTCGTGTGACAAATAGTTGCAGCCCGATCTCGTGATACAATGTTTCTTTTAGACTGTTGAGATATGCTTGCCCAGATGTGAGTTTGGAATAGTGTCGCAATAGTGTACTTAATTATAATCGCGTAATAACTCCTGGTCTTCGTTTTCGTACAGAAAATTATATAAATTTTCATGGGCTAAAACATTTTTTCTTTCAAAATAAGCCTTAATTATTACATTAATTCCGCATACCTGGCAATAAAAAATAATACTCCTGAATTTCTTGTGGCTTTTACTGAGCAAAAAATAAGAACCTCTGTATGCACTTACTAGTAATTCTGAAATCAATTCATCTTATTTTGACAGGTTCGGGTTTTGACGAGAAGTTGGCAGAAGCAGCAAAAATTTTAGTCTGTGACAGCCTTACCGTAAGCTTGGCGACTTTAGCCCTTAGAAACCTAATTTGTACAAAACTGTCCCGTTTTCCCCTAAACTAAGGAATTTGTGCCAAAAAACTAGCTGTAGAATTATTTTAATAATTATTTTTAATCGCGTGAGGTTTTGGAATGTGCTTTCATTATCAAGGGATGCCATAATTTACATGTGAAAGCCTCTCCTCTAGAATAAATATTGCTACATTTATATCTGAGCTATAACTGACGCAAGGGGAACCAATTAATATAGTTTCCAATTAACAATTAAAGTAGACATCAAAGTAGACATTAAAGGTCTAACCTGTTACGCATCTCAGATAAAAGTCATGTTTTCCAAATTCAGTTATCGGTCGTAATCTGCCTCTGTCTGCCAATTCTAGGTATCTTTATTCCTTTGAGTATTTTTCACCGACCGGGCCTTTTTGGCGTTTTGTACTCTATGGTGAGCTGGTACGTAGGTGCTTCTTTTGACGTAAACAAATGACATACATTAAAAAAAGGGATTTTAGATTGCACCTAACCAATTTGAGCTTCGTAATGTAAGTTTTGGGAGAAAGTAATTAGTTCGTTCTTCCGACCAATAAAAGTGCTTTTTCTTGGCCACCTGCACAAAATCGTCATTTCACCTGCATTTTCGTAGTCACTTACATTTAATTGTCAATTCTTAAAAGGTCACAAATTTCATTTTAGTAAAAATGTTCATGTGCTAAAACACTAGTTTGCATTAAATGAATGCAAGGTTGTTCTACGCAGAGTGGACAGAGAGACCGCAAGAAGTATGGCGCCATGGAGTTGTTCCGACAGAGACCACCTTCACCTTGTATTTGGAACCACATATTTGCTTTTGTCGCTGATCGCTTCAATTGGAAATTGTCTTCTTCTTTATATTGTGAAAAGAGACCCACTGAGACTATTTAACAAAGCCACCAACGTTTTCAACATCTCCTTTACCATGAACTCTCTTTTCGCAGGTCTCGTTGTTCTACCGTTTCTTGGAATTAACAGCATTTTGAAGGGCCAACGTATTTTTCAAGAAACACCATATGCGGCAAAGATGTTCGAGGATGTCATCGTGAGCGTCTTCCTAAGCAATGCAACCTTGTTAACGCTTGCTCTCTGCATCGAACGATCAGCCGCATTTGTTCTTCCGGTGCTCAATCGAAAGCACGTCACCATAACACGAGCTAAACGAATTTGTACATCGATAACAGGAACGTGCCTTTTGGTTTCGTGCATTTTATTCACTGGAATTCCTAAAAACGTATTCTATTTCGTGTTTCTTCCATTATTTGTCCTTATACCCTGCCAAGTACTGCTCGTTTCGCCTGCCGTTGGATTTTATGGTTTAAAACGCCAGGAAAGAAAAGTGTCAGCGGCAAAAAGAAATGAACAATCCCTGTCACGCCCAACCGACAATAAGAAAGAAAAAGCCAAAAGAAATTTGCAGGTTTACAGATTCCTGTTCGAGACTACAATATTCACAATTTGGGCAGTCTTAATTCTGGTGTTTTACTGTGTTGTCAAGTTTTTAGAATATAGTGACGTGGAACACTCTACAATTCCGTGTTTTGAGCTTCTTGAGCATCTGTCGTTCTTATTTCTATTTCTTACTGTAGTTGTGAATCCTATTGTAACTGTTTGGAAAATTCCGGTATATAGGAGAACAGCGAAACATATGTGGAGGCGAAGATGAAACGTATAAATGACGTCTCCTGGAAATTTCCCAACATTGCCAATACCTTGCGAAGATGCAAGCAACGATAACAACGCTGAAGATTGTCCAGGAACAGATTGTCTTTTCCCCGTGACTTTCAAACTTTTTGCTTCATGTGGTCTTTGTTTTATATTCCGAAAATAACCAAACACTGTCCACGCAATTTTCTGAAGAGAGAAAGGACATTCGTTTAGGGAAGAAACACTATTTATTGTAGGACAGCTGCTAAAACTGAAAAGAATTTTCGCTCGTTACCTCAATGATTGAAAAATTAAACGCGTTTTAAAAACCGCTTTCTTTCAACCGTTTACCATATAGCTTAACGAGCTTAGCTTAAACTTTCTTTGGGCGTAATACCGTAGAATTCTGAAGTAACGGTTCCTGAATTACCTGCGAGGTCACAACTGTCTGGCAACAGCTACTTCGGGTGGCTGTCACCGGCTTTCGAATAGCAATTATAATACGACGTAATGAGACCGCGAAATAGCCTGACGTCACTTCAAAAGACCTTCTCATCGATTCTTATTAGCACGAAAGGCAGTGAGGTAAAATACTCAACAACAAGAAAGTTCCGTAATACCGTGGTCCAAGTTTACATGTTGCTTTGGAGTAGACGTTATTACATTGTTTTTGGTTGAATCATTACTTTCGGGATGAAGGCTCCGCTGCTTTCGGAGTTCGTTAAATTCGGGGGTGGGAGGCGTGCGCGATACTTGGGGGAACTACTAATGAAACGTTGCAGAATACTGTAAATTCCCAAAGCAATGGCCCCTGTAATTTTCGGAAATAGCAGGCCTAAGGGATCGAAACTTAGAAATGAATTTTTCGCTCAAATACAAAGTCATCTCCATAATTTTCAGCAGCTATCTTACTCGGACCTGGTGATTAAACTGATGAACTCCGAAGATATTTATCTTAATTTACGATTGATGAATTATATTTCATTATTGAATAATTTGCGTGACAGTATCCTGTCATATAAGAATGATGTCACTTGATTATCTGTTATTAATATCATAATAATTATTATTTCTTTTTCTTTTTGTTCTTGTCTTTATGTACCTTTTGCAATACTGTAAATAATTATAGTCATGCAAATAAAGGTTATTGTTGTTGTTGTTGAGTAGTAGCTACTTCTGGGTGGCTCTTTCTTTCGGATAAATAAAATACAGAGTGGTTAGACCGCGAAGAATACTTTGAGGTCACTTTAACCCTCAAAGGACCTTCTCTTCGATTCTAATTATAAAAGGTAGTGAGGCAAAAACTTAAAAAAAAGGTCCATAATACTGTGGTCCACAATAAACATTGTTTACTTGTTGGAATACACTCTTGTTGCGTTGGAGGAGTCGTTATTACATTATTTTCGGTTAAACCATTACCTTCGACAAGGGTCCATTGCTTTCAGGGAACCGTCTCATTCAAGGGGTAGGGTAAGGAGGTCGTTTGGTCGTTACTTTGTTGAATAAAGTCCATTGAAAGGAATTATGTTACATATTTTTAGTAACACTCTGGAAAGCCAAAAGTCACGTTTACATTAATAGACGTTGCTATAACTGGCGTAAATGGGGCATATTAATCAAGTTTCCTGCATCATTAAAAATTAAAGTGGTAGACTTTAAAGTTCAGTCTAACGTGTTTCGCACCTGGGAAAAAAGTCACGTTTTTCAAATTCAGTTATCGGTCGTAATCCGTTTCTGTCTTTGCAAATTCTAAGTATCTTTGCTCCTTTTAGTTTTTTCACCGACCTTCTTGGCGTTTTGTACTCTAGTAAGCTTAGTTCGTACAGTCCCGATAACTCGAACCTTCACTAGCTCGAACCTCGCGCTAACTCGAACCAAAATCGATCTGGTTTTCCGTCATACATTTATTGTAATTTTACCCTCGGTAACTCGAAACCTCGATAACTCGAACCTCCCGCTAACTCGAAGCAGTTTTCGTTTCCTTTCAGGTCATTTTCTATATAATTTTACCCTGGATAGCTCGAACCATGTTTGTAACTTAAGAGCAGTTTGCTGTAAGAACCGACTAAGGGTATGCAAGATAGAAATATCCGATTTTCTCAAAATCTGCCAGAATAAAGGCTTTGGTGAACTAGTTCTAAAAATATAAGTTTCGGGTCGTTTAGATTTTTATTTGTGTTTTAGTGAATATTTTCGCACTTTGCCCTTCGCGGCAGTCAAAACTAACGCCAAAATCCGCGGGACTTTTCCGGAAGCTCCAGTTCAAATATTGAAAGCGTCCTTAAAAAAAAGATTAACCCGGGGAGGTGAAAAGATCTTATTTCCTCTGTTTATTAGCAGTGTCAAAGTTTCATGAAAAGCGAACTTGAATTTTTACGAAATTTTAAAATTTATACCCAACAACGGTCGTTACCGACAACCCAATTTAGGCTAAATTCAAGGCTCAAAAAAGCACTCTGGTACATGGCTTTACACAACGAGACTAAACTCTGAGAAAGAACAATCACTTTAACTAAACATCGGCCGAAAAACATTTTGGGACAAATGAAACGGCAAATTTTGAGAGCGATTTAAAAACAGGCTACTTGAGTGATATGAGCGACCCTTTGACCTTTCATGTCAACGGAAATCAACACACAGCAGCTCTTAAAATGTGACTTTCCTTCGCCAGAATACGAGTTTGCTTGTTTTTCTAGAATGTTTTCAAATAGAGGAAACTAGGATTTTGAAATTAGAGGCCTTTGTTCCCAATATTGAGCGATGTTGGGCAATTTAGAGAAGTATGTTATGAAATTGACCTACTCTGTTTATCACCGAATTATACATTCAAAGTCTGTTTACAACGTGAATGCGGAATCAACAACGAAGTAAAAAACCGATTCATGGAATGTTTAGGAAATAACTCTTACCTAAGTGAGCTTTTCCTGGCTGGAAACTACAACTTTCATTGCAAAACACATAGCGAGATCGCCGAGCCATGTTGCTCGCGAGTTGTCAAATGTTTCTACAGTGCGGCCGAGGTTCCCTATGTTTTAAGGTGGCTCCCTATAGTTTTAATAAGTGTGCCTCTTTACGAACAATGAGTTACCTTTATGACCCTAGATATTTACTCTTTTGCTTTACGTTCAAGAGCTTTTAAAGGAAGGAAAGTAACACCATGACAGTTTCTTTGCCGCTGTTAACACCATGAAAAACGCTGTTGCCATGGGAACAAAGGTTCTCAAAAATGACTGAATAAAAGCAATTTTTTACCTTTCTGAAGTTATTTCTCGAGTTATCGTCGGTGAATTTTCTTAATACCTGGTAGCTGAGTGAGAATCGTGAAAACCAATATTCTAAAAGGAAAAAAACATGGGGTTGTTCGGACAGGTGAGAAGATATCTCCGTATTTTATGTATTAAAGAATAAAACTGAATTGACAAGTAGGAAATTTTTGAAAAACTAATATGTCTAAGAAGGGGTTTGGTTCTCAAAGTGTGCCAATTTGTAGAAAATTTCACCGACGGAAACCCGAGAAAAAGTACAGTTTATTTTTGGCCTTTGCGTAGCCTTTGCGTGTTGATGACGTCATAAAATCTCGAGTTTACCACGCGCGCATGCGTACTGCTGAGAAATTTAAGCATGAGGTGTTTTTATTTCGTTCGAACGTTGGTTCAACTGGTGAACTGGTGTAATGGTATGGTGAAAAACAAGTAGGTTATTGTGACATATTTCAGAGTTGAGTATGGAAGCAGTAGTCCTAACCTACAATTGAAAATTATCTTGGAAATGTTTGAGGATTACAGCTAAAATTCGACCCGTGCGAGTTTCGCGAGGAGATGTGGATGACGAAGAAATCGAAGTTGGTGGTCTACGAAGGGTTGCAATCAGTCCCTCTTTTCCGTACTGAGTAAATACCCTTTGTAAATCTTCGTAAGCTAAACCGCTCCCAGCAATTTTTTCAGCGATAGTTTTGCTTAAAACACCATCGTCTCTTTCTGCGTTGAACAACTTGCCTCGGAAGGATTGCAGAACGGCGTGGCGTCGATCAAGGTACACGAGATCCTCAGCAGCGTCGTGGGTGCTCACCGGTGAGGAATGATCGACTATAGTTTCGTAGTGCGTCGTGTGCGTTGAAGGAATCGTTGAACAGAGTGTTATACAAGGCAGACTGGTTGGGTTTTGGAAATGTGCCATCACAGTTCTTCAACGAAAGATGTGCGCTTTTAATGAGTGCTTTGAACAGTGAAAGAGAGTCGGCAAAGTAAACATCCATCGATTGTAATTCATTAGTTGATTCCCTTCCACCATTTCTGAGGAGGATTGGAGTGTCGAAGCAGGATGCGTTGTGTCCGATGAGAACTGTAATGACCTGGCTGTTTGTTATTAACTTTGCTCTGTTTACAGATTGTGAGACAAATCTCAGGAAATGTGCGATGACTTCATTAAAAGGAAGAGCAGTTACAACCATGTTGTCCTTGAGAAGTTTGCGTTCACCACTGATATTTACTATTTTAAGTTTGTCAATTCTTGAGGCATGAAAATCGATGTCTTGTACGGGCAAAATGAACTTTGAGAAGGTATGTAATCCAGATTTGTCGGTTACCGATAGCTGGCAGACTTCAGCTGATTTACCGGTCGTATTTGTTTCTGTGTCAAATATCAAAAGGTTGTAGAATTTGTCTTTTTCGTAAGAGACGTGTTTTGCCAAAGGTCTAGGGGTATACTGAGGGACAGAATTCTCGATAACTTTAAACTGGTTTAGTGGCATTGCAAGAGCTCTGACCTGAACATCTGCAAGGGATGTACTTGTAGTGGAACAGGTGGGGTCAAGGGTAAGGCCTATTCCAGTTTCATAAGTTTTTCCCTCTTTAGATTCCCTTCTAGCAGTCTGAGAGCAATTCTGAGAATGGATTTGAGCTCTACGCCGCTTAAATTCCTTTGCTGATTTTCTGATTTTATCCTTGAGAACTTTTTCAGTACTTTTTTGATTGAAGCTCAAGCAAAAGTTTCCAGGGTGGATATTTTAAAGTTCTTCAAGTGTTCTGTTTACATACTCATACCTCAAGTTGTGTTGTGCTACTCCACATGCAACACGAAAGTCATTGCTCTCGCTGCCTCCATAAAATCTTATCTTTGGATTTTTTGACCCAACAATACTGTTTAAGGCCTCATTTCGTTGTGAATTCAACAGTGGTGCTAGCTTTTCAGCAACTGCCTCTGGGCTGTAGTCATTAAATACATGTTCAAGTGCAGATTTTAGTTTGTCACCAAACAAATCTTTTCCATATGGAAGGTCCTTATGTTTATATGAAATGGGATTTTCCTTGAATCCACACCATGCAATTTCACAGTTAGTATGGTCCCCAAATGCGTGAGGAACAATTTATTGAATAGTTGCCTGTATACCTTTTGGATTGCCTTTGTTTTGTGCAATTCCATAGGAAAAGCATTTTACTAGGTAATTTATTACCTTTTGTGACAAGATGGAACAGCCTGGAAATTTTCCATTTTGGCTCAAATTATATAGGCGAGTCATTAGTGATCTTTTCATGTGGACAATGTCACTGAATTTTTCAACTTTATAGGTTACTTTTTCCCGAATGTGGGCCTCTGTTGTGGAGTCATCATCTCCAGTGTACATTGAAAACTTTACACCTTGTTTGGGGGCATTACTAAACATTTCCACTGCTGAGGCAGGTTCCATTGCCTTTGAAGATGCTATGTGGTTTTTGCGGCAGTCATGAGCTTTAGCAGTTTTGTTGCTACCTTTTGCGTAGTCACAAAATCTACAACTTTTGGTCTTTGTAGTATAGTCTAGAACTTTACCAGTAGTTAAACTCATGACTGCAGCATGGCCAGTACGGGAATTGTGCCCTTTACCACGCTTTTGCCAACCCTTGTCAAAGGAGTAGTGCACTGAAACCAGATTGTTTTCATCAGGTTGGGACCCACTGCAGAGTGCCTGTGACCTCTCTTCGTTCAGAGATTCTTGACAGCTAGTTTTGGCGACAATTTCAACTGCCTTCCCAACTTCCCTTTCCCTTTGTTTAAATGTAGAGGAATTTAGAGTAGGTATGTTCATGGTTGACAGCACATTGTTGATATGAGTCTGACCAATTCCAGCATGAAGACAAGCAAGAGCTACTCGTGTGTTGACATCAAAAGCTGATGATGGTCCACGCTTACCAGATCTGTGTTCCCCAGAAGTATAAATTTTGTTGTCTTTGCCACAAAAAGGGCAGACTATCGAAAATGTGCTGGCTAATCCATGTCGTATCTCATCCCTGACACTGTAAAATGACAGTGGACCTAATTGATAACAAACACAAAAACATCTTAGAATAATAATACTATTATTTTGACTAAACTGGCGAGGGATGTGTGTTAAAAAGTGACCTGACCTACTTAAAGAAGACTTGTTACAATTTCTTGAAAATAACTCTTAAGGAGTTGTAATATACTTTAGGTACAGAGACAGGGCTATTAGAATCTCGACTGTTCTTTTAGTAAGAAAGTGGGGTTGTAATAGCAATTTATGGTGAGGACCCTGAAAAATATATATTCTTTAGAGGTGGGTCACCTAAATAGTGCTGAGAACAGAAGACTACAAGCATTGAAAGGTTACTCTTAAAAGTTACTGCAACATACTGAAAGCATCCTTAAATAGTGTTACCGACTGGAGCATTGTCTATAAAAAAACTTTTTGGAGAAGTAAGTCAGTTCCCCCTAATGTTGAGGTTACCCAACTGCTCTTGCTTTTGTTTTGTTCAAAGGGCTAATATTACACGCCTTTGAGAAAAAAATGCCTAAAAGCTGCATGAGCAATAAATCATTGCTAAAGTGATTGACTGGTATGTAGAATTTAAAAATGCTAGCATACTAAATGGACTCGTTTGAAATGGCTTTTTTCATCACTTCTCAGTTTTTGTTTTCTTCTGTTTTGTTTGCTTGTCTGTGTTTTTTTTTTTTAGTAGTAGTTATTTTGGGCGGGGTGCTTGAAAAATATTTTTTATTGAGATTCGGGGGTTCCAAGGTAAAATAAGTTCACTAGACTAATTTCTTTTCACAGTGGTCCTGCTGTTCGGCAAGTGCATGGGAAGGACTGTTTTTTACCATTTTTTTTGGATTTTTTGAACTGACGAAAACAGGCCCGATGCGTCACGGACCAACTTCGCGGGTGTTTTGTCGTGGACTTCCTTTTCACTTGAGCAAGGGATATCATTCTGTTTTCCAGGGCTGTCTTCTCCAACACACTTGGCGTGAATTGAGCCGCACAACGCAGTGCAAATACTCCCAGACAATACTAATGCGTACGGTGATACTGTCGTATAAAATTTTCCTCTATCCTGATTTTGTTGACGTTTGTTATCCGCGCTGGCCGGCAACAGGCTACAACATTTTCGCTGAAATACATTTCCACTGGCTAAATTTCGACAAGTCGACGAGAAAGCTATTTTTCTCCAATTGACTGCCGAGCGGCGCAACAAGACGAAAACATAGTACGCTACATGCTTTAGTGGTTTTACGTGTCTATAATATCATGCCAGTGAAGGTTAAAATCGTCCTTTTGAGATATACAAAAAAGTGTGTCGCCTGATATCAACATAGGATTTCATAGGATAATAATTGTTCCTTTACTTTCAATTAGCATGATCAAGAAATTATAGAACAAATACGTAAAACCACCAAAGCGTGTAGCGACCACACACCGTCAATGCACCCCCCTAGCCGATGTGTAAATTCCTCAAATTCTCATCAAATGAAAGGAAATTTGCAAAGCGCTACTGTGGAATCCAGATAACAACAAAGCCGTTTACAGAACAGAGTTTCGATAGTGCATCACTTTCAAAAAATATATTGTCCAAACCAAGACCGCCCCAGCAAAACAAAATAGCGCAAAGTATGTGTAAAAGATTCAGTTTCATGTTCCAGTAGTTTTATTCAATTCGTCCGGTTAGTTTTGATATAAATCAGAAAAACGTGAATTTGGCAATCTCGTTATATTTTGTTGCAAAAAGTGAGTTTATTTTAGCCGCCCAAACTTTTTCATCGTTGCAGATAGCCAAATGCGGTTTGGAACTAACTATAACGATACATTGAACTTACTTTATCTGGAGTTATTACGCTTTTCAGTCAAATTTGGAAAACGCTGGAGCGGTCCAAACTTTGAAGTCCGTCTGGGGTTGTTATTTTGACGTTCAAATTGTACCGGGATTTCTGTTCCTACGATTTTGCGGAAACTTGAAGAGTCAAGCTAAGATGTTATTATAAGCTGATTCTAGAAGTTTAAACCAAATCGTAGCGTTCAGTTTTGTTAGAATGGCAATTTTATCAAAAAAGTAGCGTTCAATAAAGCAAAATCACGCAAAATTAACCAACAGTACATCTACGTGTTGACATACGTATTATTCCTTGATAAATTGTGTGTAAAATGCGAAAGTTTCAAGGCAATCGAGTAAGAAATGACTATGTTATTAGAGTTCTTAGAGAGGTATAGAGCGCGTCATTTAGTTCGATCGAGTCACCAGATTTTAGGCCCGCATAGCGTACAGTCGGAAACAACACTATGGTGACGAACGCTTGTGCTTGATAGGAAAAAAAGTAGGGGAAAAAAGGAAATAGAGAGCTTCTATTACATATATACTTATTATTATATATATATTTTACGTTCAAACCGGTGACAAGTGCTACTAAGCAAGTTCTCCCAATGTCGGTGGCCTTAAGGGTTAGAGCCTCATAGTGCTAGCCCTCTTGCAGACGTCTCCTATTTCCTTTGCTTCACAAATGTCTTTCTCACTGCTCGTCTTCGATGATACAGCAGCCACACCCGTAGACAAGACTTTTCATGCTGTCTTTCCGATGGATGTCGCACAGGTTCGAGTTGTCATATGCGATGAGGTTGTGAAAAATTTAATTTTATACTTAAAAAAGTACTTCATCCAGTACAATCTGGCAGGTATCACAGAGATTTTTCTCACTTAATATCTCCCGTTTGGGCAGCGGTACCTCTGCCTGTCCCTGGAAAAATACTGAATACTCCGCATATCATCAGGACAGTGATTCTCAACAAGCTAGCATGCCTACCGGTAGGAAACAGATTTTACTGCATTCAGCACAGCAACCATGTTAAGACCCTTGCCCACCTGCATTGCCAGAGCGAAAAAGAAAAAGAAAAACAAAAGCAAAAACTGCCCGTCTCGCCGAGACTACATCACAAGAGAGCTCTGCTGTATAACTCAAGAGATCAAGAATCCCACGATCGACACCGGTATCCCACGACGTGAGTACGCTGGGTGCTATCAACTGCTGTGTAGCATCATGTACTCTAAAGAAGGCCAATACCTGGACGGTTGTCTGCAGAGTGGATTTCGGTGACCCAGAAAGAGAAAAAGGGGCTTGTGACATAGAGGTAGACACTATCGAAACCCTAGCCTACGTAGCAAGCGTTTCCGTAGGCCTAGGGTTTTTCGTACGTTCGAAGCATTTTTCGCTTTTTGGCCGCGCCAAAATTGGGGCGAGCGCAAAAGAAGTGGGAGAAGGGGCGGAGAAGGGAGGAAAGAAAACGCTTGCCCGCAAACCCCACGATTTTGAAAAACCCGTACGCCAACGAACGTCAACCAAATCAGGTGAGTTAATTTGAGCGTGACCCACATCAACAAAACTAACTGTTTCTCTCCAGCTGGAAAATTTCGATGTTCAGGTTTGACTCTAGAAGACGGCTGTTCGGTCGGTGGCTTCAAATCTCAGGGACTTTCCGGAAGCTTTCTCTTTCTACATGGACTGTTGCCTGGTGGAGTTTTGGAGCAGCCGTTTAGACAAGTTGATACGCTGATTTGGCGGAGCTTGGGAAACAGAAGACTCGATATACTTATTGCATTCCGAATAACTTCGAATAATGCCCCTAAGTTCCTAATTTTTCGAGCACAAAGATTGCACACACGTTCCGAAAATAGCTACAAGTTTTTAACAACTTCCACTCTAACCACTCTGAAAATATCAGCAAGAATTGCTTCTTAAGAATCCTTTCTTTCCGACGCTTTGAAAAGGTTCCCGAAGAAATAAAACTGATTTTCCTAGAAGAGACAAATTTCCAAATTTACTAACTTTGAAATTACAACGACAAATCCTGAAGCGCCCCCTTTGAGTTTCCAACTTTCGAGGCTTCGACATCACATCTCCGAGTGCTTCGTTTCTGCAGTTCGTGGGTTTGACTTACGTAGAGCATGTTTTGATTTTGACGAAGGTGAATTTGTCGCATGCGGTGATCTGTTATTTGTTGCTTCATTAACAAGCTGTCACGCTATGAATTCACCCAACCTTGAGTGCTAAAGGGGCGTTTTTCAAACTCGAGGCATTTTCGGGCAAGCGTTTCCTTTTTTTGCCTCTCCTCTCCTCCCCTCCCCCTTCCCGCTCCTTCCTTTTTTTGCGCTCGCCTTAATTTGGCGCGGTCAAAACGCGAAATGCCTCAAAAAGGCGTAAACGCCTACCGAAGTGCTTGCTACGCAGGATATCGGAACTCACGAGCTTAGACATATGAATGGTTGTCACGATTTACAATTAGCTTGCGACTGTCACTTGCAACTTCCTCAAGTAAATTCGACGGTGTAAACATGCTAATCAATTTTGAGTTTTCTTGTCACAGTTTGGAGAGCGAGCGTTTGACGTCGGCAAAGGAAAGCATATCAGCAAATCAAAATTGAAGATGAAAAATACTGGGAAAATACTGGCCTAATTTTTTTCACAGAAACCGTTTGCCATGAAAAAGAGACTACTAATCAAAGTTGAGACCACTTTCCCAAAAAAGTGTATTAGGAGCCAGTGAGGCAACGGATAGCGGTAGCGGTAATTTTAAAATTTCGTAAAAAATGCTAGTTCGCGTTTCATAAAACTTTGACACTCCTACCAAACAGAGGAAATAAGATCTTTTAACTTCCCGGGTTAATCTTTTTTAGGACGCTTTCAATATTTAAACAGGAGCTTCCGGAAAAGTCCCGATTTTGGCATTAATTTTGACTGCCGCGAAGGGCAAAATACGAAAATATTGAATTTATTTTGAAGCAGCTGTGTATTCTGTCTTTTTTTGCATTACACAAAACGTGTCAGTCCAATTCAGGTTTCGCTGAAAACTTTCCAAGGATAATCGATAGTAACAGAGTATGAAATAATGAGTATACGAATATTTAACAATTAGATTATGAGCTCGAGATTTCTATCATGGATTAAAACTGCGGGATGAAGAATTCAATGTAAAGAAGATCATCATTTAGTTGAGAGACCGCAAGAATTCAGTCGCTCGATTCAAAGTATGGCAGCATGGAGTTGCTCCGACAGAGACCACCTTCATCTCATATTTGGAACCACATATTTACTTTTCTCGCTGATCGCTTCAATTGGAAATAGTCTTCTCCTGTATATTGTGAAAAGAGACCCACTGAGACTATTTGACAAAGCCACAAACGTTTTCAACATCTCCTTCACCATGAACTCTCTTTTCGCAGCTCTCGTTGTTCTACCGTTTCTTGGAATTAACAGCATTTTGAAGGGCCAACGTATTTTTCAGGAACCACCATATGTGGCAAAGATGTTCGAGGATGTCATCGTGAGCGTCTTCGTAAGCAATGCAACCTTGTTAACACTTGCTCTCTGCATCGAACGATCAACCGCATTTGTTCTTCCTGTGCTCAATCGAAAGTACGTCACCATAACACGAGCTAAACGAGTTTGTACATCGATAGCAGGGACGTGCCTTTTTGTTTCGTGCATTCTATTCACTGGAATTCCTAAAAACGTATTCTATTTCGTGTTTCTTCCATTATTTGTCCTTATACCCTGCCAAGTACTGCTCGTTTCGCCTGCCCTTGGATTTTATGGCTTAAAACGCCAGGAAAGAAAAGTGTCAACGGCTAAAAGAAATGAACAATCCCTGTCACGCCCAACCGACAATAAGAAGGAAAAAGCCAGAAGAAATTTGCAGATTTACAGATTCCTGTTCGCAACCACAATATTCACAATGTGCGCAGTCTTAATTCTGGTGTTTTACTGTGTTGTCAAGTTTTTAGAATATAGTGACGTGGAACACTCTACAACTCCGTGTTTTGAGCTTCTTGAGCATCTGTCGTTCTTATTTCTATTTCTTACTGTAGTTGTGAGTCCTGTTGTAACTGTTTGGAAAATTCCGGTATATAGGAGAACAGCAAAACATATGTGGAGGCGAAGATAAACATTGCGATACCTTGCGAAAATGCAAGCGACGATAACAACGGTGAAGACTGTCTAAGAGCAGATTGTCTTTTCCTGTGATTTTCAATCTTTGCTTCACGTGGTCCTTGTTTTATATTCCGAAAATAACCAAACACTGTCCACGCAATTTCTGAAGAAAGGACATTAGTTTAGGGAAGAAACGCTATTTATTGTAGGACAGCTGCTAAAACTCAAAAGAATTTTTGCTCGTTACCACAATGATTGAAAAATTAAACGCGTTTTAAAAACCGCTTTCTTTCAACCGTTTACCATATAGCTTAACGAGCTTAGCTTAAACTTTCTTTTGGCATAATACCGTAGAATTCCGAAGTAACGGTTCCCGTTACTTTCGGAATTAGCAGACCTGCGAGGTCACAACTGTCTGGCAACAGCTACTTCGGGTGGCTGTCACCAGCTTTCGAATAGCAATAATACGACGTAATGAGGCCGCGAAATAGCCTGACGTCACGTCAAAAGACCTTCGATTCTTATTAGAACGAAAGGCAGTTAGGTAAAATACTCAACAAGAAAGTTCCGTAATACCGTGGTCGAAGTTTACATGTTGCTTTGGAGTAGACGTTATTACATTGTTTTTGGTTGAATCATTACTTTCGGGATGAAGGTTCCGCTGCTTTCGGAGTTCGTTAAATTCGGGGGTGGGAGGCGTCTGCGATACTTGGGTCGTAATCCGTTTCTGTCTTTGCAAATTCTAAGTATCTTTGCTCCTTTAAGCTTTTTTCACCGACCTTTTTGGCGTATTGTACTCTAGTAAGCTTAGTACGTACAGTCCCGATAACTCGAACCCTCACTAGCTCGAACCTCGCGCTAACTCGAACCAAAATCGATCTGGTTTTCCGTCATACATTTACTGTAATTTTACCCTCGGTAACTCGAAACCTCGATAACTCGAACCTCCCGCTAACTCGAAGGAGTTTTCGTTTCCTTTCAGGTCATTTTCTATATAATTTTACCCTCGATAGCTCGAACCATGTTTGTAATTTAAGAAGTGACAAGTCAAAACAAACAGTACTGTAGTCCAAACCATTGAATTTATTTTGAAGCAGCTGTGTATTCTCTGTCTTTTTTTGCATTACACAAAACGTGTCAGTCCAGTTCAGGTTTCGCTAAAAACTTTCAAGGATAATCCATAGTAACAGAGTATGAAATACTGAATATACGAATATCATGTATTAGAACTGCGGGATGAAGAATTCAATGAAAAGAAGATCATCATTTAGTTGAGAGACCGCAAGAATTCAGTCGCTCGATTCAAAGTATGGCAGCATGGAGTTACTTCGACAGAGACCACCTTCACCTCATATTTGAAACCACATATTTGCTTCAGTTTTCGCTGATCGCTTCAATTGGAAATGGTCGTCTCCTGTATATTGTGAAAAGAGACCCACTGAGACTATTTAACAAAGCTTCAAACGAATATGAATATACTGATGAAATGATCATATATTTGAACTGCAGATAAAGATAGAATTATATGAAGATCATCGCAGTGAACGTGTTTCAACTTAAGCAGTTGAAAAGAAGAAATCTGAAAAAATTCAGGCTTGAACGGGAATCGAACCCATGACCTCTGCGATGCCGGTGCAGCGCTCTAACCAACTGAGCTATCAAGCCAACTGGGAGCTGGTCAATTGTGAGTTCGTATTTATCCCGTAGATGGAGAAATGAATATGAATATATGAAATGATCATATATTTGAACTACGGATAAAGATAGAATTATATGAAGATCATCGCAGTGAACGTGTTTCAACTTAAGCAGTTGAAAAGAAGAAACCTGAAAAAATTCAGGCTTGAACGGGAATCGAACCCATGAACTCTGCGAAACCGGTGCAGCGCTCTAACCAACTGAGCTACTGGGAGCTGGTCAATTGTGAGTTCGTATTTATCCCGTAGATGGAGAAATGAATATGAATATATGAAATGATCATGGGTTCGATTCCCGTTCAAGCCTGAATTTTTTCAGGTTTCTTCTTTTCAACTGCTTAAGTTGAAACACGTTCACTGCGATGATCTTCATATAATTCTAAAGCTTCAAACGTTTTCAACGTCTCCTTTACCATGAACTGTTTTTTCTCAGCTCTCGTTGTTCTACCGTTTCTTGGAATAAACAGCATTTTGAAGGGCCAACGTATTTTTCAGGAACCACCATCCGTGGCAAAGATGTTCGAGGATGTCATCGTGAGCGTCTTCCTAAGCAATGCAACCTTGTTAACGCTTGCTCTCTGCATCGAACGATCAACCGCATTTGTTCTTCCGGTGCTCAATCGAAAGCACGTCACCATAACACGAGCTAAACGAATTTGTACATCGATAACAGGAACGTGCCTTTTGGTTTCGTGCATTTTATTCACTGGAATTCCTAAAAACGTATTCTACTTCGTGCTTCTTCCATTATTTGTCCTTATACCCTGCCAAGTACTGCTCGTTTTGCCTGCCGTTGGATTTTATGGCTTAAAACACCGGGAAAGAAATGAACAAAAGCGGCTAAAAGAAATGAACAATGCCTGTCACCCCCATTCGACAATAAGAAAGAAAAAGCCAAAAGAAATTTGCAGGTTTACAGATTCCTGTTCGAGACTACAATATTCACAATTTGCACAGTCTTAATTCTGGTGTTTTCATCTATCGTTCTTATTTCTATTTCTTACTGTAGTTGTGAATCCTATTGCAACTGTTTGGAAAATTCCGGTATATAGGAGAACAGCGAAACATATGTGGAGGCGAAGATGAACATTGGGATACCTTGCGAAGATGCAAACAACGATAACAACGCTGAAGATTGTCTAAGAACAGATTGCCTTTCCCCCGTGATTTTCAAACTTTGCTTCATGTGGTCTTTGTTTTACATTCCGAAAATAACCAAACACTGTCCAGGCAATTTCTGAAGAGAGAAAGGACATTCGTTTTGGGAAGAAACGCTATTTATTGTAGGACAGCTGCTAAAACTCAAAAGAATATTTCCCTCTTTACCACATTAATTGAAAAATAAAACGCGTTTTAAAAGCAGCTTTTTTAGTATTTTTTTTTCAGCCGACTACCATATACCTTAACGAGCTTAGCTTCAACTTTCGTTTTGCATAATACCGTGGAATTCCGTTTCCCATTACTTCTGGAATTAGCAGACCTACGGGGCCACAACATTCTGGAAACAGCTACTTTCGGGTGGCTGTCGCTTTAGAATAGCTAAAATACGAAGTAATACGATCGCGAAATACCGTGCGGCACTAAATCTTTGCGGGTTCTAATTTTTGCGTTTTTCTTCGCGATCCGTACAAAAAAGCTCCGGCCAAAAAAAGATACCACAAAGTTTCTCCGCAAAAGTTTACTCGACTGTCGAAATTATATACAGAAATCATCTTTTACATGTACTGTAGAATCATTCGGTGCCCATTTACTCAAAACGTCTCTTTCATTAAGAGCAAATAGAAATTGCAGTGGGTATGTTGTAGTTCAATTTTATCCTTGGTTCAATTTTTATTTTCCTCTGTTCTTTTTTATGTTAACATATATGAAAATGAATATAAAACAAAGAAAATAAAAATTGAACCAAGGATAAAATTGAACTACAACAGGTACACTAGAAATACTTAGCCGCTAAAAGGCTGTGAAGGTACTCTGGTGGTTAAATGATTAAGTAAACGTGTTTTACATTTGCATGTTGCTTTCACCAGTATTTCGATTGCATGTACTCAAATAAAAAACGCAAATGTTTTAATTCTCATTGAACGCCACTTCCTGAAATTCGCAGTTTTTCCAATCGCAAAAATTAAACTCCCCCAAAATTTTGTGCTACACGGTAGTCTGATGTCACTTCACAAGACCTTCTCATCGATTCTCATCAGCATGAAAGGCAGTGAGGAAAAATTCTCAACAAAAAGAAAGTTCTGTAGTACCGTGGTCCAAGTTTACATTTTACTTTGGAGTAGTCATTAGAACACGGGGGATGTTTCGGGATGAAGGCTCCGTTGCTTTCAGCGGGCTGTTAAATTCGGGGGTGGGAGGCTAGTGCGATACTTAGGGGACCTACTAATGAAACTTTCAAATATTAACTTTACTTCCCGGTTTTCGTCACTTAGGTCCGTTATTATCGGAACTCTACGGTGCTTAGAGGTTAGTGATAGTGCAATGGATACTTTTATCAGGTGAACTTTATTCTTCTTCAGTTAAAATACCTACAAGGCTTTTATCTGTTAATCAACTATTATTGAGCTTACATAGTAACGCTTTTGCTTAGATTAAATATAATCTCAACGAAATCAAAAAAATGGCTCATTTAAGATTAAATGAAATAGAGAAATAAACTGATTGACTGATTTAAATATTATATCTGTGATTTCTTGGTTTCATTTTCTTCTTTCTGTACTAAAGGGCGCAGAAGTTCAGCTCGTTTATGAATGTCCACTTCTTTTGACTGTTAAGTAAATAAAAAAGTTTCAATTTTAGTATATGCTGTTAATAATTCTTAGTAGTAGATTGTTTAAGGTGCACTAGTGTCTTCCGGCCTCTAAGTCGGCGGCTAGGAATAACAGCTCCCCCAGACGGTTGAGAACTCCGGGTACGACATTGAGTGTGCTCATGTTATGTTGTAATCAGCCATTTGGTATTAAAATAACTTATGATGTAAAATGTGCTTGTATTCATCAGTGACAGATAATTCTACTTCAAAGCCATTTGTCTTTAGCCTTTGGCAACAACGCAGCGTTTTTATTTTTTAATTGTTTCATTTTATCCTTTATCATTTTATGCTTTCGCTTTAACGTATTAGAGGTACAAATACATTACGTTATTAAATGTTTGATATATTTGTTTGTAACGTTTGAATGCTCCACCCCTCTAGCACTTTGTTCTATAATCAGTGTAAATAAATGACGTGTACTTTTTTCGGTTGTGATAGAAACGAAGAACGTTATGGAGTGAAGAGGAAGAGGTTATTCTCTACCATGCAACAAGCTTTCTCGGAGTACACCGAGGCCATCATGAGACCTTACAAACATCATACTTTAACTTAACCTACGTCTTACCGGTAAATAAGTATGGTATCGGTATCGGTATCGGTAAAGTGTATCGTGTTATCGGTATCGGTAATCTGCAAGTGCTTGAGAAAAGTTTGGCATTCAGCAACAACTAGTCATTTTTATCTAACCTGCTCCTTGCAGATAGCAGCTGCAATCTGATTGCCTCTGGCCACCAGCGATCCAAACGTCCTCATGTAGTACACGTGCTTGTTCTTGTAAGCGATGCTCCTCAGTTCGCCCCGGTAGGCGCGGCCAACACCGATGGCGTAAACCTGGACTCCCTTTCGTATGAATCTCGAAGCCATGCGCTTGATGGCGTACGAGTGACGGCGGTTTGGTGGTCCGCCTGTGAGTACCACCAAAACACGCTGGATGTACGTTGGTTCGTTACGGTAGAACGTGTCATAAGCAGCTTGTAGGGCGAGATCCAAGCGTTTGCCTCCGCGGTTGGTATATGGTGCTTGATCGATTGCACGGCGAACCGCTGTTACACAAGAAAATTAAAGATGCAATTAGTTAAACGTCTGCTTAAGAAAGGTTCCACGAAAAGAGGTAAAAATGTACGGCTGGTACCACGGCTGACCGTTCACTAACTCTAGAGGACTTTAAAAATACAGAGTTTCTGTGTGCCTAACCGGACTTTCGTGTCCACTTACGGGAGATGTCAGGCCTTGTGTTGCATGATCTAGAATAACTTATTAGTGCCCTGTTAAGACCAAGAAGACAACTTTTAAAAGAAATTATATTTATCAAATGTTTGTTTTAAAAGGCTGTGCGAACCACGTTAAGGTGTCATAGTTTGTTAAAGCACAAACGTTTCGGGTATAGCCCTTTTTCAGTGTGCAGGAAAAAGGAAAAAGGAAAAAGGAAATGGGCATCGGTTTTAGTTTTACTTCCAGTTGGTCAAGAACGTCGCGCGAGGGTTTTATAATCTAATCACAGAGCGTAAGAAATCAAAACCATAAAAAAAGCTTTTTACCTTGGAAACTCGATTGGTCCGAGTTTATTTATCAATCACAGAACGTAATCGAGCAAAACAAAATCAAAGGTAAAATTACCCAAGATAATTAACTGGGAGACAGTTTAATCTATCAACAAATCGCCTTACCAAATATGGAGTTGTACTGTCTGAAGCGCATTCTCAGTGACGGCAGGTTGGCGTATGTGATAAGGCCGACGTGGGACTGGTGCTTAGTGATGGTGAATTTGCTGGCCACAGTCTTGGCAAAGGCTTTCTCGAGCTGGAAGTTTGCACGCCCAACATCGCTTGAGGCATCCATCACAAAGGCAAGATCCAAAGTGACCGCGCAGTGCTTGATGGAGACTGGGAACGAGAGACGGCGAGACAGTGAGAAAAGATAAACCATGCACCATGAACCAAGTATCAGATGAGCCTTAGTTTTATGTTTCCTAGACTTCTCAAAAGTTAGCCTCTTCTTACAACAAAAAGCAACCCCTTATCCATCACCGTACCGCACGTGATAGATATATACTAACAAATTAAAAGCGTTTATAACATGATAGTAGCTGAGTTGTGCATAAAGCCTACCTGGTGGTCTAATAGGAGGTCTTGGTCGTGGACGTGGTCTAGGCCGTGGTGGACTTGGTCTAGGCCGGGGTGGTCGTCTGCCAGGTCGTTTCGTCGGTTGTGCAGGTCGAACTCTTTCAGCTAAAAAAGAAGCAACGACATTTGTTTAAAAACACGAGCAGTAACCATCGAGTCATATCAATACAAGTGTTAAAAGTCTTGCAAGTGCAAAGAGCTATACTTTCACTTTCAAATTGACTATAAAGAACTCACGGCCAAATTCTTCCCTTTTGGTAATTTTTCCTGATACCGTAATAAAGACATATTACTCAGTGAGTCTTATTAGTAATGCATAATATTTTGTTCATTCTCACTTCCTTTTTCCTCGTAAGTGGTAACAAACTATAGTTATTAACTATAGTTATTATCGCGCGAAAACGCGGAGTTTGCGATCGCCGGCGCCATTTTGTCCACGTCCAAGATGGCGCCGGCGATCGCAAACTCCGCGTTTTCCTGCGATAAAAACACCCACAAACCGCCGGCAAGCGGGCTATTAATGTATGTAATGCAATAAAGTAGGTATATCCAGCTGTCAGTGGGTTTATTACAAAATTACCACGTGAATAAACTGAGATATCGGCCTTCTTAACACATAGGTGCCGACTGAAAGACAAAATGTATCTCAATTTGCTCACGTGATTTTTGTCGGTCTCTGATTAGCTAGTCTCACCTGTCCTTTGTCCATAGAGTTCAAACCTCATGGAAATGTGCCTAAACCACGAGTTAGGCTTGATCTTCACGTAGCGCGCATGGATGCGCGGTCTAAACACGTGCGCGACGACATTGTTACGATCGTTATTGGCCGGGAAGATCTGGGAATAAAACAATAACCACTTAATGTACCACGTTAGTTTATTAAGTAAAATAATTATCATAATATATCATAAAAATTCGAGATACAACATATGTGGGATTAAGGCAAATAAATACTCGTGCAAACATAAATTGTGACCATTAATCCCAAGCGGAACGGAGTAGGAAGTCATCGCAAGTTTAGAGATGCCAATTTGGGTGTGACGGCTGACAAAACAGACTCGCAAGTATTTTCAAAAGGTTATTTCAGTGCAGTGTTAACCAACAAAGCAAAATAAACAAACGAGCGAACGAACGGACCAACGGACAAATGAACGAACGGACAGACGGACGAATGGACGGACGGACGGACGGACGGACGGATGGATGGATGGATGGATGAATGAATGAATGAATGAATGAATGAATGAACGAATGCTGAGAAAAACTCGTGTCGGCTTTCGTTGTGTGGCAAAATGATCAAAACAAAAATTGCACCCACACAAGCAAGTGAAGCAAGGTACACCTCCATGTTGCAGAGAATATTGCAAAACATTTTTGTCTCTGCAATATGACTTCTTGTGTCAGCCCACCTTTAAACCCCATCACACAAGCCTTTTAACCCTCACCACCGATCTCGGATCCCCAGAGTTGTTCAACATACCTTGACCCGTCCTCGTTTGGTGTAAGGTCTGAAGGTGCGTCCGTTGTTACTGTAAGACACAGTATAGCTTGTCACCCACTGATTGGCGTCCTGGCGACCCTGAGTTAGGACTCGTGTAATCACAGTGCGCTGCTTAAGATCCACCTAAGAACAGATTTTAAAAATTGAATCAGATAACTACTATAACCCTTTTACTCCTAGTAGTGGCCAAAGAAAAAAATAAATCCCAATTTTCAGTTTTCAAATCCTGCTAAACAAATAGTACTATGCAATAGTATTGTGGAAGAGATTTCATATAAATGGTCATACCAAGGGATTTCGTCCACAGACTGAAAAGTTAGAACCACATTGCATGTCTCCACAATTGACTCTGGGAGTGAAAGGGTTGAACAATTTCTATGAGGAGCATCCTTTTATACACCTTTTTCACGTATCCCTTTTTGTGTACGGGGCCGCCCCGACCAAAATAGTAAGATCTTTAAATTCTTTTACATGGAGTGTGGTGGAACCTGTGGCGGCACTGACGAAATCGATCTGACCAATCATAACGTGCATATTCCTTTGAGCATTTTATTAAGGGTTAAAATCTTTACCTTTTTGCTCTGAATTCCTGGACTAGGAAAAAGGTCACAAGAAACATCTCAAGGGGAGAAAAAGCTTAGATCGTCTTTTGCATTATTGTAAACTTCAAATAATACCAGTTAGAACCAAAATGAGAGGGAGCTGAACGTAAGAGCTAGGGAAGGTAATTTCTAGAGAAGGCATTAAGGAAAAAACTAACCATGATCCATTGCCGCCTGTTGTTCCTTCTCGCCGACCACGCTCCCTTATTTCGGCCACGTGCTACCGCGTTTAATCTTCCAAACCGCGCCCCATGATACGTGTTCCATTCACTTGACGCTGACAGGGAACGGTCTTTGATCTTGTAGTCCTCGATACCCAAAGGTAGATCTCTCCTCGCTGTCCAGGTAAAATAGATTAGTTTCGTTAATGGCAAAAGGCTTCTCAAACTACTCCCTTGTGCAAATACTTTAATAACATAAATGATACTTGTTGAGTATCTTACAAAAAAAATCCTCTTGCTTGTTCGAGGCCCGCACACACGATGGACGAGTGCGTAGTACATAAATACATAACACTGTTTTAGTCGAAAAAGGCTGACAGACATTAACAATTCATTAATTGTGGACAAATAAATGTATGGATATATAATTTTTGCGAATTTAATCCTCTGTTTTTGCTATGTTTAATTTTGCAATGTTATTCCTCTGTATTTGCATTACTACACTTTTGTCTAAAGAAACAAACAAACAACAAAAAGCCTTAATACATGTCGTTTTTCAATTTGCCCTCTCGGACTTCTTGGTATTAGATGCCCTGACGAACCACGTTCTCTTTGATATGAAACATAATGCGCAACATTTCGGATGTTACTAGTAAACTCTAGTGTTTATCATAATGGCCAAGGCAACCGATCGCCAGGGTAATGCCATTGTCTTTTAGCAGTGAGACGAGACAAGTCTTAATTAGACTTAGAGAACTAGGCCGCCATAAATGACCTCTACATTGGGGACCCATGTTAACTGTTAACCTTAAAAATTGTGTGAAAACGTTGCGCTAAAATTTTGGAAAGTTAAAAGCGGTTCTCATCCTTCAACGATTTGAGGACAGACTTGTAAAACTAGGGCGCCATAATTGGCCTTGACATTGGGCTCTCATGATAACTGTGAACTTTTGAAAATTGTACAACATTGAAGGTAATTGCACTGTATTTTTACACTCTCTGGTGACATATACAACTTGAAACTTATCTACTCACATGAACGAAGTCCGTAGAGCTCAAGCCTCAGTGAAATGTGGTTCACCCACGTACGTGCGTACACACGGACAAATCTCGCGCGGAATGGTGGGTCAAAACTGTTCTCTTTGATGGTGTAGTGATCTCGGTTTCCTCGGAAGACCTTGAAAAAGGGAAGCAAGAGAAGTAAAGTTAACACACTGGAAACCTGCTATAACGATTTTGCTGGAAAACGACCAATAACTTCGTTACATCGGGTTTGACTAATAATACCCAGCACCCCGCTTAACCGTGCAATTACTATCTAGAACCATTATATAACATTCGTGATTTAGTGTCTGCGTGTGGATGCATAGCAAAATACCTCATTGGTACTACAGTACTAAAATACTGTACAAGTCACGCTTTTCCCACTGCACCATACCACTTAAGTCGCTTGGTGACATCTATTCGTTATATTGGGGAACATTTTAAGTTTGGGCTTCTGGATTGTGTTCGTCACAACAGTGATCTCAATATAACGGGGTCGGTGTATAGGGCTTTTCTTCTATACATTTTAATGTAAATTTGGTCGGGCTGAGGAATGTCGTTTGTTCTACTGGTAAGTCCGTTATTAAGGGATTCGTTATATCGGGGTTCCGCTGTATTAATTTTTTGTGGCTCAGTCGCGTGGCTCTAGCGACGGATAAACAATTTTCTTTTTGTAACTTTCTTTCAGCTGCCAGTTGAACGCAATCTCACGAGTCTCAGGGAAGTCATAAACCACTTAATTCACGACCCGATTAAACTTAAAATAAAGACAGGTGTAGGAGAATGAAGTCTATTCACGGGAGGTTGTTTTGTGTTTCTCTTCTTTATGTGTGAAACTTAATGTTGACGTTGTTGTTGCTGTTGTCATTTATACATTAAAGTTATCCCAAAACATTTCTCTAAAAACAGAATAAGTACGCCTTTGAACCTCTATAAAACCTTTTGAACAAAACCATTCCACCATTCTTTACACGTGGTTAAAAAAACACACACACAAGACACCCTAGACATTCGTGCATAGACCGCACTCCGCGTAGATAATCTGCACCCCAAATTTGAATTAGAAAAAAACACTCAAATATTCAAATCACAGAATAAAAACAAGTATTGCGATCGCTGTGTACGTTTCGAACAATTTAGTGACATTCAGAATGCTGAATCGTTGCTATCCTGCTAACTAGCTACATAGCTTTTTTTTCTAGGAAGAAGACATTGGTATGGACTAGGACCTAACTTCCTTATATGGAATGCTAAGTTTTGTAATCTCAATCACACGTTTTTGTTCAAAATAAAGGCTACTTTGATGATGTAAATGCTTTAAAAATCCCTTAAATGTGCCACGAGGATGCAAGAAAAACCATTAATGAATTGTTTGCTGTTACCTTGAGTCGGCTGTTAACTCTAAATGGTGTCCATCGATATCCATCAGGACTGTAAGCCACTGCAAAACTGGTGACATACTGGTTCGCATCTGCCCTTCCTTGCATAGCGATCTTGGAAACTCGTACAGGCCTTCTGAAATAGAACTGGATCCATTGTCTTCGGTTGTTTTTCTTAGCAGACCAGCCTCCTCTGTAGCGGCCCCTCGGTTTCAAGTTGAGTCTAGCAAGGTAAGCGGCGTGATATTGATCCCACTCGCTCGATGCTTTAATGTATCTGTTTCGAAGGCGTCCCGTGGAGATCCCGAGCGATCTTTCAATTGGTACCCGAGCTGTTGAATAAGCAGCACAAGCAGTCAGCTTTCTTGGTCTTCCAACATTCAGCATCCCTTAGCTTTGTTTTAGCCTAAGATCGGATGCTGTCGACCAACAGTATACCGCAAATGTTTATAGCAGCTGAAGCAACCTTTCTATCTACCGAATCAAAGCTAAGGGCCCACATGGCCCACATGCTCAGATACCCTAGAAGCACGTGACGAAAAGCCCCCTAGGGGTGATTGTATTCGTTGAGGGCTAAGATTTGAGATACCAACTGCCTCCACCCTTGAATGTTTCAAGAAGGGAGTTTGTGTCTTTAAGAACTACTTAACTGTAATAATAATAATAATAATAATAATAATAATAATAATAATAATAATAATAATAATAATAATAACTGTATTTACGTGTCTCATCTTCTAGCATCTTCAATGAAGAAGCTAATGGGGACACCTAACTAAATTAAATTACTAAAGTATAAGTATAAGACATTAATATAAGCCACGAAGAGATGGCGTGATTGCAATGTGGGGAAAGAAAAAGGTTATAACTCAATTTCTTTAATGTTACATTATTTTAGAGATATGACGCAAAGAAGATCAAGTTTCCAATCTCGCTAGCTTTTTTGACTTTGTTTGTGTTCGTAAAGTCGCATTTGACGTGTGATTTAGTGTTTGTCGATCATGTGTTGCATCTAACAGGACTTAAGCGATAACTTTCAGGTGCGTTGATCGATGTTTCTCGCAATAAAACACGAATTTTCTAACATGAGATTGTCAGCCGATAATAATTTGCAACATACATACTAAATAAAAATCCACTCACCAAGACGGCGTCCATAGATTTCAACTCTCATAGAGATGTGTCTGTGCCACAGAACGGGCACCACGCGCACATAACGAGCTCTGAGAGGCCTGGCAAACCTGTGGCGTACGATGGTATTTCTGTCACGGTTACCAGTCAGTACCTGAATGATAGAACATCGATATAAAATAACCTTTTTAGGAAGAGTAATCTCCCAATCTGTTAAAACCAAGACTTTGATCGGCTTTGATCATTTCACGGTGTTGATTTGCATGAGATGGTATAAAAAGTTTCAAAATGTTAAACGCACGTGCAGAGCATGCATTGTACCGCTAAATAATTAAGCTTTTTGTTTGGCAAAGTTTTGTTTGTTTGGCTTTCGTAATGATCCTAAAATCCCGTTACCGGAAAAATCGAGCAATTGCCAAATCTAGTTCGCACTTTCACAAACACAGCATGCATTTAATGGATATGTTACTTTTTAAGCAATACTTTAAGAATATCGTTAGTTCATAACTGCGAAAGCATTTGCTTAAACCATGAAGATATCACCGTATTATAAACACTCTTATTTTTCGGCCATCTAAGCTTAAATAAGAATAAAATACAAACAGCAGCGAGAAACATGATAAAACAACGCACGTAGTAAAAACGACTTGACGTTTCGTATGCTACGCAACATACATTTTCAAAAGTGACAGTTGAGATGAAAATTAGAAAGAAATATCAATGCAATTGGGAGCCTGGTACCGAGATACAATAAGCTAAAACGCACGGATTTTCAAAAGAAATCCGTCTGTTCTGAGAAGCTAGCTAATACAGCATGAGCTTCTCACTACCAAGGTTGCCGTTCATTATCATATTGCGGTCTACTTGACATCGACAGCAAAAGGAAACCTTTTTGCCAAAATTGGAAGCTGCATTCAAATATGGATTTCCGGTAAACAGTCCGAGGCCAAACCATAACTTGCACATGCAAGTTTTATTGGCCTCTCCAAATCCAAGAACATTTAGGCCCTCTGTAGGGTGGGATGGGGTAAGTTCTGGAACAGGACTAGAGCAGGGGCACTAGTGTAGATCCTAAGAGTCCACCAAGATAATAACTGTGCAAATGCGCATAATAGACTTAAATGTTTCTCGAATGGATATTGCACTCACCAAGGTTCTACGGCGCACTTGGTACCATCGCCATCTCACACCATTCCTGCTGTACATGACGTTATAAGCTTTCACCCACTGTCCAGCATCCTGCCTACCCTGACTCGCTATACCGTACACCAATGCTCTAGTTCCAATATCAATCTGGAGCCACTGATGACGGTTGTTCACACGTGACGACCACGCCCCTCTGTACCTGCCCCTCCTCTGGGTGTTGAGCCGGGCACGATGGGGTCCATGGTACCCATCCCAGCGAGACGAGGCGCTTAGGGCGCTGTCCGGGATGCGACGATCTTCAACTCCCAGCGGTAGCCTTCTAGTGTCTGTGATATCAGGAGAAAAAATTTTGTCTGATGTTTTGAAAAATATTAAGAGACGTTTACCCAACAACAGCTTTCATTTGAATGGTCACACCTAAGGGCTTCATCCACAGACTCAAAAAGCTAGAACCACCTTCTACGGCATAATAAAAAGCACCACACAAAAGGACTGCTCAATAGCTTTCAACTGAACGGTCACACTTTGGCATTTCATCCACGGACTCAAGACCTAGAACCAACTTGTTGAGCCTAATAAACAGTACCACAGGATAGTACTGGTCAGAAGCTTTCATTTAAATGATAACACTTTGGGATTTCATCCACAGACACAAAAGTTTAGCATAGTAAACAGAACCATAGTTCAAACACACTGTAGTACTTAGTTCAGAGCCTTAACAGGCTCAAATACATTAACCCAAAATTTGAATTTGTTAGTGGAAATGCTAATCAATTTAATTTAATTTATTTAGCTTTGCCAGACTTGGCAGAGACACCAGAACAGTTTAAGACAATTACTGTAAGCCCGTACGCCAGCCAAATCAAATTTTTGTTGATGAATTGTTCTTACCCGCATTACGGCCATACAGCTCAAGCCTCAAGGATATGTGGGCGAACCAGCTCAGCGGTCTGACGCGAATAGACAGCGCTCGAATGGCAGGCTGAAGATAATGGCGGACGATTGAGTTCCTGTTACTGTTGGCGCGGAATACCTACAAAACAAACCCACAAAGGAAATGTTTTAATTTTCAGGAAATAGCGGTCAGAAAAGTCTGTAAAAGTTCCGTTTAAATGCGCAAGGACGGTGTTCAAGCTCAGAAAGAGGAAGGAATGTTTGCCGTTGTCGTTTGCGATAAAGGACTTTTACACAAGCGGTGATTTTAATTGCGATTTGAAATCACCTGTTTTAGTAGGTGAATTTTTGTATGAATGAATTTTTGTAGTTTTCATCACCTTTAGAACATATTTGAAATTTAATGAGTACTTAAATTGGCGTACTTAAATTGGCGCCAATTTCGCTAATCAAAGCCCAAAAATATACAGCCTGAGAAAACAGCCGACGTTTCGCGAGGTCGGGCTCAAGTGGCGACCTCGCGAAACGTCGGCTGTTTTTTCAGGCTAAAAAATATAAGGAAGAAACAGACCTTTGTAACTCCAAGTTGTTTGTAGTAGACGTAATGCACCAGATCCATGCCAAACGTCAGCCAGTATTTTGTCACCCACTGATTCAAGTCCTGTCGTCCTTGAGTTGCAATGGCCACGATTTTCTTGGGTCTTCTGAATGTCACTTGTAACCATTGGTAACGGTCATTCACTCTTGAGGACCACGCCCCTATATACCTGTTAATTACATTTGCCAAGCGAGGGAGTTAGTTAAATTTATTTCTGTTAAACTGGGGCTTTATGCGGCATATAGCGCAGTGAGATTTCTTGATGGTTTGAAAATACATAATCTGTCTTAGCAAACACCTTGCATGCGGTTAGTCTACGTTAAGACAACTCTAAGCTCGACGTTTCTTTTACAAAATAGATGGAAATATAAAGACCATATTCAACTTGTTTGAGTTTCTCGTGAGGCTATTGTTCAAGAAGTGAATTAAGATTAGTTTTTATTTACGTTTTCTTTGCCTTTGTGATTTTGTATTTTTACAACTAAATGACTGAATTAGTAGAATTTTTTCATTGACAGCAGTATTCTGTACTTTAACATCCTTATGTTTATCTCTCTTCGGTAAAGTCAGTGTCCTAATAAAAGATTGCCAGTACAGTCGTGTCAGTGAAACTGTTTTCTATAGGGGATGGGGGAGGAGGGACCGATTAAATGTCCGTAAGTCCTTTACTGAAGGGGTTCCTAAACGGGTTTAACTTTGACCGGCAGAACTTTGACTCCTGTCTGTAAAGCTCTTGACATACAGTTTAGAGTGCTAGGCAACAATTGCTGTGAAAGCGTTTTAACAAATGTCTTCTGCAGTATGTCATGTCATTTTGACCGTCAAAATTTGTCATTTAACATGTTAAACGGCAAAAGGAAACTTCACACAACTTTTCATACCGTCAACAGACAACATGGTTCAATACTGGTTGAGAAAATGTAGAACAATGTTCAAACGTGAAAAGCGAGTTGCCCGGAAACAGTAAGACCGAGATTAGGCCTTGATATATGCAGGCGCGATATAGGCGGCGCGAAGATATGAATTCTATTTTCGAGTGGTAAAAACAAAACGAACGAGCGCAGCGAGAGAGTAAAATGTTGTTTTTTACCACGAGAAAATAAAATTCATATCTTCAAGCCGCCGTGTAATTTTCTTTTCTTTACATAAACAAGAGTATTTCTGCACAAAAGCGGGAAATGACGTAATCGATATCCTTAATAGTGAGGATATGAAAAATACGCTACTCGAGTCCCGGATATAGTTTCGTATGAGCTTTACGAGTGGTCTGTTTTCCACTAAAACACTCTTGTCTATATAATAATATTCCTTTCAGTACAGCTCGTTTCTTTGAGTGAAACGCCAGCGGCTAATCTCTTCTGAAGTGTAAATGTTATCCTTACCTGGCTTGTCGTTTGTAGTTCAGTCGTGCCCTCCATGCCGCGTGATATCTGTCCCACGTGGATGAGGCACTAATCGCGTTATTTCTTATGCGACCGCTCTGCATTCCAAGAGCCTGGAGACGAGGTCTTATGATTCCTTAAAAATAAAAGAAATTCGTCAAAGAAAATGAAAAAGAACAGCAACCTAGTGTCAATTTATAGTTTTAATAGAAATTATACCAACGATAGAAATGACGTTTAGCAAAAGCGTTACAAAAAGAAGAATTAGAAATTGGATGAAAAATTTTTAATGATTAAAGCATGGAAGATTTTATATGAAGATTTCATAAGATTTCATTAATAAAAATATCATTATTTCCTTGTGAAGAATATCATATCTATAATACCAATATTATGAAAAATATCTATCTTCAGAAGATTTCATTATGAAAAAATTCATAATGATTAAAGCATGGAAAAATGCTGGGCTACATACGTATTAAATGGAACTCGCGCAAGCGCACGTGTACGTGCTTGTCACAAAAATAGGATTGTCTACATAGTGTTCTTGAACACACAAAAAAGGCTTCGGATCTGTGTTTTTATGTTTGAAGCTAGGGTCTTCAAACCGAAAAAACACGGATCTGCATGGGCCAAACGGTTGAAAACAAGGCACGCGTCGAAAAGACAACAAACAATAAACAGCCTTCGTCATAATAGCTAACCAATAATGGTTTCCGTAACACCAAGAAACGCCCCCTGTTTTTCAACGGGTCCTGGCGCAACTTTTCTGTACTGTAAATGTGCCGTCAAAAGGATCTTTTCAAGTAGTGCTATCCAGTTTGCAGTACTTTCCTCACTAGAAAAATATAATAATATGGATAATCAAGGTCTGAGAAGGGTCGGGACTAGTGTCTTACCTGGACGGCGTCCGTAGAAGCCAACTCTCATTGATATGTGCCTGTGCCACGTGACCACCACAATTCTAATGAAGCGCGCGCGGATTGGAGGACGCAGGGGATGGGACACAATACTGTTTCTATCACTGTTTCCACGGAATATCTGAGGAGAGGAAAACGGCATTTGTTACGTTACATATGCCGTTTTATTAGGATCAAGTAGATGGTCATTTAACTAACAGTAGGTGATTCTTGATCTACGTAGAAACTAGTCTTTTTATGACAGAATATATCAAAAAGGAAAAGAACAGAATTGGTCATCATGAAAAAAACCACCTCTAAAAAGAAATGTTGATTTAAGCGTGGATTTCAAAACTTAACTGAGACTTATTTAAGCCGTGTTCTCGTTACAGGTCAAAGAGGATCGGGTCGTACCAGTTAAATCGCAAACTAAAAAGTTTATTGGCCATGGCCTAATAGCCTTTCACAGTTATAGGCTTGGGGACCTGGCCTCAAAATGGAAGTCAGGCCAGAGTTGACTTTAATTTGTTTTGATACAAACATTCCAGCTTTTCCTATGCAAATCAAGTTGCTCTTTTGCTAACAAGTTTCTGACTATCGTCATTTACATACTGAAACGGGCAGGAAGGATTGTAACGAAACAAAGTCTACTCCAGCCTCACTTCCACGCGGTCCAGGGTACTGAGCACACGGCTATAAAATAGACTAGTGAGGAAGATGAAAATTCTCTGTACATTATCAGTACTTGTTAAAACAATCAAGTGATGAGAATAAAGAAAGTGATCACCAAGGACGAGATGTCTTGATATGTAGACAAATTCTCCTTACCAGTTCCATTAGTAATGTATGGATGACAGAAAGGAGAATATGCGTTTTTATACAATTTCAAAAACAGTTAGGGAAACTGCGTTGTTCTTTTGTTTTCTTTTCTTATGAAAACGTTATTCCACACACCCTCATCGTACATAAACTCATACGCTATTAGTTCATATACGACACGATTTTATGGATTAATTGTTGATTATATTTCATTTGATTACAACTATAGGTATATAAAGTCAACTTGAATGAAAAGCAGTCTAATCATGCCAGAACATTTTATGCTTTGTTTGCCATGTTTGATGGTTAAATCTCACAATATTTGAAAAAAAATTAAAACAGTCCCTTTCAAGAACCCAGTAAATTTAACAGACACTCACCTTAACACGTCCTCCTTTTTTATAAGGCGTAAACCTAATTCCATCGTTTCCAAAGTACACTCTATAACTCGTGACCCACTGGCTTGCATCTTGGCGTCCCTGTGTTCTTATCACCGTTACCAGAGTGGGACTACCCAAGTTAAACTGCAGCCACTGCCGTCTGTCGTTCTTCTTTGCAGACCAACCTCCTTTGTACCTCCCTCGAGCCATGTTGTTTAATCGGCCGAGCCAAGGAGCATGGTAACGATTATAGGTAGACGAGGATGTTATGTAACTATTAGGAACCTTGCCGTCCTCAACACCGATTGGCACGGCGTTGCGTGCTGAAATTAAGAGTAGTCCCACAGCTCTTAACAACCTCTAATTTCATTGGACCTTGGTATCACGCAGCTCTATTGTTTTCGGGCTAGGGTCCATTGTTTTGTTGTTTGGTGTATTGTTTTCTCAGCAAATCAGAGAACACCTTGTAAGAGCTGCGACATCGCCCGAAATTAAACAGACGATATAGGCTGCAGATATCTGCGCAACTTGATTTTCCCTTTTTAGCCAATGACGTCACGTTAGTGACGTCATATGGCTACTGTCAGAGCCTAAAAATCAACGATAGACGTCTGGATAGCTCATAGACGTTGTACGTACGTGCGATGTCTGTCTTACGATTTGTGAGGCTGGGGGGATATTCTGTGAGACGATGGGTGGGGGCGTGCACCGGGACACTGAAAGTCTTGCCTTATCAGCGGCACAAACCCATACAGCTAATGTTATGGGAGTGAGACCCCCGGGCTTTGAAGTGTTTTGCATTCGCAAGTGTGGATCTACTTCGAATGCCTGTTTTGTGTACGTGAGGTCTGGCAGGATTTTATTCGCGTTGTAGTCCTGTGTTTACTTAGCTGAAGTACATTTTTCCACAGCAGCAAATACAAGACGGACTTGCCAATTTGAGATGTTGTATGAACAGAACGTGGAAATTAACGTTACATCGATCCCTAATTAACAGTGAAAGAAACAATATTTAAAGCCCAAGTTTATAACGATAGTGAAAAGAGTAGAGTAAAACAGCATAAAATTTTTCGGGATTATCTCTCGGTAACAGCGAATCTAAAATTTGCAGTGTCATTTTTGTGTGCGTGTTATAAAACATGAACCCAATTAAAACTAAATCGGAAATTGCGCGGCTTGTTGCTAGCTATTCTTAAAACTGAAAAACTTGAATGAAACTAGTATTAAAATCCAAGTCACAGTGGTGATCAAGGAATTAGAGGATGGATGTAGTAAAATCTTAACAAGATACTAAACGTTATTTCGGGGTTATTCATGGCTCAAAGTGTAAAGCGTATGTTGAGAAATTTGCATAGTTGACAGCTGTAATTTCAGCCTTATAAGGAATGTAACGCAACACTTGAAACATCTCGAACCGACCGAAACAGTACCGAAAGATTAACAACAACAGATATGTGAAAAAGCATGCTAACAGAGACCTGTTGGATCTACTGGAAAGCGAGCTGAATTTGAACATTTTCGTACTGTTCGAAGGTAAAGCAAACGAAATTTATTCGGCTGTAGGTTGAGACTCCAAATAAACACGTGAGCTAAAAATAACTTTGTACCGTGGGAAAGTTACAAATGTAAACATACTTTGGTCGATTTGTGAAGCAAAAAGACGAAAATTATTATAGCCGACTTGATTACAAAGCAAGCAACTTCAAATAACAGGGGAAATAAATATAGTTGCAAAACTATTTCAGTCGTGTTTATAAACGCTAGTTCAAACCGATTTCGAACGAAAATATTGTGGATACAAGAAACGCCGTTTGATGGCAGACTCCTGTTTTGGCAATACAATGTACTAAGAACGTAAGTGGTTGCCTGAAACGTCTGAAACCTTACAAATTAAACAAAGTAAAGCGAGTCGCGTGTCACGCAAATCACGCAGAGCGTCAAAACGGCACCCTTTAGAAAGTTGACCGTTTATGAGCACTGAAAAGTATTGGATATTCGCCGGTAGAAGTAAGAAATTAAAAGGTTCAACTGCAACTTGCATTTATTTCTGAAGTAAAATTGTTAACTTTCCACTGATCTTTGCCTAAATTATGTATGCAATATTTTTCGACGGTGAGTTTAAGTTTAAGTTTACTTGTTTTTGTCTGTGTTCTTTGAAGAACCGTGAAACAAAGAGCTTTCTTCCGTTTTTTTTTTACTCCGCGTAGTCACGCTGCTGAATCATTACCAGGTTTTATAGTGGATAACCACAAGATCTTTTTGATGGTGGTGGTGGTGGGGGGGGGGGGGGCTGAGGGGTTAGGGTGGGACTTACCGGAGGTGTAAAGTCCCATAGGTTGTCAGGACAAATTTCACCATATTGTGAAAAAAAACGTCATTGGCTCTGCGCGTATTGCGCGCCTATGTTTAGTATTGCTAATTTAACTTTTCGTTTAAGAAATGAAAAACATTTCCTGTGTTTCGAGGAAGTTATAGTTGAGTCAGATGGTACTCTCGAGTGGAAAAAAACGATACGAGGAAAAAAACACACCTGATGCCTTGTTTTGTGCGCGGTTACAGGTGTATGTTTCCCGCTCTTTTTTGTTAGCTGCTTATATTCCCGCGTCCTGCTCTTGTTGTACGCTTTTGATTTAAGCCACGATTGGTTCGTTGCACTGTTACATTTGCTGTGGCTAGCCAAATACAAAAACTTGGTTTTTCCTTCACAGAAGCGATAGGAAAAATGGTCTTTGTTAAGGAAGGTGCCTCCAAATACAGAGGTTTGTTTACAAAGGTTATGACTACGGGGAAAAAGCAGATCTTAGCAAGCCCTAATGAAATCTAAAAAGAATAATGTGGGTTATCCTGCATTTTTCAGAGATAATTAAGTAACCATAATTCTAAAAAAAATTTAAAATACAAAGAATGTATGGCATTTTCTTTCCAAATTTAAGCTCCGTTATCTCTGAAAATACGTGGTTACCCCGAATTTTCTTTCTGGATTCTGACAGTCCTTGATAAGATCTGCTTTATCCACATAGTCATAAACTGCGCAAAAACACCATTGTATTAGAAAGCAAATTCCTTAAGAAATCCGAAAATCTCAGACCTGACCCGAGATGCGCAGAACGTATGCGCAGTAACAAAAGGAGGCACCGTCCTTAATATAGTGTAAACACTTTGGCTTATACTTACATATCACGCTGACGTAGAACTCGGCCCTTAGTGAAATATGTCCAACCCATGTCCAGGGGTGTATACGCACATAGCGCGCTCTGAATGGCCGGATAAACACGTTCTCTTTAATCGTGTTCTGGTCTCTGTTTCCTGGGAAAATCTAAATACAAAGGATAAAATGTTGAAGCGAACAAGAGTAGTCAGCGATGTAAATCAACGGGTGAAAGGCCTTGGTTTTCTATTTATTTCCGTTTTGTGATTCGACAATATCTAATTGGTCATTAACGATCACCGTTTAGCGAAGCGAAAGGGTAAAGTTCAATTATTGACTTGACGGTTAGCTTCGCAAATATCAAGCAGACAGAAGCCAACACCCTCTATTGCCGCGAATTGATTTGTTTGTTTCTTTAAGCAAAAATTAATCAGTTTGGAGATACATATGTTCGGTTCTACAAGATTTGCTCGTTAGTTACAAGAAATTCCTTTGCTGCACAGGAAACAAAATTCACCATTTGCTCATTTGATCTGAAAATTCGTCAGACAAGCTTGAGTCCGTTATAGAAAAAACAAAATCCTGTCGATATCTTTATCGGTGGCAGCTTCATAGGATTGAAGATTTGTTCGTTATATTTCATGTACAGTAATATCTATATTTTAACCAATATTTCCCGTATTTCTAGCTGCCTTACCTTGACTTTACCATAAAGCTTGTACCGTATCCACCGATATTTATCCTGACTGTACGAGATAACAAAGTTTGTTACCCACTGTCTCGCATCATATCTTCCTTGAGTAACAACTTTAACGACCCTGTACGGCCGTCTGAAGTCAAACTGGATATACTGTCGGCGATTATTGCGTCTCGCAGACCACCCCCCTCGGTAGCGTCCCGTCACTCGCTGATGTAACCTGGCCCGCCATGGAGCGTGGTATCGGTCCCATGAACTCGAGGCGGTGATGTAACGTTGACCGCGTCTTCCAGCGGGTATACCGCTGGGCCGAACGGGTGGCTCGCGGGCTGGAAAATAAAAATAGCATTACTGTAGTTCATCTTATGAACCCAAGTTTAAAGTTGTCAGTCTCTCAAAATTGATCCCCCAAATTAATTTTTTTTAATTAACTTAATGTTTTGTCGTTTAGTGAGATTAACGTTCATTTTCAATGTTATAGACTCTGGCGTTATCCCTTTCACTCCCAGAGTTAGTTATGGAGACATTGAGGCGATTCCAACTTCTGAGTCTGTGGATGAAATCCTCGTATGACCATTCAAATGAAACCTCGAGCTCTTCAGCAGTACTTTCACATGGTGCTGTTTATATTTAAGCATTTTACAAAATGAAATTTTGAATTTGTCTTGAATTTTGATTTAAGGCACTCGTGGAAGTGAAAGGGTTCAGGTAAACGATAAAACACATTGGTCCCAACAGTCAAACGCACGCTGTTACAAACAGCTTATCAAACCATGGAATTTCTGTAAACGTGAAGCTTGGACCAGTTATTCCTGACTTTCTGAGGTTAACCAAAAGGATAAAGCACATTGTTACCAACAGCAGTTTGTTTGTATAGACAGCTTATCGGACCACATATGAAATTCCTGCATATAGACAACTTGGGCCAAGTTTCGAGTGTTTATTGGAAGAGTGTTCACCTTAGAAAATAAGCCAAAGGACCAGTTAGATGCATTGAACTTTGTGTCCCTCTTAGAGAGGTGACCTTCTTAAGAGCAGATTAAGTTAAGGGCTGAAGTGTTGCAGATAACCACTCCATGTGCCCTTCCTGAAAAGGCGTCCATTAAGAAAAACTGCATTGTAAGAGACCCATTAAAAGAATTATGTGATAAAGTGAGATGTGAAGGAGCTTTACAAACAAAACAGAACTTACCAATCAGAGATCCGTACAGCTCAGTTCGCATCGAGATATGACCATGCCAACTCACTGGGTGGAACTTGACAAACCTTGCCACGAAAGAGCGCTTGAAATTGTTCTTCACAACAGTGTTTCTGTCTCTATTTCCACGGAAAAGCTGCAATAAAAATAAAAGAAGAGAGGATTGATCTTAAACAGAGTAAACTGCGTCATACGCCAACGTGTATCATTAGAAATCGCCAGTCCCTGGGTTTCTGTAGCTTGGAGAGGCTAACTAGAAAGATCACTAATCGACGTTTATGGAATGCTACACAGTAGATTTAAAAGAGTTGCTTTAAACACTGGAGTCAGTTAAACCTTTAAGGCTCAATATAATCCCTTCTTGTGGGTGTGCTATAACTCTTAAATTTGACTTCAAATAGAGGAGCTGAAAAAATACCAATTCTAGATTCTTAATTTTATGGACTTAGTTAAGTTCCACTACCACTGTAAATAACTCCTTTTGGAGCTATAACAACTCCAAATAAGCAACTCCACCGTTATGAGTTAAGTGCGCTTTAGGAGTTATCTTGACTCAGTTGAAAGTTATTTTGTAGTGAACTCTTTAAAGTGTAAACCAACTTGGCTAGGAGTGACGTTGACTGTAGATGAAAAGTCACTAGACAACCGGTGTAATAGTTTCAGTACATTCCACTAGAGGAGCTGACATGATAACATTTTTCTTAATTTTATGGACTTAGTTAAGTTCCACTACCACTGGAAATAACTCCTTTTGAAGCTATAATAACTCCAAATAAGCAACTCCACCGTCATGAGTTAACTGCACTTTAGGAGTTATTTTAACTCAGTTGAAAGTTATTTTGTAGTGAACTCTCCAAAGTGTAAGCCAACTTGGCTCGGGGTGACGTTGACTGTAGATGGAAAGTCACTAGTCAATCGTTGTAAATACATTCCAGCAGACAGTTTTGCCTCTCCTACCGAGGAGACTACTCGAGTTAAGTAACACAAACCAGATTTAAATTCAAACATAAACAAATTTGGATATCAACAAACCTTAGGTCTTCTTCTCTCAGTGTAATACCGGAACCTTATTCCTCCTCTACTGTATGAAATCCTTAGCGACATCACCCACTGATTGTAATCCTGTCTTCCTTGAATAGCGAAGCCAACAACACGCGCCATCTTAGTGATGTCAATCAAAAGCCACTGCGCACGATTATTAACACGTGATGACCACGCGCCAGTCAGCCGTCCGTGTCTAATGATGTTAAGCCGTGCACGCTTTGGACCGTGGTTTCTGTCCCAGCTTGATGAAGCACTGAATCCTCCATCCGGGATACGACGATCCTCGACTCCAAGAGCCAACCGTGAATATACTGGTAATGGCAAAATAGGAAAATTGTGTTATTTATACTCAATTGGAAAAGCCTTTCTTATGCATCATGTGTAAGATAATCATTGTTTGCGTTTGGCTTAAGTGTGATCATCGCAGATTTATATGTGTTGGTAGACTGCGAGTGGTCTCTAATTTTGGCGATGGCGACTGTGGGGTGGGCAATATACACACACGCGCGCACACGAAATTTCGAAGAGGCGCTCTCCTCAAGTCGTGTCTCCTCGAAATTTCGCGCGCTCGTGTGTATCGCCATCGCCAAAATTAGATACTAATCGCAGTCTAATGTGTTGGTGCCATTTCATTTGTGTTTGTTTTAATTAATCATTATAATTAATTATTATTTTGTGTCAAACGTGTAAACCAGGATTATAGTTTATCTATATGTTGCTTTTATTCAATCTCGTGATCTGTTTTAAACAGACACGAAACGAAAAAAAAAACTAACACGAAACGTAAAGACTTTTCGAAGATCTAAGTGTATAAAAAGAGGTTTAAAAGTAGGAATCTTATTAATAATTCACACCACAAACAAAGTAAAAAAGCAGCAAAGAAAGGAGAACAACTCTGAAGAGCCAAACCAGCGATCTTCCGCGCCTCCATTTGTGGGGTTGCTTCTTATTGCTGGGATTTTTAAGCGGAAACAAATTTCGTCTATTTATTAGCACCTACCAGTAATTCGTCCATAGAATTCCACTCTGCATGAAATGTGCCCCACCCATCTTACGGGGTGCAAGCGGATAACACGCGCCTTTATCGCAGGTCTCAGTGAGTGCATCACTACTGTGTTACGATCCCGGTTTCCTCTGAAAAGCTAAATATTGACCGTGAAAAGAAAAAACTAAGAACACGTGGTACAATTCATATAAACTACCTGCACAGTTACTCATTTATTGTATTTTTTAATAATAATAATAATACTTATAATATTAACAATAATAATAATAATAATAATAATAATAATAATAATAATAACAACAGTATTTTTAAACGCATTTTGCACAGCCTCAATGCGTTTACAATTTGGTACATGGTTGCTATTTGATGAAACAAAACCAAGCTTCACAGGCCGGCTTACCAACTTTATGTGGCCGGCTTTTTATCATATAATTTAAAATCTTAAAATTTGAAAACTCGGGCTCACGCTAAAAATTTGAACTTCAAAAAAGCCAACTGAAAAAAAAAATCTTAAGGTGCCTTTACACTACAAAAAAGTTTGCAAAACCGTCCTAGTAAAGTCGGGTTAGCGCGTGTGAACGTCTCAAGAACAGTTGGCAAACATGTAGGCGATAAATGACTAGCATCTTTTCGACTACGTTTTTCGACAGCTGGGTGTTCACAAACTCACATTTGACGTGCGAGTGCTTCTTTGACGGTTGTTGTTTAGTATATAATCCAGATATAAGCTTTAGAAAGACTTCATCAAACTTAGATTTAGTAAGAGCTCGCCAATTTCTTTGGAGTTCGACACAACTACGAAAGTTTATGGCGTTTGTAGGGCAACCTGTTTTGTCCTGTGCTGTCCTGCAAAGTTTTTTTTCTCCAGAGTCTAAAATTGACTAGAACGTTTCTTTACCTTTGTTCTTCCATTCTTCACGTATCTGGCAAAATAAATACCATCCACACTGAACGACAGATAATACAGAGTCACCCATTGGTTGTAGTCGTGTCTTCCTTGCGTTGCCACGGCAACGACCTTCTTTGGGCCTCTGAAGTTCACTTGCAGCCACTGTTGGCGGTTGTTTATTTTTGCTGACCAGGCCCCTGCATATCGGCCCCGTCTAGGCCTTTTGAGCCTGGCTAGCCAGGCAGCGTGGTAACGATTCCATCGTGACGAGGCTGTGATGGCACTATTGGGTATTCGACCGTTATGTACTCCCAGAGGCTTGGGTGCTCCTCGTCTCATACCTAAGGTATTAATGCAAAGGTATAAGCCTCACAAAAATCCCAAAGAATTAAAGTGCACCTAACTCAAAAATGTTTTTTCGCTTAGGTAATTGTCTGCACCTGCCTCAGATGTTTAAGGCCCTTTTTCGAAATATTTCTCAGAAATTCCACTCTTAATGAGCCTTAAAGTTACGAAAACTGGTCGTCATTTGATTCATGACCGAGCAAGTAGAGGCATGGTTCTTTTCATGAAATGACGTCACAAACTGTTTTGCATCTCGGTAGTTCTTTGAAAATAGCGACGCAAAGCAGTTTGTGACGTCATTTCAGGATTAGAGCCATGCCCCTCACTAGCTCAGTCGTGGATCAAATATCCGCAAGTTTTAGTAAGTTTTACAGCCCAATAAAAGTGAAATTTCCAGGCAAAAAAGGCAAAATATAGTTGAGACAGGAACAGTGATTTATTTTAGCCCAAAAAATATTTTGAGGTTAGTTGCACTTTAACGATTGGATCACGGTTCATGCTGATGATTGCATACAAAATACCAGGAGTATTTAAGGAGTACTGAAAGACTCAAAAGGGAGTTTTTAAGAAGTGTTCTTACATGCACGAACTATATTTTAACACAAATTTTAGAGTAGCCAGAAAGGCTAATATCTCTGTGTAACATAAGAAGTGAAAACGGAGAAAAAGGAAAAAAAGAAACTTATTTACATTACAAATATCTAAAATAATTATCTAAAATACGATATTGTTCATTGAAGATTGAAATAGGCTAGAAATCATTCTTGAAAAGAGACTGTTTTCAAAAGACGTTTAAAACTAGTGTAGTTAGAGTACATTCTCTTCTAATATTATTCGGTAATGAGTTCCATAATTTCACCGCACAATATTTGAAAGAGTGCAGGCCATACGTGGTAGTTGCTGGTTTTGGTAATGATAGAATACAGCAACTTCTTAGCAACTTTATTTTGGTTTACAGAATGTTTTTATAGCTCCTTACTTCAAAACCAACCAACAAACAAAGATAAACAAAAGCGCCAGTCTACACCATATTTGGAACAGGACTCCTTACCAGCCCTTTGTCCGTACAGCCCGATCCTCATGGAGATATGTCCGTACCACGTGATAGGATGAAATCTGATGTATTTTGTGTAGAGGGGCCTTTGGAGCTTGTGAAAAACTAGAGTATTACGGTCCCTGTTACCCGGGAAAATCTACAACGGCAGGAAAACAGAATTGAGATGAATATAACGAAAAATCAAAGAGTGAAATAATTCAATCCAAGTGATGCGTGACACTTATAAGGGCAAAATATAAAACAAAAAAAATCAAACGATTATAAAAAAATTGAGAAAAAAAACTGTTTTGTTCAAGTGGCATAATCGTTCTACAATCAACGTTTCGGGCACAGCCCTCCTAGAAGCTGACACACATAAATATGACCTACCACAGGAATCCGACAGTAACGGTAGACAAACAAACAAACAAACAAACATAGCCTTTTGCAGTATTTTCTGAATTTTCACACGCCAAATTATGGTGCAAAAATTTCGTCGAAAATGGAAAGCGTCGAGTCCTTGGCCTTGTAAGTCGCGCCTCCGTATTGTATAGTAGGCTTAATAAATCAAAACTTTAGAAGAATGTTACCTTAACTCGCCCGTTTTCTCTGTAAGGACGGAACGTTCGGCCATTCAAGCTGTGCGAGATGCTATAACTCGTTACCCACTGGTTCAAGTCCTGTCGACCTTGAGTCACCAAACCGGTAATTCTTGTTCTGCGACCCAGTCTGACCTGAATCCACTGGCGCCTATTGTTTCTCTTAGCAGACCACGCCCCACGGAAGCGTCTTGTCACCACTGTGTTGAGCCTCGCTCGATTAGCACGATGGTAATTGTTCCACTGACTGGAGGCTCTAAAGGCCCTGTTGGGTATCTTGCCGTCTTCTATACCAATCTCCACACTATAGCGTGCTGTAGGAAATTATTCAGTGAAGATACGAAAATAGTGAATTTTTGCAGCAATAAGTTGTGCGGAAAATGTTTTTGCCCTTTGTGACCTCTGCAGAGGCTTTCCTTACATTCCAAAAAGTCATACAATCAAGCAGAAACTGAGGAGAGGACTTAATAAAGTGAGTTTTTCTCTACGTTTTCTACTAAAGGCGCTTTTGTGGAGGAAAAAGCTGTTTTGGGGGTATTCTCTTTGAGGATTGTGGAAAATATTGTGAAAAAAACAAAAAAACAAATGGAAAGTCAGCAACAATTGTTACTATTTACTATTTTGTCATTTTTCTATAGATTTAAATAAGAGACAAATCCTAAGGTCCCCTAAATTTCTTTTATTGCAACGGGGATTTTAAAGGTTCGTTCGTCATAAGTAAGGACCCGTCCAAGCTGTTTTTTTAAGAATCCGTTTTCTGTCACCCCAAAATTCCGCACAAGCATTTCCCCAGTACTTTTTTTGTTGTTGTCGTTGTTCCAAGGAGAGATAAATAACTTTTTACGCATTTTCTCTTACTGTTAAGACTGAAAGGATCGAAAATGGCGTCAGCATTTGCAAGTATCCTTTTTCACGAGGTTCTAAACACTGGTCGTCGACACTGAAAACGATGCATTTTCTAAAGCCTTGCCCACTTTCAAGACCGTTTTCTAAGTCCCTGTTTTCTAGCGTTTTCCGCGCTGTGGATGGGCTCTATACCCAGCAGTGTTTATACAACTTTTGGTCATTCTGCTTGTGTTTGACGTTTGCCGCTGAAGGTGATCAGTTCCGCATTCGCCACAAACACAGCAATTATTTGAACTACTAGGCGATGCTTGATCTCTTTTTTCCCCTAAATCCCGCAAAAAAGAATTACGATAAACTACATACTATACGAATTCCCGACTGTCGCAGCATTCTGAGCGATTGTATTGATAATGTAAGGTCGAGTCAATAATACTTACGTAAGGCGTAGCCATAAAATTCCGCTCTCAAAGAAATATGTCCCACCCAGGTAATAGGGTAAATTCGTACATATCTGGCTTTGATTGGTGGATCAAAAACGTTCCCTTTGACTGTGTTTCGGTCTCTGTTTCCAATGAAGACCTGAAGAGGGAAGGAAATGTAAATGAAATCCTAAACTAAGTGTGTTCATTCAAATGAAAGCTACGGAACATTAGTTTCCCACGATACTAATTCCGTATTCTATATACGACCAAGGGCCAGTTTCTCGAAAGTCCCGATAACTTTACGGGCCCGGAAAGCTTTTTTATGAGCTCAAGGTTTACCTTAATGATTCAAATTGTAAGTTTGCGAAACAATTCGAGCTGATTTGCGGACTAAAAGCTACACCACCATTCTACAGATTTAGATATTAAAATATAGCTTCGGGCCCGACAAGTTACCGGGACTTTCGAGAAATGGGCCCCAGGCCCGTCCTTTGAGTCCATGGATTAAATTGTTTTAGAAACGTGTGATCGTACAAAAGAAAGCTATTCAGCAGCCCTTTCCTGTGGTACTGTTCATAGGGATGTATACGGTGACTCTGACTTTTGAGTGCGTGGTTAAAATCTTCAAAGTAGTTCTGCCATTTCAACACTCCAGTGAAAACTCCAGTGAAAGTACTGAAAGGTATTTAACCCTTCAATCCCCAATATCAACATGTATGTTCTCCTCACTGTTTTCCGCATATTTCTCATGGTACTAGTTGGGAGAATTTGCTTACACATCAAGACACCTCATCTTAAGCGATCACTTCCTCACTTCTCATGACCTGTATGTTTGACCGAGTAATGACACTGTAAGAAGAAATTAGATGCTTGTCACTATTGGGGCTTAAAGGGTTAATTTCGAGTAGTCTCCTGTACAAGGCGTTACTAAGTTCCCTCTCGTTATTTCTCCCTCCTTTCTTCCTTTGCATGTCCCATTTCGCTCGATCCGAAACTCTACAACAGATTACCCTAGCAAAAGAAAGATCACACAGTTATCTTACCTGTACACGGCTGTATTTCCTGTAAGGCGTCCAATAGATGGCGTCGGGACTGTATTTAATAAAATAACTCGTCACCCACTGATTAGCATCTTCTCTTCCCTGAGTAACCACCTTAACAACTGTCTTCGGCCGCCTGAAATCAAACTGTATCCATTGTCCGCGTCTGTTGACTTTAGCGGACCACCCTCCGCGGTAGCGCCCGCGTCTCCTGTTGTGCAAGCGTGCAAGCCACGCCACGTGGTATCGATCCCACGCGCTTGACGCTGTGATGTAGCGGTTGTTGAGGCGGTTGTTGGAGACTCCCAGAGTTCTGGCCCCTGGGCGAGGTTCTAAAAAGTAAAGCATTCTTGTAAGACTCCACATGTACTTCTCAAAAAGTAAATACAACAAATTTGGTTTGTACAGTGTTAGAACCTACGTACGGCTTAAAATATGTATATAGAATTCCCTTCCATCCCATAGCCGACAAAAAATTAGTTAATTTTAGGGGTCTTTTTCTGGGCTAAGCTAAACGAAATTTAACCGAGCCAGTTCATGACTCAATTGGGCCAACTTGCGAGCCTGATTGAGACATCGGGCGAATCAACACTTCTTAGCACAAGTACCTACCTCATTTATGGTCAGTTAATCTTTCGCAAGTAATTGCAAGTTTCCATACCTAATGGCGCATACTGCTTTTGTTATCCCCACTCAAAATGCCAAGCAAAATGAGGAATGAAACGTAAGCAAATTTGAGTATTCCAGAGTATTCAACTAATGGCTACAAACTTTACTCTTTACTTACTCAAATAACGTCCGTATAACTCCACTCTGCACGATATGTGAGCGTGCCAAGACACTGGGTAAAACCGGACATAACGGACCTTGATCGCGGGCACAAGAGTATTCCTTACTACTGTGTTTCTGTCTTTATTGCCACGGAAGATCTGCGTCCAGATGAAATAGTTTTAGGTTTTTTCCTCATCAATATAGTAAGATTTGTTTGCTTGCGTGACAACAAATATGGAAGCTACGGATACTTTTCGTCTACACATAAAGAATGAAGACAGTGATAATGGAGATTTTCAGATAGTGAAGATTTTTGAAAACGGAGATGTCACCTTTTAAGTGCATTGGAAAACAAGGACAAAAACGGCAATTTCTTAAGGGGGTATGAACCATCGTCCGTACGAAAACGATCGAAAACGGATGTCTTCGAAAACGAAGACGTAAAAGCATCGTTCACTACGTAGCGGCGTTTTCAAAGCTTGCGATCGTTCATGTTTGGACAGGGAAAACAAGTGATTATGTGAATATGATGCAAACAAATGCATTTTAACATTTTCTCGATGCAATTCGTATTCTGGGGTGAATGTATTTACACCTGTTAAGCGATATTTGCTACAGTGGCCGACAAAATACCCGACAAAAATCCTTCTCACTGAAGATACTCTTTCAGCATTTTTTCAACTTATTTTGTTTCTACTTTAATGAAAATGCTCACCGCAGCGCGTCCAGACCGGTAGTTACGGAATCTTATTCCATCGTTGCTATATTTGACTGTGTAGCTTGTCACCCATTGGTTGACATCCTGACGGCCCTGAATTGCAGTTGCTACAATAACTGCGCGGCTACCAAGGTCAACCTGAAAAGATCAAAGATAGGCTCAACAACAAGACAACAGCACATACTAAATAAAGCGGGTTTAAATGGCAACATACACTCTATTTCTAATTCGGTAAAAATACACAAGCAGAGTACAAGTGAAGTAAATTGAATTTTGTTTCGTTACTAAAAAGAACAGCTACCAGTTGGCTTGATCGCTCACTTGTAAGAAGGTAAGAGGGCTGCACCGGTATCTCAGGGTCACGGGTTCGAATCCCCTTTCAAGCCAGAATTTTTTCAGCCTGTCTTTTCGCATCTGCTTCAAGTTCGGTAAACAACTGCGATGATCTTCTATCCACTAAATCTTTTATCCGCAGTTTACGTATGTTATCTTTTTATATTCTCTTCTATGTGCTCATCATCATCATCATCATCATCATCATCATCATCATCATCATCATCATCATCATCATCATCACCATCATCATCATTATCATCATCATCATCAAACGTCATCGTCATTATCATTTTCGTCATCATTAGAACAATATCGAATTAAAACGCCAATAGTGCAAGGCCGTTCCTCCACCACGTCCGTAGCTACAGTTTCCAGATACTCCTCCACTTCTGCTAATGTTTCTTTGCAATGACGTTCCTTCATCTAGAACGTAATACAATCTCCTACATAGCATGGCCCCTCCCAGCTCCATTTGCCTTGTAAACAAACCTGTTCTAAACCAGATTCTTACCTGAAGCCACTGTCCTCGGGTGTTTTTTCGTGCTGACCAAGCTCCTCGGAATCTTCCTGACTTGCACATATGAAGTCTAGCACGCATGGCAGCATGATAGCGATCCCAGAAACTAGAAGCGCTCAAAGCGCCGTCACCAATTCTCCTGTCACCCACGCCGAGAGGAAGTCTTGATAAAGCTAAAATATATTTTAAAAAAAACGATTTAGTGCTACCTAATGAATGCAGATATATTGATGTCTTGCCCTTGGTGCGTTAAGTTCTTATATCAGTGGGACTGTATCACTTCTCGGTAGTGAATTATGGGATATCACTTCACGTTTATATTGCCGAGGATCACACGAAGCCTTCCCGATATACCCAAGGTAATCTGAGGGCTACCGAGGCAAACAAAAACTTCTACAGATTGTCAACGATGACTCAGATTTTTTCGAAGATATCAAAAGCTCCTTGATCACACTCTATTTACTCTTTTTTAATACTATGTTGGTCATTCGGCTCAAATATTCGCTCTTTCGTGATAAGGTATTAGAATTTGAGAACAAAAGCATGTTTTGTTAGACCTAACAACTAACAGGAGTTCTAAGATTTCTTACCAGTTCTGTGTCCATAGAATTCAGCCCTTAGAGAAATGTGGCTTCTCCACCCTACTGGGTGGATGCGGATAAACCTCGTTCGGATGGCAGGGGAGAGACGGTGTCTTACCACAGAGTTCCTGTCGCTATTTGCACGGAATATCTAGAAAATTAAGGTAAGTCAAGAGCAGTTGATTCAGTTACAGGTAAGAAGTTTGAGCGTTCCACACAAATACAAAATTGTGTACGTTTAAGTACTTTCGATTTGTATCAAACTAGCTCACTTTCCCTCACAGGAGTGATTGCAGCAATAGTTGAGGTCACATCAAAGAATTATGTATCGTATCGAAAACCAACTGACAAAATGGCAAAATGCACTTAATGACACTTCGGCTGATATCAATCTGCGAAGATTTACGCGCGATAAACCATGCTCTTTCAGGTCGTTTTACTTTAGTGACCAGTTTGTTTTCATCGTACCGCCGCTCTTCACAAGACAAAAGTAGGTTTATCACAGTAAAGATCGACCAGCTGCTCAAAGTAAAATACGTCTTTAGAATGCTAAGATTAACTGTACTGTAGTTAAAACCGACAACCAAGTGTAACCTACAACAGAGTTTTCACAAAAGTAAAGTTGCGGCATTCGAGGTTGAAAGTAGTTTTGATGAACTGTTCTCTGAAAGAATTTGATGTACTGCTTTCCGCTGAAATAACACGCTTTAAACAAAAGGGAGACTTTTCCTTTGACAACATGAAGGTAAAGTTACGGCACTCGAAATTAAAAGTAATTTTGATGTACAGCTCTATGGGAGACCGATTTCGAAGAACTGTTTTCCACTGAGAGAACCTACTTTGAAAAAGGGGAGATTTTTCCTGTTTCATTTTATATCCGGCTTCCCTAGTTTGAAACATCTAGGAGCACTAAAAAACTTTGCTTTCACCGCTTTCAAAAAAACGCCCGATCTACTTAGGGAGACTTTTCCTTTGACAACATGAAGGTAAAGTTACGGCACTCGAAATTAAAAGCAATTTTGATGTACAGCTCTATGGGAGACCGATTTCGAAGAACTGTTTTCCACTGAGAGAACATACTTTGAAAAAGGGGAGATTTTTCCTCTTTCATTTTATATCCGGCTTCCCTAGTTTGAAACATCTAGGAGCACTAAAAAACTTTGCTTTCACCGCTTTCAAAAAAACGCCCGATCTACTTACCTTTCGACACATATAGGGGACAAAGTTGATCCCATCAAAGCTGTACGACAAATAATATCTCATCACCCATTGGCTAACATCAGCACGGCCTTGAGTGGCGACAGCTAGCACCTTCACAGGTCTTCTGAAGTCAACCATGATCCACTGATACGGGTTATTATGGCGCGCGGACCACGCCCCTCGGTAACGACCGCGCTGGGAAATTTTGAGCCTGGCACGACTTGGTCCATGGTAGCGGTCCCACTGCGAAGAGCAGGTGATTGCTCGTGAAGGAATGCGGCCATTCTGCATTCCCAGTGGTTTGTATTGTTGTGATACTGAAGAATAAGAACACAAAGTTGACAACCCCAAACGGAGTAGCACCCCCTTTCCCCTACCGAACGTAAAGACCTCACAAGTAACTTGACTTTCTGTCAGGTATGCAACCACCTCTTTTACTGTTAATCACGAAGACTGAGACTACAAAGGACAAAGAGTCATTTCTAAGAGACCTTCTATTAGGGATCGTTTCGGAAAGGGAAAAAAATTAACCCAAAAGTTTCAAACCCATAAGGGAGCGACTCCCAAATAATCGCGACAAATATCGCGAATCCAAAGGTAACTTGAGTCTTTACATGCAGAATTGTACGGTGGGTTAAACACGAAGATTCTCTGCTAAATGGATGGTACTACTTTCCCTACAGACCACTCTGGTAAAGTATCTCTTTTGAAGGTCTAGTCACGTTAAATCTTTCGGACAAACATGTGTAAATGTGCATGAAAAACAAAACAGAAGGGATAAAATACCATCAAGGAAAAATCCAGATAGATTTTCGAAAAGACAACGGTATGTATCTTCCCTGCAACGTTATGACACTGACACATTCAGCTGAAGAATTCGAACAGGTCAGATTTTATTAGTCCCAAATAAAGTATCCTACAACTGCATGGGAAAGAGCACATTTCCAACTTACACTGACATGTCAGAGAGCTCTAAATTCATGACAAATGCGGAAATATACGCGCACCTTTTTTTATTATTATTGTTAACAAATGGGTTGTTGACAGGCTTTCTCTTCCTCACAAAGGTAAGGAACAGAAAATGGGCGTATTACAGAAGGACCTCCTTCTGGTTTTTCTTGAATTAATCCAAAGAGAAGTGGCATCTGTACATGGAGCAACACTACTAACCTCTTGTCCAAGCACTTCTACTGATCTGTGGAAGGCATTTTAGTCTTCTGTTTGTTGGATGGCGCTCATTTGCGGCGTAACACAGTCCCTTGATGACGCAGTTGGTTCTCTGTGTTAAAATAAAAAAATAAAATAAAAATAAAAAAACCAGACTTGTTTTTTAGACAGGTGGTTGTGTGCTACAACGAAGTTCCTTAAGTCTGTGTATAAAATCCAAGCCTGTAAAGCTGGCGGTATTGTCTGCGCACGAACGTAAAATTTTGGCGTCCTCCCCATTCCTTTCGCGGCTTTGCCGCTCTTGTCGCGGCTCCGCGGCTCAAACTTCCCGCAAACAAACAATCCCACCAGCTACGTGGGCTAATAAAATCCTAAAGTTTGAGCACTCAAAAAGATATTGAGCAATACTTGCTTGAAGTGCTGTTTATTACAGTGTAAGACGTGGTGCTATTGAATACTTGCTTCTGTGGGTGAAAATCGTTAAGTGTGACCATTCAAATAGAAAACACGACTACGCGTACTTCTGTGCCGTGCTGTTTTATCATGCTAAGCAAGGCTGTTGTAAATGTTTAATCCGTAGATTTAAATCCTAAAGTGTGACCATTCAAATAAAACCTATTGAGCAGTACTTCCCTGTGGTGACTTTTTATTATGTTTTACAATGTAGTTCTGACTTGTTTGAATCTGTGGATGAAATCCTAAAGTGAGAACATTGAATGGAAGCTATTAAGCGGAAGCAGTTTGTGACATTGTTCATTTTCCTTGTAGACGATGACTTTAACTATCAACTCTGTAGGAGAAATCTTTTATGTGGGCATTCAAATAAAAGCTACCAGCAGTACTTTTCTATCGTACTGTTTATAACGATGTAGAACGACAATCCAGCTGTTGAGTCTGTGGACGAAATCCGAAAGTGTGACCATTCAAATGAAAGATTTTAAGCAGTATTTTCCTGTGGTGCTGTAAACAGTGGTGTAAAAAGTCTGTGGGTAAAATCTCACAACAAATAAGACACCTTTCGCCAGCAAAGTCCATTCGCCAAACATCGATGGCACGCGGAGTCGTAGATGACTAACTTGAGCTTGTTGCTTGTCAGTACACCATTATTTGAAGTAGATATCAATATTCTAAGTGGAAGGCCGCGTAGTTTTCTCGCACGTGGGAAGCGGAAAGGAAGTTTGCATCGGGCTTCACTGAAGCTCTGTAAATGACCGCGAACTCTCCATTGTCTGCCGAGCCTACGCCATCTGCGACCCAGTAGCTACATAGAGAAGTAAATGATTACTGTAAAGCTCAAAAATAGAATGTTGCAAGGCCTATTACCAGCACTGGTTTTACAATTTAGACATCACAAAATTAACTGAGCTGTATAAGCTTTAAGTGGTGAGGTGGACCTATTAATTTCTCTCTTTGCGTTGCCCTAGTAAGATAATATGGACCACAAAAGGCATAGAAAATTTCTTTGATCTTGGTGTGATTCGACGCCACGAATCCTGGTATTTTTATCACCGATGCTCTACCGACTGAGCTAGACCTAAACGGGAGCAGGTCGTGGGTAATTAATTAAACGGTATTTCGCGGCAAGGAGTATATGAAGGATATATAACAAAACGTACATGGAAAAAAGCCGTACAAAATAACTGTTGGAAAATAACGCTATAAACATATTTTCTTCTGAACAATCAAATTTCTTGCAATGACAAATCAAAGTAATATAATGTTTACTTCACAGAGATTTTGTCAGCTGAAACTGACATGCATGTCTTTCTTCGTTTATAGAGTAGGCTAACATTTGATCAAGGAAGCACTTAACAGGCACGTTCCAAGCTTGTCACTAAAATACTTCTTTAAGGACCCACCAAACTAACAAACAAACAAAAACAATAAACACATACTCTAGCCTTCTGTATATGGCAGTTCACGTGCCCTTCCCAGAAACCATTTCCATGCAAGCTTTCAAACCGGCAGCCACGCTTCCTCAAGTCGCACAGTCCTTTGGATTGCATGTACGTGAGTTTAGGCGGCAATCTCTTGTTAATACTGCAATCACTCGAAGCGTAGCCTTTGAAGCAGCGACATTTGCCATTCACACATCTGCCTCGATTGTTACAGTTGTCGGTGCAAAGTTTGCCGATGATTCTGTTGTTGGGAACGAGACGACCTTTCTTGTTTTTCTTGTAGTTCTTGGGATTAACTAGGGCGGCGGTCTTACAAGCGTCCTGTAGACTGGATAACGCTGACTTGGCCATGGACAGTTTTCCTGATATCTAGTTAATAAGAAAAAGAGGAAAGAACAGGGCAGATGAGTTATTTATGAACAGTTAGTTACTCTGACATTGAAACTCTGAGAACAGGACCAAACTAGAACGACAACTGACACGAGTTCATGCAGACACTCTCGTTTGGCTAAGAACTCTCATGGCAGGCATCCTTTCAGTGAGATGGTATTAGCCGCTGCAGCCTCATATTTTAACATTTCTGTGATCACTTTAATGTTGGTCGAGAACAAAACGTTTATCCAACAAAAAATGTTGTTCCGACTTTACCCGGCAAACATAGTTTGCTGGACGTTTCAACATTGCTGGACCAACAAAATTTTAACCCTCCAAGTCCCAATAGTGACAAGCATCTAACTTCTCCTTACAGTATTACTACTTGATCAAATATACAAGTCACGAGAATAAAGAAAATGATCACCAATGATCAAATGTCTTGATTTTTAATCAAATTCTCCCAACTAGTAACATAAGAAATATAAGGAGAATAGTGAGGAGAATATGGATGTTAATATTGGGTAACCAACATCGTTGCAAAGATGAACCTAGGCTTTTCGCGCGTTTTCCTGCGTTTGGCACCAGTTTTTAATCCATATCTTCAGCTTCTTACTGGTCCATTACTTTGGGTTGTTAGACACCCGGGAACAAAATTACAACTGCCGAACATGAGCACTACTTACCTTAATATCTGTCACACATTCCTTTAATACTTTCAACCCTTTGGCACTGACGACTTTCTTACACACGCGAGCAGCTCGAGAATTTCTCAGCAGTCTCCTACAATGCGCCTCCGCTCTCTTGCGAGTTATTCCTGTGGGCGTTGGCCAACTCGGGACGCGATAGTTAACTTTGGGAGGCTTGAAGACATAGTTGATAGCGTTGGGGTCGTAATCGCGGTTATCTTTCCGCCCAGGCTTTCTCGGTCGAGGCGTAACTTTGATTGGTTTGACAGGTTTGCCGCCCTTGTCAGTGTCTGGCAGTGGTCTGACGTCGCACGTGTTGAAACGGCGGCTTCCTCTCTTGACGCATGCGCATGATGGCTTGACGCGTCGACTAACAGACGAGATGCGAGGTGGAAGCCTGTCAAAGAGACTGGTACCGGGACGCAACCTTGACAAGGCGACAAAAAGTTATCTTTAATAAATTGTAACTGAAAACTGTTGAGCAGTCCTTTCTTTTTATGCTGTACAAGGTAGTTTTCACTTTTGAGCTTGTATATGTTGGCCGGACAAAATCCTACAGTGTGACTGTTCATATTAGAGTAATATAGCAATAGCAAGAGAGGATGAAGGGAAGAGTTAATCTCCCATATAGGCCCTGTTCCCATCCTAATCCCTCTAAAGTTTTTTTTAGTAACAAAATTCAAATTTCAAAACGTTATATGTTTTGAGTGGATAAACATATTTCATTAGTTTTTTCAGTTTTCAGATCTGTGTATCAAGGTCATTCAGAAACCGACATAAGATATCCCATAATTCTAAAAACAAAATTTGGCGCCAACCTTGTGAAGTCATTTCTGCCCACCAAAAATGCCAAAGTTGGAGAAATTAAAATCCTGAAATTTTACAGAATTACGAGTTCTACATTGCTGCGAAAATTCGGGCTAATTGCTTTAAAACTCATCAAGTTATTTGAAATTTGAATTTCCCACCAATTGTTACTAAAAATAACTTAAAGGTCAAATAAACCCAAATTTTGATAATTCCGCTTTAGCCGTTTAAACGCGTCTTGACACAAAAAGGAATCATTATAAAGCCAAACTGGACCGAAATTTTCCTTCCTGAGACCTTGAAAGGAGTAATAAAGCCGAAAATACGAAGATATCCGAAGGTTTCACGAAATCGTTTCTGAAATGACCGCGCGCTTAAATGGAAGGAATGGAAACGACCGCTGATTCTGTGACGTCACTGTTGATGACCAAAGAAAGCTCAAGATCGAAAGGCGAGTATTGAAGAGTATTGTTGTAATTTTTTGGAAAATTCTCTGTTTTCACCCTTTTTCTTTGCGTTGAAAATGGCCGAGGAGCTCAAACCTGTGGCATTTAACGTAGAGCCATACCAGTTTGAGCTAATTGCCACAGAATAGGACTGCAAAATCTCAGATGATATTCGACCGACAGCAATGGCTTCGAAAGTAAACGACGGAATTGGTAAAGTTTAATGGTGAGCGTTTAAGCTTATTTATTCATTACACTGTAAAAGTTCGCCGTATAATTGTTAATAAATGCGTTACCACTTTATTTGAGGCATTTTTGTTGTTCTTTGCGACCCTTTTGTACACTTACCACGATCGGTGTTTGTTGTTATGCCTTACTGACTAGACTGACTAGTTAAGAGTAAAGCAAAGCTTCTTATACATGTATCCATTATGGTTCCTGTGTGAGTACGGTTTTCATCCTCGCGGCAACAGCGGCAGGAAATCCAGCTCAAATTTTGAACGTAGCCGAAAACAGGTTACAGTTCTTGTTGAATGTATTTGAATCTTGTTGAATGCAAAGTGTTACTAGTGACTGTGTTTGTTTGTTGTTTTGCATGTATACAATCTTAGGCTCAAAATTTAGGCGCATTTAAACATTGGAAACTGTGTACTAATGCCAGCTGGGCGAGAAAGTCCATGTATAGATTGGTGGAACCCAAATGGGTATGGTTTTAAAGTCTTTTTGGTTTGAAAATGGTTGTTGACTTAAAAGTCAGGTCTGAAAATGGTAATTGATTCGGGGGTGACAGTTACGTTTTGTCAGTTCTGAAAATGGGTGGGAAAAATTACACATCTGGTTCTCAAGATGGGTAAGGAAAATTACATGTTTGGTCTGACAGTGGGCACACTGAGAGCTGCTTTGTGGTTAAATTTTGTTTGGGAAAAGAGAAAGAAAAACCTCTGGGAGCAGGGGAGGAGCGAGGGGACCAGTTGGGAGGGAAAATTACATATTTTGGTCCAAAAATGAACTGAATCACCTATAAATTGTGTTCATGAGAAAAGATCCTTCATTAATACATGATGAGATGTTGCAATGCTTATGAGGTTGTGTGCTAAATACTAAGATATTTGACGAAAGGTGACGTAAAAGTAGTAAAAGATCAAGGAACAATAATGAAATGACAATTACAAAAACCCTTATTACATGAATGAACATGATTACATAAACAGAATACCTTGTTAAGTTCTTAGCAACCTTGTGCACTTTATGACTCCTTTGATGTATATGGTTTAACAAGTATTGTTTACAATCAGTTGTACTACCAGTACAACATATACGTAATATAATTGTTAGTTGAAAGCAAAAACAAACTCTCAAATTTTAGCTTAAACAAATCAAATATGATTTCATTATTTCTAAGACTGTGAAATCGAGTTAATGTTGTTTTTCTACTGTTGTTACTGGTTAGCTAACCTGTTTATTTATTTAATATAGATTTATTTTTGTAGTTGACATATTTATTTAATCCCTTTACTGATGAGTTACCTTTTACTCATGTTGTTTCCTCTCTTGTTCTCAGAACATGTATACAGTAATTTTCCTTATAGGCAATACACTTACTGGATACGTATGAAGCTGGGACGACAAATCCCAATAGCCATTCCATCTTGTCTGGTTTTAAAAATTAGAGAGAGCTTCCCAAGTAAAAGTGGAAACTGAAAGGGCTTTGAATATGTCCATTAACAGCTTGGCAGTCTTGCTAGATAATATTAACATCATGTTTGGTTGACAGTTGTACTACTCTTTGAAATGTATCTAAACTTTGTATTTTCTTCAATTACTACAGAGTGGTACTTAACCTAGAAGGTGAGAGGGGAGGGGCTCCCATAGTGTAGTGAAGGGGTCACCGTGATTACAATTCATGCTTTGGTACCACTTAGGGCGTTTGAATTAAAAATGACCATTGTTGATCAGCGTGTTTTGATACTTTCTAGGGTTTTAAGGTACTATAATGTCAGAAATTCATGCTGGCAGGAACAACTTTTCAAGAGGTATTAGTACTTCTTGGAGTGACAAGGAACGTATGCAACATCCACAAAAGAAGTTTTTTTTTTGTTTCAACCAACAATCAATTCCTACAGTTTTTATGAGTCAACCACTTCCCCCTCCTGAAAGTACCTAGATAGCAGCTGTACGAAGGGTGGACCCCATAATTATATTAAGTGATACACCTGTCATAAACTTGATAGGGGCATGTTCGTCTTGATGTGATGTCATTTCTGCCTCCCCTAAAAATCATGAACATGGAACAGCTTGGAGCACCTGCTTCCCAGGGGGGTACTCCGGATTTCAAGTGACGGGGATGATCGAATGGGGGCAAAAATCAAAACCCCAAAAAATCCCTAGGGCCTCCAAGGAACCCAAAAAATCCCTGGACCAAAAATTAACCCCCCAAAATTCCATGCCGAATTTTCGACCCTCAAAAATTTCCAGAAAGGATTAACCCACAAGTCACAAGCGAAATATATCAAGAATTCACTACAGCAAAAGGGAATTCCAGTGAGGATAAAGCCGGGTGATAAACACGATGGATGAGAAAACAGTTGAATGAATTGAAGCCTTGTGAAATACACCCGGGACACTTTGCGGACTATTGTATAACCGGTTTTATGAAACAGATGCAATGTAATGTGACACCATCGTCAAATATAATTAAAACAACCGCAAAACAAGTTTGGTTGTCAGTACTTAATATTCGCAGAACCACGCGGCCAGGATACACAGGCACTACCACAATTCTTCAGATTGTTTTGAATACCCAAAAAATCTCTACTTAAATCAAGCCACCCAAAAAAATACTTGCCAAATTTTCCTACTCAAAACATCCCGGAATGGAAAATTTCAACCCCCCCCCCCCCCCCCAAAAAAAAAAAAATAATAATAATAATCCTTCGATTATCCCCGTCACTTGAAATCCGGAGTACCCCGGACCTGCTTGCCAGTGAAAAGCCACAACACTTAGAAACTAGGCCAGTTTATAAAATCTGGGTTTATGTTGTTGGTTGTCTTGAGTGTTGGCTTGTGAGAGGCTTAAGAAGGGCCTGCAGCCGCTGTATGAAAGCAATAAAACTGAAATATTTTAGTGTGTGAAAAATATTACATTCAGAGCTCGAAATTTACGTTTGTTTATAATTATTGAAGCCTAATTTATGCGCCAAAAACGCGAGGTTATTGTTAATGCTTAGTAACTGCTATGACTTATAATTCTCAAGTAAACTAACTGAAAGAGCTAACAACCATCAGAAGATACAAGCTAGTCATAGTTATATTGAACAAAATGCAAAATTCTTACCTCTAAATTTCTACTTTGTGCAAATACTGAACACGCAATTGGAATTCCCGTTCGTCGTTTCGAATCTTACGGTTGTTTCTTTCGTTTGTATGGCACATCGTACCAGGCGTGGAACAAACAACAGTGCGGCCGCCATGTTGGATTCAAATCAGCCTTCTTCCTCAGCCGATCCTCCCTCTTCAGCCGCAAGTCCTCCCATTAATTCGAATCCGGTGACCACTCCGCCCTCCGTCCTCCTCTCTCAACAAGACCTCAGTCGAGCGTTTTCTCAAGCCTTGGGGGATACGTTACCTCGTATTTTGGCGGCTTTACAAAGTCACTCATCGAGTTCTTCGGCGGCGGGATACGCGGCATCGGACACAACGTCGTCGGGCACAACGTCATCCGGTTCTGCTGTTATTAACCAACCACTGCCTTCTTCCGCGGGCCAGTCCTCAGGTAATTTGGTCGTTCCTCCATTTATCTCCACTTATTGCACGTTAGGCAATTCTTCGTTATCTTCGCCATCCGTGTTTGGTTCCCGTGGTGCCGCGAATGGATTGCCATCTTCGAGCCAGTCTTTTACGCCATTGTTCTCCTTTGGTCCTAATTCCACAAGTGCATCTACCTCAACGTCCCTGAATAGGCCGTTTGTTGTTGGCCCCGGTTACTCCCCTATCCCTGAGAAGTTGGTGACAAAAATTAGGTCGGGCCAATTTGTTGATCTTACTGACCTGCTAGCCGAGAACTTAAAAGCCCAGGAGACAGAGCCCCAAACGTACTTTGATGGCAAACTTCTTGTGAGTTCTTCCAAGAAAAGGGTGCACGAGATCACTGATATCATGACATGGGTTGAGGCATTCACCGTGTACTCTTGGATCTTCTGCTGTGCTCATCCGTCCAGATGGCAGGACATGACACAATACAAGCTGCTAATTCTTAAGACATCACGCCAGTTCCCTGGGAAGGCTTGGCTCCATTACGATATTGCATTCCGCAAGGACGCAGCTGCAGCAGGTTTGGTGGACTGGTCTCGCATGAACCATGATTTGTACAACTTCCATACTCTTGCATCACCCCATCCTCAGTCAAGCCAGCAGCCATCCACTTCATCCCCAGCTTCAGCGTCGATTGCCAGTTCATCCACCTTTTGCCGTTCTTGGAATGATGGCGCCTGTCGCTGGACCTTTGGTCAATGCCGGTACCGCCATCGCTGTGAGAAATGTGAAGGTGATCATCCACGCGTCAACTGTCCCTTTCGGGCCTCAACCTCTTCCTATCGGCGCTCCCAGTCAACTCCCCCATCCCAAAGCAAACGTCAGCGGCGTTGAAAGGGGATCCAAACCATTTGTAAATAGTGTACATTCTTCACGTTCAGTTTCCTCTTCAAGTTGTTTGGTTCCCGTTCCTGTTAATGTTGTTGTTCCTACACCACAAGATGTTCTTGGTAGTAGCATGCCCTCCGCAATGGCACCCCATCCTTTGCCCTCTTGTTCGTTGTCCATTTTGGGCACTTCGCAGCAAGACCTGGTCCCCCCATCCAGAGTAACCCCCAGAGATGCCGAAAAACTTCAGCATGAACTGGGTTCTTACCCCGACCAAACGCAAGGGGATTATGTGATTTCAGGTCTCACAAATGGTTTTCATCTTGGTTTTGATCCTCTGGCTGTATCTTTAAAATCGGAAAATAAAAATATGCCTTCAGCATCCCTTCAGCCTTCAGTCATCGACCAGTATCTCCTCACGGAACTCGACAAAGGCCGTGTTGCTGGCCCCTTCGCTATAGCACCTATCCCAAACCTCCATGTGAGTCGCTTTGGCATTATCCCAAAGAAGTACCAGCCTGGAAAATGGCGGCTTATCTTGGATTTGTCTAGTCCTTTAGGCCATAGTGTCAATGACGGCATTCCAAAAGAACCCTTTTCAGTGCAGTACATGAAGGTTGATGATGTCATCGACGGGATCATGCTTCACGGTAGAGGATCACTGATGGCAAAGTTTGATGTGGAAAGTGCTTATCGTAATGTCCCCGTCCATTCTGATGATCGTTACTTGCTTGGAATGAAGTGGCGCGGAAAATATTTTATTGATATGGCGCTTCCATTTGGACTACCTCGGCTCCATTCATCTTCTCCTCCATTGCAGATATGCTTGAGTGGATCCTCAAACACAATTATAATGTGAATTTCCTATTACACTACCTGGATGACTTCCATACGTTGGGCCCTCCTAACTCACCCGTCTGCCAGAACAATATTGCTACTTGTGTTAAGCTGTTTAAAGAGTGGGGTATTCCTCTTCACCCGAACAAGCTGGAGGGGCCATGCACTTGTTTAACTGTGCTCGGTATTGAGCTCGATTCTCTTTCACTTCAGGCCCGTCTGCCACGTGATAAGTTTGATCGTATTGCTGCGCTTCTTGAATCCTGGTCCATCAAACGTCATTGCACAAGGAAGGAGCTGGAATCTCTCATTGGCAATCTCCAACATGCATGTAAAGTAGTTCCTCAGGGGCGTACCTTCTTGCGACGTATGATTAATTTGTTGTCAGCCTTTCGACGTGATGACGACCCGATTAGGATCAACCAAGACTTTCGCTTAGACCTTCGCTGGTGGCGAGAATTTTTCCATTCTTGGGATGGTCTCAGGTTCCTGCTCTCCCCACAGTGGGCGTCCCTACCTGATTTTTACGTTTCCTCAGATGCTGCGGGTGCTCGGGGTTATGGTGCAATCTTTGATCATGAATGGTTTGTGGGTGAATGGTCAGCTGTTCAGCATCCCTTGTCAATTGCCTACAAAGAGTTGTTTCCCGTCGTTATCGCTGCTTCCTTATGGGGCCACCGATGGGCTTCAAAACGAGTTGAGTTCTGCTCAGACAACATGGCGGTTGTTAATGTTTTGCGTTCCGGCACCACGAAGGATCCAAACATGATGGTTCTTCTCCGTCACTTGTCACTTGTGGCAGCCCGACATTCCTTTGCCTTTACTGCTTCTCATACACCGGGTAAAGACAACTCCATTGCTGATGCCTTATCTCGTTTTGATTTTCAGCGTTTCCATCATCTTGCTCCTCACGCAGCTCCTGGGGCAACTCCAATTCCGTCAACGCTGCTGGCTCAGCTGCCCGTAATTTAACAGATAAATGCCAGTTCTACTTGACCAATGGCCTTGCTCCTTCTACTCGCCAAGTTTATGCTTCTGCTCAACGTCAATTTTTAGAATTTTGTAGTCAGGATACTCCCATCGAGCCAAGTCAGCCCCTTTTACCAGCCAGTGAACAAACTCTCATGCGTTTTTGTACCCATTTGGCTGATCGTCTTCACCATTCTTCCATTAAAGTATATTTGTCTGCAGTCCGTTCTTTACATATTGACTATGGCTTTGCGGACCCAATTGTCAATCGTCTTCAACTTCAGCGTCTCTTAAGGGGGATCAAACGACACCAGGGCTCAAATCTCCCTCAGCGCCAGCCAGTGACAGCTGACCTTATGTCTGTCTTGCACAAGTCTTTAGAATTTACTATCCCTGACAATGTCATGCTATGGGCAGCCTGCTGTCTCGGCTTCTTTGGGTTTCTTAGAGCTGGCGAATTTACAACGAATGGTACCTTTGATCCAACTGTGCATTTGACCGCAGCAGATCTTCAAGTAGACTCCTCCACAAATCCCCAAAGCTTCAGAGTGTTAATCAAGTGCTCAAAGACTGACCCTTTCAGGCAGGGTTGTTTCATCTATCTTGGCCGTGGTTCCTTGCCTCTTTGTCCTGTGACTGCATTAACAAACTACCTTCATCTTCGTGGGCCGGGCTCCGGACCTCTCTTTATGTACCAGGATGGCTCCCCTCTTTCTAGATCGCAGCTTTCCTCGTTTCTTCAAACCACTCTACAGGCAGCAGGTATTCCTGGAAAGTTTTCAGGGCATAGTTTAAGGATTGGAGCCGCAACAACTGCTGCTCAGAGAGGTGTTCCTGACCATCTCATTAAGACGATGGGTCGCTGGTCGAGCGATGCTTACTTGTTATATGTGCGCACACCTGTGGAAACCATCCTTTCAGTAGCTGAAAGACTTGCCTAACAGGTATGGTATTTCATTTGTCACTTATTTGCCTGTTAATGGGTGCCTCCGGATTTGGGCGTTTTCTCGGGGCTCTGGCTTCCCCATCCATGAGCCCCTCTCTTCTCCGAGCTTGCTAGCGCGCTGCTCGGAGGTCCTCCGGCTTGGCGTGGGGGCTCATGGCTGGCTTGCCAGGATTTGCCAGCCATGGGAGCAGTCTCCATCTAGGAGCTGGCTGCCAATAGTGGAAGCTCCTGGATATTGCAGGCACCCAACCTCCATTTTGTGATGCAGTTGTTAAATGCAGTTAAATGCAATTTAACGGAGTTAACAACAAAGAGCGCCAGTGTTGTTTGGAGTCAGCGGCGTTTCATACATGGGCATGCGCCAGATCCCATGTGCTCTTCGACTGAAGTGTGCCGTAGCGTTCTCGGGCATTAGCGTGTTTATTAGCGTGGCAGTTCATGGGACCTCGTCTTCAAGGCTTTCCCCCCCCCCCCCATTTCCCTCCCTCTTTCCACTGTTTACGCAGTGTGACGGGTGCCTGCCCTCCCTACTGCGTGGGGGCTCATGGCTGGCTTGCCAGGATTTGCCAGCCATGGGAGCAGTCTCCATCTAGGAGCTGGCTGCCAATAGTGGAAGCTCCTGGATATTGCAGGCACCCAACCTCCATTTTGTGATGCAGTTGTTAATTGGATTTTTAGGTATTTTCCATGGAAAACCGCCGATTATTTTCGATCGAATCGCTTTGGGTACCTGTGGTGTAAACTGGTCTGCACAAACACGTGAATCAGTGTTTTGTGGGTTGAAACGATTCTCCTTTCATTCTTTGAGCCATTATACTTTACTCTCATAGCAGCACAAAACACCATAATTTTCCGCTCAAGTCCTCACACTTCGAATCCCCGCAATTTTCCAGCTCGCCAACAGTGACGTCACTAGTGTTATTTCCGACAATTTGCCGACAACTTTCCCGACCACTCTACGATTATGAAGGTCAAAAAGTAGCACTTTTCACGTGCCATTATCTCTGCGATCCTAAGGCCAATTGACTTGAAACTTCGGAATATGTTTATTTGATACCAAATCAACACATAACAAGTAAATTGGATTGAAAGAAAAAATGTCGAAATTTTGGTTTATTTGACCTTTAAGAGGGATTCGGATGGCGATAGGGCCTGTATGGGGGAGAAGCTCTCTTACCCTTTTATCCTCTCTTGAGCGACAGGTCTTACTTAACTTTGTTAGCCTTTGGAAGATGGCTGTAACTTTCAAGTCTGTGGACGTCATTCTGAAGTATGACCATTCAAATGAAAGCTACTGAGCAGTACTTTCCTGTGGTACTGTTTACTACGCTGTACAAGGTAGTTCTACCTTTTGAGTCTGCGGATGAAATCCTAAAGTGGGACCATTCAAATAAAAGCTTTTGAGCAGGACTCTACCGTGGTTCTGTTTAAAAACCTTTCAGGTCTGAAAGCATGTCATGTCTTTCATGTCTTTCATGTCTTTCAGCTTTCATGTCTTTCATGTCTGTGGATGAATTCTTAAATTGTGACCAATCAAGTTTTGAGCCGCACTTTTCCGTGGGGCTCTTTGTTTGTTTGTTTGTTTGTTTGTTTGTTTGTTTGTTAGCTTTTCAATTTCACCCATAATCGCAAGTGAAAGTTTGCGAACTCTAAATCTGTATTCTCTCTTACCAGTACTTCCTAGCAAATGCGTAGATGCTTTTTCTCTCCAAGTCGTCGGCTGCATTACCATTGTTGTTTCCGCACAGTCCAACAGTGGAAGCGGTATCTGCACCAGGTACAGTGACGTAAACACTCATTCCCCAGTATGCACTGTGAGCCTCAACCATTGCACCCGACTTCATCATGACCTAGGAGACAAAATAGCAGCAGTTTATACAAGGGAAATGGTTTTAACCCAGGCGTCTCAGTAGTTTGAGCAGCGGTACCGGCCTCGGGAGAATAATCCTAAGCCACTCATCGTTGAGCATTTCCTACTCCATTTTTCGCTTTTTTTACTTGCCTAAGCTCTCCTCTGTTCTCCAAATCTAAGATGGCAGCTTGCAAAACTAAAGGGATGTTTAGCGCTTGGTGGCCCAAAATACGCCTGCATTGCAGGAAAGGACCGGAGGGGTGTTGCTGACAATGGCTGACGTTTCGAGTCATGGTTACCTTTAGAGTCATGCAAATGTTGTATCTTCATTTGATGTTTTTCTTGAATCCTGTTACAATATTGGTCAATCAAGCTGTGGTTTCATACAAAGAATTCACACAAAAAAAAGCAAATGATGCAAACCTTAAATCGTGTACTTTGACCAGAGCCATAACGTCGGATCCTCATGCGGTTTCCTAAAGGCTGCCGGGATTTCTGTATAACACGTGGACTGGTGCGGCGCCAAGGTCCGTGACACATGTCAATCGTGACTACGTCATTATTTTCACGAATAGCGACACCGCAGTTACACACCACTCGCCAGCAAGGCCAGAGACGCGCGTGAACCTACAAAAAAGTTTCTGGTTTAGAACCTGTCCACCCTCTTACATAATAAGTTTAAAAATCAAACTTTCTTTGATGTGATTCTGTCAGTGGAAAAAAATCTCTCAGGGCAACCACTCAAATAAAAGCTATTGAGAAGTGCTTTCTCGCGTGGCATACTTTAAGGACGGTGCCTTCTAACACAGAGGTACGCTTGCACAGTTTATGAATATGAGAGAAAAGCAGATCTTAGCAAGGGCTAAGGAGATTGTGGGTAACCGCGTATTTTTCAGAGATAATCAAGCAACCACAATACTAAGATCTGCCTTTTCCGCATAGTAATAAACCGCGCAAAAATACCTTTGTATTAGTAGGTACCGCCCTTAAGAAACCTGAATTTCTTGGGCCATCCCGTGATGTGCAGTAACAAATAGACTGCGAGTAGTCTCTAATTTTGGCGATAGCGATTGTGGGACGGGCGAAATACACACGCGCGCGCGCGAAAGTTCGAGGAGACGCGACGCGAAGGGAGCGCCGAAAATTTTGTATTTCGCCCGCCCCACAATCGCCATCGCCAAAATTAGAGACTACTCGCAGTCTAAGTAACAAAAGGCGTCACCCTCCTTAAGGACGGTTCCTCCTATTGTTACTGTGCATACGTTCTGCGCATCTCGGGTCTGGTCCGAGATATTAGGGTTTCTTAAGGAATCTACCTACTAATACAACAGTATTTCTGCGCGGTTTATGACTATGTGGAAAAAGCAGATCTTAGCTTGGCGGTGTCAGAATCCAAAAAGAAAATTGGGGTAACCGCGCATTTTTCAGAGATAATTGAGCTTAAATTGGAAAGAAAATGCCATACATTATCTGTATTTTAAAGTTTTTTTAGAATGATGGTTGTTTAATTATCCCTGAAAAATGCGTGGCTACCCACATTTTTCTTTTTTAGATTCCAATAGGTCTTGCTAAGATCTGTCTTTTCCCCATAGTCATAACCTTTGCAAAAATACCTCAATATCAGGACCCACCATCCTTAATACTAGGTACAAGAAAGTTCTGAATTGTCAGTCTGTGGACGAATTCTTTAGTATGGCATACCTCAAAGTTCCTTCTTAAACTCTTTGTCATTACATAATCGCCAGCGTTCCTTAAGATGTCATAATACCTGGAAAAGAAATAGCTTTTCATTATAATTCTATTCGAAAAAATGATAACCTAGGAAGTGACCAAAACGCAAGGAAAGGAGAATAAATTCACTTCAGTGAAGCAGTACTAAAGAAGAAGAAGAAGAAGAAGAAGAAGAACCTTTATTGATTTATACCGCTCAGGGTAGCCCCTTCAGATGCAAAAAGTTGTCTGTTATCAATGGGAGCCCTGAGCGCAACAATGTACTAAAACTATACATACATATGCATTACACTAACACTAATAATAATATAGATAGAAAACTATGTACAAATAAAAGATTTAAAAGCAAATGAATACGAAAAATACCATCAAGATAGTTCGTTAAAAAGAGTGCAACCGTAGTAATAGAAGGATCGTTTTGCGATCTCAGTCCTCACAGCAAGAACAATGATTTTCACTAACTTTCCGTCAAACGTTCGGTAGTGAGGGTCCCCGGTTCCTTGGCATTTCTTCACCCCTCTGTTGGACGTTATAACCTAGAGAATGAAGGTCCCATCAGCATATGAGAAGAACAAACGAATGTAGTGTAGAGAGTAGAGTTCCTTTATCTAGATTGGAGACACTTCCTTGTTCCTATACAGTAGAGTTCATTTCAGAGTGCGACCGCAGTTAAAACGATATATTGGAGCACACCATTTGCACCAGCACGTCGAACGTGGCGTGCAAATTTTCACCAAGGAAGTCTATGTTCTGATTACAAAGTCATTTGATATTCGAAAAGCTTGTTTCGACCATGTTCATTTGGCAATCGTTTTTTACATGTTTCCGACGATAAATATGAAATGGCTTCATTAGAATTTTAACCTACGATTGAGGTAACTCATACAAAGTTCGTCATTTCAAAATATTAATTTTACACAACCGATCTACCGTTAAAGCTAAAGTTGTGTATGAGAAGTTCAAATATCTTGGGCTCCTTATCGTGAAAAGAGAGCCTCTAAAATCCACGATGGGTCCTCTTGGACCCTCACAAGCAGGGGATACAATAGGATCACATGTTTCAGACCCAGGGCTCTAAGTACCCTAAAAGAATTAGGTCCGTCACGTTTTTAGAGCTGTCTTCAGCTTTCATTGTTCGCAGTCCAGTATCGCTTCACTGTCAGTTTGAAAACAAACAGCAAAAACATGCTTGCCATAATGCTTGACTGAAATTACTATTGTATATAAATACAGCCGTGCAAGCCAAGTAATCAACGACTTTATTGAGAAATAAATACACTTTATTTCAGTAGGGTGCATGATTACAGTCAAACTGTAGTCTCCCTTATGGCCCTACGCCCAGGTCGAATTGGAATTTGGAAATGTTGGTTTTTAAGAAATTAAGAAAGATAAGAAATTAAGAAAGAATTAAGAAAGATAAGTCTTATAAGAGGCAGCAAAGATCTATTCAGCTATTATGGCATTTAAAACTCGTTTTTAAGCAACTAATGGTGGAAATTTTGGTCCAAAAGCGTAAAACGCGCTCAAAGCGCACGTTTTTGCTCACTCGTAGTCTCTGCTCGTGAGCCACGCGTACTATGTCTGTGTGTCTGTGCGCATGTCTGTGCGCATGTCTGTGCGCATGTCTGTGCGCATGTCTGTGCGCATGTCTGTGCGCATTCCAGAACGCGAGGTATACACAGAAGTTAGCATCACTAAGTAAGCAAGTAAGTAAACAAACAAACAAACAAACACAGTCACGATTATTTACCCTGATGGATGGAAGCCTATACCCCTTCCAGAATCCACAAAATCCAGGTGTAGATCTTATAGGCCGGAACCAGACACGGATATTTCGTCTTTTGAGTTTCCTGAAATCTCGTACAGGTTTGATATAAAATCCATAGTTCCGTCTGTTTCTTTCTGTCAGGCGCATGCTACATTTGTCAGTCACAAATCGATCATGTTGCTCCAGGTTAATCACCACTGCACTGTTTCTGCGTACGTGAGATCTGATTGGTATAAAGCTGCGGAGCCTGATAAGTTTCCAGCTTGAACTGTCAGTCATTGTGAGGGACTTGGGATGAACCTGAGCGGAGAATATAATAAATGAAGGAAAGATAAATAAAGGAAGTAAAACTATGCTTTATGGGATCTGCGTCATGACTGCGGATCTTGGAAAAACAACAAAAAAGACCCTTCAATGCCATTTCAAGTTTCTCGTTTCAATTTTAACAACCTTTTTCTTATACTACCACCTCTTTAGTATATTCTTCTGTAGTTAACTTTCATTTTTATGCGTTAGCTACTATTACGCTGCAAGGGCTGCAGTGAAAAAATAAAAATTTGTACCCACTGAACAATAAGATGATTACAACGTAAACGTTGCTGTAAGAGATTTTAGGGCTATTTTGCAAACCTAGCAAGCTCCTAAGGTAAAAAACTAGTTATCATCATGGTATCGAAAAGCTTAAAGTTACCTGGATGCCTGCGAAGAAGTCTTTACTTCTCTGGTACATAGTCCAGTCCTTTCCACTTTTGTATCGCGTCGTTACACGACACGCGACCTAAAATGGTTCAAAAGACAAGATAATTACAAAAACACCAGTCAGTCAGTCTGTGAATCAGCCAGTCCATCAGTCAGTCATGTAGTCATTCAGTAAATTAGTCAGTCACTCAGCCAGCCAACCCGTTGTCAGTCAGTCAGTCAGTCAGTCAGTCAGTCAGTCAGTCAGTCAGTCAATCAGTCAGTCAGTCAGTCAGTCAGTCAGTCAGTCAGTCCGTCAGTATGTCAGTTAGTACGTCAGTCAGTAAGTCAGTCGGTAAGTCAGTCAATCAGTCGGTTAGTGAGTCAGAGAGTCAGTGAGTCAGTCAATCGATCAGTATGAAAATATCCCTTTCATTAAATCTACACACCGTTGTTCCAGCCTTGAATCCGTAAGTGTTCTCCATAAGCTCAGCATGTGTTCCCCGCACAGTCTGTATTTTAGTCATTCTTCTGTTCACAATCCACTGAACGCGCGATACAGTTGCGCTCTTCTTCCGTCCCCTAACGCTAAAGTAGCAGCGAAGAGCGATTTTGGAACAGCCACGACCTTGTTTAACTACGGGACGGATCACCGGACGGGAAATCTCTGGATAATCTGGCGCAGAGAGAAAATAAATAACAAGGCTGCGACAAAATTTCCTGGGTACATTCCCTGTTATTTAGTTTCACTTAATTTCATTCAAGATGTACATCAATTTAAGTTAACTGTTACCAAATTTACCACATACGTTGTGAAGCTGATCTCGCGTCTTGGTCTTCAGTTCGCACAGAAAGGATGAAAAGTGTTGAACGTTTTCTCCAAGCCTGAATAATATCTTGGAAAATGGGAATTGTTTCTCGTCTACAGTTGTGATTAGACTACACATCACTTTGCCGTCGTGTTGTCTTCAAAACCTGCGTTTAAGCCGTCTAGGTGAACCTGGCATTTAAACTTCAGTTCGCTTTAGTTATCGTTCTTGAAAAAGTTGTTCTCCGTCAACTGAGAATGCTTATCATAAGTCGGTAAAATATGATCGTCCAGGTGAGCGTAGTCCTTAGAAGGACTGTTCAATGTCATCACAAACAGTCCTTCTCAGGACTACGCTCACCCGGACGATCATAATCTACTGACTTATGATGTGACTCCTGGGTTCAAACCACTTACAGTTTGAGAATACTTGTGTTCGTCAGTTCGTTTTCAAATGTACACCCTAACAGACGGTTCCTAACGGGGAGGGGGGGGGGGCGTGAAACTGTTCTAAAAGTATGGTTTAGTACTGCTGCTCGTACAAGAAAGGCTTAACTCTGTTTTTGATAGGAACAAACCATAATCGTTATTTTAAAAGAGCTTTTCGAAGGCACAAAGAAAAAGATAGCCCAGCATTTACAAATTGCAATCAATTGCCACCGTAGCTAAAAGAAAGTTAGTTTTTGTGTACTAGCATTTTAAACAAAACTGGACCATTATTTTTTAACTTCGCATTGAAGAAAAGGTGTCTTTTGACCTTGAAAAGTGACAGTTTATTTAACTTTAAGCAAGCATTTACGGATATGGTTACCTAGGGGTGTGTTTCATACTTACCTGCGCGACAGCCGTACACTTCCACCCGCATAGAAATATGACCGTGCCAAGAGCGCGGGTTAAATCGTATGTAGCGTCCATTAAAAGGCGGGTCGATGGGCTGTTCTACTAACGACCAGCGGTCAAAGTTGCCACGGAACAACTGAAATGCACAACAGTAAACCTCTTAATGCTGCGGCCGACATGTACAAACACGGCAAACACCGGATAAACTATCACACTAAGGGGTTCACAATGTGAAAAACCTTAACGGATTATTCTATGTATATGTTGTAGATTAAAATGAATTTCAGGTCAAAATGATTTCAAACTAGTTTGATTTGTATTTTCTTTTGTTTCAGTTTGATGGTTATGACTATAAAACAAAGGAAATACAAATCAAACTAGTCTGAAATCATTTTTTGACCTTAAATTTATTTTAACCTACAACATATACATAAATCTGAAAACTTTTCAGGCAATATCTTATTACGTTTTCAACTTCTTTTACCTAATACATTATTTTGCACGCGCGGTTTAATAAATGGACACTTGACACAACAGTACAAGAGCAGAACAGAATTAGCAGCCTTATCAAGTCAGCAAAAAACAAGATTTAAATTAAAAAATCGAAAAAAAATACACTAACGTCTAGGTTTGAGCAGCATGTCCCACATTAACATACCATACAAACTCCGAAAAGTACTGATATTCAGAAGCCATTTATTCAACTTCCACTGAACCGATTGGTTTCAAATTTAGCAGGATCACTAATTTTGTGGTGCTTTTCCGAACGACAGACATAATTTTAATCAATCAATTGATTTTAAGGGGGTTTACAGCTAGATGCTACGTTTCCCCAATGATTTAGCCGTTATCTTAATTATCTCCTTAAGGATAAAAAAAATCATAGGTTTGCAGTGAGAGCTTCCTTGAATCTGTAAGAACTTTTAGCGATTTTAAAATGGAAAGAAAAGAAGGAAAAAAGGTGGGAGTATTGAAGAATTTTTGGAAAACTGAAAAATATTAAGAATTAATTGTGAGTTAAAAGTAAAATTAATAAATGGACACCAAAACAGTCTGCAAACAACCCCGTGTGCTCTCAGGTGAGGGTGGACGATCTGGTGTTGTGTACACAAAATATAATCCCTCGTTTTATTTCTTTCTTAAATCATATCCTGTTTCCTATAAAACTGACTCTAACCACCCACTGCAATTTGTTCCTAGTTTACTGCTTGTTTCGTTGGCGGCTAAAAGCAAACGAAAATAAAACAGTTGAAGTTAAAATCGTCTCATTCATTACAGACCTTTATCCTTCCTCCTTCCTTGACAGGCAGGAACGTTCGTCCATTCTGACTGTAATACAGGTAGAAGCTCCTGACAAACTGGTTCGCGTCATACCTCCCCTGAGTGGTGACTTTTGTAATCCTTGTGGGCCCCCTGAGGTCGACCTGTAACCACTGGTTGCGGTCGTTTCGTCTTGCGCACCACGCACCCACGAGGCGACCTACGCGTCTGTCACGTGACAATAGTCATTTTTTAGCGCTTTGCTCCCAGGTTTTGGCTTCCGCAAATTACCCCGAAATGAGTTTTGAAAAAATAGCAGCAGGGAATAACAGAAGCAAATTTTTACATTGCAGGAATAACAGGTGAAAAATTTATTCAAAGATGAGATTTTTACAATTTAATATTTGGACATTTCAGCTTTTTTAGTTAAATTGTGGGACTGAAAGATCATAAATCTTAAGTAGAGTTTATGACATTTTAATAGTCCAAACCCTTTGCAACTATCGTTAAAGAAAAAAGAATAATAAACCATTTAGATATTTAAAACGCCAACTGAAGGGTGCAACCAAACTAACAGCCCGTTTAATTTTCATACGAAGACAAGCGCAACCACAAATAAACAATTTCATAGGTGATCATAGAAACACTAGGAAAAGCAAGCGCAGCCACAAGGCTGTTATTGCGTTTAAAAGCAGTTTGTATGGAGTCCTGTGCTTGCTACCCTGGCAACCCTGGCAAAAAAAAGGCTGTAAATAATGGCTGCTCTGTTGACTTACTTGGAGTTGAGTCGAGCCCGTGATGGATTGTGGTTCCTGTCCCACTGTGACGAAGCTCTGATAGCGCTGTTTGGAATGGGGCCATTTTGCATTCCAAGCGGCTGGAAGCACATACGGAACATGGCTAACAGAATGAGATAACAAACAAAGAAATTGGAAAGAAAGATTGGAAAGTTTACAAAACCTGAAAGCAGATTCATTTTCAGTACACTCATATTGCTGCGTTTTTGAACGTTCGACAGTTTCTAATACAGTGTTCTTAGTTACTGCTTACCACTGTTACATCCATAGAGTTCCACTCTCATCGAAATATGGCCGTGCCATTGTTTTGGATAAAGACGGACATAACGGCCTTGGAAACTGGGGTAGAGGCGGTTATACACAACAGTGTTCCTATCACTGTTACCAGGGAACATCTAATAGAATAACAACAACATCAGAAAAGAAACCGATAAATAAACAAACAAAACTTTAACTAAGAAAAATGTCTATGAGTAGTATAGTAGGAAACGAATTAGCTGTTAATTGCCGAGGGATCTCAATAACGTAGAGTGATGTCATAGGCTATGGTGTTGTGAACATGAATAGAATCCGGTGGAAACTCACTAGTGAGGGGTGCGGGGGGGGGGGGGACATTAACGCTGATTGACGTCATAAGCTATTGCCCTGGTTCATTACCAATATCATCACCACAATTTGATAGGCGTTGGGTTCATACCAGATGTACGTCGGGCGTCAAGTTATTTACTAACCGGTGCAACGGAGTTTAAATTTTATGCCTGAGTTAACTTGCTACGTTAGTGCTTTTGTACAATTGGGTGCAATTGTGACGTAACCACCCTTTGGTTAAGGTTTGAACAAATGGCTAACAATCTTATTTCCTCACAAAATGAAAATAAGCAACGAGAACACCCGAAAGTGCTGTTTCTCTTTTGCGTCCTGACGTCATCACCAACTTAAAGGCAAAGCCACCAACGTCAAAAACAAGCGTTTTCTTTTCCGTGGTGAGTAAAATTGTGTCAATAGAGAAAACGCAAAACTCCCGGTGCGGACTGACGTTCAGGCTAATAAAGGTCCCTATTCTGCTACAGAAAAACAAAATACAAACGGCAAGCAACTCCTACCTGAACCTTTCTCTTGATGCTGTAAAACTTAAACTTGTTGCCGTACAGACTGTAGCTGATCTCGTATTTCTTCACCCACTGATTGGCATCGTAACGCCCTTGTGTTGCCACGGCAACCACCTTGGACACTTGACCTAGGCTTATTTGCAGCCATTGGAACACGTTGTTATATCGTGACGACCAGGCACCAGTGCCTCCGCGGTTGAGCTGATTTAGCCGTGCTCTCCATGGGCCGTGTCGAGCGTCCCACATGGACGATGCCTTCATGGAGTATTTAGAGATGCGACCATCTTCAAGACCAAGCGGAGCACCGCAGGTACCTGTAAAAGTGGGTTAATGTAGAACGACCAACCAAGAATGAAAGTTGACTAAGTTTGATGAGATTCAGCGAGTTCAAACTTCATGAGAACGCCTAAGGGACGGTGAGGGCGTATGAAATTCAAGAGCACGTCTTCACGAGGGAACACGCAGCACGAACATTACACAGTTACACGTAGAAAAAGGTAACTCGCGATCATTTTATATAAAGGGATACGTAACCTGGAAGTGTCCCGGAGACATACGAATGAAGCGGAAGTCAAAATTACAACACGTACATACACACAAATGAAGCGGGATCAGGGACATATCACAGTGACACTTCCCCTCGTGTGTGCCCAGTACTTTTATTCGCCTTAACATATCAAAGGCAAAAATCCTTTAAACGAAATAGGTTAAACGTACAGAAAATTTTCCTAAAAAGTGAGTTTAATTTGTTCATTTTATTGAGTTAAAATGGCAAATGTGCTTAATTAGACGTTTGAAGTGCACACTATTAAACTAGCACATACAACGTCTTATACGTATAGAGCTGATGCTCCTGGTGGCCTAAATCTCAGTTTGACTCTCAACGTTTCCATAAATAAGGGAAGGCTTGTGGACACACTGACTAAAAACAAAAACCAAAAATACCAACATTACCTAAAGCACAGCCAAACACCTCGACTCTCATGGAAATGTGACCTCTCCAGGACCAGGGGTGGATCCTAAGGAAGCGAGCCCGGATGGACGGGATGATGGAGTTGTACACTATAGTGCTCCTGTCACGGTTACCATGGAAATACTGAAAATAACATGTTATTGTTAAATCGTGGACAAAGAATAACATAAATGCACCAGTTCATTCCAGTCATGCCCATTCCTCCACTTCCCTAGCTGGCCATCTGGGACTAGACAGGATCTATGTCACAGTGATTTTTACGTTTGGTCAGTGGTAATATTAAGACAATACTGCTTTGCTCAGACGCAAAATGCTCGTCGAATGCCAAGACAAAGAAATCTAATTTACGAACAATCTACAATGTGTTTTCGTTTTTCCCAGACACTTGAAAGGAACTTGAACAAACGCAATGCTGCTTAGTTTTGCCATCCGTCAAATCCACAATTCTTGGAACAGAACGGCGTGAATAATTATACTTAATAAGTTAAATTTCTGTCGGCCTGAAGTTCTTTTGCAGTGCTATGATCAAGATATGTGCCAGCGGAAGACTATTTGAAAAATGAATGAACAGCTGATTGAGAGCCTCACGCAAAGGGGTCGAGAAAAAGAGGCTCTTTATCTTGTTTTAACTTATTTTGGTAGGGAAAATATGTCTTTTAGAGTGCCAAATAAGTTTAGCGAACATTTTCTGAAAGCCAATAGCAACTCAAAAATTCCGAAGATAAGATTCCGTTCCCTAAAATTTCGTGCAGCTTACATTTTATCCCAACAGGCCAGCCTGTGTTAGCTTACACAAAAATCCCTTTAAAAGGCCTTGAAACAAACTGAGTTAACAGAAAAGGACATTTTAAGTATCCTGCCTAAGTTTTCCCGTTGGGTTCTCCTCAGAACAGTCCCACCAAACTAACCGCCCTAATGTGTGTCCGCTCGCTATAGGAAATAAAACTATGATTTGTCACCTCATTCCTCACCTTATCTCTGGAGTTTTGCCTGTATCTAGCAAAGTGAACTCCGTCCACACTGGATGACAAGTAGTATGTAGTCACCCACTGGCTGAGTAAAGCTCTGCCTTGCGTGCCAAGTCGAATTATTTTGGAAATTCGGCCGAGGTCGATTTGCAGCCACTGGTAACGATTGTTGTGCCTTGAAAAAAAACAAGAAACTATGTATGTATGTGCCGATAACGTACGTTATAGACGGTAAGTTAATGAAATCAAAGTGGATGGTCGTAAGTGAACTGGTTGTTTTCCGAGTAAACAAAGCCAAGCTAAAGGTGACTTCGTTACACGTGTTTCGCGCGCTTAGTACCGGATCTATGTTTTCCTGCGCTTGGCACCGGTTGCAAGCCTTCCTACGCTTCGCACTGGTTACCAGTCTTCCCGAGCTTGCCACCCGTTATGTCTTTTTCCCGCGCTCGTTAGAGATTTAGCGAAGCTGACACAGGTTACACGTTAGTAAAACGGCTTTCGTTATCATTGTAACACTAGCAGATATTGTTAACAGTTTATCGCTTCCCCTTACCTGGCTGACCATGAGCTAATGTATCTCCCCATGCGCCGTGCTTTGAGCCTAGCCAAGAAAGGAGCGTGGTATTTATCCCACATAGATGATGCAGTGATGGCGGAATTTTTAATGGCACCATTCATCATGCCAAGAGCTCGATTGCACATGTGACCTGTAACAAATTATAACCAGTATGAAGACAAGAAATGTCTACACCAAATATGATACTGAATACATACTTGATACCAATACTACCTCGTCGTAATTCAAGGTTTCCTAGTACACTGTGACTTCATGACCCGAGGTAGGGTCCAGTCTTATGTTAGCCAAGAGCGTCAAAAAAGATAAGGTTTTCGACTTTGGGCATCCATTCCTGCCAACAAGTTACTTTTCAATATCGGTCCAAGCATCCTCAGCAATGTCTCGCAAAAATTTGTGGCTACCCTCAACCAAAAGCATTTTCTTTCCATTTTTTTAGTCAGAAAGAATTTTATTATGCTAAAGAAAAAGACCCTTTTTGATCAATGTAATTTATGAACCTTTGAAATGAATTTAATGACATAACTTGTGTACTCGCTTTTAATTAAAGCAGGAATAACGCTGTTGGCGGTAATGTTCCATGTACCAAGGGGCGTTTACTTTTCATTTCCCGTTGATGTTCTCTTTTGACATCACTTTACTGTAAAACTTAAGAAGAAAATCTTTACACTCCTTGACCGTCGTTCAGTTTGGCCGAATAATGTCAATTTGGAAGGTAATGTTATTCAATTGTTGCCACGGTTACCTCTACTGCAGCCATACAGCTCAACCCTCATAGAAATGTGACCGTGCCAGGACCTGGGGTAGAGTCTTATGAACCGGGCGCGGATTGGTGACCGGAAACGATTTGTAACTATCAGTTGTCTCTCGGAGTTTCCTTGGAATACCTGTATGAAGAGAAATGAGATTGGTCATGAAGCAGACGGATAACGAGGGAGAAGCCCAGTTCACGCTACTGCTGCTTCTACCGGTGCCAGCCCCAACTTTAAAACAAAGGAAAACGGTGATGAACACGGAGACTTTCGAGAATGGTTTCAAAAGTGAGGACCTAAAAAGTGAATCGTCTTCAAGGATTACAATGGAATCACATTCTTTCAGTGCCAGGGAGCTAAGTAAACTAAAAAAAAAATAATGCGTCCTTCGTATTTTCAGTTATGTCCTCAGTTTTTCCGTCATTTTAAAAACAGAAAAGTAAAAGCAATGGTACTGAGTTCTTGTGCTTTTCATATCGATCGGTTATCAAATCCTTCCGTGCGCATGCTCGCCAAAAATCCTTACTGTACACATGCAGCCTTGCAAGCCATGTTGTTGTCCTCTACTCAGCTGATGCGGAACTTTATAAATTCATTCTAGTGGTCAAAATCTCAGTCCCAAAGCGAAAAAGCTGCTCAAAAAGCAAATTTTTGCGTAACTGTAACCTTTTAAATCACACAACTATGTGAACGCATAAAAACTGAGAATTTCTGCAGCCAACACTAACACCGTTAATCATTTTAGTGTGGACGGTGGGCGAAAACGTATGATGCACATTCAATCCTACATGCTATTTGTTCTCTTCTCGTCTCTTCAATGGAATGTCGGGATTCACGGCTCTAAACAATAAGATTAAAATGTTGTTGACGGCCAGCAAAGTCTATCTTTCTAGCTAACAACTTGATGTAGCTTAGAGGATTTCCATTTGATATAAGGTTTTATTTTATACGATTGCCATTTAAGTGGCGTGAAGAAGCTAAAAATTAAGCAAATGGTTGATAGACCATACCCGTGTTCTTCCTCCCTCCTTGTAGAACCGGAAGTGGAATCCGTTCATGCCGTAACCAATCGTGTAGCTCTTCACCCACTGGTTTGCGTCATATCTTCCTTGAGTTGCGCATTTTATGACGATTGCTCGGTTACCGAGGTCAATCTGGAACCACTGGCGCCTGTTGTTATATCGAGCAATCCACGAGCCGAACCTCGAACCACTACGCATAGCATTCAGCCTGCCTTGATAGGCTGCGTAATGGGCATTATAGATCGATGAAGCGGTGAAAGCTACGTCAGGTAAGCGACCGTCTTCTGTGCCGAGAGGGATATCACAGGGCTCTAGAATAGAGTGCAAAGACATTAGGCATCATCTTATTTTCATTTTGTTAAATAAGAGAGATCTTCCACAAATGAAGTCAAAAAAATGTAAGGAAAAAAGAGGATGGTATTCACTGCAGGTTGAATACCAAAAACTGCAGAAAACTGTTGGCCAAAACTCAAGCTGGTTTAAATCATAGCCAGTTTGTCTATGTTCCCTTTTTGAGGCTTGACCGTGTACAAACCACAAAATAGATTTTCAACTGTATAGGAACAACTTCCCAACAGAATCGTTTCTGTTAAGTTATCAGTTATGGTTTGATGAGGCTGACATTAAAACATGAAACTTGAAATATCCACACAGAGTGCTTATTCGAGGCACTACAAGCTGTAACTTCGTCCGTTATTGTGGAAAATGTGGTGACGAAGTGATGAATGTCCCTTCTCGACCTGCCTTACCTGGAGTGCATCCGTGTAGCTCTACCCTCATGGATATGTGTCTGTACCAGCCTCGTGGGTGAATACGCACACAGCGAGTCACTATCGGCGGAGTGAAGGTCCGTGTAACAACTGAGGCCCCGTCATAGTTTCCGACGAAGTACTAATAAAAAGAAAAAGAACTGGTATTAAAATAGCTCTATTAAATACATATTTACATATATATATTTATAAGGTAGTTTGATTAATTTTGTAACCGATATAGGAGATTTGCAAACAACCTCCTTCCCTGCCAACCCAGTCCTTAACAAATCGGCAAGAGACTACGCAGAACATTACTAAAGCTCAACGACAACAACCGGGCCATTTTCCCAAAAGTTTGGTTGCAAAAAGTAACCAGGAATATTGCCACTACACCTCGATGAGGGTCTCAACAAGGAAGCAGCTTTGATGGTTGACGGTTAAAATAGAGTTCTTCGACTAGTCGAAAGCATCGAAAGCGATATCAACCATTTTCTGTACCATCGAAAATTTGGTTTTCTTCACAGTGAACTGAAAGTTTGCTACACCCGAATTTAGGTTAAGAAGAAGTTGACGCCTATCGCACAATTTTTCGCACTTGTTAACCATCAGACATTGTTTGAGAGCCAGAGGACCTGTTAACCTAAAATCGTAGATTGCCTGGACCATTTCACGACTTAAAATAACTGCTTCCTTTAACTATTGACCGTAAAAATGACCTCTTTTTGACGGTTGGCGGTTAATTTTCAGCCGTTTGACAGTCAATTAACCCAATGAGTCAACTTGGATGTGCAACTATTAACCTCAGGGTATTACCCCAAAGTATTTCTAGGTTTTCCTAACAAATCCCTGTTATTTCCTGCTCAGTCTCCTCGTACATAGAATGTTATCCTACTTGACGTTAAGCGCCTTGTTTTCTATGAGCTCATATACGACTCGTTTTCGGAAAATGTTTGTTACAAACTTTACAGACTTTCCTTATACCTTCAGTCGATCTCTCTGTTTGTAAGGCACAAAGTGCACGCAGTCAACACTGTGTGAAATGGTGTAGCGCGTAACCCACTGCTTGACGAGTTTTCTTCCTTGAGTAGCTATCATTGTCAGCTTTATGACACGACGGAGATCAAACTGTATCCACTGATGATGATTATTGTGACGAGCTGCCCAGCCTCCCATGTAGCGACCAGTGCGCACGCGTTTTAGCCTTCCAAGGAATGGCGCGTGGTATTTGTCCCACATTGACGAGGCGGTAATCTGACTGTTTTTCAAGCGACCGCTTTGGATACCAACTGGATAACTGCAGATTCTCATCAGCTCTGCAAAAGAGAACGAGTGGTTACTGGTAAAGGCAGCGAACTCACAGGTCACAGCTTATCATGTTTCAGAATGTAATTAATATAAAATGTTTCCCTTCCCCCGGCCTTATTATTGACAAAAAAACGGGGACCCGGGCTCCAGTATACCCCGGTCTGCCCCTTAACTGCTCCAAAAAATGATTCTCTAAATGAAACCGCACCTTAAAGGGTTTGGATATCAGGTCAAACATTTTGGGTTATCCGCCTTCCTTCAAGTTACATTCGGGATCAAACAACTAAAATTGGTCACTTTTACGATGGCGTTATTTTAATACAACTACTAGAATCCTAGCTGAAATCTCACTGGGTAACAAAATTTAAGGTGATTCCATCGAAAAAGAAGTTGTAATGAGAATTTGCTGAAACTTTGCACAGTTACTAATTACACCTAGCACATTAAAAAAATAAAATAAAAAGAGGGGGTCACCGTGTCCGATTTCACGCTACGGGGCTGTAGTATATAGGTACTTTGCTATCTTTAGACAGCAATATTAAAAAACCTATCCTTGTACTAGAGACATCCATTACTTCAACAAAGTTATTACTAGCAATGAAATATAAGCATTATTCTTATGATAGAAGAACAACGTTACAGTAAAACGTCTTAAAATTGCCGTAACAACTAAACTACTTTGAAATAATAGGCAAATCGAGCGTCTGCACGGTTGCAGTGAAACGCCTAAAATCTGACTGTAACAGTGAATCAACCGGAATATTTCAAAATTGAATAATGAAAAGTTCTTCAAATTTGAATATATCATGTAAAGTCGTATTTTCCTTAAATAAATGGAATAAAAAAGTGGGGTCACCGAGTTCGTTTGGGAGAAAACGACCATTTATTTCTCTGAACCGCTCAGCTTCCATAGGAAACCTATCAAGTTCCGAACGCGCGCGCGCTCGTGCGCGCGCTAATCACGCAAAAAATGATGCGCAGAAAGGATGCGCAATGCAATTGAATGGAATCACCTTAAGTAAGAAAGGGAAAAGGAAGTCTCCAGTAGATGCACTAAGATGAGCCATCGTTTCGTCTAAAAATACTCCGAAACTCTTCGTGGCACAGTATCTCATTTGATGAACAGGTTAGACCTTCTTTTCGTGAAAGTACCATTTAATCTACCGTTGTTGTTGTCCTATTTAGTAACGTTAAAAATCAATCTATACCTTTCTGGCACCCGTAGAGTTCAGCTCGCATCGATATATGGCTTCTCCAGGCTTTGGGGTGAATACGAACATACTGGGCTCTGAATGGTCTGAGTAAAGTGTATGATACGATGGAATGTCTGTCCGAGTTACCACGGAACATCTAAGAAAGTAAAAGGGGGAAACAGTTAAGACAAAGAAGAACAAGCTGCTTCTAACAAATTTAAGTGCAAAGGAAATTTTTTGTTAGTATTGCACTTTGACGAAATTTCATGTGAGGAGGTATCAAATAGAGCGTATAACGCAAACTCGGCAATTTTTGCCGTTGATTGTTTAAAATTTCCGAGGGACTCACCGAAGCCACAGCTGGATGGCGTCGAGTTAGGCCCTGCATTTTTGGCAGTTTGCCTCGTGTACTTCGCGTGCATGAAAAATAAAAGCTTCCCTCCTTCCCCAGACAGAATACCTGCAATTTACTTGTAATCGAGGCGCGTGTAAAAGTACGAGTCAATTTTAGGCACGCATGACTATTACACATCTTTCAGGTTGTCCTCAGATTAGAATTTACAAACTGTGGTGACTTCTTGACTTGCCAACATTGCGTCCGCAATGATTGGCAATAGACACTACATAAATTTTGGTTTCATGTCACTTAATTGACAAACCGCTGTTTTTAACATCAAAACTTCATTCACGTACCCTTATCTTTCTCCTTTCTCTATAAGCTTTAAAGCTCGTTCCATCTCCATACGACAACACATATCGAGTCACCCACTGATGTGCATCTCGCCTTCCTTGTGTCGCGATTCCCGTAACACGCGCGATGTTGCCGAGGTTTATTTGGAGCCATTGTCGCGCGTTATTCACGCGCGCACTCCACGAGCGAATCGAGTTGATTCGTCCAAGCCACGGTGTTAAGTAATGGTTGTAATATGTTGAGGCGCTGAGAGCTCCGTCGACAATTCGTTTGTCCTCCAAGCCAAGTGGAAGAGAACAACGTCCTGGAAATTTAAAACAAGAGACTTTGTTAGAATAACAGTTGCGACGGTTTGGTGTAATACCCCGGTCATAATTCGTTGTAATGCTACATAGAGCGCTTTTCAAATGAGTGTCGTAAAACCAAAACCAAAGTAATTACCCCAGCCAATCACAACAAACACAAATTATCCAATGAACCAATCAGAACTCGAAGCAAGTACATGTTACTGGCGTCAAGCGCGGGAAAAAACGTGCGAGCGCGAGCAAGTCGCGACTGATTGGTTTGAGTTTTACTCTTGATTGGTCGAGAAAGTGGCGCGAGATTTTTTAACCAATCACAGAGCGAAGTAAAGCAAAACCAAAGCAAAACACGAATTACTTTCGACACTCAATTGAAAACCGCTCTAAGTCCATCATTCTGATAACAAAACAAATGAGAAGTAATAATAAAATAAAACAAATGATATGCCATAAAAAGCACTCTCAGGAACTAAAACTGTGACATTCCAGTAATACGTTCCCAGTAATAAAAACCCCAGCAAGTAACCAGATAAGAGAGTCTGTAACTCACCCCGTAGAAAAATCGCTAAGTGTGTAACACTAAATTTAATACGAAAAGCGCTGTGTAAATTTTTCAACAATTACCTTAACCCACTAGGAGAAACTCGAAACAGTTAGAGAATGTAAAATCCTTGTTTTGCTCGTAAAAGGGGTCTGGCAAGTGTGGTCTTTAGTTTGGTCTTTAGTTTGGAGTCATTCCTACGTTAGATTTAAGAAGGAGATGTCCGTCGGTATACAGAGTTTTGTTGGGTGCGTTGGATATGACGTAATAAAAAAAGGAGAGCTGGTTATAAATCACCTCAGATCCAACAAGCGGGAGTGGAATTATTATTTTGTTACAGTCTCAGCTTCGTTAATCCTTGCTTAATTTTTTGCCATATGTTTGGACAAAACGTTTACTTCACGTTTATAACTATTGAACGCCGGGACATGGCATTTGATTTCCATAGTAACCAAAACGTCGCAGGTTTTTTGCTGATAATCTCTGCAAGGTGGACCAATCAGAGAGCTAGAAATTCAAGATTGAGGATTTATTAAATCAAAGTTGCTGACAAACAGGAAAAAAAGAAGATGAAATATTTACCTGCTGGGCAGCCATAAACTTCCACTCGCATGGAGATCCATCGGTGCCAGCCCTTTGGAAGGAATCGGATAAATCTAGCGCGAGCGACTGGGAATAGTCTTTGCTGTGCGATGCTGTTTCTGTCGCGATTCCCAGTGAAATACTGATAAAAAAAGAGGGAACAAGAAAGAGTTATATGCTGGAACAAAGTTGCACACAAGACGTTTATTGACGTTTTTGGAGTTTGCGGGCCAAAACACAGGTTTGTTGGCGGAATTCGTGATTAACAAACTTATCAATGGCAATTCTATTTTGCTATACTCTACGGCGACTTTGGGTAGTTCATGTTAGCCTAGGACAAACAGGACCAACATTTTCATTTAACTCCATTGAACATTGCAGAATTAAATATGTTAAACGCGTTTGGAGAACCTGTTGGACACCTTCGTTTAACATCTTAGAACAAATCCATACCCAACAGTGTTGAATCATGCTAAATCTTTTGGACCGAGGTATCAGAATAACTTTACAGAGTGCAACTAAGAAATCTGCTAAATCGAATACCACACGGTAGAGTCATTGTCTTCGCTGACAAAATCGTTTCTTTTGGGACTCTTCCGTAGCTGTCGCTATCCCAAAAATGTCCCCTTTAGTAGGGGGCAACAGTTCTCACTACAGGAACATTCCTGCTAACTAGACCTAGACGTACCCAAGGTCTGCCTTGCGACCAGTAAGTCGTAAAGTGTGCTCCGTCAAGACTGTATGACAACAGATACCGCGTCACCCACTGATTAGTATGATCGTTCCTTCCTTGAGTTGCAACACCAGTGACTTTCATTGGCCCTCTCATGTCAATCTGCAACCATTGATAATGGTTGCTGATACTAGCTGACCATGCTCCTATAGCTCTTCCTGCACGCTTCTGGTTGAGTCTTCCCAGGCGCGCACCGTGGTTTTTGTCCCACTCGGACGAGGCGCTGATCTGTTGGCTGCGTATTTTGCCACTTTCCATTCCCATTGGTCGATTGCATTCTGGACCTAAAGATTACAATGGGAAAGAAAATGACTTAATAATATTTATAATATTAATAATAACAAAGTCGTAATTATAGATTTAAAAGAAAAACGATTTGAACATAGCCTTATGTTTAAAGGTAAATTGTTACACAATTTTGGAACAGCAACAGCAAATGAGCTTGACCCATAAAATTAACGCGGTTTAAAGTCAGACCAGACGAGGAGCGTAAGGTTCTTGTTGGAATGTGGTGGGAAACCAAGTCTTTAATGAATTTCACTTCAATTTAAGAAAGACGTTTCTCCGGCGTTACAATCCTTAGTAAGTTAATACGTCCTCAAACGAACTATCTTCATCGGCAATAGTGTTTCGCGCATGTTTCCCATATTTTGTCATCATGTTTCCTATAGTTTTCCTATAGAAATCTTAGAGACAAAATAGACACTGCATTGCACTCTATATGCAGGCCATAATGTCCAGATGTGACATGTATTTTATTCTTCTTCTTACAGGTTACGCGTTGGTTCAATACATATTTTCTTATGCCGAGTGGGGCTACCATGGTGACTTGTTAACGCTGGTATATGAATTAAAAACATAACATTTACTGACCTATGATGCAACCATAGAACTCAACTCTCATGGACATCCACCCGCGATAAGCCTTGGGGTGCAAACGAACATATCGAGCGATGATTGGCTTGTTCAAGGTATGTGTTACCACAACGTAGCGGTCATAGTTGCCTCGGAATAACTAGAGAAGAAAAGAAAATTGGAAAATGTTAATATGGTTGAAACATGTAGGCAGTGGTTTGTTAAGAACAAACTAAAGTTTAGAAACGGATGGTTGCTGACAATATTGACGAACATACTGGCACGGTTCAAGAATTCATTATGTAAAATTCCACTTTACATAATCAATCAGCACGTCACGCAAATAGTCAACGGCAAAATGGTTGTCACCAGTATTGTTCGCTTTTTTAGATTACCTTAAGTGCCTACAAAACTGCAGAGCATGTCGTCGACTCTTTGTTAAGATATACGATAGTATTATCGCCTTCTTCCATTATATTTTCTACCGGTTTCTTTTACTCGAACACTAAACCCATCCCTCCTCGCTACTCCATCCCTCCATCCATCCCATCCCTACTCCATCCCTCTGTCACTACTCCTCGCGGCTGGAGACCTCTCGACTGTAGATAATTGTGTGGCTCCTGACCCAACCACCTCCTCCCCCCCAGGAACACAAGTTACCCTGACTACTCCTCGTTATTTGTAATACTTGTAGCTAGAGCCATCTCGACTGCCCCCTCTCCGCCCCCTCGGAACACAAGTTACCTTGACCACTCCTCGTTCTTTGTAGTACTCGTAGTTAGATCCATCTCGACTGCCCCCCCCCCCCCTCCAGAAACACAAGTTACCTTGACTACTCCTCGTTCTTTGTAATACTTGTAGTTAGAGCCATCTCGACTGCCCCCCCCCCGCAAGAAACACAAGTTACCTTGACTACTCCTCGTTCTTTGTAATACTTGTAGTTAGAGCCATCTCGACTGAAAGTGATTCTGTAGCTCTTGACCCACTGTTCCGCATCATACCTGCCTTGAGTGGCGACCCCTGTTACACGAGTTACCGCTTCAAACTCAACCTGTTAGAAGACAAGAAACCGGGCAAAACTTAAATGAATAGTTTTAGCTTAGTCAAGATCTGTTAGAAAATAGTCGAAATGAGGTGTCAATATCAGTCGTTTGAACCCAGAGGTATCGATAGGCTGAGGCGATTCCGAGATGCAGGAAGTGTGCACAAGTTTGGGTACCAAGTACAGTCGAAGCTCTTGTAAGTGACCACCTCTGGAATTCAGAAAAGTGGTCGCAACTAGAGCTGGTCGCTTACGAGAATGGGCTCTTGTAAGCGACCACGTAATAAAACAATAGAGGGTGGTCGCTTACAAGAGCTTTTAGCAGAAAGCTTGGAATATAGTGTTGGTTACTGATAGTATTGTATTAACAATATTGAATAATTTTTTAATGGCCTATCACAAAAGAAGTTCGTGTATGCACAGGCCAACGAACCATTAGCGCTTATATTTTGTATTACTCTAAATTTGATCAAGAAATGAATACTTTTATTTAAGTGTTGACTGAGTGGTCGCCTACGAGAACTTAGAAACAAACGAAAAGACCGGCTGGTAATTCACAAAAGTGGTCGCGGTCGCTTACGGGAGTGGTCGCTTACCAGAGCTTTCAAGTACAGAGTTTAAGGGACAATTCAAATGGGTTTCACAAAGGTTGTTGTAACTACAGCTGGTCGCTTACGAGTTTGGTCCCAAGGGGAGCTTCGACTGTAGGGTGGGTTTTATTCCATATTTTAGGTAATGTGTGCGTTGAACAAAGTCCCAGTTAATCACTTGATTTGTTTGTTAGCACAAAACCCGTTACCAGCTTTTCAATAGCACGCGAACAGCATTCACACTGCGTTTGCTCTGCATGCAATTTCGACATTGCTTAAAAAACACAAACCTGTAACCACTGCCTGAGATTGTTCTGGCGCGCACACCATGACCCGCCCAATCTAGCTACCCTTCTCTGGTGCAAGCGAGCATTCCATGGTCCACAGTAAAAACTGTGATACGACGAAGCTGTGATCAGCGGATTGGCAATACGGCGGTCTGCAAAACCCAGCGGCATGTTACAACGATCTAAAGAGAAAGAGAATCGGATGGGGAAATATTCAGTTAAGTTTTAAGCCTTTTATTCTTTTTTCACAAAAAAGGTTGAAAGTTGAACAGACCAGAAAATTATTGAAACGGCGCTCACTACAGTTCTACATACATACCTATATACATACCTATATATATATATATATAGATATATATATATATATATATATATATATATATATATATATATATATATATATATATATATATATCGCACTAAGCGATCATCAGACTGAGATGTACACTCAGTCTGATGATCGCTTAGTGCGTGAAACTCGAGTTACAATTACTTTTTATCTTTAAATTTGTATTTAGCTCTGCATATTCATGCATAGAGCACTCCTAGGATAAGTGAAACAATCTCTTCATTGTTTATTCGTTTATATATATATATATATATAACTGCAGACAGTACTGTTTCGGCCTTCTGGGCCTCATCAGTGCAGTGCTGATGCTGGAGTTGAGGTTAGCGGCTATAGCCACCTCAGACGATCCCACACATGTGGTATCATCGTACCATGTCAGAGTGCTCAAACTAGTAAACTAGTGAGCTACGCATGCGCGCTAGCGACAATGGTATATATATATATATATATATAAAACAGTTAATGGTTGCCTCAGGCCAACAAAGAATGCCACTGCGTCAGGAGGATCAAAGATTCACAGTCCAAGCCTCACTGCATGGAATTAAAACTCGTTGAAGGAAAGCGAGGACGGACAACTTCTGACGATTAAAAAGTTAAAAAATTTAATAAAAAATAAAAACGTTTCGGTCTTAGACCATGTAACTGATGAAGGTCTAAGACCGAAACGTTTTTATTTTTTATTAAATTTTTTAACTTTTTAATCGTCAAAAGTTGTCCGTCCTCGCTTTCCTTCAACGAGTTATATATATATATATATATATATATATATATATATATATATATATATATATATATATATATATATATAGGGCATTTTACATAGTCTCAATGCCCTTACAATACTTAAAGGAAAGTTTAAAAAAATCTCGAAAAAAGAAAAGAAAAATTTACAATACGTAGAATAAATCCTAGAGAAACAAACTAAGAAAACCTAAAAATTTTTTTACTTAGAAAACTATAAACTGTAACTATAAACTATTGTATATGTAGAAAACCATTAACCATTCACAAATTGAAAAGATAGGATTTAAGTTGTGACATACCATATAGTGTGATAGAACATTGTATCGCAAGAGCAAAAAGCAAGTTAAATTACATCACCCACTTATTTCTCCCCCCCCCCACCCCCACAAGATAACAAACGAATAAACTTAATGTGGGCTTTGGGAGACAGGTTTAGAACAGGTACAAATAAATGCTTTTAAGCACATAAAAGTGCTTATACAACTGATTCAGCCAATTTTTACTACTGTTCCACTAAATACGAGCTCAGTATTTTTCGTAAAACAAACTATACAATTCACGTAGACAGACAAGATTCAAAGTTGTATTTGAGGGTTAACAACGTTACGCTAACGGCGTAAGGGGAACAGAACACAGAACCAAAATAACATACTTTCTAGGCATCCGTAAAGTTCAAGCCTCATCGCGATGTAACTGTACCAGCCTTTAGGTATAACACGGAAATAAAGAGCTTTGATTGGTGGAGAAAATGCGTGGTTCCTCACTGTGTATCTATCACTGTTACCCGGGAAGTACTGTAAATGAAAATACCACGGACAGGTGAAACTTAAAGAAGAGTGTACAAAAATGGACGTGAGAGTTACATAAAAAATGTGACTTTTCATCAGCATGTATCTTAAAAGAAACAATTTTTAACCCTTTATTAACCGTTCAAAAGACGCGAAATCCTTCTGGGAAGTTTATAAGCAATCGATAATTAATACGTTTTTCCTAATTCGTCTAGTATAAAGAAAGAGACAAACGAATAATGGGTCCATCAGGACTGCACGTCTTTTAAGGAACGCTGGAGCCGTTAGCTCATCTGGACACATAATCTGTCTCGTACACGGCGGTTTTCATTACATAGCCGGCGATAACTGCGGTGATAGACATCACATGTCGATTTTACTGCAGGAGGGTTAATCTGTTCAAAAATTTGTATGTACGTCGAAATGTTGCATCAAACTGCATCACAGGTTGCCAATGATCAGTAGTCTTATTAACCATGAGGAACTCGGCCGAATTCGGAAATAGGTCTTAAAAAAGGGTCGTTAGCGATCATAAGGAAACCAGTCTTATGTTGCAAAAAGATTAGTCATCACAATCACTCGTGCAGCTTTTGAAGCTGAGATTTATCACCTTACACAACTACGTGGCTTTACCTTGTAAGTTCCATACTCCATGTAATATTCGAAATGCATGTTATCCTGACTGAAAGCCACCAAATACCGCGTAACCCACTGATTGGCATCTTGCCGTCCTTGCGTGGCAATTCCAGTGATTTTCATTGGTCGACCCAGAGCAATCTGCAGCCATTGGTTGGAGTTCCTGATCCGTGCGACCCAGGCTCCCATATAGCGGCCAGTCCGTGTGCGGTGCAGTCGGGCGAGGTACGGACCGTGAAATACGTTGTACGAAGAGGAGGCTGTCATGGCGGTGTTTTTTATTTTGCCGCCCTGGATGCCTACAGGTGCAGCGCAAGGTCGAGCTGGAAGGGAAATTGTGAGGTGAGTCAAACAAGAACTACGAGTTGAATTATTCGGCGTACTACAATTAGTTCTACACTCAAGCACGTGCTTACGTACACGTGCTTAGAGCCTTTTGTGATGCGGAATCTCATCCGTACTGAATTCTTCTGTTTGAAGCTACAATAGACACCGCTGAACCTCTTTTAGTGATAAATGAAATAGATGAAAAAAGTAGTTCTCGCCGCATGTAACGTAATCCGAAAGGGTCTTGGATTCCACAGTCCGGACCTCTGGATTTCAAGTCCGGCGCCCTAACCACTCGGCCATGCTGCCTGCCAATTTTACCAGTGTCCTTCACAAAGCAAACTCCATTACGTGACCGTTGCACCAAGCACCAAGCAGCCACACTCTTTTTTCTTCCCCCGCGGTTTCTTAGCCAATGAAATTTTAGTATAGTTATTCATACATACCGGCCAAGCACCCGTAGAATTCAACTCTCATTGAAATGTGACTGCGCCAGGATTTGGGATGTATTCGTACAAACTGCGCTTTAAACGGAGGAACAAATCTGTAGGCGACCACTGTATGTCGGTCAAAATTACCACGGAACAACTGCAAGAAATACGCTAAAATTAGTTTACTACATCCTACTACCCGGGCGTTCTCCTGCCGCTCACTCGACTTGGCGCGAAATGTCGTGGCCATTCGATGACGTCACGCAATTTCGCGCCAAGTCGCGGGCGAGAAAAGACGCCTGGGTACTAGGCTGTGTTTGTTACTCACTTTCATTATAAAACTGGAAAGGGTAAATTCCCTCTTGTGCCCCAGGCGGCCCATGTGGTCGGAGTTTGATCCATGTTTGAGTACGAAGCAACTATCCGCCAATAAATGCCAGTCCTTTGCAAGGTTACTCCCAGAAATTTGTAAGGTTTCCCTAACGGTTCAATTCCAACGTTTTCGCTAAGAAAACATCACGAATGTAGAGGATTATCCAGATCAGATAAAAAGTACAAAGCCCTAAGCCCTAGTCCATTGTGCATGCCTTGAAATTAAAAGAGCAAGCTCTTAAATAGTAAAGTTTGTCTCTTGTGCAATGGAATGACATGCAAAATTGAAGCGCGTGCGAGAATATTTGTTGTAGGCACACGTAGGCACATAAACCACTATACGAATAACAGCCAAAAACCGCTTTGTTTGCTGGAAAATGGAATTAACTAGCTCATCTTGAAATGAACCATTTTTAAGGGCTTTTCAAAATTCTCTTTTGACTTCAGTCACAACTTTCAACAAAGAAATAACCGCCAGAAGTTTCTATCAAGAAAAAGAGAAAAAATAGACATTGGTTACCCTTGTTCTTCCATTTTGTTTGTAAGAGAAGAATGTCCTTCCATTTCTGCTGTACGAAACTACGTAGGATATCACCCATTGATGCGCATCCTGTCTTCCTTGTGTGGCCACACCAAACAAGCGACCTAGTACTCCAAAATCGACCTGAGAATAAAAAAAATAAATGTTAAGGTAAATTTGTGACTCTTAGACGTCGAGAATTTGTGACAGGTCTCGCCGATTTAGAGCCACTCAGAAATAAGTACACTTCCTACTGATAGGACTTTTATAAGCCTCCAATATCATGACCTAAAATGTGCCCTTCATATATACGAACAAAGATGTTTATGAGGCGATTACAGAAGCTGTAAAATAATTTACAAGTTACGACAGGCAAACATAGGGACAAAAGAAAAAACAAAACACCCAACCAGCTTGGTAAATATGGTCACGCTGAGGCCACGATAGTTTACTAGCTTACTCCAGTAGTTCACATCACTGTTTCGTAATAGACTATTCCCTTTCCTTTCTACCTACTTATGGTTTAAATGAAAATCACCATTATACAAAAAGAATATCATTACGTTCTTATAACAAAATTAGACGGTAAAAACCTTTTCTTTGTCAATTACAAAATAAGGACAAAGCTTATAACCTGCAACCATTGTCTAGCATTGTTTCGCTGTGCGCACCAGGCCCCAGTTCTACCGCGACTAGCGACCTGGTTGAGACGAGCGCGATCTGGGCTGTGCTTGGAGTTGTAACTCGATGAAGCAGATAAGGCACCGCTTGGGATACGCCGATCCTCTAGACCAATAGGAACCTTGCATCTTCCTGGAGAGTAAATAATGCGCGAATACTTGAGTAGTGGGAAAACACACGAAAATTGAAAAAAGTCCGTACCATTTACTTCTTGACTTTACATTCTGAACAAAACGCAAGTACGACAATTACAAATAAGCGCAAATACCATTCTTGTGAGATACAAATTTTGGACAGTTCTTCCAAAGTGGACCACTTTTCCACCTGTAACGAACCACGCGCGCATTTCATTAGAAATTGTTTATTGAATTTTAACTTTCATTTCTTCAATGTATTGATATAGTCCTACATATGAGAGAACTGCACGATCTCCTTCACTGAGCTGATATATTTCGAGCGTTTAATTTTCGCGTATAATTTGCGACTTGAAACCGGAAATATAAGAGAAGCCTACCGATTACACAGCCGTACAGCTCCACTCGGATGGAGATGTGTTTGTACCATGACCGAATGTGAAGTCGTACGTAGCGGGCTCGGATTGGTGGAATAAGGGCGTGTGAGACAACTGTGTTTCTGTCGCGGTTGGCTTGGAAAATCTGATGAAAGTAAAGAGCACGTCAGTTACAATGAGAGAGTTCCAGCGCGGGAATTATGTTCTGCACCGTTTAGACATGCGTGTAGTAACAATGTAACCTTGGTTGTCTGATATGGTTCGTTTGCGCATGGTTAATTGATTCCCCAATTTAAGGGTCAATTAACTGATGAACCGGACGTCGATCAAGAAAACAAACAAGACGTGTACAAGAATAACAAATTCGACAATTGCGGAAGAACTCCCCACATTTTCCAACACTATGCACTTTACTAAATAAGTTGGAAAAAGCAGTAGAAAATGGAAACGATGTTTAAAAATTTGGCCTAAAGTTTTGATTCATCTAGAAAGGAATAAAATTTTCCCAAAAAGTGCTAGTTACTGGCGTCGCAACAAAAGTTGGGTGTTTATATCAGTTACCATAATACATAAAACCCTTCTGGCGGCTGGTATATTGGATAATGCCCAAGGCTGAAGGATTGTCCGAAAAATGAACAGTTGGCCGAGAAACGAAGTTTCGAGGGCAGCTATGAAATTTTGAGGACAATCTTTCAGCCAAGGGTTTCATCCTCCGATATACCAGCAAGCCAGAAATGGGTTTATTTATTTCGTAACCCTCCGATTAATTTCTACAACGTGCACACTTTATTGTGGTAAAGAGAAAACATTCAGTGAGGGTCACAGCACATTTGCTGCTAAAAAAATCCAAGATGGTTAGTTTACCCGATTTTATCACACTGTGATTGGATCCGAAAAGTTGAAACCTGACTTCCTTTCTTGTTTTTCTGTCGTCAATAAAACCGGACGATGGATATCAAATAGGACGACGGGTATCGCCTAATCGGGGGGTTATAGCTATTCATGAAATAATAAATATATATGAATATCAAAAAAACAGACGTCATTCAGTTGTTCCTCTGATATAAGAAGATTATTAATTACCATGAACAAATAAACTAGGAGACAGAACAGCAAAATTACATGATAATTAGCATTGGGGACTATTCAAATATGACATCTATACGTCAGGAGCACCTGTATACGTTTAGTACTTATGCCACACTAAAATGAGAATTAAGCATTCATGAAGTCCAACTTAAAACTTACCTTCCTAGTGTTTCTTTCAAAATAAGCCGAAAAATAAACTCCGTCCTGGCTGGACAGTAAATAATACGAGGTAACCCATTGGTTAACTGTAGGTCGCCCTTGAGTCGATACACGGACCACCTTATGGGACCTCCCTAAGTCGATCTGTAGCCACTGATAAGCGTTATTAGTCCTTGCGGACCAACTGCCCATGTAGGACCCCCTGCGTCGGTTGTGTAGTCGGGCCAAGTGAGCAGCATGTCTATTATCCCAGCGAGATGATGACGTAATGGCTGTGTTTCTAATGCGACCGCTTTGCATTCCTAGTGGGCGGTTACACAGTTTACCTGTGAAGACAGCAATGAGAATATATTTAGCTTTTTTAAGGCCCCCGGATGGGTTCTGAGTAAAGTTTTGTACGGGAGTCTCTGCCCCAAGGTTTAACCCCTTACCCTCTAATATAAAAATAAATATTTTTACCGAAATGGTTACCCTCTAATATGGTAATTTTTATCGAAATGGTACCCTTTCGATACACCTAGAACAAAGACTATACCTTTTCATACCCTTTTTGTACCTCAAAGATAAGCCTTAAACAGTAGATAATTGCGGGCTTTTAGTCGATCTAAGGCTCTAAGCCTTCGTATATTTTTGCATTGTGACTTCTGCCAAACTTTTGCAACACGATGACGAGTTTTCCTCTATCTAAACTGAAACGCCGTCCCTGCGGATTCAACGCCTGGACGATTCGTTTTTTAAGACAAAATAAGCGAGTTAGCGTAATCGCGAAGTGGTTTAAGAGAACGTTAATTCACTATTTACGAGACCTTTCCCTTGTTGCTCCCGCCACCTGCTTGACATCTCTAACTGCAAGACTAGATCCACCCAGACTTTCCACTATTTGTTGACAAAATCATCAAGACTGCCCAAGAAGGTTATAAAGAGGGTCTCCCAATCGCCTGCACGCAGTCGATTGATGATAGTGACATATGAACACAACAATATGCTGTGCTTTCACGAATGGGTAACGCTCAATAGCCATGACCAGCTGCTTTAACCTTTTTACTCCCAGGAGTGCCTAAAATCAAACTTCAAGACAAATCCCAATTTCATTTTGTAAAATACTTAAAAATGAATAGCACCAAGTGAAAGTACCACAGGATTTAACCTCAAACTCAAGAGCTCAGTAGAACCACCTTAAATGTCTCCGTAACTGACTCTGGGAGTGAAAGTGTTAACATAAAGCAACGGTTGCAGAATTTGCAATGGTGAGCAACTCTGAGTTGATGAAAGGCGAGTGTCTTTCGTTCTAAGAAGAACAGTACGTTGCCTCGGGGTCACACTAGAATAGAAGGACAACTTAACGTGAGCTTACCTAGCCTGCATCCGTACAGTTCTACTCTCATGGAGATGTGGCCGCGCCATGTTTTAGGATGAATACGAACGTAGCGCGCTTTGAATGGACGACGGAAGCGGTGTGTTACTATGAAGTTCCTTTCAAAGTTTCCGCGGAAAATCTGATGAAATAAAAATGGAATTAGACTGTACTCAGCTTTTTTAGCACAAGTCCACAAAGAAAACATTCTGTGCTCCTGACCGGAGTTTAACAAATAACCTTCTCCACGCCTCTCCAACTTAACGTTTGCCATCTTTCTTTTAGTCGTTACAAAAAGAAAATTATTGAAGGATATACTTCAGTTGATGAGTAGTCGTTCCCAACATGATCATTTGCTAAATACTGAGTTCCTTTTCTATCGACAAAAGAAGCCAAATATTATTTAAATGGGTTTTTGTCCCTTTTTTTGCGCTGGCAAACTAAGGTTTATGATTTTTGTCAGCTCTCATTGTAACGAACAGATCGGGACAATTGTTTGGTATCGGCAATAAATAGAGAGAGAGAGTCCGCGTTCGCAGTGAGTTGCAGGCAAGGCTTAAGTTGACTCTACCTGGTGAAGGGGAGTTAACTGTTTTCTCACCTTAGTCCTTCTCCCCTCCCTATACGGGAAAAACTTGATGTTGTCCAAGCTGTAAGAGACCGCGTAACTTGTAACCCACTGGTCAGCGTCGTACCTCCCCTGGGTGGCGATTCTCTTCACTCGGCTGATTGTACCCAAGTCTATATTGAGCCACTGTCTGGCATTGTTATACCTGATGGGAAATAAGGAAGAAACAAGAGGGAAATTGAATGCCTAAGAATGCGGATAGCTTCTGCCATTGATTCAATCATTCCAGGGAAAATAAATAAGTTAAAATCCGGATATCGTCTACCCCAAATGCAGTCATATCGCTAATGACGGTATGTCACAGATCTATTTCTCGTATTATTCCAGAGAAAGTCAAGCCAATCTCAGTATGGTTTATAGCTTGGTGCAATGAATTTCCAACCTATACATATAAGTTTTTCAACCGCTTTTTTAATTGAGTGTCGTTGAACCAAAACCAATGTAATTATTCGGACCAATCACAACAGGGTGCAATCAACTCACACAAACAACAAACAATTCGAACCAAAAAAAAAACAAGTCTGAACTCGAAGCATATAAATGAAACAAGCTGAGCACGAGAAAACGCAATCGAGCAACTCACAGTTGATTTGATTTTAAAGAACTGCCATGTGTTTTTAACCAATTGTAGCGCGTAGTAACGCAAACGAGAGTTACTTTCGACATTCAATGGAAGCCGCGCAAAAATTTATTGCATTAAAAAAAAAATACAAAATATTTTCAGGTGTTTACTTGGCGATCCAGCCTCCGCGCACATAACCGTGGTTCCTGGACTGTAGGCGAGCGTTCCATGGTCCGTAGTAATAGTTCCACATGGATGACGCCGTGACAGCCTGTTTAGTGACACGCCCATCCTCCATTCCAAGGGGAACATCACAAGGATCTAATCAAAATACGAAGAAATAAAAATACTCGCACTATCAACGCTGGATTGCTCGGGTAACCACCCTGATAGAGCTGTTAAAGATCTAGTACCTCCAGAGGGGATCCCGCTCCCCTCCATGGAACACCTTTACTCTGCCTCCCCTCTTACTATTTGTATTTCAGGGCCCGGTTGTCCAAAGGCCGGTTAACGCTAACCTGGGATTAAAATTCAACCAAGGTTCCCGCTTCTGTTATTCAAAAGAGTTTTCACAGCAAATTCCAAGTGAAGGTTTGAAAGCAACCAAAACCAAAATGTAGGGGAAAAAATTATTTACAGGAATTCGTATCAGGGGAGCAGGGATGGCGCAGTGGTGAGAGCGCTCGCCTCCCACCAATGTGCCCCGGGTTCGATTCCCGGTCCCGGTGTGGTATGTGGGTTGAGTTTGTTCTTGGTTCTCGTCCTTCCTCTGAGAGGTTTCTCTCCGGGTACTCCGGTTTTCCCCTCTCCTCAAAAACCAACACTTCCAAATTCCAATTAGATCTGGGACGCACGGACACGTCTGAAGAGCTTCCGAGCTCCTAAGTGTTTCGTGATAAACAAATTACATTTTTTTTACATTTACATTCGTTTGGCTGTAAAATTGAATTCAAATTGACGCTAATCCTTGGTTAGCTTAATCCTGCTTCGAACAACTGGGACCAGCTGCCTACCTTTTAAACAAGTCTGGATCAGCTAGTTTAAGAGGACGTCTTTGTCCGAAACTGGTATATATTTTTATCCATAACTTATGACAAAATTCTTGCCCGCTCTGAATTGTTCCTTACCCGCTCTGCAGCCATAGAACTCAGCTCTCATGGAGATGTATCCATACCAGCCCCACGGGTGTAAGCGGAGGTACCGGGTCTGTATCGGGGGATTCAAGACGTTTTCTACAATACTCACACGGTCACGGTTGGCGGTGAAATACTATGAAGGATCAATAAAAAGGTCAGTCAACAACGTTCTTCAACTGTTAGCTAAAAACACACATTGCTAACCAAATAAACATGTTGACTTGAAGATGAATTACTAAATGATTCAATCAACTTTGGCCAAACACAATTCAAATCCTTCTTATGAAATTTCCAAGAAGAGAATGTTAATAACTCATGGCATGTTTTGAACAGCTGTTTGGGGCCGCAAACTTTCGTGCAGGTTTTGCAACTGAATTATTTTGACTTTTGAGAACAGGCGTACGAATTGTTGACAGTGAGAATAAATCTAGGAAGTAATCATAAATGTGAACTGCAGATGAAATAATAGGGACTTTAAGATACGGTGACTACGGACTACGGACTACGGACGGGAGGCACTTTAGGACTGAAACGAGACATATGTGTTCTGTTGTCCCCACCGTCGCAAGCTCACGACGGTGCGTAGTGGAAGGATTTCATGTAGTGCAGCGTGGTGTAGTACGAGGAACTGAAGATGGTATGAAAAAGTAATCTAAAGTTAGAGAAATGAGGTGTTCTTGTACTGTAACGCTTGAACTACAAACCAATGCGCATTTGGAACAATTTCAAGTGCTTATGAACTCAGAACAGCGAAAAATGTACGGCTTACTTTGTTTACTGATTTTGACCGCCGCGTTGTTTTCCAGAATGAAATTAAATTTGATGATTTGAATATAGCTTGTAATATCAACTCTTCCCTTTGCTCTTTCTAGACACAAATGGCTTCCCTTCAAGTTGAGAAGTAATTAATTTAGTGAAATATGTCAAACTTACTTCTGAAGTAGTTTTGCAAGCGAAGTAATTTGAAAAGCGAGCCCTGAAAATTTGATTAAGCTTCCACTCAAGCCTCACGTGCAATTACATTTTGAATTGCAGTGCGACGATTACAAGTCAAAACCAGAGCATCTCGAAACTTTTTAAAAGAGATTTTGTGTCTGTTTAGTGTAGAGCTGACCTTCGCTCTTCGTTCGTAGTCTGTTGTCTGTAGTCTGCGGTCTTAACTTCGCATTTTCGTGCCACTCGTTGTGTTTTCGGCCCAGTGTTTCAGCCAAAGAAAAACGCGCGTCCAACCGGAGTCCGTAGTCCGTAGTCACCGTATCTAAAAGTCCCTAATGAAATGATGACGACCATCGCAGCAAAAATGTCAAGTTGATATCTTTAACTGCGATGGTCGTCATCATTTCCTTAAATGACAGTTTTAAACAAATATTAAAGATGGAATATTCAATACGAAGTTCGGAGTATGTGAATGTTTTCACGCTCTTGACTAGCTGAATCTTACAACTTTCACCTTTCTTCACTTTACCATCTTTCTTTATTTATCAACGTCATTGTTGTTTGACAAAATGTTATAGAACTATACTGACCTTGTCTTGACTTCTCTGTCTGTATGTTGCCCAGTGTAGCGTATCCAGACTGTAAGTCAGCTTATATCTTGTCACCCACTGGTTTGCATCCCTTCGTCCCTGCGTAGCAATCTTCCTTATGGTTGTCGTCCTACCAAAGTCCACCTTAAACCACTGATTATGGTTATTGTATCTGGCAATCCAGCAGAAAGGTTTGTTGAGTCGGCCATTCGGGGCTGTGTAGCGCGCATTGTACGCTGAGGAAGACGTGAGGCGTGCGTTTGGGATTCTTCCGGATTCCAAACCAAGTGGGCGGTTGCAGAGTGGTGCTATAATTCAAACAAAGTAAGAATATCGAATAATAAGTTGCTTGTTTAAGCATATCAAAATTAACGTGAGTCGATGTTTCGCTGTTTCTCGTAACATCATAATCAAAACCAAATTAAATTAGTATTGGAAGCTGAATATAAATAAGAAAGATTCTTCGGGAATTCTTGCGCGGCATGAGTTATGTGAATAATTTTGCACGTAATGAGAAATAAATTTGAATGCCTCATTCACGAAATACTTTTTATTCAAGAACTTAATCCATCACTCAATGAACAAGTGACTTCTTACATACAGAATCATTCACCTATTCACGCCACGCGCGAATGTCCGAAGAATCTTTCTTAATTTGTATTCACTTTCCAATGTTAACTTTATTTAGTCTTGATAATGATGTTACGAGAAACATTGAAACGTCGACTCACGTTAATTTTGTTATTTCTTTTTAAGGTAAAAATGATCAATAAAAATTACATTCAAACTAAAACGAGAAAAGAGAATTAACACAGCGTAGGCCAGTAGGCGACGTTTACCAGGATCTTATCGATTTTGTAAATGTGCTAGGTCTAAATTCTCATTCTGTGACGTTTGATTCCCTCCTATCGAATAACCGAATATTACTGAATCGTTCCCTTGATATACAACAGTATCTCGGTTTTTTTCTTGTTCTCTTCTTCGGGTGCACACTAATAAACAGCAGGGGCAGATTCAGGGGGAGGGTGAGGGGGTTGCAACCCCCCCTTGGGAAGTTTCCGAACTTGTCTGACCTTTTGGTGTCTATCGCCAGATCCTGAACAGATAACTCAGTATTCACTCAGTATAACACAAATGTGCAGGAAAAGAGAGTCTGCTTACAAAATACATTACGTATTTGGTGCACCTGACAAACGACAATTTTATATACACTACCCGAAGTCAAATTTGAGGAAGAGCTATGACAACCCAGGAGTTACAATACGATACGATACGATACGATACGATACGATACGATACGATACAATACAATACAATACAATACAATACAATACTTTATTGACACTTCCCTGGTGGGGCTATAAGGTATGTTGGTTTTCAATAACTCACCGATAGGGCACCCAATAAACTCTATTCTCATAGAAACCCATGAGTACCAGGTTTGAGGATGAACTCGGATATGCGAAGCCACGATTGACCTGGGAAAAGCGTTGGTCACTATAGTGTGACGGTCACTGTTAGCTTGGAAGACCTGTCCAACAGGAAAGTAAAAAAGATATATAATTTCTCCCAAACTACTAGTGGAGAAATTGGTACTTGATCCTGTCATATTGAATCAAAACAAATAAGGTTTCTTTCACAGGATCCAAAATTTATGTGAACCGTGACAACGTCACGTCAACGTCAAACTCCATCACTTGATAAAGATTCCGCGACGGAATCGAAAGCTTGTGGTTCACATAAATTTTGGATCCTGTGAAAGAAACCTGATTTGTTTTGATTCTCCCAAACTGTAAGGTAAAAATTTGGAGACAACAAAAAGCAGCATTTGCGTGTTTCAACAGCATAGCTTCAGACAAAAGGTCAACGAAAGTATAGATTGATTTTACACAGTATGGAAAATCTAAACAACAGATTTTGTTTGGCAGGAGAGTGTATTCAATTGATAGCGGAGCTCGCGGAGCACCGTGGGTAAGCACATTTGGTAACCCGTTGACCGGAAAAATTTTGGTTCTGACGTCAGCGTACGTCCGTCCGTCCGTCCGTACAAACTCTGGGGGAGGGTGAGGGGAGTCCTAAGACAACCCCAACGGGGGAGGCGGAATGCAATCTTTTCTTGTAGCTGAAGTAAACAATATGGCGGCTGCCTCGTACGCTCGATTATCAATACGATAATTGTAATACATTCTTGGAATGAAGACTTGTAACAGTTCATCATGAAAAGGAAAAGGATTGCTTCAATCTCGATGGCGCATATAGAAGACATTGGAGAGCTTGAAGGCAAGAAATCCTTGTTCGAGGACATACTTGCTTTTTTCAAAGCTAAGGAGATCTGGAAAGAACCCGGCGACTTTCGTTTAGATTTTCAAGTCCTTCTTTCAGTTCAGTGGTAAAGTAAATTACAGATTTGATTGCGGATTTACATTGTAAAAATTGTTTAATTGAGCGACTTTACATGTTTAGTAAATTACGGTAATTTTCTTGAAATGTTTTAAAAACGTGTTTAAAATAGCTGTGAACTTGTAGTTCCCGTTTGCCGGCTTGCGAGAAACTTCAGTCGAGGGGAAAATTGAATGCAGTTGGCTTTCCTAGGCAAACAAGTGCTTCGTATGTGAATGACATCTCATATTTTTGAAGGTTTTTTGTCCCTTTTTCTGTGTTTATTCATTGAAGGAATTTTCATTAGTGAGCAATCTGATATTACGCTTAACTTAATTACGCTCAATTTCCTTTTGAACTTTAGTGCGTAATTTTCTATATGTTTCTTAGAACAATTCTAGTGTATTCTATTCGAAAAGTGGAAATCGTGACTATTCTAGACTGAGTCTGTGTTGTTTTTTTCAATGTAGGTTGTTTTTCTTCGGCAACGCATATTGGGTTGTTTTGACTAATTCGTATTCAACACCTGAAGAGTCGCTCTGTACTTTTGTCGTCATTTTTAAATTTATAGTCTTAGTGTAAAGCTCCTTATGTTTTTTGTTCAGTTTGGAATATTTTATTTTCCTTATATTGTTATATTGTTATACATTAGTTTCTTCATTTGAAGTGAATGACATTTCTGTCCCAATTTAGCGACTAAACATAGAATCGCCGTTTCAGTGAGTGAGTTCAGTGTAGCATGTTTTCGTGTTCGTTTTGTTTTTCACCGCTAAGCCATTTCAGTTCGTCTTTAGTTACAGATCGAAATGAAATCTTTATTTAAGTAACTATAAGCAAAGCATTTCTCGGTTTAAGTTTATTTTGTCTAAAATGAGACTCTAAAAGCTTCCTAAAATTAGCAGGGTGTGTTCTTGAAAGCGCCCGACTAATACTTCGCGGTTGAAAAACTTGTGCCATTTTCTCTTGATAATTATACGTGTGCTTGAAAGTTTCCGAAAACATTTTTTGGTTAATTTTTGTGAGTAAACGGTTTGATGCCGCGAAAATATTATTTATTTTAGCAAGGTAGATTTCGAGAAATGTTTCATGGTTAACAGAACTAAACAGCCAGAGGGATGCATTGGAATCAGTGAGAAATGTGTCTTTGTATGGAAACGTCTGTCGAGTCGCTACCGGGAGTAACTTAAGTGGGTTTTTTAAGCAATTGTAGTTTTACAAGAACTCTTCTTGAACTTAATAAGCTACCTTTCGAAAGAATGCTACAAGAAGAGCTGTCGGTGAAAGTCGTGCTGAAGTCTTCTCTTTGAAGAAAAATAAGCCAACTCACAATTTCGTCAGCGGTCCGCATGTTTTCCCTTGCTGTTTTTCACCTCTCGGGGAATAACTGCACAACTAAAATTTACTGTATTTTACGGGCCAACAAGCATGAAAGAGAGATGTGGAGCTCCGCTTTTAGGCTTGGCTAAATCTATATATTATTACTTAGACTATCATGGACGACACGTTGACACGTTTAATAAGGAAAAACGACGGATTTTTTCGTGCCGGATTCCCACCATAATGTGCAGCCTGCGTCACAGTTTCAAATGTTTTACCACCATAATGCGCTACTTCCTTCTCAACTTTCCATGTTTTTTTTTCGCCTGCAATCTGCTGCGTTTAGCACCGCCTCCAACTGTTTCCTGCCATAGCGTACCACGTTCATAACAGCTCCCACTCCCTTCCGCCATAATGCCCGGCACGCAACACAGCTCCCTCTCTTTTCCCGCCATAATCGGCCTCTATGTTAACATAAGGAAGTTATCATAGATTGTAACTGCGCCATACCTTTGGATATTTCACGAAATTTAATCCATCTCTACTGAAGGTTAGTACAAAGGTCTTCACCCACTGATTAGCATCTTGCCGACCTTGAGAAAGAATTCCTGTAATCCTCGAGAAGCCTCCAAAGTAAACCTGCAGCCACTGGGTACGAGTGCTGCGTCGCGCACTCCAAGACCAGCGGTGGTTTAGGCGGCCATGCCATGGTGCCAGATATTTATTGTAGTAAGTGGAAGCGGTAATAGCACCTCTGCGCAGGCGCTTGTCTTCCAAACCAATCGGGATGGAGCATCGAGCTGCAAAAAGAAAACCAAAGAAAGTTATCTACTTACCAAAGGACTTCTAAAACATAATTTTAAACAAATTATTCAGGGTGTTGCACCATTTGTAATTAACATTCGACAATCTTAGAGTTAAACCACAAGTTTCGTAAAGTTACCTTTTTGTCTGCGATTAAAGTCGTGAGCTACTGAGCAGTACTTTTCTGTGGCACTGTTTGTTATGCTTTACAAGATGGGTGCCTCAAGGTTTCCCTATTCGGATGAAAGCTGCCGAGCAGTACTTTCCGGTGACACTGTTTACTAAGCTGAACATGGTGGTTCTAACTTTTGAGTCCGTGGATGAAATCCTAAAGTGTGACCATTCAAATGAAAGCTACCGAGTAGTACTTTCCTGTGCTATTGTTTATTATGCTGTACAAGGTGGTTCTACCTTTTGAGTCTGGATGAAATCCTAAAGTGTGATCATTCAACTGAAAGCTACTGGGCAGTACGTTCCTGTTGCGCTGTTTATTATGCTGCACAAGGTGGTTCTAACTTTTGAGTTTGGATGAAATCCTAAAGTGTGACCATTCAAATGAAAGCTGCTGAGCAGTACTTTCTTGTGGTGCTGTTTATTATGCTGTACAAGGTGGTTATAACGTTTGAGCCTGTCAACCCGTTTGAGCCTGTCAACGATAAATTGAATTTTGAATTCTGTTATTATACCTTCTGGACATCCATAGAATTCCACTCTCATTGAGATGTGCTTGTACCATCCCCATGGATGAACCCGGATGTAACGCGCTATTATGCGCGGGAACAAGCGATATTGGACAACGGAATTCTGGTCTCGGTTTGCTGTAAAATACTGAAATGCAAAACCAAAAATATATGAAGACTGCAGGACGAAAAAACGAAAAGAGTATATTGTGTTCACTTTCCTAGAGATTATCAGTCCAACCGGAATTTGAGGAGGTAATAAACGTGACTTTGCTTCCTCGTGGAATTTATCCTCGCATTCTGCATTGAATAAACAATCTCCTTTAACCCATGCAGATTAATTAAATTCGACCCCGCTTTTACGCTTCGCGTTGTAAACTTGTCCAGCTTCTGAACTTCTTACCTTTCTTGCGCTGTTCTGTTTGTACTCAGCAAAATTAACATTATCCTGACTGAACGACAGATAATACTGAGTCACCCACTGACGGGCGTCGTGTCGTCCCTGAGTAGCAACCTTTACCACTCGCATTGCACGGCCAAAATCGACCGAGAGCCACTGGTACCGATTGTTGTGACGTGCGCACCATGCGCCCATCCGGGAACCTGCCCTTTGGAAAAAGAGCCTTCCATTGTTGGGAGCGTGATTTTTATCCCAGCTGGAAGAAGCGGCGATCTGCGTGGCTCGTATGCGGCCATTTTGCATTCCAAGTGGCTTGTTGCATTGTGGACCTAAATTAAGATAAGTCGAAGTGACTATAAGTGTTAGTCCTTCATATATTCTTTGGTGGCTGTGAATTGGCAAGTTGCATTAAACATCAAAAGATATCCTCTTTCATTTACACCATTTACACATTTCACTTACCGACAATGCATCCATAAAATTCAACCCTCATTGAGATCCAACTTCGCCACGTGACTGGGTGGATTCGGAAGAACCGAGCCTTTATGGGCCTTAAAAACCGGTTGGTAACAACCACAAATCGGTCATAGTTTCCAGAGAAGATCTGTTACAAAAGAAAGAAAGAAAGAAAGATGACAAACTAAAGTCTCTGTAGAACCAACAAATCCAATGTACACCCAAGTAGGACCAAAAAATAGGAAAAAATATTCAAAGAAATATTTGTGAAAGGGAACTTCAAAGACCATATATAGACAGATTGGCAACTCGCTTTATTTTCCAGAAAACGGTAAGATACTCGTGCAGGCACGATTTTGCCTTTCCTAGGTTAAGCTGGATGTATTTAATAGATTGTCGGAAAAACAACAAAGCAAAAAGAAGGTGTTTTCATTCACAAAAATTCTACTTCTCAATAATTGAAATTCTGACTAGCTATAAAAAGATACAAAATAAAAGGCCCAACACTTCTGTCAAATCACAAAACTCCAAACAAAAATATGCCACCAGAAACGGCAATCTGCCAAATCACGAATTCTTGGATTGTAGGTACCATTTGATTAAAAATTCTGAGAAAGGCATAAGACATCATTAAGTACTCCCCGTTATCGAGTGAGGTCACACTTTCACACTTTTTACTACTACGAAGATGAATTCACTGTAGCCAAAGTGTTTTTTGTGTCCGGCATTTCTAACTTTGCTAAGGTAAACACACATCCAGTCTGTTGCATTTAAAATGACAGATAGATGAAAGGAAAGCTTACTATTGTAAAGGAACCTGAAAAACTAGCGCCCATCACCCGTTATTCTGACTTTGTTTGTTTCGCTGATAACTTGATATCACGAAAAGTTTAAGTTAAAAAAAACATTTACCCGTCATACCAAACTTCATTTATATCTTTTTATACCGTACTTAAAGAACCTCTGGCAAAGTCAACTCTTACAACGTAAGAAGTGTAGGCTTGTCCACATTATGCCGACATAACTTTTTTAGCATAATAGTGAGGCAAAAGAATCGAGCATTACGCTGGAATAATAGTGCAAAGTTTCTTCGACTCTTCGTGTTTTATTAAGACTTTGCCAAAACCAAAGGATTCCCACACAAGACAGTGGCCAAGGTACCATATTTTAAGACCAGGTCTGGTTACAAATAAGAAAAAAACATAGCTTCCAGCAGTTCCAGTTCTACAACATTGTCAGCTACCTCCTCGGATGAGTCGTCTCAACAATCGAGCGAGGAAAATCACGAAAAAAGAACAGCAACGATACTTGATACCTTGAGATCTCCAACAGCTTATATTCTGCACTGTTTCCATTTACACTTGTAATCAACATAAACCTGTCTTCTGTGGTCTACTCATTTATTTCATTTATTTTTATGTTAATTATAATGGAGCATAATAGTGATGCTATTTGAGCATAATAGTGACATTTGTTGAGCATAAAGAATTAGCATAATACGGTAAAACACTGAGCATAGGGCGATGTCGCAGCTCTTACAAGGTCTTCTCTGATTTGCTGAGAAAACAATACACCAAACAACAAAACAATGGACCCTAGCCCCGAAAACAATAGAGCTGCGTGATACCAAGGTCCAATGAAATTTGAGGTTGTTAAGAGCTGCGGGGTGGGCATAAATAAAAGCTCGTGACATACCTTCGTTCTACGGCCTTCCTTATAAGTTATGAACCTTTGACCTCTACTGCTGAACGACACATAGTAGCTTGTCACCCACTGGTCCGCGTTGTGACGTCCCTGAGTGCTGACCCTCGTGACCAACGTGTCGGTTCCAAAGTCCACTTGAAGCCACTGCTTCTTATTACGCGTGCGCGAGCACCAGGCCCCTCCATTTCTTCCAGCGCGGCGCTGGTGAAGCCTGGCATTTCTGGCTGCACAGTAATAGTTGTATGAAGACGATGTTCTAAACATTGGGTCTGGTATACGGCCGTCTTCTGATCCGAGCGGCATGTCGCATTTGCCTGCCAAAAGGGAACAGAGCAGAGACTGAGAAATGCTACCCTTTGCCGTTTTTATTTTTAATTATTTCTTTATTTTTCTAATGTACAGAGTTGCCTTCGAACCGAAGGAAATTTTAGCGTAACAATTGAATAGTTCAATTGCAGTTGTTAGTAGGCCAAGAGTTGTTAATAGGGATAAACAATGGTGTTGACTTACAGAGAAGATAAAACCAGTTTAAAAAGTGTTCTAAGAATTGTTCATTCAATTTAATTATATTTCGCCCGTATGCTATACACTCACAGTAAAGGTGCTGGCAAAACCCATCGTTAATTAGCGTGCGTCCGTTTTCCCTCGCTAGTACTGTCTACAAGTTTTCCGCACTTGGCAGCGTTTGTATGTTTGCCTTGGAATCGGTCCGTGATTTCCATGGCTTGCTAGTTTTAGTTTTCCTGCGCTTGGCATCGGTTCCATGTTTTCTCACGCAAGGCATCACGTGAACGTTTATCCATGCTCGGTACTGGTTCCATTTTTAGCGCCCGCTTGCCACCATGTTCATGTCTTTACTTCAGGTTTTGATTGGTACAATGCGTTATTTGATTTTTTGTGATTGGCCAGATTTCATCACTTTGGTTTTGGCTTAACGACAGCAAACCTATTCAAGAGTTCCTTATAAAGCAAGCGATGTAATACTTACTCCAAGGGCAGCCGTACAATTCCAGTCTCATAGAAATATGAGATCGCCAGCCTCGCGGATTCAAGCGAACAAATCGTCCATAGATTGGCGGATCGAATGATTGTGTTTGAACTCCATTTCTGTCATAATTGCCGCGGAATGTCTACAAACAGAATCCACAAATATTACATTGAAACACGAATTTGAAAAATCAATCAATGAAGAAGTCTTGTCCGAGACTTATAGCCTAGCCTGCGTGCAGACGTCTCCTATTTCCTTCCACCCGCGGAAAAAGGAGGTCTACGAAACGGCGTCGCTAATCGTGTTCCAATATCCTGCTGTTTTTCAGGGATTCGTGGAAAGTGCTTTTATTGGTTGCTTGACAATAGCCACTGTTAGAAACAACTCTGATTGGCTATCGTCGGGAAATGCTCGAGATAATGTATGCGATCTACATTTAGCGGGGTTTTCCATTGATCAAAACATGCCCGATTGTGTGTTGTGTTTCTCGACTATTCTGAAAAACAACGACAGAAACCTTGTGAAAAGTCGCAGTGAATTTAAAGTTCAGGAAGAAATCCTTTCTCTTCAGTTCATCGTACACGAAACATCGCCATATATTTGTAGATCGTGCGTGGGAAAGTTGCGAAAGCGGAGAGGTCTTTACGCCTACGTGAGAAAAATCGAGGACGAACTTTTTAGCGATTATAGTTCCAAAGCTTTCAAGGCAGGACTTACAGTAAAAAAAGAGATCGAGACACTAGGAAAGGACAGCGTAGGAACTTCGGCTTCTCCCGAGAAGCGAATTCTTTTGGAGGAGTCGGTAGATCGTTCGTTGAACGATCTCAGTTCGCTGGTTACGTCAACTCCTGTGAAAGCCGTTCGCAATGCTTCTGTGAGAAAAATTCAGATTCTTCCTCTTAGTCCTGTTCGACCTCCGATCATGGAGCGATCAGAGGGAAACGATTCTGCCACAGAAAACAAAACTGTGTTATCATAATCTATGCGAAATTTAAAACCCGAACAGCAGGATACTGGAACACGATTAGCGACGCCGTTTCGCAGACGTCCCTTTTCCGCGGGTGGAAGGAAATAGGAGACGTCTGCACGCAGGCTACTTATAGCCTGGATGGGGAATGTACGCCCTAGAAATTTATTTGATGGCTTCCATGGGAGCTACCTTTTGCTAGTAAACTAGAGTTATGAAAGACGTTGTAGCCTGTCCAGCTATTTGAACCACTATATATTGTAATAGCCATGGAACCGAATCCTAATGATATCATTGTTTATTTCCGTTTTCTTGAAAAAAAAACACGTTTAGCTGCGAATATCACTAAAGCACGTTGTCTTTTCCCTTATTTACAGTTAACGTGCCATGTCATTTTTTTATAAGGCCCAGTTCAAACGTCCTATTTCTGGCCTGTCGAATTCAGCTTAATTCAGGTGCCGAGTATAGTTTTCCCACACTTGCGAGACAAGTTGTATTTCAAGCACCAATAAAATGAATGCATTTGGGGGAGGGGATCGGCATTAGTGGTATTGGACATTGGGATCAATGTCGCATTTTTGTCAACGCACGAGACGGCCAGTTGAACTTGCGACACAAATCAACCGCTAAATCTGACGTCGAACAAATCTATAGAAAAAAGTTAGTTGAAATGAATTTGACACCAAAACAACTAATAACCATTATTTTTGCATCAGAAGCTGGTAGGTTGAGTGCGTCAACGTAGCGCCGATTGAACAAAAAAAATGCAACAACAACAACAACAACAACAATGTAACAATCCCTTAGCAGCAGCAGCAACTTTGTAACCCGAACTCACCTTTACATTATCCCACCATTCTCGAACATACGCGAAACGCGCACCATCTGAACTGTAAAGGATATAATACGCAGTTACCCACTGGTCAGCGTCCTGGCGTCCCTGAGTATTAATACCCATAACCTTCATTGACCTTCCCAGGTCAACTTGCAGCCATTGGTTGTGATTGTTATGACGAGAAGACCACGCTCCCATCAGCCTACCGCGGCGTGCGCGGTGAAGTCTCGCTAACCATGGGCCGTGGTTTTTGTCCCACTGAGACGAGGAAGTCATTGCAGAGTTCCTGATGCGGCCATTTTGGATTCCGACTGGACGGTTGCAAAAGATCTCTGTAAATACGAAGTCGAAGTATAAGCAACACTACTCATACAACATCATACAACATCAGGACAACAATGGGACTTATGATTTAATCTGTCCCAGGTGTAGTAGTTCAAATGTCTTTACAGTCTGCTCCTGCAGTTTTTTTTTTTTGTGATTATTTCTTTTTACTTGCTCACTTTTTTTGTTGCATAAAATATCTTATTAGTTAGGATGTAACAGGGGGTGGGTAAATATTATTGTGGGTAGGTTCAAGGTGTATGGACCTCGTAGGGGACGTCCTGTCCTCTTGTCCTGCACCCAGCGCTTGCGCTAAATCAGAAAATAAATAAATCATACGTTGGTTCGAAATAGGGTTAAGGTTTTTCTGCTATCGGGTCGACACCCTCCTAACAAACTGAAATTCTTAAAAGACACCCGCCAATATTTACTTTGTCTCTGTTGTAATGAGTCCAATGTTTGACAGATGGTAAGAATAAAGTGAAATTTTGATTCAACAAGAAGAACGTTTCTCAAAAAGCTTAACCCTTTCACTCCCAGAGTCAGTCATGCAGACAATAAAGGTGGTTCTAACTTTTGAGTCTGTGGATGAAATCCTATCGTGTGACCATTCAAATGAAAGCTACTGAGCAGTACTTTCCTGTGGTGCTGTTTATTATGTTGAACAAGGTGGTTCTAACTTTTGAGTCTGTGGATGAAATCCTATCGTGTGACCATTCAAATGAAAGCTACTGAGCAGTACTTTCCTGTGGTGCTGTTTATTACACTGTACAAGGTGGTTCTAACTTTTGAGTCTGTGGATGAAATCCTAAAGTGTGACCATTCAAATGAAAGCTACTGAGCAGTACTTTCCTGTGGTGCTGTTTATTACACTGTACAAGGTGGTTCTAACTTTTGAGTCTGTGGATGAAATCCGATCGTGTGACCATTCAAATGAAAGCTACTGAGCAGTACTTTCCTGTGGTGCTGTTTATTATGTTGAAAAAGGTGGTTCTAACTTTTGAGTCTGTGGATGAAATCCTAAAGTGTGACCATTCAAATGAAAGCTACTGAGCAGTACTTTCCTGTGGTGCTGTTTATTATGCTGCACAAGGTGGTTCTAACTTTTGAGTCTGTGGATGAAATCCTATGGTGTGACCATTCAAATGAAACCTCTTCAGCGGTACTTTCACGTGGTACTATTTATATAACAATATTTTACAAAACAAAATTTGGGATTTGTCTTGAATTTTAATCATTTGTTTTGGGCACTCTTGGGAGTAAAAGGGTTAACTGAATCTTTTCAGTCGTTGTAATACTTAAGAAAAATCTCACCTCGAGCTCGGCAGCCATACAGCTCTACCCTCATAGCAATATAACTTTGCCAGCTTCTTGGATGTATTCTGATGAAACGGGTTTTGATCGCCGGGATTATCTTGTGCGACACTGTGTGGTAGATGTCGAAATTACCGCGGAAGAGCTGGAAAATAAAAGAAAACGTTTTTAATGGCATTTCTGTAAAAGCATTGATTACAATAAAAATCATCATCATCATCATTATCATCATCACCACCACCATCATCATCACCACCACCACCATCATCACCACCACCATCATCATCATCATCATCATCATCATCACCACCACCACCACCACCATCATCATCATCATCAGCAGCAGCAGCAGCACCAGCAGCAGCAGCAGCATCATCATCATCATCATCATGCGAATTATATAGCGTTAAATCCAGGTAGTTCAAAGCGCTTCACAATGCTCAACAATCAGTTAAAAACAATTAAAGCAATTTGCAAGAAAACAAGACTTCTGTTGGTAAATTAAAGAGTTCCTTCATTTTAGTTTGCTGTGAATGGTCACACGTGAATCTAGTTTCACGACAAACATAAGAACAGCGCCATAAGATAACTCACAATGAATTCCCTTGCTGTTTTGTGTCTAAACATGTCAACTCGACTGTTCTTACCTTGACCCGACCGAACGCGGTATACATCCTGAATCGCAGACCCTTCACACTGTAAGATATGGTATAGCTCTTCACAAATTGATGGGCTTCTCTCCGTCCCTGTGTAGCGATACCTTTGATGATACTCAGCTGCCTCAAGTCAATCTGTAGCCACTGCCTGACGTTGCGGTACTTTGCTACCCAGGCCCCTGTTCGTCCGTGACTGGCGTAGATGTTCAGACGCGCTCGGTCAGGTCCGTGATTATAGTTGTAGGACGACGAGGCCCGAAGATGACCCGACAGGATTCGTCGGTCTTCCATACCAAGGGGCATTGTACAGCGACCTAAAGTGATATCGGACAAACAAAAGAATTTAGAACAAGGGATGAACATAAATACGACAAATGAGGAACCAGATACACGATATCTACAAAAAGGTAGAAAAAAAGCAACATACTCATTAATACCTTTCGATCGGTCATTGACCCTTTAAGCCCCAATTTTAACACCCATATTCTCCTCACTATTCTCCTTATATTTCTTATGTTACAAGCTGGGAGAATTTGATTAAAAATCAAGACATTTGATCATTGGTGATCATTTTCTTTAATCTCGTGACCTGTATGTTTGATCAAGTAGAAATTCTGTAAGGAGAAATTAGATGCTTGTCACTGTTGGGGCTTAATGGGTTAAAACAGTGAGTTTAAAACAACGATATAATATGGACCGTCAATATGCCAAATACGACAGTTCGTTGCTATCTTCTGACACTTGTAAGCAATTATAAACTTTCAATCAACTATCTTAAACATTGTCAATGCCCGTTAAAAAGAAAATTCAATTTTTTTGTTCTTGTGGAGACCCAGAAAATTCACCTTAACTTTTAAGTTTAGATAGGGGGTCACTTTTCATCATCATCGCAATCTGTCAAAGAGTAACAGACCTAGAGTCCTGTGAAATTAATTTTAGAGGAAAAAAAGGTCAAGAAGACATCAAACTGTTTGCATGAAAAGTCAGTTCTATATATTTCTTAAAGAATGACATTTTACAGACAAAAGCAATTCGTACCTGTGTAGCAACCATAAGCCTCAACTCTCATAGAAATGTGACCTCGCCATCCCCAGGGGACTACCCTGAGGAAACGGCCTCTAATTGGTTGATTAAACGGATACATGACCACAGTGTTACGGTCTCGATTTCCTGTGAAGTACTGTTTGAAACAAAAGCAAAAAATATTTAAGTTTTGATGAACCTATTTTAATTTTCCTTATCTTTTCTTCAAGAAAAAATGATGACGATTACTGAAAGGTTATTCTCGCAAACAGTAAAGTTGATGTTTCAAGGGACGATTCACAACCACAATTTTAGTGCACCACAGCGTTGATTTTTAATGTATGTTACACGGGACGATATTTAGCGCAATGTGCGCGCGAAATCCGATGGAAACAGACGTATTACACGGGACCATTTTTAGAACAACAGGGCAGCAAATAGGTTCGTTACACGAAACAACTCGAGCAAATTTGTGATTTGGCGTAGCAAGTTTTGAAAGCTGGTTCCAAACCTGGAAGGCACCCATGTTACACGGCATCAACTTTGAGCGTAACAATGTTGTGCTAGAAATCGTCGTGGCGAATTGTCCTGTGTAACATCACCTTAGCGACCAATTTACAAAAGCAGAATCTGATATTGATAAACTCTACCTTAGCATCAGAGATAACTTCACATAAACTAAAGCTAAGTCCAAAATAGCGTGCCTTCTGTTTCACCTAAAAGCTTCGATGAGACCATAATAGTGTCTAGAAAAAACTTGTTCAATTAAGTTAATGCTAAATGTTCATTTGGTAAATGAATTCCATCTTCCCGGCTGGTCGGGTTCTTGCAAATCTTAAGGGTGGATTTATTTGCAGCATACGCGTATAGCTGTCGCTTTGGCACGTGCGAATTTTCTATAATTTGTTTTTTGGCTAAAAAACAAAAGAAAATTCCCACCCGCTAAAGCGACAGCTCTACGCGTATGCTGCAAATGATTGACCAGAACGTCATGGCAGCCCACATATAGGGCAAGAACGCCATGCTAGCCCACATATAAGGCACTAATGTGAAAGTAAGTGAGTACAATTGAAAGGAAGTGAGTACAAATGAAGGAAAGTGAGTACAAATGAAGGAAATTGAGTACAAGTGAATGAAAGTGTGTGTTAGTGGAGGTTGGTGCGTTAATCAGTTGGTGTATATATTCATATAGGATTGTAATGTTATTAGTGCCTTATATGTGGGCTACCATGACGTTCTTGCCAAATGATTCCACCCTAATCTCTCAAGATCTTGTTATTTAACTTAACTGTAATTCTGGTTCATGTTTCCTTTTCTCTTAACTTACCCTTCTATTATTGCGCTCTTTATAGTCAACAAATCGAAGTCCGTCCAAGCTGTGCATGACATAATACTGTGTAACCCACTGATCCGCATCCTGCCTTCCTTGAGTCGCCAATCTGATAATTTTAGCCGCCTTCCCGAAGTCTAACTGTAGCCACTGATATCGATTGTTGTGTTTCGCTGACCACGCCCCCATGTACCTTCCCCGGCGTCTCCAGTGGAGCCGCGCTAGGTACGGCGCGTGGTAGTTGTCCCATTGAGATGATGCTGTAACCAGGCGGTTATTTAACCGACCTGATTGAAGTCCCATTGGTTGATTGCACTGGCGGCCTGTGTAAGACACGTAGTAACGCTAGTTAGTAATAACGGCAACATTTCTGTGCAACTTGTCGTGCAACAACTGTTGCATTGCTAATCGTATCTATAACAAAATGCTCGATTGTGATTGGTTATTCGCGCGCCTATTTGATACGTAATTGGAAGGTGATCACGTGGGTGTCCAATTTCAGCTGTCCAATTTGAATTTTTTGTAATTGGATAGCTGTAATCGGACAGCTATGCTGTGCGCGCGTCAATCAGGTGCACTGAAATGGGTTCTTTTTGTAGCTGTTTCTCCACTGCTTGTAAAACTGACAATTAAAAATATGGGGCACGTAGATTTTCTAATCTCGCATTTTATATGTGTGTATATAGATATAGATACGCGAGGAGATGGTTATAGGCGCAACACATGGTCGCATTTTGCAACACAACTTTGTTGCGCGAAAAGTTGCACGAAAATGTTACCAGTTACTTGGCCTTGATATGTTAAGTCAGAAACAAACACCGTACCTTTTTGCGCGAAAGAAACGATTTCGCTGAAAGTAAGGTCTTAATAAGTTCAGGAAATTGTGCTCAAGGGCATAATCTATTAACCCACGCCCAAGCACTTGCCAGGAGTTTATACTTTTATTAACTTCGTAGAATTACCCAAACACACAATGCTCCCTTTAGTTACCAGAAAGAAACCTAACTGTAATCAACGACAGTAAATTAAGTTGGTGAAGTATGATCATCCAGGTGAGTGTAGTCCTGAGAAGGACTGTTTGTGATGACATTGACTGACCTGTTTCGACAACCTGAGCGGAAGTCATCATCAGAGTCAAGTGATGACTTCCGCTCAGGTTGTCGAAACGTCAGACAATGTCACCACAAAGAGGACTACACTCACCCGGACAATCATACTTCTCCAACGTATGATATGACCATTTACAGTTAGTGATAGTAAAAGAAGTCTGTTATGTAATTTGGGCGTAAGAAGTTGGTTCTTAAAAGTACTAAGTAAAGGAAAAAGGAAGCCTCAAAACTTTCTTTCGTTAGTTTATGAAGTGAAATGCTCTGACTTACCCAGTGTACATCCATATAGTTCCACACGCATAGCAATGTGTCCATACCAGGACCTCACGTTCACACGAACATAACGCGCTGCAAACGGCTTGAAGAAACGGTGGGTAACGACGAAGTACCTCTCTTGGTTGGCTGGGAAGATCTGATTAGATTTTAAAAGAAAACAATTACTAACCAATTAGCTATATAGCTTTGAACGAATAAATAGTGTGGGTGGAGAGGGAGAACAAAACCAAACGTCCGTTTTGTGGTATAGGGTAATCTTTGATAACGTCATTGTTTGCATCGTGGATTAGGATATTAACCCAATAAGAACAGAAAACTACAAAGAGTATATATGTTTTCGCGCCACGTTTGAAAGTGAACGGGTGAACAACTGCAATCAAAAGTTCCAGCCTTAACAGCCATTTCTGAAGACGCTCTTACAACACAGCCAAAATCTCGTTCAATTCCTCGTTCATTTTCTTCTTATACAGTTGCTATTAATTTTGTGGCACAATCGAAATTAATATAACGCATCTGTACGTTTGCGAGACTATATTTAATTTATGCTTATGAGGACATCAAAAATTGCGCCATAACGTGTCTCTTCAGAGTGCAACAGTATCGTCTGTTTACGTTATGCGAAATAAAGTGTTTGTTGCAGTTGTAAATAACAGCAATACAGAAAGCATCTGCGAAGAACTACAGACTCGTACTCATTCGCTTCTCTTGTCCGCGCTGTGGTTTATGGGTAGGATTTGATGAGTTCGCGGTGCATCAAGGGAAGGAGGGAGGAAAATTGCGAAGTTTTTGTCCCCCTCCTTCCCAAAAGGCTTTGCGCACATTGATCGCCTTCCCATATTCCAACACGAAAAGGAATAAATAAGTGGCGACTGGGTACGAGTCTGGAAGAAATATTCTACAAAAATAGACTCTTAACCTACCCGTGTTCTTCTATTCTCCCTGTAAGGATAAAACCTGACTCCATTGTTACTGTAAGACACAGTATAACTGGTGACCCACTGATTAGCATCATATCTGGCTTGGGTAGAAATCCTCTTCACAACTGATTTGGCGCCCAGGTCGATCTGTAGCCATTGTCGATTGTTATTCACCCTGGCTAACCAGCCACCTCGAGTCACACCTCTGTTCCTGGCCTGCAGTCTGGCTGACCAAGGGCCGTAATATCGGTTGTACATGGAGGAGGCGGTGAACATGGATTGCGTGATGCGGCCATCTTGGATACCCAGCGGTACGTCACACTTGTCTGTAATCATAAGCGTGACAGTAAATTAAGAAAACAGTCCAGCGGCAAAGAAAGAGTAGAATATTGAAACATGCTTCCAAAACGAGACAGAGCCGCCAAGTAAATGTACATTTTAGCTTGAGAAAGCTGTACCGTACCGACGTCAAAGAGACCTCAAAGAGCTATTTTGTGGGCAGCTGTCGATTTCTATAGTGTTCATTTATCCTATAGACACATTTTATGAGAATTTGATGATAATCGGCTGAAAGATACTGCCGATATCAAATGATTAATTATGTAATTCTTTGAAAAAAAAACCCACGTTTTTCAACCCGAACAGTACCTTTTTATGGGAAGAATTGTACAAGAAACAACAAGACATTTGTGTCGTTTAATACAATTATATTCTTGATTTCTGGTACGTAAAACTTGCAATTTCTACACTTTCTAGAAAAAACAGAAGCCCAGCCCCAGTCGTTCAAAGAGCAGACAACTTTACCAAGTGGATAAGTCGCTATCCAACGGAGCAATTTTAGTTCAACTTACACATTTGGCCAGAATTTTGCAAAGCCACACACTTGATTATAGATAAACTCTTGCTCTTTTCATAAATTATAGAGCTATGTATGTGTGAGATTTTCTCATAAATGTTTTCTGCTGAACAACTGGGGCCTGATACCTACCACCAAAGAGTACGCCAATGGGCCTTTATATTGTAAAGGAAAAACAAAAACGCCATTAAAAAGTAGAAACCTTTTCAAACTATCGTAACACAAAAGAAAAGAAGGGTCACATAATTCCGCTCGGACAGCACCACGACGGAAGTATGAATTCGTGCTATAAGGTTCTATTTGTTCACGGACAAACAGCACAAACTACTACGTGAGACAAATTACAGTACGATCTTGCATATACCTGCTTTGCAGCCGTAGAACTCCACCCTCATACAGATATGGCGATACCAGCCTCGCGGGGTGATGCGAATGAACCGGGCTATGATTGGTGGGTTGATAACGTTTGAAACTTTACTGTGCTGGTCACGGTTGGCTTGGAAATACTTAAAAACCAAGAAAATAAAAGTGAGAATGAATAATCTAAAGCGAAATATAGGTTGTTTACCATTTACAGGGGGAAATCGGTAGTAAGCGAAACCTCCCGAACGGAAAATTCGGTTCGACATTAACATGTACTATTTGTACAGTTCACTGTTATTAACAGGGAGTCTGGACTTAGTTTGACTATTGGTCCAGGACCTGGAACTGGTAGAAAAAAGTAAATGGAAGCACAATTTTCCGTTTGGATATTCCGGTTGAGAATTTTGGACTACCTCCGTTTCAGATTTTGGAAATTTTCCGGTCAGGCAAACCCAAATAGCCCTACTATTTACAGTCCAACCGAAATTTCTAGGCTTTTTTTGGAAATAGTAAACACTCAGTGTAAGTTTGAGCCATTTCTTTCTCACAGCCACAGCCAAACACAACTTTAAACTCAAGTCATTGCCAAGACCCCGGTAACGAGTTATTGCGGTGATTTAATTAAAAAAAAGCGCATTGCGTTATTTAGCATTGTCACCCTAGTTAAATCGCCAATTATTAAGGGTAGCAAAGGTGGAGGTATACAGGTTGGAGAATAAAATCAAGTTGCAAATTTAGTATCCAAAACGGCAAATTGTCTTACTGCTAACTACGACTAAATTCCAAAACATCTTGATATTGTAGCGCAGATACCCTCTAAAACACGATCAACTCACTTGAATTTCAAATTGATTTCTCTGGATAGGAAAAGTCAGGAAACGTAATTTGCATTATTCTTGTCAACATATTAATATTCATATATTCAATTTTATAATATTATATTATATATTATTATATTAATATTATATGTCAGCATATTAACATTATTTTATTTCTACCTTATCATTGCTCTTGTATCTGTACAAGCTCCAGTGAATTCCATCCTGACTTGAACTCAAAAGGTATCTCGTCACCCATTGGCCGTAATCCTGCCTTCCTTGTGTATCTATTTGCGTGATTTTCATTGGTTGGCCAAAGTCAACTTTAAGCCATTGGTTGTGATTGTTGTGTCTTGCGCACCATGCCCCCACGTACCGACCGCGCTTGGCCCGACCCAGTCTTCCGAGGCTGGCTGCATGATATCTGTTGTACGATGAAGAAGCTGTGATTTGGGCGTTCTTGATAGCACCGCTTCGCATGCCCAAGGCACCGTTACAGAGCGCAGCTGGAGAAAAGAACAAAATTCTAGCGTTAGTCCAAGTAAGACTAACAATAAGTTGCTGATAAATAAATCAAAGAAATGGAAGTTCTGAACAGGTGCCTCGTTAGTGCAGTAGGCAGCGCGTCAGTCTCATAATCCAAAGTAGACATCTGAAGGTCGTGAGTTCGATCCTTACACGGGACACATTATTTTACCTTTTTTTCTCTTTTTGATCGACCAAAACAATTTTTTATCAATTTGCTCAGAAACTGGATCTGGGAGAAGAATCTTCTTATCTCAAAAAACGCCAACATTCTCTAGTAGCAGCACCACATGTTACGCCATGTCTGCCCCTATTTTAACAAACGACTCAAAGAATGGAAAGCTTTATTCCTGTGGTTCTCTCTCTTTCATTACTTTGAGAATAGTATAGACACTGGCGTTCTGAGCTTGATATTTTAATTGTGCCGTGACCAAAAATAACAGAATAATAAACGGAAGATCCGAAACCACAAGAAAGGAGTGATTGCTACTGAGACGTTCGGTTTATTTGTCTTGTTTTCGATTGCTTGAAGGCCCGTGGCATACTTGGCATTCAAGACTGGATAGTGTTCACCCTTTTTAACCCTCTCACTCCCAAGAGTGGAGTGCCTAAAATCAAACTTCAAGACGAATCCCTAATTTCATTTTGTAAAATACTTAAGTATAAATAGTACCACGTGAAAGTGCTGCTGGCGAGGTTTCATTTGAATGGTCACGCCATAGGATTTTATCCACAGACTCAGAAGTTAGAGTCACCTTAATGTCTCCATGACTGACTCAGCGGGTGAAAGGGTTAAATCTCAACGAAAATGCCGTTGTAATATTATTGGTCCTACCTGAGCATCCAAACACTTCAACTCTCATTGATATCCAGCCGTACCATGACTTAGGATGCACCCTGACAAATACAGCGGCTATTCGCTTTCTGAAGCGCTGATACACAAGCGAATGGCGGTCTGTGTTGGCTGCAAACAACTGCAGATATAATGAACAAACACCAAATTATACACAAATGCCCTATTGCAATTTACTTTAAGTGGGCTATGTTTCCCTTCTTTTTTGCAGGGTTTAAGACTTAGAAAATAATCTTGCGAAAAGTAACCCACAGAAAGGAAATGTTGAAGTACTGCGCGCTCTCCTGTTTGCCAAAACTCCAATGTAGGGCGGTACCGTAAACTGCCCCTTATAAGCCCTGGGCTTATACAACTTCGTAAGGGGTTTTGGGTAGGCTTATAAATGGAGGGGCTTATATCTGAGGGAGGGGGGGGCCCTATAAGCGGAATTTAAAAGTGTTTCGAAATGAGCCACAGCAGTGTTGATCGAAATACATTTTTAATTTAAGCTTACTTGCTTTTAATTAAGCTTTAAAACATCATGATAAATCGAATTCATTTTAATTTTAAGAACAAAATCAAAACTGTAACAACACGAACGTAACTGGAACGCAACAAAACAGAAGCTCAGAGTTCATCTTCGCTATCACTGTTAAAGGTTTTAATGTCTAGTTCACATCGCTGAGGATTTCCGCACTTAATTTGAGGTCATCTTCGCTATTTAAATTGGCAGTGTTAATGTCTACTTTACTGAGTGGTCTGGCTTTCTTCTTCAAACTCACCAGGAAACAAGAAAACTAGAGGGGGGCTTATATCCAGGGGGGCTTAGAACCAGATGTGCTTTTTTGTTTACAGGTACATGGGCCTATAACCGGGGGGAGGAATACAAGCGGGGGGACTTATAAGCGGCAGTTTACGGTAATCTTGAGCGGACACCTTAACCCCCTATTGGTAGTAATGTACCGTACCGTCCTTTCTATCATTTCTAAAAATGTAATTTCACTTGATTTTCTAGACTAGGAACTTTGTACTTCTCTCCTCGGTTTTCGCTCGCTGCTCATCACAACATAAAAGGGATACTTAATTCCCCACGTAAATTTTCCAGCCGGTTTGAAGGAAAGTTTACCTCAACCTTTAAAATGACATACTTTTAGCACTCCCATCTTTCAATTTCTGCCTAAAAGTCTGCCCACGATGGGTAGTAACGAGGCGCTCGTATTAACGAAGTTTTCACAAAATAAAATGACCAGACGAGCTTTTGTTCAGAACTTTTAAAAGAAGTTAAAGCGGCCGTAAAAAAAGGTAATACTGTAGTACAAACGATGTGGAAGTAAGGTGGGGTCTCACTGCATTACAGTTGACTCTCGGTGATTCGATCCCTCGGAAACTCGAAGCTCGCGCTAACTCGAACCAAAATTGATTCCCCCTAGATTTGCTCCATACATTTAGAGTAAATTTACCCTAGATATCTCGAATCTCTCGTTAACTCCAAGTAAATCCGTTTTCCCTTCAGGCCATTTTCTTACTAATTTTACCCTTGATAGCTCGAACCTTATTTGACAACTGCCGCGAGTGTGTTATGAACATAAATTGTGTATTGAAACATGCGTGTGTTATATATTAGAATTGACTACAACTAGCACTCGCGGAAGCAAGCTTTGTATGAGAAAAACTGCTGTTTTGCATTTGCAAGTAGGCCAAACAGAATAACAAAGGATTGGTCAAGTTTAAGTTTAACTTGATTCGGTATATTTTCGCCTCCTATTGTTAGATGATTAGCTCACGTTTCTCTAATTTCTGCAATTCTGGTTCTTTGATGCCGTCTCCCGATAACTCGAACTTTTTTATATTTCCCTTGAAGTTTCGCGGAGGTGCGGTGGTAAAGTCGTTAGCGCGTCGGACTTCAGATCTGAAGGTCGGTGGTTCGAGATCCAGTCCCTGCATCGTGTTGTTTCCTTAGACAAGAAACTTCACCGCAAATTGTCTTTCTCCACCCAGGTGTATTAAATGGGTAACGGCGAAATACTGCTGGGGGTAACCCTGCGATGGACTAGCATCCCATCCAGGGGGGAGTAGCAATACTCTCAGTTGCTTCATGCTACACAAACCGGGATAAGCTCCGGTTGTGTGGGCCTCCTTGGCTCGTGTGCGGCCTTACCTTGAAGGTTCGAGTTATCGGGAGTCAAATGTACGCAGGGATTTCTCATTCACCGTACCTTAACTCTTCCGTTCTCTCTGTACTGAGCAAAATCTACGCCGTTCATGCCATAAGACAGAGTGTAGCTCTTCACCCACTGGTTGGCATCCTGTCTGCCTTGGGTACCAATACCTCTGATTCGGTAAATTTCCTGGAAATTCACCTGGAACCACTGTCTGTTGTTACGATGCCTCACGCTCCAGGACCAGCGATGATTCAATCTGCCGTGCCATGGTGCCAAGTAATGGTTGTAATAGGACGAGGCCGTTAACTGGCCATTTGTGATCCTTTTGTCTTCCATGCCCAGTGGAACGTTGCATGGGCCTGTTTACAAGAGAGGCAAAATGGAAATAAGAGACGCAGTATGTAGCTGGGTGTGACCACGTGAATGGGGTATAGGTTTAAATTTGCGCGTCCTAAAAGTACCGGCCTTAAACATTCACGTTCGTCTTTCGCAAACTGTCTCAACCTTTCACAATATTAATCACCTTGTTTTATATTTTATTATTCTTCACCATCTGAAATCAGCTCAACAGCATTTTTCATATCAAATCTGAAGGAAATACTAGTGAGCATAAAATTTTTAAATACTACTAAATATTATTAAAATTCATGCTACAGCTATAAGCACATGCATAAGAATTATCATTTGGGAATCAACCTGAATAACAAAAGAAACATAAACACGAGATTTCGCAGCAATGGGTACGCGTTTGACGCTATGGCCTTTTTTGCAGCATTTGGATATTCCTTTGGCCTATTTCCTCTTTTCTTCTTTGTCAAATGAAAATATCACAAAATGGAAATTGTTCTGTTCCTTATTTCGCAAATCAGAATCATTGCAAACAATGGATCAAGATTTTTTTATGAACCATGCACATCAACGTTACCTTCTGGACATCCATAGAACTCGACCCTCATGGAAATGTGTTTGTACCAGCCCCAAGGGCGCAGGCGTATGAACCGAGCTCTGATTGGCGGGAAGAGGCGATATTGGACAACACTATTCTGATCTCGATTTCCTGTGAAGTACTGAAAAAGATAAAGCGAACGATAACTGGTAACGTTCTTATTTACAAAGTACGTTCTATGTTCCACTAAATGTTATGCAAACAAACAGTCGTTAACTTCTGAAAGAATTTCACTCGACGTGTTTTCCCAATACCAAATTTGCTAACCACCTGTAAATTATTTTTTCATCATTTAGTTAATACTTAAAACAAATCTGATAGAAAAGTTAATTTATAGCATGCCGTGAAAATTATTCTTGAAAGAAATGTTAATTTCTAATCACGTGATTACAAACTGGCTTCAAAAAGTAAATCCTCAGGATAAAACAGGTACAATAAAAAGCACTTAAAATATGGAAACACAGATTTCGCTTTAACAGGTGCCTCGTTAGCGCAGTAGGCAGCGCGTCTGTCTCATAATGCACATTAGATATCTGAAGGTCGCGAGTTCGATCCTCATACGGGGCAAATTTTTTAAATTACATTTTCAATGGTTTTTTAAAAATTAGAAATTACCAAAATTATTGCTTCATCGGTTTTGAAGGTGAAACGAATTTACGCTTAATTTTTTCCTTCTACGCAAGCCACAAAAACCGCGATCTGTGGAACCAGTATCGCCATCCCTACCTTTCTGTTGCTGTTCTCCTTGTACTCAGCAAAACTCGCGCCATCCTGACTGTACGTGACAAAATATTGCGTGACCCACTGAGCCGCATCCTGCCTTCCCATAGTGGCTATCTTAACTACACGCATGGCACGACCAAAGTCCACCTGATACCACTGGTACCGGTTGTTGTGACGCGCGCACCATGCACCCATCCGGGAACCTGTGCGGCGGAAGTGCAAGCGTCCATTCGGCGGACCGTGATTGACATCCCAGCTTGAGGAAGCTGACAGTTGTGTTTGTCGTATGCGGCCATTCTGCATTCCTAATGGACGGTTACACCTTGGGCCTAATAATTAATGGAAATGAAACCGTGAGCAAGAGGGAATCTTTGAAAGTAGCGAGGTGATAACTCGGGTTAAGAAGAAGTAGCAAAAGGAACCATACAAAAGAACCAGGCATATTGAAGAAAAGTACGTATGAGAAAATAGCCCATTTTACAGTTGTGTGCTTAGCGACCCGGCCTTTGAATGGAAGCGAGGCTGGAGTTGACCTTGTTTTGACACAAACCCTCCTGCTTTCCATATGTAAACACAAACTTGTTAGCATGAGAACAACATGGTTTACATGTGAAGAGCAGGAGGGTCTTTACCAAAACAAGGCCAACTCCAGCCTCACTTCCACTCAAAAGCCAGGTCACTAAGCACACAACTGTAAAACGGACTATTGATATGACTTACTGGTAAAAAGTACTTTTCAGAGAGGGAAAATTGACTTTGAAAAAACATATGCAAAACGGGGTCGCAGCTACAAGTAACAAAGCCACATGTCATAAAACGTCTTCCAAGAGTCACATCTGACTAATAGTACCAGAATGAATTTCTAAAGTGAGACCATTTGAATAACCAGTGTTTTTTATCTGCGCTGTTTGTTTGTTTTTATTTGTTCTTGTTTTCTGTAGTTTGTTTGTTATGTGTGTGTGTGTGTGTGTGTGTGTGTGTGTGTGTGTGTGTGTGTGTGTGTGTGTGTGTGTGTGTGTGTGTGTGTGTGTGTGTGTGTGTGTGTGTGTTTTTCATTTCCCACAGGAGAGCAAATGGAGGAATTTTTAAATTTGTTGATGAAGTGACTTTACGTACCGGTAATACAACCATAGAATTCCACCCTCATTGAGATCCAGCTTCTCCAAGTAACAGGATAAATCCTGAAGTATCGTCCTGATAGCGGCCTCACGAATCGATTGCAGACAACTATATATCGGTCGTAATTACCGACAAATATCTAAGGAGAAATGGGATAACTTACAAGTTAATACGACGCGTTTAAAGAGCCAGTGTCACCCAAAGTGCTTTGCGTGCTTGTATTTTTGTTTTGAAACAGCTTTTAGCATTTGGCTGGCGCGTTTGCCGGACTTTTCGCAAATTATACCGTGCCGCACTGGCCTTTCAGCTAGCTGATATCTAAAGTAGTAGCCTCTGAAAAAGAAAATATCTTCATCGCTAGATTTTACTGGAGAAAACAACTTTAGATCTGATTTTATAGTCAACGCGTATTGAGCTATTATAGCAACCGATCGATTGATCGATCGACCGATCTCGATGGACGTAAAACCAGAGCAGCCATTTCTGCTCGATATAAAAACAAGACAAAACAAATAGTAAGAATATTGACGTCTTCATCGCGAGATATCACTGGAGAAAACTGCTCTAAGCTCTTACTTCGCATTCAATGCGTATGGATCTATTACAGTCCGAATGATTGATCGCGCGATCGATCGCATCGGCCGATGTCGATGGACGCAAAACCAGAATTACACTTTTTGTAAAAATAAAACACAAGCAGACAGTGAACACAAGGAATAATTAAGAAAAACAGCACAAGCTCATGACATGACCATAAGCATTATTCTGGAGCAGGCCCGTAGCTACTGTTATTTTGTGGTAAATTAACGTTCCTTCTGTTTTCATCCGGCAACGCGAATGTTGCACTATTTCAGCAAACGCAGTGTCAGAACTATTGCTAATACCCGTAGATGATTTTCTTTCCCTCCGCTACTGATACACGGAGTTCTTCAGCCGTACAAGTTTGGTAGAGCCCTGAAGACTCCGCCTTCGCCTCAGTTTTCCTGAACCCTATGAAGCATTCAATTTAAAGATCCATTTCTCCACCGCGAAAACACTTCAGAATTCGGAAATATACAACTAAATAGATACGAAGACACTTAAATGTCGAGACAAAACTCACACTAGTGCTTTCGGATCGCTAACGCTAGCGATGGAAGAAGATACAAATCAGACTTCACAACAATCAAGAACATGGCTGATTTTTCATATATGAAAAATGTACCGCGGCGCGCAAAGCACCTTGGGTGACGCTGGCTCTTTAAAGTAAACTATCAATTATTCCTTCATGAAGTTTTGAAATAGAATAGCTCCTCTACCTTAGTACGACGCCCTTCTCTGTATGGTATGAACCGCTGACCATCTTTGCTGAACGTCACGTAATAACTGGTGACCCACTGATCAGCATTTTGCCGACCTTGCGTGCAAACACGCGTGACACGAGTACGACCTCCAAAGTCAAACTGAATCCACGTGTTCCTGACGCTACGCCGCGCACACCACGCCCCTCCGTACCGCCCCACACGTCGCTGATGCAGCCGGGCGTTTCTCGGCGCGCAGTAATAGTTGTAGAACGAGGAAGCGGTGATGAGCTGATCAGGGAAACGACCATCTTCGATACCAAGTGGAACGTCGCAGCGACCTGAAAAAAGGCTATTGTTTAGTGCCGTTTTACGCAGAAATACTTGTCAATGAAAGTTTACTTCTCGGGCAGATTTGAAGCCATTTTCTCACTTGAAAAGCATAACAGTTAATTATCAATGATCGAATGTTATTACTTCTTCTGGAAATACAACGATTTGTTTTTGTGACAATAGCGCAAAGAACATGTTTTTATGACAGCCTTTTTTTTTCCCAGGATTAACTTTCCAGTTTGTATCTTCGTTTGGCTTAGAACTCTAACCATCGTTATCGCTGTTTTCTCGGTATTGGCAGTTAACTCATAGAAGAAGGAAAAAAGGACGACCTACTACTACGACGTTCTCAAATGTCATAAACAGAAACACTAGTCTAGTCAAGACACACGTTTGCAAGATAGCTATCAATCGTTTCACTTATGATCAAACTAAGATTCGTTAAGCAAATTTGCTTACTCCATGGACATCCATACAGCTCCAGTCTCATTGAAATGTGTCCACGCCAACCACGAACTTGCAAACGAACAAAGCGTCCATATATGGGATAGGGAAGAGGATTGTTCCGAACTGAATACCTATCCACATTAGCAGGGAAAGTCTATAAAAAAAGAAGATCGTTTCAAGAACAGTCAGAAAAATATCAGAGCTGAAAATTCGTATAGTCATTCCGGTCTAGTGAACTTTATCGTCCAATGTTATACAATCGACGTTTATATTTCAGCAACATACACAAAGTCTAGAGCCACCTACAACATAAAAAACAGCAACCACAAGAAAGTACTGCTTTCATTTGAGTGGTCACACTTAAGGATTTTATCCACAGACTCAAAAGTTAGAATCACCTTCTACAGCATAATAAACAGCATCACAGGAAAGTACTGCTCAGTAGCTTTCATCTGAATGGTCACACTTAAGGATTTCATCCATGCACAGACTCAAACGTTAGAACCACCTTGTACAGCACATTTAACCGCACCACTGAAACGTGCTGCTGTTTTATTTGAATTGTTTAAAGGGGCTACTTCACGGGAATTTTCTCATGTTTTGGGGTGAAAATGTGTCTAAATTCAAATTCTTTTACACGAAATGCACCGTGAACATCAAGAGAAAGAAATTTAATGATTTTCGCAAAAGTAGAAGAAACCATAATTAGTTTCTGGCGATTTCTATAAGACCATTTGCCTCATTTTCTCAAGTTGCAATCCATTTGAATCCTAGCATCCGCAGCCAAACAAACCGGAGGGATTCTTTGTCCTTCGCTCGCCACATTCCGAAATATTCCATCTTTTCTTACACTTAAAGGGACTATGTCACGCTATTTTAGTATTTTTTAAAAAAGCTAAAAGTGTCTTCGCATCAATTGAATTCCAAAAATAATGGTGTTCTGAGGCTATGTTCTTCAAAATCACCAAAAAAAATTATTATGATTAGCTGGAACTAATAAAATTCGTTTGATATCTTCTTCATAGTATTACAGGAACACCAGGCAATGATTTTAGCACAGAATTGACCTAAACTACCAAAATCCTCGTGACGTAGCCCTTTTAACTACAGTTTCAGAGTTACTCAAGTTTAAAGAAAACGGAATCACTCTTTTCTGGTTTCCTTTAATTGTAATATGTCCTTAAGCTTTTTAAAATGATCCTAAACATAGGTAACCGAGCGTCTTTAACTATACTATTTATGATACACGCTTAACCCTTTCAGCCCCAATGGTGATCAGCATCAAATTTCTCCTCATCATATCAGAGCATTATAAAACATAAAGGTCACGAGAATTAGGGAAATGAACACCAAAGATGAACTGTCTTAATGTATAAACAAGTTCTCCCAACTGGTACTTAACAAAATGTATGGAGACTAGTAACGAGAATTTGCATACTGATATTAACGGGTGGAAAACGGCCGGAAACTACTCACCTTGACGACATCCCACCAATTCTTAACCTTAGCAAACTTGACTCCATCCGAACTGTAAAGCACATAAAACGCAGTCACCCATTGTTTAGCTTCCTCTCTGCCTTGAGTAGCGACACCAGTGACCTTCATTGCCCTTCCAAGGTCAACCTGAATCCACTGGTTGTAGTTGTTGTGGCGGGAACTCCAGGCCCCCATTAGCTTGCCACGGCGCACGCGCCTTAGTCTGCCCAGATAAGGGGCATGATTGTTGTCCCACTGTGATGAAGCTTTGATGGCGGCATTTCTAATTCGGCCATTTTGCATTCCCAAGGCTTTGTCGCACATTCGTTCTGAAATAATAACAACAACTTTATTGGCACTAATTATGAAAAGAAAAGCTGCAAGTCATAAAGCTCATATCTTGGTGTGTATGAAAGGGGTGTCTCCTGGTGTTACGGAAACCATTGTTAGTTAGCTATTGTGTTGACGTCTGATTATTGTTTATTGTCCTTTCAATTTCATTTGGTGATCACATCAATGAAAAACCCAAGATCGAGAGAGACTGAGTATGAATGGTGAAAGAAGTGGAGAATGGGGGGTCAACAACATTAACTCCTTCATTAAAGGAGCTGTGTCACGAAATTTAGCCAAATTCAGCCACTGGAAAATAGTTACCATATTAAGAGAAACATAAAAGTATCTACTTAAAACATTGAAGGAAGGTTTAAATAACACAGCAAATACAAATGAAGGCACGGACGGACAAAACTGAAGAAGATTAAAATGGATTACAATGGGGGTTTTAAGACTGTTCAACCTAACAGTCAGTTTTCAAAGTTCATCTTTGGTGTTTGCAACTTTAAATGCAATGCTAAGAAGACATATTTGTTTGTCACAAAACTGTGGTTTTGTCATTTATAAGTAATTTCTTCGCTATTTTTAAGTTCCATGGAGAGTAAGGGCAAGTAATAAGCCAAACTAAACAAAATGGACTGGACAGCCAGTTTAAGTTCTCCCTCTTCAGGTAAAAATTTGAATGGTACGAGTCAGAGGTATTCAACTACGGAAGAGAAACGGTATAAGCTTCGCTGTTTCAGAACTTTAATAGTGGATGAAGAGAGAATGCCAATAAGATTTGGTTTATGTAAACGTCGAAGCAACAGTTGGTGATGAGAATACAAATGTGTAGACTATTAATTCACCTTTATATCGGCAGCCATACAGCTCAACCCTCATAGCGATATAAGATCTCCAGCTCTTGGGGTGTATCCTGAGATACCGCGCTCTTATATACGGTGATACTCTCTGTGCTACAGTGTGATAAATGTCATAGTTTCCACGGAATCTCTGAATGAAAAATAAAATAGATTTAAAAAGTTTAAAATTCTAGATATGGTTTCCAATGTAAACGGTTGAGTTTCTCACCCAACCAAAAAAACTACCACTGAAATATACATTAAATATGATGTGTTTTTGCGTGTCTTGAATGGCAACGTAGACTGAGAGTTTGCTGCAATATTTCCTGCCTCTCAAGGAGCGTATGGGCTGTTTCTTTTAAAGTAGGCATGAATTTATATTGATTTCTACTTTTTTTAGTTTCCGTGGAAAGTTTCAGTGGATTAAGATGTTACCTGATGTTGCCTGGGCATTGCTATAGACACAAAAGGTTTTTCTAAAAAATCAAAAAGTGGTATCTTCAAGACATCGAATAGGGTTCAGAAAGTTGCGCCATTTTTTGCGTGGAAGAAAATAAGTACTGAAAATAGAAAGTTTTCCGTTTTCTGCTGAAAGTCTTCTTTCTTCTTTTTTACTGGCGCTACGTGATCAGGAGGACGAAAATATTTTTAAAAGCTTCTTTGTTGGGATTTCTCTGATCTAAGACTACAATGTAACAATTGCCGCTGATTTTGAAGAAGGTAGAAAACACTTGATCCATGTTAACTATATTTCTAATGGAGCTTACAAAAAACTATTCCAAAACACACCTTGAGTCGTCCACCAACTGAATAACCTCTAAACCTGCGGCCATCTTTACTGTAGGAAAGTACGTAACTGGATACCCATTGATGGGCTTCTCTCCGTCCCTGTGTAGCGATACCTTTGACGATACTCAGCTGCCTCAAGTCAATCTGCAGCCACTGCCTGACGTTGCGGTACTTTGCTACCCAGGCCCCTGTTCGTTTGTGTCTAGCGTAAATGTTCAGACGCGCTCGGTCAGGTCCGTGATTGTAGTTGTAAGACGACGAGGCCCGAAGATGACCCGACAGGATTCGTCGGTCTTCCATACCAAGAGGCATTGTGCAACGGTCTGTGAAAAAAACAGAAGACGCACAGCTGAGCCAGCTTATTGGAAGACCTATTACTGCCAACTCAGAATTAAATGTTTACCGAGGATTACATTTCTTTCGATAAAAATGTTTTCAAAAAGTAATTTGACGCTAAAGTTAGAATCAACATCGAACCTGAAGGGCAAAAAATCAATAACATTTAATTATTTAACTGGATTCAAAGTGGATGCCGCTTGATAAGCGAGGTCAAGCTTTTTTAAAACCTAGCCCTTGATTTCCCTTCAATATATATATGAAAAGGTGAAATTAAAGGTAAAAAAGGTTGATGAAAATGTGGTTTCCAGGCGAACGTAAACGTTGTCTCATCTCGCACGATAATTACGTGAAGCCAGTGTTAAGCACATTTCTTTACAACTTACAATATCCTTCAGCGTCCAAAATAGTTCAAAAAACAAATAAGTATCGCAAAACAGAAATACCATTTGATATGATAAATTATCACCTGTAAAGCACCCATAGAATTCCACTCGCATTGAGATATGTCTGTACCATCCCCATGGATGAACCCGGATGTAGCGACCGCGAATGGCGGGAATGAAAGGAATGGTGACAACAGTGTTACGGTCTCTGTTTCCGGTGAAATACTGCAAAAGGACGAAAAGAAGGTTTTGTACACTATATTGAGGGGGGAAGTCATTCGCCCGAGAAAAAAAAACATCAACAACCTAAGAAATAACTTAATTCTTTTCGGTGATACCAGAGCATGGTTGGCAAAACGCTTTTGCGAAATTTGGTGTCTAAATATATACACGTTGCTCTTAACTTTTAAAACGAGTCGTGCAAAGAGCCCCTTTAACGTTCAGTTTTGTTTTCAGTCTTATACTGACCGATAATACTTTCCCGCTGGTGTGTGAAGATATTTTTCATTTCAGAGTTTCGAGCTAATTTGTTGACCTTTGTATCCGTTAACAATACACCTTTTTTCTGGAATCGAATTGTGAAATCAAGAGAGTAAGTTATGCCACTTTCGTTACCTTCCTATTGTTTCGCTCTTTGTATTCCACAAAATTGATCGCATTGACGCTGTATTTCACGTAATACTGCGTGACCCACTGACTGACATCCTGTCTTCCCTGGGTAGACATCTTGATTATCTTGACCGGCCGAGTGAAGTCTACCTGGAGGTACTGGTACCTATTGTTACTTCGTGCGCACCAGGCCCCCATGTACTTTCCATGCCGCGCGCGATGTAATCGCCCCAGGAATGGCGCATGGAATCTGTCCCACTGAGACGAAGCTGTCATTTGACTGTGCCTGAGTCGCCCGTTCTGTAATCCCATTGGCTGGTTACACAGTTTTCCTGGGTTTGAAAAGAGGAGCAGTTTACAGTGTATCAGGAAAGGTATTCATTAATAAATTATAGAGTGTGGTGTCAACACTTTCTTGGTTTAATCCTGAAAAAGATTAATCAAATTTCGAGTACCATTATTTGAGAAAGTTAAAAATTTCAAGACAACATAGTCTTGTGTTGTCATAACTCTATACATAATCTATTGACATGTTCCAAAATTCCCACACAAAGTGTCAAATTTTATCACTGGTTTATTACATAATAAGTCACTTGAAAATCAAGACATTTCTAAGGGAGTTTTTAACTTTTGAGAACCCGTCTCTCAATAGCTTATTGCTCTATTGGGGTAATATTTTTTTAGGCGTAGGTTTAACCACTAGATTTTAAAAAAAAATTTCAAGTCTAAAATTTTTGAATTAATTTTTTTGTAGAGTCATCACTTTACAACTCCATTTGTTCGTTCTTTTATAGATTTTTAAAAATGCATCTTATTGAGACATTTTCTGGATGCCCCCAAATTAGAATACCTCGAAATCGCGTACATAATCATTTTCCAAAACCCTTTTTAAAAAAGTCGGCACTTTCGCTGCTTAGAGGCTTTTTAGTGCGTGGCATTGGAAAAGTTGGGTATTGCTCTTTCGGAATACTCTAAAAATGTACCAAAAAAAACTGCTGCTTCGTTTCCATCTTTAACTGGAAATCGTTCTTTTCATACCTTTCAGGAAATAATGTCATAAATATCGACGCAATTAATTGAAATACAGTGGAATCCCGATTTTTCGAACCTCCTCGGGAAAAGGGAATTGGTTCGAATTATCGAGGGGTTCGAAAAATCGGGGGTAAAATTGCAGTGCTTGACTGGTGAGGGGAAATCAGTTTTGGTTTGAATTATCGGCAGTTTCGAAAACCCGAGGGTTCGAGAAATTGGGATTCTACTGACTGTAGAAAGAAAAACTATGAGTATGGTCATTGCAGGATGTAACATTATGTCAGTGGAATTGCTCAGGCTTATTGGACATTATGAGTTACCTTACCGGCAAAAATTATCAAAGTCCAATTCTCGTTGCCTTCGTATATGTATGATAGGAGTGAAAAAAACAGGAAACTCGTCGGATACAGTAGACTCCCCATCCATGAACCTCGGTTATTTCTCTCAAAATCAAAGAATGTAGATTCTCGCCCAAGTAATTCCTATTTGGATTTTATTATTATTATTATTTTTTTCATTCTTTGTATGACAACATCATTGAAATTGGGTGTATACTAAGCGTTGACAGTACTTTTTGACAATTACTTATTGCCATGTATTGAAGTCTCTTACCCAATCTGCAGCCGAACAGTTCAACTCGCATAGCAATGTAGCTGTACCAACTCCTGACATTAATGCGTACATAACGGGCCACAAACGGTCTAAAGAAGCGATGACAGACCACAAAGTACCTCTCAATATTGGCTTGGAATAACTGAAATAAAAATATAGCAAAAAATAAGGCCCGTGGCTGTCTTGATCGTAACTGAGGTCACTTGGGTCTAAAAGGAAAGGCAATATTCTAGATCTTTACGACTTGCGTCCAACCTGTGTCTACTTGCGAGTGTTTTGGCCAATCTGCACAATTCTACACTCAAGTTGGCAATTTCAAATCTTGCGTGGACTTGCTCTTTTCGCCAAAGTTTAAGAAGTCTTCGCAGCCATTGCTTAAGTCGTCACGAAAGTTGCGTGACAGCACAAATAACGGCGTACAAGAAAAATTGGGTTTCAGTTTTGGTAAAAGAAAAACTTGCCGAGCAACAACGGTTTTGCAGTTGTCACTGCAGAATTCCAACATAGCCCAAAGGTTTTAATCCCATACCAAAATAAATAATATTGCTACATGCTTTACTTGCGTTGGGTAAACAAACGGTAAGAAACTTGCTTCATCTTCCGTGTGAACTGAAAACTGATCAAGGTGAACGCAAGTCATCACCAAAAAGTCCACGTAAATTCTGACAAAATGGTGTCAGACAAACGACGTAAGTTTCGGCCAGATGGTGCCGCAAATCGACGTAAATTTTGAGCAAACGGTGCCGCATGTCGGTGTAAATTTTTCCAAACGCTTTCGCAAGCCAATGTAAATTTGGGCAAATGGAGTCAGAAGTCGATGTAAAGTTCGGCCAGGGTTCACACAGAAACTAAGAAAGAAAATTCCAGGACTGTTAATCTAAGTCCATGACCCCAAAATCGACAAGAGGACTCGAGTAAACAATGAGTGACATGCCCCACTGGCTGAACGTGTTGATGACACAAAGAGGAGGAACGCAGAGGAACGCTTGACACAAAGTTTCCTAAATTTCCTTACTTTTCAATCATCAGATAAGAACAATTTCGTTTGGAAAAATATGAACTTCCATGACCTCTCCATGACCCAAACAAATTTCTCTAATTCCCATGGCTTTTCCAGGCCTGGAATACAAATTTCAAATTCCATGACTTTCCATGACGTTTCCATGACCGTGTGAACCCTGTGGGCCCATGGTGTCAAAAGTCGACGTAACTTTTGGTAAAACGGTGTCGAAAGACAACGTAACTTTTCAACTTGCGATGGCTAGCGGTTACGTTTGACAAGGGCTTTAAAATGTGTAGCGTAGTTTCCTCTACATACCCTTGTCCTCCTTCCTTCTCTGTAAGTCACAAACTTGCCACCCTTCCCACTGTAAGACACTGTATAGGACTTCACAAACTGATTGGAATCGTACCGACCCTGAGTACAGATTCTCTTCACACGTGACTTGGTTCCCAAGTCAATCTGCAGCCACTGCCTCGAGTTACGGTACTTAGCAATCCACCCTCCTCGCGTGGCTCCGTAGTTTCGTGCCTGCAGTCTGGCGCTCCAAGGACCGTAGTAGTGATTGTACATGGAGGAGGCAGTGAGCATAGATGGGGTGATACGGCCGTCTTGCATTCCCAAGGGGACATCGCACGGATCTGCACGAAAATTTAAAAACGAGAATTGTAATAAATAGTAAGCAAGAGTCCTTATTAGGTAGCTAATTAAAACAAGCCTGAAAACAAAAAGGGCCGGGTTATACTTTATTTCATTTACACTTTTTTACATAGCTTTCTTCAAATGGGAGAAAACCACAAACTACATACAAAAAAAGTACTAAAGAACAAAAACGCCTTAAATGTGACAACCAACCATACATAAAGTAAGGATGGGGAGATTGAGCTGGACTGAAGACGAGGAACTACAAAAATTTACAATTTTTTTTCTTTCGCGAAGCACAAAATGACGTAAAATTCTTCGCTCTTTTGCTTACAGAACCCAACCTTAAATCAAATGCTGAAGTTTTAAGTTTTAACCTTGTTGAATAATTTTTCAAGCGTGAATATTCAAATAGAAGCAAGGGATGATAAACCAATGAACAATACTTTCCGTCGGTGTTGCTTGTTTATCAATAGTTTGCAACTGCTACTAGAGATTTCTAATTTAAAAATAGGCCACCCTCAGAGATCAGCGGGCTTTATCATAGAATAATGCCAGCTCAACTAACCCATTCTGCATCCATAGAATTCCGCTCTCATGGAGATATGCTTGTGCCAACCCCACGGATGAATACGGATGAACCGCGCGTAGACTGGTGGCGAGAGGGCTTGCATTTTGATGCTGTTTTGATCGTTGTTCCCACGAAAAGTCTGAAAATAAGTAATAGCACAAAAAGAACTAAAAAATGAGCTGGATGTGTTCGTTGCGTTCTCACAGCTTTTCGAAAATATTCGGATATCAAAGTGATAGTGATCCGCAAACTACTGCAGTCATCCGCAATTGTAAGAAACGGCGTAAATGCAGGAATGGCCTCACTGGAATGCGCACGTACAGCATTCGGGGGTAAACATACAAACAGCAATGCTATAGGCTATTTCGAGGTCGAGCAGAAGTCTGCGACGATTAAGTTGATAAATAAACCTCATCTATGACAGACTACATTAGGATTAGTAACTTTGCGAAGTCTTTGCAGTGGTCCGCTCGCTGTTCGTTTCCCCCCACTATCATTGAGCGGAAAGAGAGACTGCCCGTAGTCTACACAGCAGTAAGCCGTTGACTTTCCAACCAATGAAATCGTTTAATTCGGAATTTGGAATGTTGTACTTAGCCGCTCAGCATGGCTATATCTAAAAAATATCCCTTGAGAAAACTTCTGATCAAAATAGCCATGGAAAAAGTTAGGACGCTCTCATAAAATAAGTTATTGGTCAGGCTCTAAACTATAATCCATATTTTCCCGCCATCATGTGATATCCTCATTTCGCAGCCTCATCTTAAACCTTTGAACCCCGATAGTGATCAATATCAAATTTCTCCTCATCATGTCAGTCCAGTATAACACAAAAAGGTCATGAGAATTAAACAAATGATCACCAAAGAAGAATTGTCTTGATGTTTAAACAAGTTCTCCCAATTATTACTCAAAGAAATGTATGGATATCAGCAAGGAGAATTTGCACAATGATGCCGGGACGTCATGAAGGGGTTGATTTTTCGTGTACTCTGTGGTATTTTTGGTCACCTTACCTTATCGTTGTTTTTGAATCTATAAACTTGCCAATGAATTCCATCTAAACTCGAGGACACCCTATAATAAGTGACCCACTGAGCAGCATCCTGTCTTCCCTGAGTAAGTATTTTCGTGATTTTCATTGGTCGACCAAAATCCACCTTCAGCCACTGATTCCTGTTATTGACTCTTGCGCACCAGGCCCCCACGTATCTGCCTCGCTTCTTTCGCCCCAGTCTACCGAGCCTGGCTCCGTGGTAGACGTTGTACTTGGAAGATGCAGTGATTCTGTTGTTTCGGAGTCGACCACTTTGTAACCCCAAGGGAGTATTACAGAGCGCGCCTGACAAAAAAGAGGTATATTTTAACTTGGTAAGTTTACTAACTAACAAGCAATCAAACTACATTGTCAACTAATATCTAATTTATGTTTTGTATTTTTTTGTATTTCATTGAATTTTGCCATAAACAAATATCAATTCTCTATAGAAACTTACAAGAGACTTCGAAAATGCAACACAGTTAATATGTGAAAACTACTCCTATTAAGACAACGCTATTTTGAGCGCTCATCTGAAAATTGTTTTTTTCAACACGTTTACGTAAAGTATTCTGCTAACACGAAGAGACCAAGGAGTTTATGATTCGGGTTCGATGCCTAACACGTATCCGATTTCCTTTGCTATCGCAGTTCAGGTGTAAATAACTGAGTACGATCGCAAACGCTACTTTGTAAGTTATTACAAACCTCCACTTGCAATAGTTTTCGTTTGCAAGGAAGGCGAAAACGTGCACAATAATCTACGTTTTAGTTAGCCTGCGTGCAGACGTCTCCTATTTCCTTTGCGTGAAGCAAAAGAAATAGGAGACGCCTGCACGCAGGCTACGTTTTAGTCCCATTTTGGCGTCAAAACTAGTTAAACGATATACAATAATTTTCCGTTTTTAACATCTCGACTTTGGTTAAGGTCCCTCTTTCACTAAAAAAGCTCAGCCGATTCAATTTTCCGAAAAAGATCCAGGATTTACTTCAAGACACCTTGCAGTTTGAAGACAACTATGTTGAAGTTCCCCGTCTTATACAACTTTCTATCTCTATTGTTATTCTGCAGTAACGTTTCTGTCACTGTTGTTATCTAATTGTTAAAATTAGAATGTTTTATCGCTGCTGCCTAAATGATTTTGTGAAATCTCTTTCTACTATAATTTATTACTATTTCTATTGTTGTCATTATTGTAGTTATTTAGTTGTTAATTTAGTCACTCAATTGTTACCACTGAAATCTCGTTTCATTGCTATCTTGTCCCGCCTTGAATAACATACATGCTACTTGCGCAGGGCTTGACATAATCTCCCGACTGGCGTCGGTCAAGTTGTCCGGTCAAACCTATTTTTACTCGGACACAACCCATTTTTGGCCGGACAAACATCCATTACGTCATATCTCTGTAAAATTGCCTCCCCCCCCCCTGCATGATGTATACATATCAAACAAGTACATTTTCTACGCCTTTATTGGTTGTCCAATACACTCGCACCGTAACGGACCGTGACACCCACATACGGATTGTAGAGAAGAGTGAGTTAAGTTAGTGAGACTCTTGTTATCAGAGGGAGATATCGTGTTGACGGTCCGTACAGTTCGTACGGACCGCGAACTTCAGATTATATCACGCTTGTTATCAGAGGGAGATATCTTTTTGACGGACCGTACAGTTCGTAGGGACCGTGAACTTCAGATACGGTCCGTACAGGAGAGTTCACGGTCCTAAAATTGCATTTCATCAGTGGCACTTAAATATTTTACTCTTGTTATCAGAGGGAGATATCGGTTTGACGATCCCTACATTTGGTACGGACCGTGAACTAGCCTGTTCCAAGCATTCTCCTGGTTTTCTATCCCGCTCTTTCGCTCGCGCTCCACTATCTGAACGCCTAGAACAGGCTAACCATGAACCGCACACGCGGTCCGTACAGAAGTGTTTACGATCAGTAATTTGCATCTCGTTAGTGGACTCTCTGTACACTACTTACCCTTAGTTAATGGTTCGCATTTTAATGTTTTGTTTGCAGGGTACGAACGAAGGCAGAATACGCATGAAAGCAACATTCATCTATGAATTGTCGCGTGCAGCAGTGTTATTCTATTTTTATGAAGAGCGCAATCGATAGTCTCCTAAGCAGCCGGTTTTATTGTCCCACGCAACGCTCCTGTCGATACAAAAACGGCTGAGTAGATAAAGAATACTGAGACTAAGAACGGGATAACTTATGTGGTACATTTTCTGATGAATGAGTTTTCGAAGTGAGGTACTCAAAGTGGTCCAAACCGCAATAAAACCACGCAGTTACAGCCGAGATGTATGATTTATAAAAAGTAATCACTGCATTGGAGGTGCGAGTGTTTGAGGTACAATGGTAACAACGCATTGGGTAATACAAAAAAATTGGTAGGAGGTGCGAGTTTTCTAAGGTCAAAGAGTACAAACCTGTGGGAATGAAAAGGCAGTTTTCATTGACGAAACCCAAATTTGTATTAGCAGTTTACACGAGCAAGAGTAAAAAGAACAGAATATTGGAAACAAATGACACTATTCATAGCCTTCTAGAAAATGACGAGGATTAACAAAATATGTGGAAAGTATTTTGAACAAACGCGGCTCAAATCATCTTGAAACAAGAAAGGAGGTGTTAAGTTTGGAGCCTATTATGGCAAAAGAAAACGGAGTGCTTATTGTTGACACGCTTTGAGTAGTTTTGCTTAACCCGTGAAACAATATTAAATAACGAGGCATAATCATAGTTGTCTTGCCCTGCACATTTCCACAAGGCTTCAATAGAAGGAGTAATTGACATAACAGTTCGCTTTTAGAACTCTGTTTTCAGTTTGCGCGACGCTTATAGAACGAGTAATAGACATGTTATCGTCTTCTATTTCGTGTACCTCGCACGCTTCGTACGTACGCTTAAATAACGGGGCATAATCATAGGAGTGATCGACATATTACTCTCCTCCCTTTCATGTATATCGATCGCTTTGTTTGTCTATTGGAGAGCGGCGCTTTTAGAACCCTGTCATCAGTTTGGGCAACGTTTATAGAACGAGTAATAGACATATTACCGTCTCCTCTTGGTGTATCTCGCTTGCTTCGTACGTAAGGTTAAATAGTGAGGCTCAATCATACTTGTATTGGCTATTTATACCTCTATATACGGACCGTGAATCGTAAATGATGGTCCGTAAGCAAGGATGACGGTCCCTGCGAAACGTACGGACCGCCAACTGCAGTTGGCCCTGGTATGATAATGAGAAGCACGCTCTGTGTTCGGACCGTAAGTAAGAACGACGGTCCGTGCGAAACGTACGGACTGTCAACCGCAAATTACTGTCCGTAAGCAAGGATGACGGTCCGTGCGAAACTTACGGACCGTCAACTGCAAATAACGGTCCGTATCAGTGCAGCAGTATTGGACATGAGTGCTTTATTGTACATACAGTCTCGAACTCAATGCAGGAAAAGCCGCAACTTTCGGCAAAACTAACTTTACATTTGTCCATACAACTGTCGCTTCAGTTCTATGCCTTCTAGACGGTTAAATTTTAATACCTTGCAATTTTTCTTTACAAGCGTAAACGGCCGGACAAATTGTCCGGCCATCCAAGGGATTTGACCGGACGAAACCTATTTTTGACCGGACATTGTCCGTTGACCGGCCGTTATTTCAAGCCCTGCTTGCGGAGGACAAACATCTCACTTTTGTGTAAAACCGACATGCAATAAAAATTGTTGTTGTTGTTAAAGTTTTTGAAAATCTGCACTTTTCGAGCGTTGTTAATTGCTTTACGTATGAACGGGTAGCCTAACCGTACAAAAAACATATATTTTTATCTCAAATATAAACAAACGAAAACGAGGACTAAGTATTAAAGAAGGGAAAATCGACTTACTTGTGCAGCCATAGAGCTCGACTCTAATAGAAATCCAACTGTACCATGTCTTGGGATGGATCCTCACGTAAGCGGCACTGAATGCTCTCAAGAAACGATGATATACCACAGAATGCCTGTCACTATTGCCAGAGAAAATCTAATACAGAGTAACAATATATTGTGTAATTTAGTTCAGTACAAGATGTAATAAAAACTACAAACAATTTCAGTAAGGTCCAACAGCCGGATTAACATATATAAGCTGAGCGGGAAAATAGGTCAATAGTTCCGTACAAATATTAATTTTCAAACTGCAAATGAAATCATCCTTTCATTTCTTTCCTTTTTTTCTTTTCTTTTCTTTCTTTTTTTTTGTTTTTTTTTTTTTGGTTTTTTTTGTTTCTCAGTGATTCAACAATAAAACTTGGTATTTTCCTTAGCACATTTTAACCTGAGTGCTATCAATGAAAGTTTCTTCTCAGTACCTTGGATTTGAATGTTCCTAATTTCGAATTCCATTCAGACACATAAGAGAGAACCGCCTTTACAGCACCACAGGAAAATAGTGCCCAGTTAGTTCTCATTTAAAGGTTACACTTTGAATTTCATTACAATGGATCCACATTTTATGATCGAGACATCTCTCACCTTAACACGTCTGTTTTCCTTATAAGGAACATAAGTAACGCCATCTCGGCTATAAGTCACTAAATAGCTCGTCACCCATTGGTTGGCATTCGATCTTCCTTGAGTGGCTATTCCTTTAAATCGTGTTATATAACCGAAGTTAACCTTCAGCCACTGCTTTGTGTTTCTAGTGCGCGCGCTCCATGAGTAGACGTGGTTTAAGCGGCCGTGCCATGGGCCGAGGTAGTAATTGTAGTAGCTGGAAGCTGATATATCTCCTGAAGTTAGTCGCTTGTCTTCCAAACCGAGGGGCATGTTACAACGGTCTGCAAATAAAAAGGAAACGCAGCAGTCACCCTCTGTATGTATTACTTAGTCCTTATAAGCGATTTTGTACGCGGCCTTAAAGTAAAACACGTGGCTTTAACACGCCCTAAGGTGTCCAGAAAAACACGTGCTATAAGGTTTTCAAAATTCATTTCAAATGCACCCTAAACCGTTTAGAAACAACGGCGACTTTTACATGACATGAACGTGTTTCACCCCCGACAGTAGCACGAAGCAAAGCAAATAGGAAACGTCTGCAGACAGGCTACCCCGACAGGCGTCTTAAGAGCGTTTCAAACGCACTTCAAAGTTAGTTAATTCTTAGTCCTACCTTCAGCACAACCGTAGAACTCTACTCTCATGGAAATGTGTCCGTACCAGCCCCACGGGCGAATCTGAATGAAGCGCGCCTTGATTGGTGGGTAAAATCTATGCTGCACCACTGTGTTTTGGTCTCTGTTGCCAATGAAATACTGAAAAGATATCGTGAATATTAAAGGCATGTCAAGTTAAAGACTGCATGAGAATTAGTATGCGTGGTGTTCGTGTCATTTGACATTTGAGTGGACCCCAAACTTGTTTAAATTCAATCAAAGAAAATAACCTTTCTGTTGCTGTTTTCTTTATACTCGGCAAAATGCGCGCCATCTTGACTGTACGTCACGTAATACCGCGTGACCCACTGGCGGTAGTCTTGTCTTCCTTGTGTGGCAAACTTCACCACTCGCATGGGCCGTTTGAAATCCACTTGTAACCACTGATAATGGTTGTTATGGCGCGCGGACCACGCGCCGGTTCGCGCACGGCTCTTACGCCAGTACAGTCTGGCGTTGCTCGGTCCGTGGTTGCGATCCCACATTGAAGAGGCAGTGATCTGATTGGAACGAATGCGACCACTCTTCATTCCTAATGGTCTGTCGCATCTTGGACCTACGATGAGTTAGGAAAAAAAGAAGCCTTGATGTATTGTTACTGACGTGATGTCAAACGGGCTTCCATCGTTAGTCAAGCTACATCTACAACTTAATACTTCAAAGCCCTTATTCCTTTGCTGAGAATCCCCCTTCCTTTAAGCCCTTGGGAACAGTATAAATTAGTCCTTTTTCTCTGTAAGAAAAATAACGACAAAGCCAATTCACTGACGCTTTTTAGCCCAATTAGAGATTATCAAATGAAGGGACATCTAAATCAACCAGATTTGGCATTTTGTTTGCTTCACTGTACAAACATCTCGTTCCGCAAGCACGATTTCAAGGATCTTGTGCAGCTTACAAGTGTCCCATACTAAACACACTAAAAAGATTAAATTTTATTTCTCATTGGGAGATCCTGATATTTATTAATATAATCACTCACCAGTGACGCAACCATAGAATTCGACTCTCAATGAGATCCAGCTACGCCACGTGACCGGGTGCACCTTAAAGTAACGACCTTTCAGCGGTCGCAAGAAGCGGTGCCTTACGACGATGTATCGGTCAAAGTTACCTTGGAAAATCTGTCAGAAGAGAAAAAGAGTTATTATACTTCTAAAATGTTGAAATTTCTTGCGACCGAAGTTTCATCGACAAGACACGTTGCACAATAGATGTAAGTGTTATTAATTTGCATTAGGTTTTGTTTTTCCAGCCGCATTTTACATTTGATAAACCGTCACAAATGTCTCTTTACCGTCCACTAGTAGTGTATTCTTAAAAGCTCTATAGACCATCCTTGGAGAGGGTACGAACGCATTTAAATGAATCCCAGAAAAAGGGTATCTTATTCGTATATTTCTTAGAGGGAGGGGAGCGCTGCTTAATGAAGAGTGAACAGATTCCAAATGATAACTTTCGGAGAAAACTCAAAATGTTGTTACGCTACTAATGGGTTGACTATCACTGTTTTGTACCTAAAACAGAGATTCTTTGAGGTTTGATTTTCTGTCCTTAACGAAAGTCTCGAACGCTTCTTTGTGTTTCTCTAGCAGTTTAAACAATAATTCAATTATTAAAACACCAGGAGTGCAATGAAAGGGCAATTAAGCAAATCGGGGGAGGGGAGCTTACACGGTAGTGTACCTGATTTGAATTCAGCGAATTCATTGGTCTTCAAAGTAACAGTTCTATATTGTAGCTTTGCATGTACTTCTGTATCCAATGGCTATCAGCCAATGACGGCAATTTAACATACATTATACTTATTACTAACCTTTGTCCTTCTATACTCTTTGTAGGTCACAAACCGATATCCCTTGATACTGTAAGACACGTAGTAACTAGTCACCCACTGGTCAGCGTTCTGTCGTCCTTGAGTAGCAATGCGTGACACACGAGTAAGCCCTCCAAAGTCAATCTTAAGCCACTGACGCCTGTCGCTCCGTTTAGCGCACCACGCCCCTCCGAGGCGCCCCACACGTCGCTGATGCAGACGGGCGTTTCCAGGCGCGCAGTAGTAGTTGTAGAATGAGGAAGCGGTGATGAGTTGATCAGGAACTCGGCGATCTTCCATGCCAAGAGGAACGTCACACTTACCTAAGATAAATCACATTGCAGAAAATGAGTAACAACAAGTTTTGGAAAAGAAGTTCCGTGTTGTAAAGAAGGAGGGGTCCGTTGACGTTTTCCCGAAAGGAAAACTTGTCCCCTCTGGGAAAGTCGAACAAGAAGGATTTGCCAACGTACGCGAAAGTAGACCAGCACCTGAAAACGTAACCCTACAAGCTCCAATATCAACATACAGATTCTCTTCACTGTTCCCCATATATGTCTTAATGGCAATAGCTGGGAGAATTTGCTTAGACATCAAGACGTCTTTCCATCGTTGGTGATCATTTCCTTAATTCTCCTAACATGTATTTGTTATAATGCACCGATATTATAAGGAGAAATTTGATGCTGATCACTCCATGTTCTTCTTGAACGACCATCCCTGAGCAGAAGAAAAGACTCCTGGTCGTCTAAAACACATATTCCAGTTGGACTAGCTCATCAGCGATCACTAACTTTTGTCCGGTGGCTACAAAATCACAGCTTGATGCAGCGACAAGCAATGCCGTTGCGATTCAATCCGACTCGCACGTTTTTAGTGCTGCAAAAAATGCTAAGGGGATCTGTTAAACGAGTAGTATTATTTCAGCCTTGGTAATAAAGATATAACGTTTAAGTCAAATTCACTTTCTTAAGTGAACACAGCTCATTACAACCTGAACGTCAGCATCGTCCATTGAATTATCCCTAGTTGATTATTTGCAGGTGTCTCTACACTACAAAGACGTGGTAACCTCAACAGTTATACCAGCAGTTTTGACGTGCTTGGCATTAGAGGTACGATTTTGGGGGAAAAGTTAATTTCCCAAAGAAACAGAGCTTGTTTTCGACTTCACTATACCGTCTATTTTAACTCCTTGAATTAACGACGCATTCTTCATTGTATATTAAAAGTATTCCGATCTAGAGACAACAAAATACAACCAATAACAATTCACAGAATAGAGAATATCCGGGAATTGAAGAACTACTGACGCAGATAACCTGAAAGCTACTCTCAAATCCGTGTAATGTTTAATTACGTAAACGAAGTTAATTTTTCGTCGGCTTCTTGTCTATACCTCAAAAATGTCGGGTTTATTTACTCTATCGGCTCAGATTTTGGTTTTTGCTGTGATAAACTGATGCGGATCCTGAATCTCATCCTACTTAATTTCGAGTTTGTTGTAAACGCTTTGCGATAACCAAAGACGACCGTGAAGGGAAGGCCCCGTGGCCCAATGGATAAGGCATCTGACTACGAATCAGGGGATTCCAGGTTCGAATCCTGGCGGGGTCGTATATTGTTTTTGGGAATTTCGGTTCTTTTTATTTTTGCTCTTTCTATATTTTGGGGGTTAAATTACAAACGTTTCGAAATTAGAATGGAAGAGCTATTAACGCAGATAATTTGAAAACTACCCTAAAATCCGTAATTTCTAACTTCGATCCGTTAACGAAGTTTATTTTATCGTCGGTCGACTTCTTGCCTATTCTAAAAAAGATCTCGGCTTGCCCTCACAGTTCACCGGATTTCGGAATGGGTGTAACTGGAGCGGATTACGGGTTTATCCACTTTATTGGTTCGGATTTTGGATTTTGCTGTGATAAACGGATGGGGATCATAAATATTATCCTTCCTTATTGTGTTTGTTGTAAACGGTTCGCCATGAACAAAGACAAACGTTTCGCAATATAAAAGAATCCCCCATGAAGGCCCCGTGGCTCCCGTGGCCCACACTTTCACTTCTGTTTTCGAGCGGACATTCGATTTAGGGAAACTAGCAGTTCACAGAATTTTGGTCTGAATGTAACTGAAGCGAATTACAGCGTTATCCATTCTATCGGTTCGGATTCTGGCTTTTGGGGTGATATACTGATACTTGTCCTGAATCGTATCCTTGTTCTAAACGTTTCGCTTTGTTCTAAACGCTTCACCCTGAGCAAAGACAACTCTTGACAGAGACAAACGTTTCGCGATAAAAAAGGATCCACCACGAAGGCCCCGTGGCCCAATGGATAAGGCATCTGACTACGAATCAGGGGATTCCAGGTTCGAATCCTGGCGGGGTCGTATTTTGGGGGGAATTTCGGTCCTTTTTTTTTTTTTTTTTTTGCTCTTTCTCTCTTTTTGGGGATTAAATTACAAATATTTCGAAATTAAAATGGAAGAACTATTAACGCAGATAACTTGAAAACTACCCTAAGATCCATAATTTCTAACTTTGTAAACGAAGTTTATTTTATCGTCGACTTCTTGCCTACTCTAAAAAAGGTCTTGGCTTTCCCTCACAGTTCACAGGATTTCGTGAGGAGTGTAACTCAAGCGGATTACCGATTTATCCACTCTATCGGTTTGGTTTTTGGATTTTGCGGTGATATACTGAAACAGATCCTGAATCTTATCCTTCCTAATTGTGAGCGTTCTAAACGGTTCGCCATGAACAAAGACAAACTCTTTGCGATATAAAAGAATCCACCACGGAGGCCCCGTGGCCCAATGGATAAGGCATCTGACTACGAATCAGGGGATTCCAGGTTCGAATCCTGGCGGGGTCGTGTATTTTTAGAATTTCGGTTCTTTTTATTTTTGCTCCATCTCGAGTTCTCTTTTGGGGGGTGAAATGGTCGGTTTTCTTAAACCGAATGTCCGCTCGAAAGCAGAACAAAAAGTGGGGAAAGTTCAAGTAGCTTTCTTGGCAGTTTCTTGTATTAGGGACAACAGAATACAACCGACATCAATTTACAGAGTTACGAATATCCCGAAATAAAAAGGGCAGATAACTTGAAAACTACCGTAAAATCCGTAATTTTCAACTGGGTAAACGAAGTTTACTTCATCGTCGACTTCTTGCCTATACTTAAAAAGCTCTTAACTTCCCCTCACAGTTCACAGAATTTTGGTCTGAGTGTAACTTAAGCGGGTTATGGATTTATCTATTCTATCGGTTCGGATTTTGGATTTTGCGCTGATACACTGAAACAGATCCCAAATAATTGTGAGTTTGTTCTAAACGCTTCGCCATGAACAAAGACAAACGTTTTGCGATATGAAAGAATCTGCCATGAAGGCCCCGTGGCCCAATGGATAAGGCATCTGACTACGAATCAGGGGATTCCAGGTTCGAATCCTGGCGGGGTCGTATTTTGGAGGGAATTTCGGTCCTGTTTTTTTGTTTTTTTTTTGTTTTTTTTTTTGCTCTTTCTCTCTTTTGGGGGTTAAATTACAAATATTTCGAAATTAAAATGGAAGAACTATTAACCCAGATAACTTGAAAACTACCCTAAGATCCATAATTTCTAACTTTGTAAACGAAGTTTATTTTATCGTCGACTTCTTGCCTACTCTAGAAAAGGTCTTGGCTTTCCCTCACAGTATACAGGATTTCGTGAGGAGTGTAACTCAAGCGGATTACCGATTTATCCACTCTATCGGTTTGGATTTTGGATTTTGCGGTGATATACTGAAACAGATCCTGAACCTTATCCTTCCTAACTGTGAGCGTTCTAAACGGTTTGCCATGTTTCGCGATATAAAAGAATCCACCACGAAGGCCCCGTGGCCCAATGGATAAGGTATCTGACTACGAATCAGGGGATTCCAGGTTCGAATCCTTGCGGGGTCGTGTATTTTTAGAATTTCGGTTCTTTTTATTTTTGCTCCATCTCGATCTCGATCTCGATCTCTCTTTTGGGGGTTGAAATGTTCCAAGGTTTTCCTATAATAATAATCATGAATAACAATCTTTAAAGAGGAAGCGCCCGTCACGTAAATACGTGGTTTTCAGGCAGGTCCTCCATAAAATAAAAAGTATTAAAATCTAAAATAAGAAATGCAAATGTCACAGACCTAAAATATAAAATATACAATGATTAAAACTACTAAAGCTACCTACTGTCCTAAAAAACTAATTACAAATAATTACTAACAATACGTCGTTCATCTAAAAAAATAATTATTTATCGTCTAAAAATGTTTATCCATCAAGAATCTTGTAAGGTTTTTCTTAAAAATTGTGCATGGCATTGGCTTTCTTAAAAATACTGGGAGAGACATCCAGTCATTTGTAAAACGGACGTATGTAACTCTCTTTCCGCATGTCGTCTTTTCCTCTTTCCTGAACCGAATGTCGGCTTGAAAACAGAAGAAAAAGTGGGGAAAGTTCAAGAGAATATTTTAGGCGTTTCTTGTATTAGGGTCAACAGAATACAACCATCGATTTACAGAGTTACAAATATTCCAAGATTAAAATGGCAGATAACTTGAAAACTACCGTAAAATCCGTAATTTTCAACTGGGTAAACGAAGTTTACTTCATCGTCGACTTCTTGCCTATACTTAAAAAGCTCTTAACTTCCCCTCACAGTTCACAGAATTTCAGTCTAAGTGTAACTTAAGCGGGTTATGGATTTATCTATTCTATCGGTTCGGATTTTGGATTTTGCGCTGATACACTGAAACAGATCCCAAATAATTGTGAGTTTCTTCTAAACGCTTCGCCATGAACAAAGACAAACGTTTTGCGATATGAAGGCCCCGTGGCCCAACGGATAAGGCATCTGACTACGAATCAGGGGATTCCAGGTTCGAATCCTGGCGGGGTCGTATACTTTTGGGGGAATTTCGGTTCTTTTTATTATCGCTCTTTCTCTTTTTTGCGGATTAAATTACAAATATTTCGAAATTAAAATGGAAGAGCTATTAACGTAGATAACTTGAAAACTACCCTACGAAGTTGATTTTATCGACGACTTCTTGCCTATTTTATAAAAAGGTCTTGGCTTTCCCTCACAGTTCATAAGATTTCGGAATGAGTGTAACTAAAGCGGATTACGGATTTATCCACTCTATTGGTTCGGATTTTGGATTTTGCTGTGATAAACTGATGCGGATCATAAATCTTATCCTTCCTTGTTATGAGTTTGTTCTAAACGCTTCATCATGACCAAAGACAAATGTTTTGTAGCATGAAAGTACCTTCCATGAAGGCCCCGTGGCCCAATGGATAAGGCATCTGACTACGAATCAGGGGATTCCAGGTTCGAATCCTGGCGGGGTCGTGTATTTTTAGAATTTCGGTTCTTTTTTTTTTGCTCCATCTCGATCTCGATCTCTCTTTTGGGGGGTTGAAATGTTGCAAGGTTTTCCTGAACCGAATGTCGGCTCGAAAACAGAAGAAAAAGTGGGGAAAGTTCAAGAGAATATTTTAGGCGTTTCTTGTATTAGGGTCAACAGAATACAACCATCGATTTACAGAGTTACAAATATTCCGAGATTAAAATGGCAGATAACTTGAAAACTACCGTAAAATCCGTAATTTTCAACTGGGTAAACGAAGTTTACTTCATCGTCGACTTCTTGCCTATACTTAAAAAGCTCTTAACTTCCCCTCACAGTTCACAGAATTTCAGTCTAAGTGTAACTTAAGCGGGTTATGGATTTATCTATTCTATCGGTTCGGATTTTGGATTTTGCGCTGATACACTGAAACAGATCCCAAATAATTGTGAGTTTCTTCTAAACGCTTCGCCATGAACAAAGACAAACGTTTTGCGATATGAAGGCCCCGTGGCCCAACGGATAAGGCATCTGACTACGAATCAGGGGATTCCAGGTTCGAATCCTGGCGGGGTCGTATACTTTTGGGGGAATTTCGGTTCTTTTTATTATCGCTCTTTCTCTTTTTTGCGGATTAAATTACAAATATTTCGAAATTAAAATGGAAGAGCTATTAACGTAGATAACTTGAAAACTACCCTACGAAGTTGATTTTATCGACGACTTCTTGCCTATTTTATAAAAAGGTCTTGGCTTTCCCTCACAGTTCATAAGATTTCGGAATGAGTGTAACTAAAGCGGATTACGGATTTATCCACTCTATTGGTTCGGATTTTGGATTTTGCTGTGATAAACTGATGCGGATCATAAATCTTATCCTTCCTTGTTATGAGTTTGTTCTAAACGCTTCATCATGACCAAAGACAAATGTTTTGTAGCATGAAAGTACCTTCCACGCATGAAGGCCCCGTGGCCCAATGGATAAGGCATCTGACTACGAATCAGGGGATTCCAGGTTCGAATCCTGGCGGGGTCGTGTATTTTTAGAATTTCGGTTCTTTTTTTTTGCTCCATCTCGATCTCGATCTCTCTTTTGGGGGTTGAAATGTTCCAAGGTTTTCCCGAACCGAATGTCGGCTTGAAAACAGAAGAAAAAGTGGGGAAAGTTCAAGAGAATATTTTAGGCGTTTCTTGTATTAGGGTCAACAGAATACAACCATCGATTTACAGAGTTACAAATATTCCGAGATTAAAATGGCAGATAACTTGAAAACTACCGTAAAATCCGTAATTTTCAAATGCGTAAACGAAGCTTACTTCATCGTTGACTTCTTGCCTAAACTGAAAAAGCTCTTAACTTTCCCTCACAGTTCACAGAATTTGGGCCTGAGTGTAACTAAAGCGGGCTATGGATTTATCCATTCTATCTGTTCGGATTTTGGATTTGCTGTGATAACCTGCTGCGGATCATAAATCTTATGCCCTCTAATTGTGAGTTTGTTCTAAACGCGTCGCCATGAACAGTAACAAAGACAAACTTCTTGCCCAACGGATAAGGCATCTGACTACGAATCAGGGGATTCCAGGTTCGAACCCTGGCGGGGTCGTATATTTTTTGGACTATTGGTTCTTTTATTTTTGTTCGATTTAATCGCTCTTTTTAAAGTTCAAACGGTCGTTAGTTTCCCTAAAGTGATTATCCGCTCGAAAAAAAAAAGAAAAGGAGGGAAAAGGTCAAGTAGCTTTTTTAGACGTTTTTTCTATTTGGGACAACAGAATACAACCAACACCAATTTACAGAGTTAAAAATATTCCGAAATAAAAAGGGCAGATAACTTGAAAACTACCGTAAAATCCGTAATTTTCAACTGGGTAAACGAAGTTTACTTCATCGTCGACTTCTTGCCTATACTTAAAAAGCTCTCAACTTCCCCTCACAGTTCACAGAATCTCAGTCTGAGTGTAACTTAAGCGGGTTATGGATTTATCTATTCTATTGGTTCGGATTTTGGATTTTGCGCTGATACACTGAGACAGATCCCAAATAATTGTGAGTTTCTTCTAAACGCTTCGCCATGAACAAAGACAAACGTTTTGCGATATGAAAGAATCTGCCATGAAGGCCCCGTGGCCCAATGGATAAGGCATCTGACTACGAATCAGGGGATTCCAGGTTCGAATCCTGGCGGGGTCGTATTTTGGGGGGAATTTCGGTCCTGCTTTTTTTTTTTTTTGCTCTTTCTCTTTTGGGGGTTAAATTACAAATATTTCGAAATTAAAATGGAAGAACTATTAACGCAGATAACTTGAAAACTACCCTAAGATCCATAATTTCTAACTTTGTAAACGAAGTTTATTTTATCGTCGACTTCTTGCCTACTCTAGAAAAGGTCTTGGCTTTCCCTCACAGTTCACAGGATTTCGTGAGGAGTGTAACTCAAGCGGATTACCGATTTATCCACTCCATCGGTTTGGATTTTGGATTTTGCGGTGATATACTGAAACAGATCCTGAACCTTATCCTTCCTAATTGTGAGCGTTCTAAACGGTTCGCCATGAACAAAGACAAACGTTTAGCGATATAAAAGAATCCACCACGAAGACCCCGTGGCCCAATGGATAAGGTATCTGACTAAGAATCAGGGGATTCCAGGTTCGAATCCTGGCGGGGTCGTGTATTTTTAGGATTTCGGTTCTTTTTATTTTTGCTCCATCTCGGTCTCGATCTCTCTTTTGGGGGTTGAAATGTTCCAAGGTTTTCCTGTAATAATAATAATAATAATAATAATAATAATAATAATAATAATAATAATAATAAAAACAATCTTTAAAGAGGAAGCGCCCGTCACGTAAATACGTGGTTTTCAGGGAGGTCCTCCATCAAATAAAAAGTATTAAAATCTAAAATAAGAAATGCAAATGTCACAGATCTAAAATACAAAATATACAATGATTAAAACTACTAAAACTACCTACTGTCCTAAAAAACTAATTACAAATATAAATTAACAATACGTCGTACATCTAAAAAAATAATTATTTATCGTCTAAAAATGTTTATCCATCAAGAATCTTGTAAGGTTTTTCTTAAAAATTGTGCCTGGCATTGGCTTTCTTAAAAATACTGGGAGAGACATCCAGTCATTTGTAAAACGGAAGTAGGACACTCTCTTTCCGCATGTCGTCTTTTCCTCTTTCCTGAACCGAATGTCGGCTCGAAAACAGAAGAAAAAGTGGGGAAAGTTCAAGAGAATATTTTAGGCGTTTCTTGTATTAGGGTCAACAGAATACAACCATCGATTTACAGAGTTACAAATATTCCGAGATTAAAATGGCAGATAACTTGAAAACTACCGTAAAATCCGTAATTTTCAAATGCGTAAACGAAGCTTACTTCATCGTTGACTTCTTGCCTAAACTGAAAAAGCTCTTAACTTTCCCTCACAGTTCACAGAATTTGGGCCTGAGTGTAACTAAAGCGGGCTATGGATTTATCCATTCTATCTGTTCGGATTTTGGATTTGCTGTGCTAACCTGCTGCGGATCATAAATCTTATCCCCTTTAATTGTGAGTTTGTTCTAAACGCGTCGCCATGAACAGTAACAAAGACAAACTTCTTGCCCAACGGATAAGGCATCTGACTACGAATCAGGGGATTCCAGGTTCGAACCCTGGCGGGGTCGTATATTTTTTGGACTATTGGTTCTTTTATTTTTGTTCGATTTAATCGCTCTTTTTAAAGTTCAAACGGTCGTTAGTTTCCCTAAAGTGATTATCCGCTCGAAAAAAAAAAGAAAAGGAAGGAAAAGGTCAAGTAGCTTTTTTAGCCGTTTTTTCTATTTGGGACAACAGAATACAACCAACATCAATTTACAGAGTTAAAAATATTCCGAAATAAAACAGGGCAGATCACTTGAAAACTACCGTAAAATCCGTAATTTTCAACTGGGTAAACGAAGTTTACTTCATCGTCGACTTCTTGCCTATACTTAAAAAGCTCTTAACTTCCCCTCACAGTTCACAGAATTTCAGTCTAAGTGTAACTTAAGCGGGTTATGGATTTATCTATTCTATCGGTTCGGATTTTGGATTTTGCGGTGATACACTGAAACAGATCCCAAATAATTGTGAGTTTGTTCTAAACGCTTCGCCATGAACAATGACAAACGTTTTGCGATATGAAAGAATCTTCCATGAAGGCCCCGTGGCCCAATGGATAAGGCATCTGACTACGAATCAGGGAATTCCAGGTTCGAATCCTGGCGGGGTCGTATTTTGGGGGGAATTTCGGTCCTTTTTTTTTTTCTTTTTTTTGCTCTTTCTCTCTTTTGGGGGTTAAATTACAAATATTTCGAAATTAAAATGGAAGAACTATTAACCCAGATAACTTGAAAACTACCCTAAGATCCATAATTTCTAACTTTGTAAACGAAGTTTATTTTATCGTCGACTTCTTGCCTACTCTAGAAAAGGTCTTGGCTTTCCCTCACAGTTCACAGGATTTCGTGAGGAGTGTAACTCAAGCGGATTACCGATTTATCCACTCTATCGGTTTGGATTTTGAATTTTGCGGTGATATACTGAAACAGATCCTGAACCTTATCCTTCCTAATTGTGAGCGTTCTAAACGGTTCGCCATGAACAAAGACAAACGTTTCGCGATATAAAAGAATCCACCACGAAGGCCCCGTGGCCCAATGGATAAGGTATCTGACTACGAATCAGGGGATTCCAGGTTCGAATCCTGGCGGGGTCGTGTATTTTTAGAATTTCGGTTCTTTTTATTTTTGCTCCATCTCGATCTCGATCTCTCTTTTGGGGGTTGAAATGTTCCAAGGTTTTCCCGAACCGAATGTCGGCTCGAAAACAGAAGAAAAAGTGGGGAAAGTTCAAGAGAATATTTTAGGCGTTTCTTGTATTAGGGTCAAAAGAATACAACCATCGATTTACAGAGTTACAAATATTCCGAGATTAAAATGGCAGATAACTTGAAAACTACCGTAAAATCCGTTATTTTTAAATGCGTAAACGAAGCTTACTTCGTCGTTGACTTCTTGCCTAAACTGAAAAAGCTCTTAACTTTCCCTCACAGTTCACAGAATTTGGGTTTGAGTGTAACTAAAGCGAGCTATGGATTTATCCATTCTATCTGTTCGGATTTTGGATTTGCTGTGATAACCTGCTGCGGATCATAAATCTTATCCTCTCTAATTGTGAGTTTATTCGAAACGCGTCGCCATGAACAGTAACAAAGACAAACTTCTTGCCCAACGGATAAGGCATCTGACTACGAATCAGGGGATTCCAGGTTCGAACCCTGGCGGGGTCGTATATTTTTTGGACTATTGGTTCTTTTATTTTTGTTCGATTTAATCCCTCTTTTTAAAGTTCAAACGGTCGTTAGTTTCCCTAAAGTGATTATCCGCTCGAAAAAAAAAAAGAAAAGGAGGGAAAAGGTCAAGTAACTTTTTTAGCCGTTTTTTGTATTTGGGACAACAGAATACAACCAACATCAATTTACAGAGTTAAAAATATTCCGAAATAAAAAGGGCAGATAACTTGAAAACTACCGTAAAATCCGTAATTTTCAACTGGGTAAACGAAGTTTACTTCATCGTCGACTTCTTGCCTATACTTAAAAAGCTCTTAACTTCCCCTCACAGTTCACAGAATTTTGGTCTGAGTGTAACTTAAGCGGGTTATGGATTTATCTATTCTATCGGTTCGGATTTTGGATTTTGCGGTGATACACTGAAACAGATCCCAAATAATTGTGAGTTTGTTCTAAACGCTTCGCCATGAACAAAGACAAACGTTTTGCGATATGAAAGAATCTTCCATGAAGGCCCCGTGGCCCAATGGATAAGGCATCTGACTACGAATCAGGGGATTCCAGGTTCGAATCCTGGCGGGGTCGTATACTTTTGGGGGAATTTCGGTTCTTTTTATTATCGCTCTTTCTCTTTTTTGCGGATTAAATTACAAATATTTCGAAATTAAAATGGAAGAGCTATTAACGTAGATAACTTGAAAACTACCCTACGAAGTTTATTTTATCGACGACTTCTTGCCTATTTTATAAAAAGGTCTTGGCTTTCCCTCACAGTTCATAAGATTTCGGAATGAGTGTAACTAAAGCGGATTACGGATTTATCCACTCTATTGGTTCGGATTTTGGATTTTGCTGTGATAAACTGATGCGGATCATAAATCTTATCCTTCCTTGTTATGAGTTTGTTCTAAACGCTTCATCATGACCAAAGACAAATGTTTTGTAGCATGAAAGTACCTTCCATGAAGGCCCCGTGGCCCAATGGATAAGGCATCTGACTACGAATCAGGGGATTCCAGGTTCGAATCCTGGCGGGGTCGTGTATTTTTAGAATTTCGGTTCTTTTTTTTTGCTCGATCTCGATCTCGATCTCTCTTTTGGGGGTTGAAATGTTCCAAGGTTTTCCTGAACCGAATGTCGGCTCGAAAACAGAAGAAAAAGTGGGGAAAGTTCAAGAGAATATTTTAGGCGTTTCTTGTACTAGGGTCAACAGAATACAACCATCGATTTACAGAGTTACAAATATTCCGAGATTAAAATGGCAGATAACTTGAAAACTACCGTAAAATCCGTAATTTTCAAATGCGTAAACGAAGCTTACTTCGTCGTTGACTTCTTGCCTAAACTGAGAAAGCTCTTAACTTTCCCTCACAGTTCACAGAATTTGGGTTTGAGTGTAACTAAAGCGAGCTATGGATTTATCCATTCTATCTGTTCGGATTTTGGATTTGCTGTGATAACCTGCTGCGGATCATAAATCTTATCCTCTCTAATTGTGAGTTTATTCTAAACGCGTCGCCATGAACACTAACAAAGACAAACTTCTTGCCCAACGGATAAGGCATCTGACTACGAATCAGGGGATTCCAGGTTCGAACCCTGGCGGGGTCGTATATTTTTTGGACTATTGGTTCTTTTATTTTTGTTCGATTTAATCGCTCTTTTTAAAGTTCAAACGGTCGTTAGTTTCCCTAAAGTGATTATCCGCTCGAAAAAAAAAAGAAAAGGAGGGAAAAGGTCAAGTAGCTTTTTTAGCCGTTTTTCCTATTTGGGACAACAGAATACAACCAACATCAATTTACAGAGTTAAAAATATTCCGAAATAAAAAGGGCAGATAACTTGAAAACTACCGTAAAATCCGTAATTTTCAACTGGGTAAACGAAGTTTACTTCATCGTCGACTTCTTGCCTATACTTAAAAAGCTCTTAACTTCCCCTCACAGTTCACAGAATTTCAGTCTGAGTGTAACTTAAGCGGGTTATGGATTTATCTATTCTATCGGTTCGGATTTTGGATTTTGCACTGATACACTGAAACAGATCCCAAATAATTGTGAGTTTGTTCTAAACGCTTCGCCATGAACAAAGACAAACGTTTTGCGATATGAAAGAATCTGCCATGAAGGCCCCGTGGCCCAATGGATAAGGCATCTGACTACGAATCAGGGGATTCCAGGTTCGAATCCTGGCGGGGTCGTATTTTGGGGGGAATTTCGGTCCTTTTTTTTTTTTGCTCTTTCTCTCTTTTGGGGGTTAAATTACAAATATTTCGAAATTAAAATGGAAGAACTATTAACGCAGATAACTTGAAAACTACCCTAAGATCCATAATTTCTAACTTTGTATACGAAGTTTATTTTATCGTCGACTTCTTGTCTACTCTAGAAAAGGTCTTGGCTTTCCCTCACAGTTCACAGGATTTCGTGAGGAGTGTAACTCAAGCGGATTACCGATTTATCCACTCTATCGGTTTGGATTTTGGATTTTGCGGTGATATACTGAAACAGATCCTGAAACTTATCCTTCCTAACTGTGAGCGTTCTAAACGATTTGCCATGAACAAAGACAAACGTTTCGCGATATAAAAGAATCCACCACGAAGGCCCCGTGGCCCAATGGATAAGGTATCTGACTACGAATCAGGGGATTCCAGGTTCGAATCCTGGCGGGGTCGTGTATTTTTAGAATTTCGGTTCTTTTTATTTTTGCTCCATCTCGATCTCGATCTCGATCTCTCTTTTGGGGGTTGAAATGTTCCAAGGTTTTCCTATAATAATAATAATAATAACAATCTTTAAAGAGGAAGCGCCCATCACGTAAATACGTGGTTTTCAGGGAGGTCCTCCATAAAATAAAAAGTATTAAAATCTAAAATAAGAAATGCAAATGTCACAGATCTAAAATATAAAATATACAATGATTAAAACTACTAAAACTACCTACTGTCCTAAAAAACTAATTACAAATAATTACTAACAATACGTCGTTCATCTAAAAAAATAATTATTTATCGTCTAAAAATGTTTATCCATCAAGAATCTCGTAAGGTCTTTCTTAAAAATTGTGCATGGCATTGGCTTTCTTAAAAATAATGGGAGAGACATCCAGTCATTTGTAAAACGGAAATATGACACTCTCTTTCCGCATGTCGTCTTTTCCTCTTTCCTGAACCGAATGTCGGCTCGAAAACAGAAGAAAAAGTGGGGAAAGTTCAAGAGAATATTTTAGGCGTTTCTTGTATTAGGGTCAACAGAATACAACCACCGATTTACAGAGTTACAAATATTCCGAGATTAAAATGGCAGATAACTTGAAAACTACCGTAAAATCCGTAATTTTCAAATGCGTAAACGAAGCTTACTTCGTCGTTGACTTCTTGCCTAAACTGAAAAAGCTCTTAACTTTCCCTCACAGTTCACAGAATTTGGGTCTGAGTGTAACTAAAGCGGGCTATGGATTTATCCATTCTATCTGTTCGGATTTTGGATTTGCTGTGATAACCTGATGCGGATCATAAATCTCATCCTCTCTAATTGTGAGTTTGTTCTAAACGCGTCGCCATGAACAGTAACAAAGACAAACTTCTTTCCCAACGGATAAGGCATCTGACTACGAATCAGGGGATTCCAGGTTCGAACCCTGGCGGGGTCGTACATTTTTTGGACTATTGGTTCTTTGATTTTTGTTCGATTTAATCGCTCTTTTTAAAGTTCAAACGGTCGTTAGTTTCCCTAAAGTGATTATCTGCTCGAAAAAAAAAAAAAGAAAAGGAGGGAGAAGGTCAAGTAGCTTTTTTAGCCGTTTTTTGTATTTAGGACAACAGAATACAACCAACATCAATTTACAGAGTTAAAAATATTCCGAAATAAAAAGGGCAGATAACTTGAAAACTACTGTAAAATCTGCAATTTTCAACTGGGTAAACGAAGTTTACTTCATCGTCGACTTCTTGCCTATACTTAAAAAGCTCTTAACTTCCCCTCACAGTTCACAGAATTTCAGTCTGAGTGTCACTTAAGCGGGTTATGGATTTATCTATTCTATCGGTTCGGATTTTGGATTTTGCGCTGATACACTGAAACAGATCCCAAATAATTGTGAGTTTGTTCTAAACGCTTCGCCATGAACAAAGACAAACGTTTTGCGATATGAAAGAATCTGCCATGAAGGCCCCGTGGCCCAATGGATAAGGCATCTGACTACGAATCAGGGGATTCCAGTTTCGAATCCTGGCGGGGTCGTGTATTTTTAGAATTTCGGTTCTTTTTATTTTTGCTCCATCTCGATCTCGATCTCTCTTTTGGGGGTTGAAATGTTCCAAGGTTTTCCTGAACCGAATGTCGGCTCGAAAACAGAAGAAAAAGTGGGGAAAGTTCAAGAGAATATTTAGGCGTTTCTTGTATTAGGGTCAACAGAATACAACCATCGATTTACAGAGTTACAAATATTCCGAGATTAAAATGGCAGATAACTTGAAAACTACCGTAAAATCCGTAATTTTCAAATGCGTAAACGAAGCTTACTTCGTCGTTGACTTCTTGCCTAAACTGAGAAAGCTCTTAACTTTCCCTCACAGTTCACAGAATTTGGGTCTGAGTGTAACTAAAGCGAGCTATGGATTTATCCATTCTATCTGTTCGGATTTTGGATTTGCTGTGATAACCTGCTGCGGATCATAAATCTTATCCTCTCTAATTGTGAGTTTATTCTAAACGCGTCGCCATGAACACTAACAAAGACAAACTTCTTGCCCAACGGATAAGGCATCTGACTACGAATCAGGGGATTCCAGGTTCGAACCCTGGCGGGGTCGTATATTTTTTGGACTATTGGTTCTTTTATTTTTGTTCGATTTAATCGCTCTTTTTAAAGTTCAAACGGTCGTTAGTTTCCCTAAAGTGATTATCCGCTCGAAAAAAAAAAAGAAAAGGAGGGAAAAGGTCAAGTAACTTTTTTAGCCGTTTTTTGTATTTGGGACAACAGAATACAACCAACATCAATTTACAGAGTTAAAAATATTCCGAAATAAAAAGGGCAGATAACTTGAAAACTACCGTAAAATCCGTAATTTTCAACTGGGTAAACGAAGTTTACTTCATCGTCGACTTCTTGCCTATACTTAAAAAGCTCTTAACTTCCCCTCACAGTTCACAGAATTTCAGTCTGAGTGTAACTTAAGCGGGTTATGGATTTATCTATTCTATCGGTTCGGATTTTGGATTTTGCGCTGATACACTGAAACAGATCCCAAATAATTGTGAGTTTGTTCTAAACGCTTCGCCATGAACAAAGACAAACGTTTTGCGATATGAAAGAATCTGCCATGAAGGCCCCGTGGCCCAATGGATAAGGCATCTGACTACGAATCAGGGGATTCCAGGTTCGAATCCTGGCGGGGTCATATTTTGGGGGGAATTTCGGTCCTTTTTTTTTTTTTTTTTTTTTGCTCTTTCTCTCTTTTTGGGGTTAAATTACAAATATTTCGAAATTAAAATGGAAGAACTATTAACACAGATAACTTAAAAACTACCCTAAGATCCATAATTTCTAACTTTGTATACGAAGTTTATTTTATCGTCGACTTCTTGCCTACTCTAAAAAAGGTCTTGGCTTTCCCTCACAGTTCACAGGATTTCGTGAGGAGTGTAACTCAAGCGGATTACCGATTTATCCACTCTATCGGTTTGGTTTTTGGATTTTGCGGTGATATACTGAAACAAATCCTGAATCTTATCCTTCCTAATTGTGAGCGTTCTAAACGGTTCGCCATGAACAAAGACAAACGCTTCGCGATATACAAGAATCCACCACGGAGGCCCCGTGGCCCAATGGATAAGGCATCTGACTACGAATCAGGGGATTCCAGGTTCGAATCCTGGCGGGGTCGTGTATTTTTTGGACTATTGGTTCTTTTATTTTTCTTCGATTTAGTCGCTCTTTTTAAAGTTCAAACGGTCGTTAGTTTCCCTAAAGTGATTATCCGCTCGAAAAAAAAAAAACAGGGAAAAGGTCAAGTAGTTTTTTTAGCCGTTTTTTGTATTTGGGGCAACAGAATACTACCAACACCAGTTTACAGAGTTAAAAATATTCCGAAATAAAAAGGGCAGATAACTTGAAAACTACCGTAAAATCCGTAATTTTCAACTGGGTAAACGAAGTTTACTTCATCGTCGACTTCTTGCCTATACTTAAAAAGCTCTTAACTTCCCCTCACAGTTCACAGAATTTTGGTCTGAGTGTAACTTAAGCGGGTTATGGATTTATCTATTCTATCGGTACGGATTTTGGATTTTGCACTGATACACTGAAACAGATCCCAAATAATTGTGAGTTTTTTCTAAACGCTTCGCCATGAACAAAGACAAACGTTTTGCGATATGAAAGAATCTGCCATGAAGGCCCTGTGGCCCAATGGATAAGGCATCTGACTACGAATCAGGGAATTCCAGGTTCGAATCCTGGCGGGGTCGTATTTTGGGGGGAATTTCGGTCCTTTTTTTTTTTTTATATTTTTGCTATTTCTCTCTTTTGGGGGTTAAATTACAAATATTTCGAAATTAAAATGGAAGAACTATTAACGCAGAATACTTGAAAACTACCCTAAGATCCATAATTTTTAACTTTGTAAACGAAGTTTATTTTATCGTCGACTTCTTGCCTACTCTAGAAAAGGTCTTGGCTTTCCCTCACAGTTCACAGGATTTCGTGAGGAGTGTAATTCAAGCGGATTACCGATTTATCCACTCTATCGGTTTGGATTTTGGATTTTGCGGTGATATACTGAAACAGATCCTGAACCTTATCCTTCCTAATTGTGAGCGTTCTAAACGGTTCGCCATGAACAAAGACAAACATTTCGCGATATAAAAGAATCCACCACGAAGACCCCGTGGCAGAATGGATAAGGTATCTGACTACGAATCAGGGGATTCCAGGTTCGAATCCTGGCGGGTGGTGTATTTTTTGGAATTTTGGTTCTCTTTATTTTTGCTCGATCACTCCTTTTGGGTTTTAGATGGTCGTTTGTTAAAATGATTATCCCATGGAAAACAGAAGAAAGAATGGGGAAAAGGCAAGCAGCTAGTTATAATAACTGTTTCCTGTTTTAGGGACATCAGAACGCGACCAATACCAGTTAACAGAATTACAATTATTTCAAAAATTGAAGAAATATTAAGGCGTGTAAATTGAAAACCACTTTGAAATCTGTCTTCTTTTTTTTTTTACACAAACGAAGTTCATTTTACTGGTGACTTATTTCCGAAAATGGTCTTCATTTGCCCTCGACAAGAGAACATAGCACATGTTCCGGCGTTCGACCATTCGACTCAAACTGCCTTTTGAATCATATTCTGGAATTTTAACACCAACACAAAGCATCACAGGTTTTCTCTACTTACTCCATGCTCCACCAAATAGCTCAAGTCTCATGGATATATGTGAGCGCCAGCCACGAGGATTGATTTTAATGAATCGCGCGTATAATGGCGGGTTGAAGGAGTGCGTTTGAACGCCATTTCGATCGTAGTTTCCTCTGAAAGTCTACAATACAACAACAGCAAAAAATACAATGTTATACTGAGAACCTATGTTCTATCAATGGCTCCACGATAACACGAGCGGAACGGAGCAAATTTTGTTCACTATGCTCTTGCCCAGAAGAGTCGTCATATAGGGGCTACAAGTATTGCTAAACACTTTGAATAGAATGGTAGTCCACCGCTTGCTTAAACTTCTACCAGGTCCCAGTTCGTAAGCTGTATAAAGTTGCTCGACGTTTACAAACTTTGCAGCACGAAGAAACAAGCAAAACTCATTTGAATCGCTAAGAGACTTAACCCCAGAATTAGTTCCGTTACTGGACTTCGCAATTTTCCAACATAGAGTATATTACAATTAAAACAACATCTCTGAACTGCTTATGCCAATGGCCCTCTCAACGCACAAAAGAGCAGTATCTGTCCCTTCATATATAAGCAGATCGGAAGAACTTTTGCATCAAAGATCCAAAGCACCTACCCTTATGTAATCCCACCAGTACGTGACTCTAGAAAAGTGCAACCCATCTATGCTGTAGTACACATAATACACCGTCACCCACTGAGCCGCATCTTGTCTTCCTTGAGTCGCTATCCCCGTGACCTTGTTTGTCCTTCCTAGGTCGATCTTCAGCCACTGGTTGTGGTTGTTGTGACGCGAAGACCACGCGCCTATGTAACGACCTTGTTTTGTGATGTGAAGACGTGCTCGGAATGGGGCGTGGTATCTGTCCCACTGAGATGAAGCAGTCATGGCTGTGTTCTTTATAGTTCCTCTTTGAATTCCAACGGGTCGGTCATAGAATCGCTCTGATTGAAGAAATTATGTGGATGATTGAGACAGCTCAGATAACACCCTTTTAAAGGGTGAAACTGCTTATCACTTTAGCAGGTTAAGATATTTGTCATTCGAAAGCAAACTGTCGTAGCTAGAAAACTGCTGTATTTCAAGTTGAACAACAGATTTGAGAGCTAGGCCCAAGCCAAACGGAATTAAAATTTCCATTTAACACCATTCAAGCTGGTTGAATTCGGCAATTTAAACGTCTTTAGGCACCCAATGATGTAAAATGATTATATCTAGTTATTATTTGTCTATGTTGACTGGTGTTGACTGTGTCCAAAATTCGGATGCGGCAACCAACACTTGAACTGGGACAAAGACTAGAGAGACTCCAATTAACTACAAAAATGCATGATAAAGGACCGAAAAACTCAGGATAACAATGGTGGCTTAAAAAGCTAGAGTCGATTATCGTCCTTGAATGCAAATGTATAGCTCAACAGTACCAAATAAAAAGCTGGTATACGACAATTTGTTGACCCCTTACAAACGTCTGGGACGGAATAAACAGATTTAATTAACATTGTATCTTACGCTATGTACAATTCAAATTTTGCAATTCCTAAAAATAAAGGAACTGTTTCACGAAGTATTAACGGTTTCCTGTTGAAAATGTAAATCCAAATTAAACTAGAAAATGCTTTGGTCTACCCCGATGATCAATACAAGAACAGACAAAAGAACACCGAACAGCACAGGGACACCAAGACTTACCGCGATATCGGCATCCATACAGCTCCACGCGCATGGCAATATAGCTGTACCAAGACTTGGGGTGAATACGTACAAGCCGTGCTCTGATTGGTGGAATTATCTTGAAGGATACTGTGTGATAGATGTCATAGTTTCCACGGAAAACCTTTGCAAACAACAATGAAACAAAGTTAGTGAAAGTGAGCGCTACACGCCACCTGAAGCAACCTATCAGTTAAAAAATGCACATAGGACAAAATCTCGGTGCTTCAACAAAAGTTAAATGAAGTAGGTTAGCTCACCGTAAAATTACGAAACATCTCGCGGTCGTCAGTAATAGCCGTTTTCAGTGAGCTTTTTTTTCCTTCAACTACTCGCGAATCACAGGAGTGAAAAGGTAGCTTCTACCAATTTGCGGCCCCTTAGGCCTGCTAATTCCGGAAGGGGCCTAAATACTTGCGCAAAATTGGTATTTCATGAGCCGATAGATGCCATTTTTAATACCGTGAACGTAAAATAACTGGGATTTTATCATCGAGAAACGTGATTCCAAAGGAAGCTTCGAGCCATTATCGTCCGTGTTTATTATCCGTGAAATGACGAATTAGTGTTTAATTTGTCGTAAAATATTATGTTGTGGCCTCAAATAAACTTTCAATGGTGAACTGGATTTACGTGAAATGACGGTCTTATTTTCTGTGAAACGGTATTTACATTTCCCTTTGACCTTTCTCATTGAAGCATTCGCCCGACGAAAAATTTAACAAAAACCACGGACAGAACTATTGAAAAATAGACCTTAAGAGTTACAGAAAACCTAGAGCCGTCTAAATGAAAGCACAAAGTTTCTACCAGATTGTAGCCCAATTATGTAGAAGATTTAATATCATTAAAATATTTAACAAAAAAGTAAAAGAGAAACAAAGGTATGATTTTAGTGACATTGGACTATTCTTCTCGACAGGAGTTTGATGAAAGAGGCATACTCATTATAAAAGGTTTCAAAAACACTTCAAGTACTATGAAGGTATAGTTCAGAGGCCAACTTACCTTAATCCTGCCAAAAGCCACATACGGTCTAAAGCGCAGACCCTTCATACTGTAAGACAAGGTATAACTTTTCACCCATTGATGGGCTTCTCTCCGTCCTTGTGTAGCGATACCTTTGACGATACTCAGCTGCCTCAGGTCAATTTGTAGCCACTGTCTGGTGTTGCGATACTTTGCTACCCAGGCCCCTGTTCGTCCGCGACTGGCGTAGATGTTCAGACGCGCTCGGTCAGGTCCGTGATTGTAATTGTACGACGACGATGCCCGAAGATGACCCGACAGGATTCGTCGATCCTCCATACCAAGGGGCATAGTACAGCGATCTACAGTGATACGAGACAAACGAAAAATTACGACCATTGATACGACACACTAGGAACAAGAGACATGGTGTATACATTTGCTTACAAAGGGAAAAATAAGAATAGTTTCACTGAACTGAAACCATTGAAGATTGACGATTGCAACTCGTATTGGCAAATAAAAAAGTTGGTAAAACCGTTGTCGAGAAATCAAAGAAGACGGGAAAAAGGCAGGAATACGCCGGATCGATGGATTCTATACAAAAAATGCTTGGGTTTCGGGCCAGGCTTAATGTAACTGAAGTGAGTTACGGATTAACCTTACTCTAACGGTTCAGATTCTGGAGTTGGTGCAATAAAAATGCGGATCCTGGATCTCATCCATCCTAATTGTTCCGGATACTTCGGTGCTCGATGTGAACACTTCACCATGACAAAAGACTAATTTTCTTTTTGAAATATAACGTACTTTTCCACGAAGGCCCCGTGGCCCAATGGATAAGGCATCTGACTACGAATCAGGGGATTCCAGGTTCGAATCCTGGCGGGGTCGTGTTTTTTTTTTTAACTACTCAATTAGCAGATTTTTTCCTGTGGAGGTTCAAATAGCCGTTAGTTTCTCTCAGTAGTTATCCCTTCAACTAACGAAGAGAAAATTTAGAGTCGTCGGGAAGATTCAAAGTGCACGGCATATTTTGTTTTACTCACCTCAGCTTAAAAGGTTCATAACCTATTTTTTAATTTATTTCTCAACTGAATCTAAGCGTCACCTATAGAACTTCTGGGAAAAAAATTTGCTCAATGCGTTTTGCGATTTGTTAAATACTATTACAAAACTTTTAAATTTAGCGCCATTTTGGCTCACCATTGCCCTTAGTCTTCCACGATATTACTTCGTTAACAAAAGGAGCTGTGATATAGATTTAAGAACACGTGACTTCAGACTTGCTCCCAGCCTCATAGTTGACCAATGATAGGTGATTTAGTACAACACGCGTTCCTCACCTGATTCTACTCACATGCTTCCTATTGCGAGCTTGTCGGCCTTCTTAATCAGCGGCGCGCGTAGACCGTAAAAATATGGGATTACGAAGATTTGAAATGGCTGTGATTTATGCAAACCGCAAAAATTCTTCGCCGATGTTTAGATTTAGATGAGAAAAGAAAAAGAAAATTGTTTATGGGCACTTTGAATAACAGAGAATGAAACAACTCATTTCCATACAAAAATAAAATGAAACCAGAAAACGACCCCACCAGGACTCGAACCTGGAATCTTCTGGTCCGAAGTCAGACGCCTTATCCATTAGGCCACGAGGCCGAAACACAGTTCCTATAAAATCTCTTCAGTAAAACAGATTGATACTGAGCCTCACTGTTCTGTACGTGGCTAAGTAAAATGGCCATATTTTAATTTTCGTGAAAGGTGCCCTATTCCAGTGGTACTCACTTACTCATAAAATAAGGTCACGAAGAACGAAACTGGCTGGGCATTGCTATAGAAAGAAAGACGAGCTTATCTCCCGTCTCCTGTTATGGACCCGACCCATGGTACTGCAGAGCGAGAGGAAGGCCACCTAAGACCTACATTGATGTGCTTGAGGAGCACACAGGACTTGAGATTAGGGAATTGAGAAATGCAATGGAGGATAGGTGTTCTTGGCAATCTATCGTAGCTCGAGGCCTTAGCAGGTCTCGGTAAAAGTGGTAAAGTAAATATTACCCAAAATTAATTGATATTTGGACCTCTCTTAAATCACAGTCTAATTCAAAAGACTATGCCATTTTCATCTTCTTTTGTGATATTTTGAGGTCTCAAACTCCAAATTTTATACCTGTTAGACATCCGTAGAATTCCACCCTCATAGAGATGTGCCTATACCATCCCCATGGGTGAATACGGACATAGCGACATCTGAGAGCGGGGATGAATGGATGACTGACAATGGTATTCTGATCACGGTTTGCTGTGAAATACTAAAACAAAAACAAAAAGAGTTAACGCATCAAAAGAAGGCCATTGACATGTAGCCTGCGTGCAGACGTTTCCTATTTCCTTCCACCCGCGGAAAAGGGACGTCTGCGAAACGGCGTCGCTAATCGTGTTCCAGTATCCTGCTGTTCGGGTTTTAAATTTCGCATAAGTTATGATAACACAGTTTTGTTTTCTGTGCCAGAATCGTTTCCCACTGATCGCTCCATGATCGGAGGTCGAACAGGACTAAGAGGAGGAATCTGAATTTTTCTCACAGAAGCATTGCGAACGGCTTTCACAGGAGTTGACGTAGCCAGCGAACTGAGATCGTTCGACGAACGATCTACCGACTCCTCCAAAAGAATTCGCTTCTCGGCAGAAGCCGACTTTCCTACGCTGTCCTTTCCTAGTGTCTCGATCTTTTTTTTTTTACTGTAAGTCCTGCCTTGAAAGCTCTGGAACTATAATCGCTAAAAAGTTCGTCTTCGATTTTTTTCACGTTGGCGTAAAAACCTCTCCGCTTTCGCAACTTTCCCACGCACGATCTACAAATATATGCCGATGTTTCGTGTACGATGAACTGAAGAGAAAGGATTTCTTCCTGAACTTTAAATTCACTGCGACTTTTCACAAGGTTTCTGTCGTTGTTTTTCAGAATAGTCGAGAAACACAACACACAATCGGACATGTTTTGATCAATGGAAAACCCCGCTAAATGTAGATCGCATACATTATCTCGAGCATTTCCCGACGATAGCCAATCAGAGTTGTTTCTAACAGTGGCTATTGTCAAGCAACCAATAAAAGCACTTTCCACGAATTCCTGAAAAACAGCAGGATACTGGAACACGATTAGCGACGCCGTTTCGCAGACGTCCCTTTTCCGCGGGTGGAAGGAAATAGGAGACGTCTGCACGCAGGCTATTGACATGGAGAGAGGATATTTATAAGACGTTGCCAGTTAAAGTCAAATTGAGCCCAAATATAACTTTTAAGGACGGTGCCTCCTAATACCGCGGTATTTTTGCAAAGGTTTTGACTGAGGGGAAAAAGTAGATCTTAGCAAGGGTTATTGGAATCTAAAAAGAAAAATGTGGGTAACTGCGCATTTTTCAGAAATAATTAAACAACTATAATTCCAAAAAATCTTTATAATACAAAGACTGAATGACAATTTCTTTCAAAATTTAAGCTCAATTATCTCTGAAAAATGCGTGGTTACCCCAATTTTCTTTTTGGATTCTGATAGCCCTTGCTAAGACCTGCTTTTTCAACAAAGTCATAAGCCACGCATAAATACCTTTGTATATTAGTAGGCAAATTCCTTAAGAAACTTCAGTATCTCGGACCAGACCCGAGTTGCGTAGAACGTATGCGCAGTAACAGTAGGAGGCACCGTCCTTAAGAGGGAGTGCTAAAATGCACACGGGGAAAATGTTTCACTAGTTCCTCATGGGTGGAAAACAAACAGCGTTAAGCAAACAAACAGCTCGACTGTTCAATTTGAATTTTCACGATTTCGTCTACAGAAAAATTGCTAATAGGAGTTTTAAGTTTGATTTTATTTCTAACGCTTTTTTAACACTAAGCTAGGAAGACATTCTGGAATACACTGATTACATAGAGCGCTTTTCAAATGAGTGTCGTAAAACCAAAACCAAAGTAATTATCACAGCCAATCACAACAAACACAAATTACCCAATGAACCAATCAGAACTCGAAGCAAGTACATGTAACCAGCGCCAAGCGCGGGAAAACGCGCGCGAGCAAGTGGCGATTGGTTTGAGTTTTGCTTCTGATTGGTCGTGAAAGTGGCGCGAGATTTTTTAACCAATCACAGAGCGAAGTAAAGCAAAACCAAAGCAAAACGCGAATTACTTTCGACAGTCAATTGAAAACCGCTCTATGTCGCAATTTATCCATGGAAAGATAGACGCCACAAACTTGTACGAAACAGCAAATTGTAAAAGAAAACTAACTTAAACCCTTTTATATCCCAAATTCTGCGTGGGGTTAAAATTCTCATAAGCTATATACAAACATACCAATACCTTAACATTATTTCGCTCCTTATAAGGCCGGAAATTGACAGCATCCAAGCTACGTGTCACGTAATACTGCGTGACCCACTGATTTGTGTCCTGTCGACCTTGAGTAGAAATCCTAATGATTTTTGCTGGCCTCGTGAAGTCAACTTGTAGCCACTGATAGCGGTTATTGTACTGGGATGACCACGCCCCCATGTAGCGTCCGTGACGACGAATGTTAAGCCGCGCCCGATAAGGACCATGGTAGTTATCCCAGCGGGAGGATGACGTCATCAAGTGGTTCTTTAATCGGTGGTTCTGTAGTCCCATTGGCCGGTTGCACATCTTTCCTAAGGTAGTTTTAATGAAGGAAACATTCTTAGTGATTGCAACATGGCAGGCCGTAACTGTGGGCAATTTATAGGTAAAATTAACATAACAGTCTGGATCAATTGCAAATTGCAAATAGTTTCCACAATTAATTGTTTCCCATTATTCGTCTAATGTGGTAATGCAACATACCGAGTCTACATCCGTACAACTCAATCCTCATGGCAATGTAACCGTACCAGGACTTGGGATGAATACGTACGTAACGGGCTCGAATGGCTGGGCGCAGCCTGTGCACCACAACGAAGTATCGTTCACTGTTCCCTTGAAAGAGCTGTAACAAAAGAAGATGGTCAGTTAGCAAAGAAATAGAGGCTGACAAATCAGTGTAAGATGCTATCGTTGTAATGTTTGTTAACTGCGCTATTGTTGCACACCATGTCGGCAAATCATGATAAAGTGTGATAATGTAAGTCGTTTTAGGAGTTGAGATGGAAGAAGACTTCTTAAATCGTTTTCTGCCAATTGCGCCAAAAAATAATTTTGTGAAAAAAATGTGCGTGAACACAGCATTAATACACAGTTGTGCGATTTGCCAAAAGCACCTATATATTCAAAAAGGACGCATCTATATGGCGCGTTTAAGACAGCGGTTGAATGGGAAAGTTATAAGTACATATTTGGGAAAAAAAATTATTTATGGCCATACGCGATTCAACAGCAGTGAGCACAGTTACACGTTGATAATTAACAGTAGCCTCACCCTGGTTCTTCTTGCCTGCCTGTAAGGGTAAAATCTGACTCCATTGTTGCTGTAGGAGACAGTGTATGACGTCACCCACTGATTGGCGTCATATCGCGCCTGCGTGGCGATTCGCTTGACAATTGAAACAGTTCCCAGGTCAACCTGCAGCCATTGCTTCGTGTTCCGGTACTTAGCAATCCAGCCTCCTCTGGTTTGGCCTCGATTCTGTGCCTGAAGCCTGGCGCACCAAGGACCGTAGTAGTGGTTGTACATGGAGGAAGCGGTAAACATAGATCGAGTAATGCGGCCATCTTGGATACCCATTGGGACATCGCATCGATCTAATAGAAAATAATAACACATGAGATGCAAATGCACAAGAAAGCCAACCAAAATAATTTGATAAGGACAAATCAAACTGTTGGATCCATTACTATTGCTGCCTCGTTACTTCCCCTAAAAGTGGCTATTTTATGAGCCACCATATGTCACAGAAGCAATGTCTCACACAATCCCAGCTGTCATCATGAAGCAGGGCCGTAGCCAGACTGACTGAGGCAATGTCCATGGTTAAATTCTCTTCCTAGGTATTTAGGGTGTTAAAGGAAAAAATTTACTGAGAAAACGAAAAAAAATGACTGAGGCAAGTGCCTCGGTTTGCCTCATACTGGCTACGGCCCTGTGAAGTCATGAAGTTACTTGCACTAGTAACGAGATCAAGCATGAATATTCATAACTGAATTTATTTCTAGGCTATTTTCTGTGCTCAAAACTTTCCTATATGCGCAAACTTTTCTAACTTTATAAAAACCCAATTCACACAGTGTTCGATTATCTCACTATCGAGGAGACAGGGGGGCTTTTAATCTGTACCGACATCAAAGGGTCTCGAATAACGAAGGATAGAATGAGGTCAGAGAGCGTGGTGTCGGCCGCCACTTCAAATATCTTTAACGACAACAACTTAATGTACAATGATTTATAATTCAGTGCAAAACCATATTCGCTGAGAAAATATGAGTCTTACCGACTGGACAACCGTAAAATTCTGCCCTCAGACAGGGGTGGCCATGCCAGCCTCGCGGATGAAGGCGGATGAAGCGACCTCGGATGGCGGGATTGACAGCGTTGATTTTAATGCTGTTTTGATCACGATTGGCTTGGAAGAGCTGTTTAATAATGAAATACGACAAAAAAGTAAAGTAAAGTATCGACTCAGTAGCTTATTTGGTATTGTCAGGTCGTCTATGTGAGGGCAGTCCTTAAAGGGCTGCTGTTGGTGACCGACGTTTTGAAAAAATGCAATACTAGTCACCTTTGTAGTAAAGTGTAATTTGACAGGCAGTTGATGGTGAAAACTGTGGGCCTGGCTTCTGTTTTTCTCCCAAAGTCAAAACGTAGGACAAAAATCATCTACATCGTTAAGCCACCAAACTGAATTCAACCCTGGGTTAGTTTAAACGCTGCTTTGAACAAACGAGCCCTAATTATTAACCTCATTGGCTCGTTGAGATGTAGTGACTTTGACTGTGAAGACTCGAAATAGTCATTCCTTAGCTAACTCGTGAAGCAGTACAGTGGAGAAGTATAGTAAAGTCTCAAGTATTGAAGTAATTCCTATATTTTCACCTTATTAGCGCTTCTAAACCGGTACATCGCCCAATGTACATTGTCTGTGCTAAATGACAAATAGTATGACGTAATCCAGTGTCCGGCATCTTGTCTTCCCTGAGTAGATATCTTTGTAATCCTCATCAGTCGGCCAAAGTCCACCTTGAACCACTGATTATAATTCTTGTGTTTTGCGCACCACGCCCCAATATATCTCCCAGACTTGACTCGTCCCAGTCTGCCAAGCCAGGCGGCGTGGTACCGGTTATAAGAAGATGATGCCGTGATTCTGTTGTTGCGGATACGACCATTGCGCATTCCCAAGGGGCGGTTACACAGCGACGCTAAACAAGGAAGAAATTCTGTTGTTATGCTGCCATTTCTTCCTACGAAAGACGCCTGCAGTGGATCATGGGAGGTGTATTTAAAATGGCATGTGTCTGTCCATTTCCTTCACTTGAAATGAATATTTCAGACAGACAGCCCTCTCCTATTTGTGAAACAAAGCTCTGAACACAAATCGCGAGTAGTCCTGCGTCGAACTTGTTATGCTGAATCTATTACTATGATACAACGCAGGTCTGCTCCATGGAGAAAGCGTGGCATTAAGCATGTAAAGCATTACACGATGACGGCCACAACCATAGAAATGAAGGCAAATGAGTCAAAAACAAAAAGACTTGTTTTTGTGCCTTTTCCTTCCCAGAAACCGCTTAATTGCAAGGTCACATGGTGTGAGTAAGTGAGCCTAATGACCAGGCCAAGCTGAAGTGATTCTTACATTGTGGATTTGACTAAACAGAAACTACAAAAATGACAAACGACCTGAATGGTGCATGCGCAGTTTACCTGAACAGCCGTAAAGCTCAGCTCTCATAGAAATCCAACCATACCAGGTCCTCGGGTATATGCGGACGTAAATGGCCGTGAACGGTCTGAGGAACTGGTGATAAACTACCGAGTGACGGTCTGTGTTGCCACTGAAGATCTATACAAAGGAAAAAAAACCATAATTGATACGTAAGAAGTGGTAAGGAGTCTAACATAACTCACAGCTCACAATACAGGCTCAGAAATTACTGAAATGCGATTGATCAAAAATAGAGCTGCTGTAAAACTGTTTATGACAGAGCAACGTTTCCACATTTGAAATTATGAATATATGAAATTCATATACTTGAACTGCGGAATGAATAAATCAATGTAAAGAAGATCCTCGCAGTTATTAACGCAGTTGCGTTAATAACTGCGAGGATCTTCTTTACATTGATTTCTTCATTCCGCAGTTCAAATATATGAATTTCATATATTCATAATTTCATCTTCATCTTTCCCGGGTATATTACGAACCAATTTAATGACCAGCTCCCAGTTGGCTTGTTAGCTCAATTGGTTAGAGCGCTGCACCGGTATCGCAGAGGCCAGGGTTCGAATCCCGGCAAGCCTGATTTTTTCAGGCTTTCTTTTCGCAACTGCATAAGTTGCGTTAATAACTGCGAGGATCTTCTTTACATTGATGCTTTCCACATTTGTCGCAAGATTTCCAAAATAAAATCGCGGGCATTTTCATGTGGACAAACTTGAGAAATGGGAGAGATTGTTTTGTCGGAACTGAAACAAAAGAATCGAGTGGAATGCGTTTTTTACAAGCCAAACTTATTAAGTGCCGCTTTTAACGTTTGAAAACAAGGTTTGAGAGAGATGTACACCGATCGTCAAGAATTTAGCTGAACAGGCAAGAAGCTTGTTTGTCCTGTGACAAACGCAAATAATTTGATAAGCTGCGTGTGATATTTGGAAAATATTCTCTTTTGTAACATTTCAAAATTGACCAAAATATTTAAGAAAAGTTTCAACTGTTATTATGACAACTAGTGAGACCAGTATTACAAACACACACCTTCACGCCTCGATTTTCCTTATAAGGTCTGAAGCTCATTTCATCGACGCTGTAGCTGACCGTGTACTTTCTCACCCACTGATTGGCGTTTTGTCGTCCCTGGGTAGCCACGCCTTTAACGCGCATCAACTCAACAAAGTTCACCTGGAACCACTGACCCACGCGATTAGTGCGCACGCTCCACGAGTAGATTCCGTTCAGCCGTCCGTGCCATGGTGATAAATGATAGTTGTAGTACGTTGAGGCGGTCAGATGGCCGTTTGGCACCCGCTTGTCTTCCAAACCGAGCGGCATGACGCAACGATCTGAACAAAAGAATACAACGTTTACAAACAATATCTTCAAGAAGAGTTGAGGACGTACATTAGGAAATCACTGCTGGGCTCAGCGAAATATTGAAACGAGAGAAAACTACATAAATTGGAAATTTTTTTACGTTGGAGAATTTGTAAACAGTAGAAAAAACACGAACCCCTCAAACGCCTCCCTGACGCAATAGCAAACGTTTGAATCAACCCCCACTCTAAAACTAACTTTACAATTCTACTCACAGGGATATTTGCCCGTAGAACAGGTAATACCTCCGCAGAACAGGTAATACCTCTCACACCCGTCTAAGGCGCGTCCCTTACCAAATCAAAAATGTACGCATCAACCCTTACATCCATCAGTAAACTAATCTTGCCTAGTCCGTTACATCTCCAATACACCTTTCAAACGCTTCCCGGTCGGACTATAAATGTTTGCAACGACCCTCAAATTTACAAGTGAATTATTGTCAACTTCAGTCTATTGCCATGAAGATGTGTTCAGACCACGTCCAGTGCGCGCTTCAAACGCGTCCCGAACTCATTCCAACGCTTCCACCAACTCTTGCAATATAAATTAATAAGTTAATTATATTCATGAAGATGTGTCCTTACCACTACCAACAAGCGCCGCAAACGCGTCCCGAACGCACTCCAAAATTTAGCTTTTCGTACCTTTAGTACAGCCGTAGAATTCCCCTCTCTTGGAGATGTGTGCACAACAAACCCAAATACGCATCTCAAATACGTCCCAAACGCACTTTTTGTCGGCGAAAGTTGCATCGACCCTCAAATTCACAATTTAAGATGCAAGCGTTCGTGCCGCGACTCAAACGCGTCCAAAATTAAATTCTTCTTACCTTCAGTGCATCCATAAAACTCCACCCTCATGGAAATGTGTTTGTACCATCCCCATGGATGAACCCGGATGATGTACGCTTTGATCCTAGGATAGAGGCCATGTTGAACAACACTGTTCTGGTCTCTGTTGCCTCTGAAATACTGAAAAAAATACACATGTTATTAGTATCCAGTTCAAAGGCCATCTTTGTTGAATACAAGCTCTCTTCGGTAATTTCACCGACGTCAAATCGAGTGATTCGGCTTGAGAATACATGCTAAAATTAGTTAAAAATTGGAGAACTTTTGAAAGAAACGTTGTACTACACATTTTACGGTTGTTTATGAATCCAAAAGCAACTAAAAAATTACCAATTTACTCATACATGCTGTGTCTACGCGCAAAAAATTGCCTGGACAAAGACTGATTTCTTCCACGTTGTATTGGAAAAACACTCAGTTATGAATATCGTTTAAGCAAGAACTCTGCGCGTATTTTCAACGCATTTGTAACTATTTTTATTGGGATAGATCGGCGCATACACGGTACACCTTTTCGCTACCCGACTTATGAATAATATCGATAGCAAAAGGTTGCTAAAAGCGATTGTAACGAGGGTAGTTGCTTTCGTAACTTTGCATATGACGGTTTGGTCATTTTGAAAAAAGTAGCCCCGTTCGCAATACTCTCAATCTTGCCAAACCATGTTGTGTGGAAATTGCAATTTTCTTCTTTCTAAATGATTATTTTTAGCACCAAAGCGGTGTAAGAAGTGTACTTTTTCTCCTTCTTTTTAGAATTACTTTGAATGGATTCTAACATTCATTTCAGTTTCTTGTAAAACGGAGGAACCCCAGCTAAGTTCGATTTCATATACAACGAAACAAATCATTTCCTGACTTTTTGCCTTTTTTAAATTTTTCTATTTATAAGAATGTATGACCGTCATGAAGAACTGAAGAAGAAACCGTGGTAAGATAAAAGGATGACAAAGGATTCTCAGCAGGAAAAAAGTATTAACAAAAAAGCAACGATCAACGTATCGGTGCCTCGTTAGCGCAGTAGGCAGCGCGTCAGTCTTGTATTTATACGGGATGAAAAATCGCCTTGCGTTTATGTGGCTTTTTCATCTCAAGATGACGTTTTATCCCGGTGCTTGTGCAGGGATAAAATCATCCGGGATGAACTCACCTAATGTTCAGATTCTAACAGACCGTGCAAATTGGTCGGAATTAGAATATACCGGACGACATCAGACGTATACTCGTCAACCAAGACGAATATCAAGAACAAAGGTTTCATGAATAAATGCACGATCTGAGGACGCGAACGCAAAAAAGCCGTATAAAGTATTTGTGTTCACTGAAAAACCCGTTTGCACAATGAAATGTTCCAGATTCATAAGTATTCGGATATGAAGTATTCACTCTAACTCAAAGTATCCGGATTAGTGACTTGATCCATGAAGATCTTATCAAGACCGGATTCACCCCTTTGTATGTAAACGCCGTTGAAACGAATCCTGTAGTGTAAATTTAGCCAGAAAAAACCTATGTCAGGGGCACCCAGCGAGAACATTTTTGCAAAATACTAGAAATATCATTTTCTGCTTTCTTAGATTGCTCCAGAACTTTTTAAAGGTAAATTTGGGTAAGCTAATACAGATTGACCTGTTCGGCGGTTTGGGCTGAAAATTCGGGCCGCAGAAAATTTGAGGAAACAGAATCCAATCCGCGGAATTTCCGAGCTAGGTTCAATTTAATAAAACATTTGCAAGTGTAGCTATTGTTTTCAACCTCTTTTCAATAGCTATACCTGTACATTACACTTGGAAATGTTTTATTAAATTGACCCCTGCTCAGGATGGCACTCCAAAATGCTAGCTGACCTTATTTTGCACTCTAAACAACATATCTGTCCCTCTGAAAACAGTAGGAACTAATCAGTATTCTTGTTAAGATAGTCCGAGGTGCTGTTTCGCCAAAGAAATCTCTAGCCTTCTCTGCAATTAAATCCGGATATCTCAGACGATTTTAGGCCTTCCGAACAGATATTCCCCGAAACGAACCGTTGGGTGCCCCTGCCTTGTTGATTCAAACGTGCTTCTGTTTGTTTGTATTACCCAACCGGCACTAAAAAATACACAAACAGCTCAAGCAAAAGTAACAAGTTTTTCTATAAATCAGAAAGAGAATACGTGCAAGATGTCGAGGTATTCTCGTTGGTTTGTATCGGAAATCGAACGAGTGAGCGCAACGAACGAGTGAGACGTACGCACACACTTTCCATGAAGTATTCTAAATATATTTATTAACTTTCTATTTCTTTTGTGTTCTTCTAGTTGAATTGTTATATAAATGAGTTTTTAATTGCGTTTGATCTAGTTCCTTATTTTATTTATTTTTGACCCAGTTCTTTATTATTTTCATTAAAAAAAAACTCTTTATTTGTGCACAGCTTACCGATGCTATAAGGTACGTGACTTTGACGTGCAAGATGTCGACTGGTTTGTATCACAAATCTCACTCGTTCGCTGCGCTCACTCGTTTGATTTCCGATACTAAACCAACTCGTGCGTAAATACCGTACGCACACACTTTCCATGAAGTATTCTTTATATATTTATTAACTTTCTATTTCTTTTGTGTTCTTCCAGGTGAATTGTTAAATAAATGAGTTTTTTAATTGTGTTTGATGTAGTTCCTTATTTTATTTATTTTTGACCCGGTTCTTTATTTTCATTTTAAGAAAAATTCTTTATTTGTGCACAGCGCACCGAAGCTATACGGTAATTGACTTTCTTTGTCAAATGAATTTAATATCCGGTGTTAGAAATAAATTGTAAATGCATTTCGCTTTATTTTGAGCTACATCTCTCGACAACTAACAGTTCGCTTCAGAACTGAACAAGAAATCATGACATGCTCAAACGCAACGCTGCTGGCAACAGACAACATAACTGCAGTTGGACTACAAACTGTTTCGCCATGTTCCGTTGTTTCGCCGAAAGAAGAAAAGATATTCACACTATCATTGTACTCTTTTCTTTTGCCGGCATGTTGTCTTGGAAACATCTTCATAATTTTCATGGTCTTCAAACGCCAGGAATTGCGCAAGACAGTTAACTATTTTATAGTGAATATGGCTGTCTCAGATCTAGCGTTTTCGTTGACCATGATTCCAATTCAGTTAACAGGATTTGCGACCGGTTCGCATCATTGGCGAGTTGGTGGAACTGTAGGTATGATTTTGTGCAAGTTTTATGCTTTCACGCCAAGAGTGTCCTATTTGATTTCCTCTCAGAGTCTAGTGTGGATAGCAATTGATAGATTTGTGGCTATTTTATTTCCCTTGAAGATCGGTCTGATTTCAACAAAAATTCGAATTACAGCTATCGCTTCATCTTGGATCGTAGCATTCGCGTTCAACTCTCCCTTATTGGTTACATGGACGCTCTCTTACAACGGCAACACACTGTACTGTGCACCTGTAAATAGAAAATCAGTTTTTCCGAACCAGAAAGCTGACAGTGTGTATTTTTGGCTGGTTTTGACTTTATGCACCATTGTTCCTTTATCTTTAATGACTTTTTTGTACACAGCAATAGCAGTTGCCTTAAAACGGCAAAGTAAAGCCTTAGTAAATATGGCATCGAATCTACAAAAACACTCTTTGAGGAAACAAAAGCGAGCGGTGCAAATGTGCTTTGCGATAATGATCGCCTACTACATTTGTGCTCTTCCTCACGGTTTCTTGTACTTTGTATACTATTGGTCAACTTCTTGTGTCTTTCGCAAGACATTTTCAATAACAGCGGAATTTTTGCTCTTTTCTTCGGCTGCTGTAAATCCAATAATTTCTCTGTCATTCGTTGAAAGCTACCGCCGCGGATTAAAAAACATTGTGTGTTCTTGCGGCAGGATACGACGCAACAAGACAACTCTTAATGGCATAAAGTACTAACCAGTCTTTTTGTCAAACGGGTTCATCAGCACGACAAGCACAACCGCAGGCATAAGTGCAAACATGGCAGCACATATGTCAACGTGAAAACGAGCGCGACGAACACGACACATCAACGCAAACACCAGGCGATGCCAGGATGTTAAAAAAGTCACGGAGATTCTTAGCGTTGAAAACCAGGTAAAAATAATAAGTCTCTGTAAAAACCAGACAACAGAATGAGCGACTTTGTTTCTCATCGTTTTGTTTACGCTTGCGTTTACGCTTACCTAACTGCGTTTTCATTGTAAGAGGCCTTATGCTATGCCTATTTATAGTAAACGGTAAATTTTGGCGTCCTCCAACGTGACTTGATAGTGTCTCTCCTCAGCGGGCGCCTATCAGTGAACAGTGCCCGTTTTGGGCAATTTTCGCTCAAAATTTAACGTTGTACAATAAAAACAATAGTGTCCTTCTGTCTGAAGCCCTATGTGTGATAGTTCCCTCGGAAATTTGATTTTCAAAGTTCATATGAGTTACCTCAAATTTCCTCGGGCAACCTATCACACGATAGTGTCTTCGACAGAAGAACTCTATTGTTTAAATAGTAGATCAATCTTGATCATCTCAAAAGGTTTAACCAAACGCCTTAAAAGAATACCTTGCCCCGTGTGAGGATCGAACTCACGACCTTCAGATTTCTACTTTGGATTATGAGACTGACGCGCTGCCTACTGCGCTAACGAGGCACTGACAATAAAGAAGTTTCAAAAAGGTATTTAATACTTAACATAACCACAGTTCTGTTGAATACTAAATAAAACATCATTCGCAGCCCTTACCTTTCGATTGCTATTCTCTTTGTATTCCGCATAGTGTATTCCATCCTGACTGAACGACAAATAATACTGAGTCACCCACTGCCGGTAATCTTGTCGTCCCTGAGTAGCGACCTTCACCACCCGTGTGGGGCGACCAAAGTTCACCTGATACCACTGGAGACGGTTGTTGTGACGCGCGCACCAGGCTCCTGCTCGGGGGCCAACCCTACGCAGATAAAGTCTGCCGTTGTTAGGGCCGTGATTACGGTCCCAGCTGGAGGAAGCGCTCAGTTGTGTCGAGCGTACGCGCCCATTTTGCATTCCAAGAGGTTTGTTGCACCTTGGCCCTAAGAATAGGAATAAGGACAATGTGAATATGACTATTTTAACCCCCACGCCGACCTTTCCTTGATGGCCTGCATAGTAAGCGTTTCAGTGGTTTTCGTTGTTGCTTGTTTGTTTTGTACTTTTTTCGCTTTTTTGTCGTAGGAGCCGGTAGAAGCGAGAGTGACAACCACTGCCCTCCCCTCCCCTCCCCCTCTACGCGAAATACCCTACGGAAGACGCTTGCTATGCAGGCAAGGCTTTGATTGTTCTAGTCTTTGAAATCGTAGAAAAATTGAGTGAAAACGAAAAAGGCTGAAAGTAAAAAGTGCTCACGCTCAGGAATGCGAATTTCTAGTGAAGGCTGTAACGAACTAGATGAGTTCATAGCCAACGAGCGCGCAACACCAAGTTGGCTCTGATCTCAGGTAGGCTGACATTAATAGGAATCCTCGTTTTCCATTTATTTGTTTCTTTGTGTGTTTGTTTGTTTGTTTGTTTTGTTTGTTTGTTTGTTTGTTTTCAAAGAGCCACGCCCTGTGTTGAGAGAAATTTTGTATCATAAAGAGAAAAACTTTTCCCCCCAAGGAAGTATTTTCGCGACTTCCCTGATAGAATAATATCATCCGATAATAAAAGTAAGAAAAAAAAAACACACGAACGCGCTATTTCTCAAATCCACAGGCCGTTTTTTTATAATAATGTGGATCCCCTGAATACGACTACTGATGGGCCAGAAGTGTTAGTCGCATTATGACAGCCTAAAAAAAGGAACGAAAACCATTAGGGTAGCGTTATGATAGCCTAAAATTTTTGTTTGCTTTTTTAGTTTAAGCTGCCAGGCATTTCAAATCGACAGCCATGCCTCTCTTCGGAACCTCTAATTTCCTTGGACCCTGTTAACACCTCTATTGTTTTCAGGGCTACAACTGTAGCAAGATTGTTCCGTTGTTTGTTTCATTGTCTCCTCAACCAATCCTGTGAGGGGTTCTGAGAAGTGCATGGTCGCCCTTTCAAATGGTTGTATTATAATGAAGATGACAGATTAGGTTTCTTAAAAGTTGGTCGAGGTTCCCCTTAACGCGGCTTTGGGATTAACGAAGTTTTGACATAAGAAAATGGCTGAGCTTTAATTTGGGCCACAAGACAGTGATCCTCCGGCGGGGTTCCACGGTTTGCAAACTGAAAGATAGTACCATGTGTGTTCCTTCATCCCTCCAGGCACACAACTCTTTTCTCACTTACCGACAACGCAACCGTAAAATTCAACTCGCATTGAGATCCAGCTGTACCACGTGACCGGGTGTATCCTGAAGTAACGAGCAGTTATACCTTTGGCGAGCTTGTGACGTACGATGACGTACCGATCGTAATTACCCTGGAAAATCTGCAGGCAGCAAATAAAATGTGAATTAGTTTTGCTTAAACAACAAGAACTTGATTTGCAGAGCTCATTTCAAAATGTAAAATAAGCTTCAAAACAAAGTTTTTGAGGGTTTGAGGGTAATATGTTATTGATGTTGTAATTGGTGTTATTGTTGCTGTTTTTGATCTTGTTGTTGTTATTGATGATGATGATGATGATGATGACGACGATGATGATGTTGTTGTTGTGTTGTGGTTGCTGTTGGTTAATGCTGCAGCTGTGTTCACTAGCTTAATGCACCGTTCGAGAAAAAATAAAAGTCGTCAGTTTATCTGGACGCAAATTTGTTCATCTATAGTAGACGCATTGCTTTTCTGTATCAAGGTGATCACAAGACGGACTTGGCGCAATGCGTCGTTCAGCTAAGGCAAACTAGCCAATGGCCCGTCTGGAAGCTTCCGTCATCTGGAGCATACCTCCATTGTATAAGGTCCAGCAGCAGATGAATTATTCGTCTTCCAGTAACCAGTAAACAGTTAAGTGTCTGGATGCATAACACTTCTTGTGCCCGTCTTTATACAGATAAACTACGAGACACACTACAAGAAAAGCTAAGTCCCAGATGGATAATGCATCTCCAGTTATTATGAAAGCGGCCGCCTCGTTACGCCTGCAACGTGAAAACCAAGCACACCGAAAAATCATTACCTTGGTACGCCTGCCTTCCCTGTAGGGAACAAACTTGTATCCATTTCTGCTGTAGGATATATAATAACTTGTGACCCACTGAGCTGCGTTCTGTCTCCCCTGAGTAGCGACACGTGACACTCTGGTAAGCGCGCCAAAATCCACCTGCAGCCACTGACGCCTGTCACGCCTCTTTGCACACCAGGCCCCTCCCTGTCGGCCGTAACGACGCCTGTTGAGTCTGGCGTTAAACGGTCCGCAGTAGTAGTTGTAATAGGAAGATGCACGTATGAGCGGATCTGAAACACGGTCGTCTTCTAGACCCAGTGGCATGTCACAACGATCTTAGAAAGAAAATTATCATTAGCAGTCGTCGGACGTTATTGGTCAATGCTGCGTTTTCATTTCGTTTCGAAATTTCCCTCTTAATTTGTTTAAGGTTTCAAGCAACCTAAAATGACTAAAACGAGCAATGGGTTTTCAGTGCAAGGTGATGTTAAGGGTAATGTGATTCACATAGCGCATTTCTGATGTATATGTTCAAATGCGCTTTGCAGTTACTAAGGAGTGAGATCGTCCTTCAGTGTGTAAGACTCTGATGACTATCGCTTGTAATCTAACTCCACCCACCCACCCATCCCATGAGTGAACGTTAACAGACCAGACCATAACCAAGAGGACTACATCCTCTACTCTTTTCGAGTAGTGGCGTGCGATCTTTGACGTCCCCTGCCTACTTAGTAACTGACAGGGCCAACTGCTTAGTGTCACCGCCCAATGCCGCGGTCATCTGAACTGACACAAGGTGTTGAGTAAAATCTTACCAGTTAAAAGTCTCCATAAACCTTTCCAATTTTTTAAAAAATATTTCTTATCGCTGTTTAAAAGGGCAAAGGAGAAGAACAAAGAAATAAGACAAAGAAATAAGTTATAAGAATAAGGCTGGCGAATACCATTTCAAAAAGACTGCATGGTGTCAACCCAACTGAAGTGTTCTCGTGCACATGCGGCCTAACGTTGTGCGTCGTCCTAACTGTGTTTCTTAAAAGTTCTTAGAACACATCTCAAGGCCTATTTAATCGAAATTCAACTACAACAAATGTAACAACTTACTCCATGGTCCTCCGTACAGCTCCAATCGCATGGAAATGTGCGACCTCCAGCCACGAGGTATGATTCGAACATAACGACCATAAATTGGTGGATCAATGGGGTGTGTTTGGACGGACAAGCGGTCTCGATTTCCTTGGAATGTCTGAAAAGCAATTACAACAGTTGAAAATTATCCTTTAAGCCCTAAGGCTGGCAATGAAAAAATCTTCTCATTGAAAGTATAATATTGGGTCCCCTCTTATCTATAATATGGTTGACCACTGCTCTATCTTTTCAAGTTGGATTTCTGACTACAAATGTGGTATAAGGCACTTATTACCTTAATCCTTGCATACGGTAAAAATAAGCTACAGTACGTACATGTAATTTTATCTATTATCCGAGACTGCTGGGACTTCATCAAACCATTTTTCCTTAACTTTGGCATGAGGGATTAAAGAATTAACGTAGGAGCTTTGGATGATATCAAACTCGAACTCCCTTACATAGCCTGAGGCGAAGACGTGAAGGCCTCGTGAAAACTCGACATGTTGAACGATTACAAGCTATGTCAACATACAGTTTTCCCAACTCACAGCGGCAAAGTTTTCGTTTTTGTTTTTGTTTTGTTTTGTTTTTTTACAAGAAGACCAATACGACTATAACAGTCTTGACGACTCTTATGAAACAACCACTCGGACGGTATACGTCATGTCTTATATTTGGCGAAGAACAAAAATTGTACATAGTTCCCTACCTTTACGTAGTTCCACCAATGTTTTACTTTAGCAAAGTTTACTCCATCCGAACTGTAATACACGTAATACGCCGTTACCCACTGGTCAGCGTCCTGTCGCCCTTGAGTCGCCACCCCAGTGACCTTCATTGACCTTCCCGTATCCACCTGCAGCCACTGGTGGTGGTTGTTTTGGCGGGAAGACCAGGCCCCCATCAACCGGCCGCGGCGTGCACGATGGAGCCTCGCCAACCAAGGGGCATGGTTGCCGTCCCATTGAGAAGAGGCTGTGATGGCGGAGTTTTTGATTCGATTGTTTTGAAGACCAACCGGCTTGTCGTAAAATCGTTCTGCACGAAAAAAAGCAAATGTTTTCCAAGGAAATTCAAATTAGCCAAATTGTACCTTGTAGTCGGGGCCAAATGATTTGATTGAGTAAAATTGATCGTTATTCATAATTTGACGATACTTTTAACACCGGATAGAGGAGGAGGAGGAGGAGGAGGAGGAGGAGGAGGAGGAGGAGGAGGAGGAGGAGGAGGAGGAGGATGATCAGAGTCGATCAGAGTAAACTTCACTTTAACAAAAAACAGGGTATTCAAAACTTGTACCCGACAGTGGAGAACAGATTTAAAGTCAGTTAAGCTTTGCATCACAGAATCGCTTTTTAAAATAAACGAATTACTCAAATAGTCATTTTCATTTCGACTTTGAATTAAGACCCAGCAATGACCAAGTCAAAATACACAGCTTTGCAAAAGCTTTTCGCCAATTTTAATTTACTTGTAAGATGTTTGAAATAACCAAATTTAAAAGCGTTACTTATTCGGAATCCAAGTTTGTTGAGGCACACGAATAGTTCTATAGTTTCCTTCAAAAATCAGCTGAAATCCGAGCTCTTGAGCAAGTGGCTAAACGACTAGTTTAAACTCCTTGGAAACGTTTAATGGTACTTTCTATTGAATTGTAGTTATAGTAAGGTTTTATTGTATTTGTTTTTTATTTTAATTTTTTACCATGTAAATTATTAACATTTTTCCATTTTATAATCTTGTAAATTGAGTATGAAGATCCCTCTGGGGAACTCAATAAACTTTATTCTATTCTTTATTCTATTCCAGCGAGGATGATGATCAGGTATTATACTCAGCTTCGGCACAAGACTTAGGATGGTAAAAGCAACGTGACAAAATATTAATATAGATATCCACTGTTCCTTTTTACGGTGGGTGCCTGGCATCATATGTCCAGGTTTGAATGCAGCTGCAAAAAAATTGCGAAAACTGCAAAATTTTGGAAAATTCGTCAAGTAAGTAAAAAGCAGTGAAAGAGGAGATTAGGAGTGTGCCAACGAGAACTGCGAATTTTATGAAAACTGCAAAAACTGCACAAATTTGGAAAATTCGTCAAGTCGGTGAAATGCAGTCGAAGAGGAAGTCAGGACGGACCTAACGAGAAATGGGAATTTTACGAAAAACTATAAAAAATTTGGAAAAACTGTCAAAACTTCGAAAAATCGTAAATTTCGTAACTGCGACCAAACCCGGACATAAGCGGAGACCTGGAACTGGATTTCGAAAGCCTCCCCAAGGGAAAAGGGTAATTTTTCTCTTGAGAAAGAAAGATTCTCTTGTGAAAGCTTAAATCCCAGTTTTAATAGGATAATGACAGGATCAGAGGATCACTCAAAAATTAACGCACTTCTGAGGACTCTTTCAACTTCCAAGTAAAACTGAATGAACACGGACAACACCTGCATCAAGCCTCACCTCGTAGACGACATCCATAAAGCTCAACACGCATGGCAATGTAACTATACCACGATCGCGGGTGAATACGGATAAACTGTGCTCTTATCGCTGGCATAATCTTGTGACCCACTGTGTGATAAATGTCGTAATTACCGCGGAATACCTTTAAAGGAAAAACAACAATAAAATCGCATAAAATTTCATTCGCTACCCTTGTTTACTTGCAGACTACTTAGTTAAAGAAAACAAGGAAGCATTTTCGCTACAACAAAAAGTGTCTTCTAGCTTGTTCCCAAAGTTCCGGTGCAAATTTACCAAACAACTCTTCAAGCTGTAGGTTGCATTGACAGATTTACACCTCGGGATTTTGCGGGGATTTTGTGTCCATTGAGGTTCCGTTGACTGAAACAAGTTGAACATATGGGGATTACTGCATTTAAAAATTTTTGTTATAATGATGGGGAGTAAAAAATGTCTTTAAGCTACTTTAATGTTAACTTGAAATTGTATAAAGCTGTGGAGATGGTTGCGTCTGGTTGTGCATTGCACGGGTCCTACGTAGTTCCTTGCGTCGACTGTGTGTGTTCCAGTTCAAAAGTGTTCCTTACCTTAACTCGTCCGTAAGCCACATAAGACCTAAACCGTGCTCCGTAGCGACTGTACGACAGATGATAACTCTTCACAAATTGACGGGCTTCTCTCCGTCCCTGTGTAGCGATACCTTTGACAATACTCAGCTGCCTTAAGTCGATCTGTAGCCACTGTCTGGTGTTGCGATACCTTGCTACCCAAGCCCCTGTTCGTCCGTGACTGGCATAGATGTTCAGACGCGCTCGGTCAGGTCCGTGATTGTAGTTGTGCGACGACGATGCCCGAAGATGACCCGAAAGAATTCGTTGGTCCTCCATGCCCATAGGCATAACACAGCGATCTTCAAAAAAGCAAAAACAAGTAGACATTTGTTTAGAAAGTACAGGCTTCTTCATTTCCAAAATACACGTGCCGTCTTCAAACTTCCATAGCAAGAAAGAGCATTAAATTTTTTATGACTGTTTCAGGTTTTACTGAGATATCAAAACATCATTTATTGATTCTTCCCGCTTTCCCACAAGTCGTCTTTTTCGGGTTCTTAGACACATAACTAGAAATGGACGGAAAGACAAAAAAGATCCAAAAAAAGTACCACAAAAGTCATCAAATAGGGCTCTTATAGTAACATAACAATCAAATTTTACAACAGAGGAGCACTCTGTTTTTAAGAGAAGACGCACCACTCGATAGGCAATGCGTTAAGGCTCAAATGATAGGGAGCTTAAACAACGTAAACAGCGACGTCCTTTAGGTCACGGGTGGCTACCAACCTAAGACGCCAAACAAGAGTTTCCTTTTCCAGGATGAGGGGCAAAGTTGCGTCAATAAAGAAAATGTTACTTCCGGTTGCCAAATGAAATTTCTGGGAGGTCAACATTCTCGTTGGATAGAGGTTCTCTAATAACTGACAACTTCAAAATTCAAAAGCATGTCATCTACTTTGAAGTTACTGTAGATCAAGAGAGAATGAAGTAAGAGAATGAATCCCCGTGTCCCATGATAATACACTACTGCAAACATGTGGAACAACCTGAGGTCACTAACGTCCTTGAATGAGTTCAAAACTAAAATATGCCAAATTTCTTTTGAACATCAATGCAATCGTTACCTATGTAAATAGTAGTTTAATGTACTGTATATAATATATGATTTTATTTCTATTTTTATTATTAATACTATTTTATTTATTTATTTATTTATTTATTTATTTTTCTTCGTCTTTTCTTTCTCGGAGAAATTAGCTATACAGCTACCCTTGTAAATCCGAGGTCAAATAAAGGGGAAAAAAATCAGTTCGCACCCTTGCTGCGAAGGTTATTTTTATCTGTTGTTCCCATGTCAACAATCTAAAACTACATGACGTCATTCTAACTGACCAATGAGGTGTCGTCCTTAAAATAACCACGCAGTATGACACAGAACCAAACCTAGATTTCAAATAATTTTCATCGGAAGAGGCCCATGTATGGGGGATTCGCTCTCTCCCTTCATCCTCTCTGGTGTAGATTGATTGCAAGTCGCACCTGTCAGACAACCGAAAAACTCCACTCTCATCGATATGTGCCTGTGCCAGCCTCGAGGATGAACCCGGATGTAACGGCATCGTAAAATGGGAATGAAAGAGTTCGTAACAACAGAGTTTTGGTCACGATTGCCGGTGAAGTACTGCAAAAGAAATCAACAAAAAATGATAAGTGTTTCGCACTACGATCAAAGTTAACAGCAAATGTTGCCAGAAAATTGAAAACCAAAGATGATTCTCCGAAATACATGCCCCTGAACCTCTACCACTCGTAGTCTCCTCCGCAGGCATCTCTCATGTCTCTCATAACCCTCTCTAATTTCGCTTGGGCTTCCTGTGTAAGGGGACCAAGTATGACAGATGCCTGCGAAGGAGGCTATATCACTCTATGTTACAAACCTTAATATTGTTCCGCTCCTTGTAATGCATAAAGTGAATAGCATCAAGACTCCGCGTCACGTAATACTGTGTGACCCACTGGTTTGTATCCTGGCGTCCCTGTGTGGACATCTTTATAATCTTAGCTGCTCTTCCGAAGTCAACTTGCAGCCATTGATAGTGGTTATTATACCTGGCTGACCAGGCCCCCATGTACCTTCCCCGTCGTCTCCGGTTGAGCCGCGCCAGAAAAGGAGCATGGTATCTATCCCACTCAGATGATGATGTAATCTGGTGATTCCTGATACGGCCTGTCTGCATTCCCATGGGTCGGTTGCAAAGAACTCCTGTTGACAAAGGAAAAAGTAGAATTTAATAAAGGACACTGATAACAACATTGACTGTACAAAGAGGCTTGTATTTAGGAAACAGCGCTGTATAAATAGACTAGATAGGATAGATAAGATATTTAAGATGGCAACTCCAACGAACACCCTTTTTGTTCTTGCTTAGAAGGCTAGTTAATTAGTCATTAACTATCGTAACAAGAGACCTGAAAAGACTCATTTTGAAGTAAGGGCGTGAAGCCCTATACAATGATGATAAAATTTTCCTTCTAAGTTACAGAAATGTAGCACTGCGTTTACGGAAATCACAAACGGCAGAAATAGCTCCGTGGTAACGATTTTCCGTCATTTTTCACGCTTGACGTCTGTCGTTTGCCGTTTTCAACGTGAGAAGGTTTATTTTCGAGCTCGTCACTAAGGTGAGTGTATATGTGACACATTCAACCGGTATCTGTCACTTGAGTTAACAGATAGAAACTGCTTTTTGAGATATTTTACATTTTTAGTTTATCAGCTTACGAGAGCTTAAGATAGAAGTGTTCCGTTTCAAAACGGTAGACGGCAAAGGTCGGCAAACGACAGTTCGAAGCTTGCCGCTATTCGGTAAAAAATCGCTTATGTGGTGGGTAAACTGTATCGAGCTCATTTAATGAGGGAGCAGATTAGAAAGAAAAATTTGACGACGATAATTGAATCGATTTCGCGCACTGGGCAGATGCTGTAACCACTCAGCTACCACTCGAAGGTAAGGTCTTGTCACTCTCGGCGGGAACTGGTACATTTTTCAATTTCAATTTCTCAACCAACTGAAAAACGAAAACCAAGTATAACTTGATCATGAGTGTTTAACCAATCACGAAATGCTTATGCGTGTTTAAGTTACGCATTTACGTCGACTGTTTTGATTGGATTACTGAGCCAACCGTTCTTTTCACGTTAAATATTGGATGAAAACTCATACCCAGTCTGCAACCATAAAGCTCCACTCTCACGGCAATATACCCGTACCAGGTCCTGGGATGAATACGGATGTAGCGGGCTTTGATGGTTGGGCGGAGACGGTGCATCACCACAAAGTATCGGTCGGTGTTACCTTGGAATATCTTAAAGAAAAACACGTAATCACAAATATTGATTAAAATTCAATGCAATTCGCCCATAACTGACCCGCTAACGGTGAAGTTTACTCGCCCAAACCTAAGTGAGATTGTCGTTACAAAATAAATAACGGAAGCAAAACACTTTCACGTCAATGTGAGTTACACTGATTGACTGACTGATTGACTGACTGACTGACTGACTGACTGACTGACTGACTGACTGACTGACTGACTGACTGACTGACTGACTGACTGGCTGGCTGGCTGGCTGGCTGGCTGGCTGGCTGGCTGACTGACTGACTGACTGACTGACTGACTGACTGACTGACTGACTGACTGACTGACTGACTGAAAAAACGTTACCTTGATTCTTCTCCCGATTCTGTATGGAGAGAACCTCACTCCATTGTTACTGTAAGACACTGTGTATGACGTGACCCACTGATTAGCATCATACCGACCCTGCGTAGCGATCCTTTTCACACGTGTGGCTACGCCCAAATCAATCTGCAACCACTGATTCCTGTTCCGGTACTTAGCAACCCAGCCTCCTCTGGTTTGGCCTCGAGTCTGTGCCTGCAGTCTGGCACTCCAGGGACCGTAGTAGTGGTTGTACATGGAGGAAGCTGCAAACATGGCGCGTGTGACACGGCCATCTTGGATTCCAAGCGGAACGTCACAACGATCTAAATTGCAAGAGTTCGACAAACAAAATTAAATGAACATTAACAATCATAAACACGAAAATCAAATACCGTATTTTCTCGATGAAACAACGGGCTTTGAATAAATAAACGCCCGATCTACACAGTCAATTTTGAAATAAGAGCCCCCGAGGTGCCGACGCTTATTTGAGACCCGGGCGTTTGTTTGAAACTGAATCTTTACGTGACTGATTCTCATTGAAAGTCAGTTATAACAATTACAGCACATTATTTCAGTTTACTTCGCTCATTCTAGCTAAAGCGAGTTGGAGTAATGTACTCTACACTTCACGTAGCACCGCCTTGTTTTAAATATTATCGACTAGAGGCGAAGTCGGTGACATTTTGTTCATGTTTTTCTTAATATGTTTTTCTTATATTTTGCTGTAAATTCAGTTCAGTTACAGTGGTAAAGAACACAAAAATTAACACTGTCAAAAATGATAAAAATACTAACTCCCTCACTTAATAAACGCCAGCCTACGAGGTCTAGTTTTAAATAAACGGCCCCAGTGTTTAATCGAGAAAATACGGTACGTGGTGACGCGTTATTTCCTTTGTTGTTGTTGTTGCTTAGCTCAAGAAAAACTGAAGATAGTCTGAAGCAGAATCGTTTGTTTACAAACATTTTCAAAACATTTTTAAATGTTAAAAGATGAAAAGACTTTCCCTGGTGATTGTTAACTATTGTACATGGCTGTTTCACTTTTTACAACAAAAAAAGTAAAATAATGTGCCCCGTGTGAGGATCGAACTCACGACCTTCAGATTTCTACTTTGGATTATGAGACTGACGCGCTGCCTACTGCGCTAACGAGGCACCGATGAGACCAATCTTTTCACAAATTGATTTTAATTGTCTGACACTCGTTTTACTAAAAACAAAATGTTTTTGATTTTAGAAATATTGTGCACAATTATCTTGAGGTATTTCTAAAAAAAAAAAAACTTCAGAGTTTGGTCATCAGTGACACGTTGTCAGCGCGTTGTAAATATATTACTCGGAAAACCTCGCCGCTTAAGTACACATCTTTAAATTCTGACAAGTAAAAAAGGTACCAAAGGATTTACTAAAATTGAAACTAGATCGTACAAGGGTCAGAAAGGCAGAAACCCGAAAGAAAATGTGGCGGGTACGGGGTGAAAAGCGAGGCATTTTTAAGACAATACGAAGCAGAAGGATAGAGAACATCACCACTTGCTGCACAAATTGTTGCACAATAACAAAAGCGCCGGCAAAGTAGCGGGATCTCTGAATGACAAAGAGCGGAACCAGAAGTGAAGGGTGGGGGAAGCGAAAAGACCCGACCTCACCTCTTCCCCCAAGTAAATAGCTTACCTGCAACACATCCATAATAATCGATCCTCATGGAAATGTGTCTGTACCAACCGCGAGGATTAAGTTTGACAAATCTCGCAAAGATTGGTGGGTTGATGGCGTTTTTCACAATGGTGTTTTGATCACGATTGGCTTGGAAAAGCTGTGGGTGTGAAGTAAAAAAGCAATAAGTAAGAAAGTTATGCTATAGGGACGATCGCCGTAAACGAGAGAGATTTGGAGTGTTTTTAAAGGCAGATACAAACTTCACTTCTTTGTCCAAATTAAAGTTTCTAGCCCTCTAGGTCTATTATTCGGTGGCAATGTCTACTTGGACTACTATTCGAGGACGACGTGATTTTTGCCGAGAGAAATGGATCCAGCATTGAATGGAATTCTTGCGGGTTTTAACGTTTACGAAGAAATATATTCCGCAGAACATAAATCCACTAACTTACCATAAACTTACCACTGAAACTATCATGTGGATGTAACCAACTTCAGACTAAAACGATAAAGAAACTTCAAAACAACCCGCACCTACATCTCTGCCGTTGAGTTCAGTTATGATAGAAGCAGTTCATTTGTACTACGCGAAATTCATTTGAATTTTTTTTTGGATAACTAATATTTTAGAAACAGATGATTCATGAAATTGTAAAGGGGAGCATTTAGATCCTTTCAAAATATTTCAACCTTTCTATCGCAACAATTTGATTCTGCAAATCCCCCACAATCGGAAACCCACAAACTAAAAGCCTACCAGACATTTTTTGCCAAAACGTTAATCTTATTTATTTGTTATTATTATTATTATTATTCAGATTTTTTCTTTGTCCCACGCTCGTGACAAACTGAATATTCCATCTTTCTCATTATTATTATTATTATTATTATTATTATTATTATTATTATTATTATATAATATAATAATAATAATAATAACTTTATTAACGTGTCAAAACTGTAGTAGCTGAGGGGAAAAGTCCCCTCTACTAATTGTGGACACCTAACCTGCCTAACTATTATTATTATTATTATTATTATTATTATTATTATTATTATTAATCTCGTCACCTTGTTTACACTCTTAAACTTGTACATAGCCCAGTGCACATTATCCACGCTTGACGAAAGATAGAACGAAGTCACCCATTGACCATAATCCTGTCGTCCTTGAGTGGAAACTTGGGTGATTTTCATTGGTCTACCAAAATCCACCTTTATCCACTGGTTGCGATTGTTGTGTCGTGCACACCAGGCCCCTACGTACTTGCCCCGCTTGACTTGACCCAGTCTCCCGAGTCTAGCGGCGTGAAATTGGTTAAATTCGGATGAAGCGGTGATTCGGCTATCTGGGAGCCGACGGTTCTGCAATCCTAGGGGCTTGTTGCATGGAGAAGCTGAGAAAAACACAAAAAAATTACCAAAGAAAGTTTAAGTTCCTCAACACACTTATGCGTTTTCAAGTTTTCTTATCGTTATCACTTGCAGACCCTAATGCCTTTTGATTTGAAAACGCAAACTTTTTGATGCGTTTTTCCCTATAGTTCACACTAAAACGATCATAAATGGTATCAGCGTGTTGAAATGTCTTTGTTTCAAGCCATCCACTCACCAATGCACTTTCAAAACGATGCCGTTTCGCCCATCTACACTAAAAACGACGAGTCTTCAAAAGTCCCCACTTCTGAAGCCGTTTTCGAAAGCCTCCAGTCACATCAGCGTTTTCGATCGTTTTAGTGCGGACGTTTCAAAGTGGACGGGCCCAAAGGCTGGCCCTAACTATGGATCTGTAGAAAAATTTAAGGGCCGCCTATCCGTACAAGTTTAAAAAACAACCAGGTCTAATTTTGTTTCCCTGCCGGTGTCAATTACGACCAACACTGTGTGAAAAATTGCTAGATTCCCAGGTAAATGTACACCCTCGCTAAAATACAGTACAAATCTGAATCAAATGAGCTAAGATCTCCTTTCTCTGGGGATTGAACGCTGGCGCTTAAAAGTATATCAACGCATGTATCGCTTGAACACGTTTTATAATTTCCTAAAAAGTGGTGTGATCTATTTAAACAATAGAGTCCTTCTGTCGAAGGCACTTTCGTGTGATAGGTTGCCCGAGGAAATCTGATGTTCTCAACAAATATTATATGAAGTTTGAACATCAAATTTCGAGGGAATCTATCACACATAGGGCATAAGACAGAAGGACTCTATTATTTTTATTGTACAACGCTAAATTTTGAGCGAAAATTGCCAAAAACGGCACTATGCGCTGATAGGCGTCCGCTGAAGACACTATCGCGTCACGTGATCGATTTCGACCAATGAGAGAACGCCAAAATTTAGGGTTACTATTATTCAAGCTAAACACCATGGCAAAATTTCAGTCTTAACTCGCTGTGGGAACCCATGGATTTGACATGCCCGAGATTTAATACACAGTCTCCTTACTACTTCAAACCCAGCAAAAAACACTGCTCTCAACTGTCAAACCCGATATTGTATTAAAAGTGTGAGATGTACCTGAACATCCATAGATCTCAGCTCTCATAGATATCCAACCATACCAGGTTCTCGGATAAATACGAACGTGTGTGGCTGTGAAAGGCCTGGTAAACTGGTGATACACAATAGAATGGCGGTCCGTATTTCCAGCAAACACCTGAAAAAAGTTTGAACTGTTTCAGTTTAGTGGAGACAATTAAAATGCCTGACAATAGGTGACGCATATTGCATGCGAGCAGCCCGGTTAGCTCAGTCGGTAGAGCATCAGACTTTTAATCTGAGGGTCATGGGTTCAAGTCCCATATCGGGCGACGGAAATTTTTTTTTGGTTGAAACGGCAATTTTATGCAACAAAATACCGGTATGACACAATTGTTTTCAGTCACTCTTCCAAACTACTATTTCATAGCCAGCTGCATAGCCTAAGGTGAATAATGCAAACTACTTTACGTCACAGAATATGTTTTGATCAACATTTGGTAAACGGTTCGCGTTCGTGGAGACGACAAAAACACGATTGTATGTTCTCTAAAGCTCGGGCAAAGAACCACGAGGATGCAGACTTTCGCGTTCGTTTGCCTTGAAAGTCTGATGCTCTTTCGGCGACTCCATCGGAGCTATCGACTAGTTCTTCCTTTTGACTGCAAGAAAATATACTCCTTGCCTTTTACAGTGACGAGTGAAACTAAAATTAGGGAATTCCAATATAAAGTATTGAATAATATAGTATTTACAAATGAAAAGATCTTTAGGTTAAAAATGACGGACTCGCCTTTATGTGCCTTTTGTAAACGAGAGGTTAAATCCTTCGAACATTTATTTTTCTTCTGCGATGTGACAAAGACTTTCTGCGGGGAAGCTCTCTGCTCTTGGCTTGGTGAATGTAGGGTTGAGTTTCAACCCTTTACAATAATGGATATTTTCTTTGGAGTTTTCAAGACGGAAGATGATTTTATTCTTTTGAATCATCTGATACTGACAGCAAAATTTTATATTTACAAGTGTAAGTTGAATATTGTGAATCCCTCCTTACGAGTTTATAAGGCCAAGATTAGAGATGTGTACCAAGTGGAGAAAACGATAGCAACAAAGCAGAATCAACTAACAAGACATTTCCAGAAATGGAAGAAGCTTCTGCCACATGTTAGCTTAAAGACTATGTTACCCCTCTGTCTCTTATAAGTTTCCTTTTTCGTTTTTCAGTTTTCGTGGATGAGTGTAATTTCGAGTTGGTATCTGTAGTCTGTAGTGACAATATGGTACTGTCTTTTTGTAGTTGTTATCCTGAGTTGTAATTATGTGAGTGCAGTTGTTTGTAATATCGTAACTGTGCGGTAGGGTTAAGTAATTTGTAACTGTTATACCTGTTGTGTTTTAGTGTGGAAGAACAATAAAAATGATTGAATTACAAAAAAAAACACGATTGTATGTTCTCAGTAAAGCTCGGGCAAAGAACCATGAAAATGCAGACTTTCGCGTTCGTTTGGATTGAACGTCTGATGCTCTTTCGGCGACTCCATCGCAGCTATCGACGAGTTTGTTTTCGTTGATATTTTTACTGGGATGATTAGGGGTCTAAACCTTCTCATTTGTTTGAGCGTTAACTCTTATCCATTCTCGCTATCGTTTTCTTCGAACAAGTTTGGAAGAGAGGAGAATTAGATTAGAAATACAGTGTTGAGTAGCCCGAGTAGCCCGGTAGGAGTGGCCCGGTTAGCTCAGTCGGTAGAGCATCAGACTTTTAATCTGAGGGCCGTGGGTTCAAGTCCCATATCGGGCGACAAAAAAGTTTTATTTTGGCTGAAACAACAGAGAAACCGTACGACACTTAGTTTGTTTTTCTTTCTCTCTCTATTTTTGGTATGAGCGAAAAATTATCCTGTGCTTTACAATACCTGAGAATTGTCGTTTTTAGTTCAACTTCGCGGTGAATTTTCCAAAGACCCGCCGCACTCCAGTTTGAAGGGACGTCGCCTTGGTTACTTGCAAGGATTTCAGAGATTCGTTTTGAAGAATACAAACGACTTCACGTCACAGAATGTTTTAATCACAAGCTGCCAGTAAACGCAAGCGCCAAAAATTCAAGTCCACGTGGTACATGGTGGTAAGCCAAAGGATAAAGAGAAACTGAGAGTTCAAATTCTCGCTCTAGCTTGACTTGAAAGTGTGGTGCGATCTCGGGTACTCTCGTGCGCTTTGATGAGTTTGATTTTGATTCAATTTTGAAATCAGTAGGAGTTCAAACTCTCTCTTTCGTTTGGCCTCAAACTCTTCGCCATGGACTGTCGTTAACTTATCGTTTCTTTATGGCTTAACGACCAATTAAATCAGCCAAGGTGAGGAAGTTTTACAGGCCCTGTTAGGGTAAATTTCGACGAGCGACATGGCCTTCAAACAGCGACATAAGACAGATGAACTGAAAACAAATGACACAAAGATGGATTGAAACTGCGACAGCGAAGGAAACAAGCGCAAACACTATTGTAAAATACCGACAGGGACATGGCTTCCTCCTCAATGCGTGAAACGAAGGGTTTTGAAATTCAGACTAGGGACATACGTACCCCCCCCCCCTCCTCAAAGGGCCTCGTTTTAGAGCAAGGAGAATAGAATCGCTAACATAAGACGTTGAATATCAAACACGAGGAGCCCGGTTAGCTCAGTCGGTAGAGCATCAGACTTTTAATCTGAGGGTCGTGGGTTCAAGTCCCATATCGGGCGACGAGAAAGTTTTATTTTGGCAGAAACGAAAAAGAAAACCGTATGAAACGATTCTCTCTGATCTTGTTGTTTTCCTTCCTTTTTTTTGGTTAGTTTGTTTGTTTGTTTTTTGTTTGTTTTTCTCTCTTCTTTTTGGTATGAGTGTAAAATTATCCTGAGCTTTACAACAACTGAGAACTGTTATTTTTAGTTCAAACTTAGCGGTGGATTGTCGTAAGACATGCATATGAGTAGCCCGGTTAGCTCAGTCGGTAGAGCATCAGACTTTTAATCTGAGGGCCATGGGTTCAAGTCCCATATCCGGCGACTAAACTATCATTTTTTGGCTGTAATGCAATTTTAAGCAACAAAATACCAAAATAAACACCTTTTCTCGACTGTTGTTATATTTTTTTTACGTTTGATAGGTTTGCAAAATTATTCCTAACAATTTTCTTAAGACCTTTTTAGATCACGTGAAGCGGTAGATTGTCCACCGACCGCCTCTGGACTATTGTGTAGTGACGTCACATGGTAAACATACAAGGATTTCATAGATTCTTCTTGAAGAATGCTTTGATCAAATGTTTTGATCAACATTTGGAAAACCTTTCTCGTTCGCGGGACCAACCAACACCACTTTAAGCTATCTAAAGCCTGCGCAAAGAATGATGACAGTTTTAACTCTCGCTCTTCTCTGTCCTGTAAGGGAATCTCGTACCCAGAGTCCTCAGGCTTCTTGGTCAGCGGGCGATCACCGAGAGAGACTCTGGAGTGCTGGAAGTTTTATTGCAGGAACCTTGCGGTTACCCTTCTTGGTTTTGTTACTGTGAACATCTGTGAACAGCCAATCAAATTGCAAAACAATCATATTTTTCCATTAACCCAGGGTCTCTCCCGGTGAGCGCCCGCTGACCAAGAACCCTGAGTGCTCTGGGAACGAGATTGCCTGAAAGGCTGATCTGCTCTCGGCGACTCCTCGCGCTATCGATGAGTTCGACTTTATTTTGATTTTGAAGGCGGTCAATAGGAATTTGAGACTTCTCCTTCGTTTGCCCTTTATCACTCATCGACTCTCGTTATCATTTTGCTTCAACAAGTTTTCGAGAAGGTAGGAATAGACTAGAGATTAGACGCTGAGAATAATGTACGAGGAGCCCGGTTAGCTCAGTCGGTAGAGCATCAGACTTTTAATCTGAGGGTCATGGGTTCAAGTCTCATATCGGGCGACGAGGAAGTTTTACTTTTATCTGTAGCGACAGTTTTAGTTAATTTTATTTTAAAAAATACCGGTATGACGTAATTTTTTTCTCGTGCGTTCTTGAAGGGTTAGAATCAACTCAAATTTTAATTAGAATCGATGAGAGTACAAACTCCCGCTCTTGTTTGAGCGCTGCCTCTCAAACACTCTCGACCAAGAACCCTGAGTACTCTGGGAACGAGATTGCCTGAAAGGCTGATCTGCTCTCGGTGACTCCGCGCGCTATCGATGAGTTCGATTTTGTTTTGATTTTGAAGGCGGTCAATAGGAATTTGAGACTTCTCCTTCGTTTGCCCTTTATCACTCATCGACTCTCGTTATGTTTTTGCTTGAACAAGTTTTCGAGAAGGTAGTTATAGACTAGAGATTAGACGTTGAGAATCATGTACGAGGAGCCCAGTAAGCTCAGTCGGCAGAGCATCAGACTTTTAATCTGAGGGTCATGGGTTCAAGTCCCATATCGGGCGACGGAATTTTTTTTGGTTGTAACGGCAATTTTAAGTAACAAAATACCGGTATGACACAATTTTTTCAATCACTTTTCCAAGCTACTATTTCATAGACTACGTTAAATAATACAAACGTCTTTACGTCAGAGAATATGCTTGGTCAACGTTTGGTAAACGTTTCACGTTCGCGGAAACAAAAACAAGATTCTATGCTCTCTAAAGCTCGGGGAAAGGATAATGAGAGTTCTAACTTTCACTTTCGTTCGCCTTAAAAGTCTGTTGCTCTTTCGGCGACTCCATGAGCTGTCGACGAGTTTAATTTTCTTGAAATATTTTACTGGGATGATTGGGGGTCTAAACCTTCTCATTTGTTTGAGTGTTAACTCTTATCGATTCTCGTTATCATTTTGTTCGAGCAAGTTTGGAAGAGAAGAGAATTAGATTAGAAATAAGACGTTGAGTATCAAGCACGAGTTGCCCGGTTAGCTCAGTCGGTAGAGCATCAGACTTTTAATCTGAGGGTCATGGGTTCAAGTCCCATATCGGGCGACGGATATTTTTTTTTGGGTTGAAACCAGAAGGAGAATGAATAGTATCCCACAATCCTTTGCTTTGCAACTATATTATCAAAATCTGAACTGACGTCATCGGTCTCTCGAGGGATCGATTGAATGAGTCTCACTCAAACGGCAGCAGCTTCCTTTGTAACGTGTTACAACGCAAAATACTCCGTTTCGTAATGCCGAGTCTGGTGTAGTACTCACGCTGCGTATCAATGGAAGAATTTAGTGTTCAGCTGAAAGGTTTTGCCTATGCTGCACTTTATTGTAAGGAAATTCGCTAGAGTTTCCTCGAAAGTTTGCACAGATGAAGGGCATGACTGTTCTCGAAGTACATCTATGATCGCTCAGTTGAAGAACAGTTCATAGGTTTGTGCAGTCCTACTTGATTCAAATAAATCGCATTTCCGACATCGCCGTGAGTACATTCTTAATTGTCATGTTTCGATCATCGATTCGAATTCGTTGTTAAAGACGAGATCCAGCGAGTTATATCTTGTGTTTACTCGAGGATGTTACATGTTGACGATTGTAAGCAATGTATTCAAAAATCGCTTCCTTGAATTCTTCCTTGATTAGTTTTTAAATGCACAGGACAATGGACAATTCACTGGAACAATAATTTGCGATCTCGAAATTTTATGTCACGCTACTTCCACCATTTCAAGAAGAGACAGTATTAAATAGTGATATCTGTCACCCAATTGACCATACTCAAGGAGAAAGCAACTGCTAATAACTAGTAATCTTCACGGCTCCTTTTGAGTTCATCTAACAAAACAAAAACGATTAATTCTTTCCTTGCTCGCACAGAAAGCACAATAAAGAAAAAGCGCAACTAATCTCCTTTAACCCTGCTTATTACTCTTACATTTGTCGCGGAATCGCCATGTGAGTTAAAACGTGATACTCGCAATTGCGGGGATTTGCACCATTTTTGAAACTTCAGAAACTTGAAACTGTCGGGTCACTAAGGGTCACTATGGTACAAAGTTATCCAAATACCTTCTAATTATTCAGATTTTAACTGTTTCTGTAAATTACTCAAACATAAAGAGACCTATAATTAATTCGTACAACTCACTGAAGCGGTGGTAACGGATGGCGTGAGACATTGTTAGTCAAATTATCTAAAAACCTATTTCTAATGTACTAAATTCAAAAGAAACAACACCTATTTCACATTGAAAGTTGTAAGTTGTGTTTTGAAGTGTGCTATCCCCAGCGAAACGCCTTATCTGTGAACAAATCCAAAGGTAAAACAGGCAAAAACCGCTATGTGTCACAAGACATTCGCCATCTTCATGAAATTCCATGAGGCAAAGGATTGTGGGATACTATTCGTTCTTCTTCTGGGTTAAAACGGCAATTATATGCAACAAAATACCGGTATGACACAATTGTTTTCAATCACTCTTCCAAGCTACTATTTCATAGACTGAGGTGAATAATGCAAACGACTTTACGTCACACAATATGTTTTGATCAACGTTTGGTAAACGGTTCGCGTTCGTGGAGACGACAAAAACTCGATTGTATGTTCTCTGAAGCTCGGGCAAAGAACCACGAGAGTTCAGACTTTCGCGTTCGTTTGCCTTGAACTTCTGATACTCCTTCGGCGACTCCATCGGAGCTATCGACGAGTTTGATTTTGTTGATATTTTTACTGGGATGATTAGGGGTCTAAACCTTCTCATTTGTTTGAGCGTTAACTCTTATCCATTCTCGTTATCGTTTTCTTCGAACAAGTTTGGAAGAGAGGAGAATTAGATTAGAAATACGACGTTGAGTATCAAGTACGAGTGGCCCAGTTAGCTCAGTCGGTAGAGCATCAGACTTTTAATCTGAGGGTCGTGGGTTCAAGTCCCATATCGGGCGACAAAAAAGTTTTATTTTGGCTGAAACAACAGAGAAAACCGTATGACACTTAGTTTGTTTTTCTTTCTCTCTCTATTTTTGGTATGAGCGAAAAATTATCCTGTGCTTTACAATACCTGAGAATTGTCGTTTTTAGTTCAACTTGGCGGTGAATTTTCCAAAGACCCGCCGCATTCCAGTTTGAAGGGACGTCGCCTTGGTTACTTGCAAGGATTTCAGCGATTCGTTTTGAAGAATACAAACGACTTCACGTCACAGAATGTTTTAATCACAAGCTGCCGGTAAACGCAAGCGCCAAATATTCAAGTCCACGTGGTACATGGTGATAAGCCAAAGGATAAAGAGAAACTGAGAGTTCAAATTCTCGCTCTAGCTTGGCTTGAAAGTGTGGTGCGATCTCGGGTACTCTCGTGCGCTTTAACGAGTTTGAGTTTGTTTCAATTTTGAAATCAGTAGGAGTTCAAACTCTCTCTTTTGTTTGGCCTTAAACTCTTCGCCATGGATTGTCGTTAACTTATCGTATCTTTATGGCTTAACGACCAATAAAATCAGCCAAGGTGAGGACGTTTTACAGGCCCTGTTAGGGTAAATTTCGACGAGCGACATGGCCTTCAAACAGCGACATCAGACAGACGAAATGAAAACAAATGACACAAAGATGGATTGAAACTGCGACAGCGAAGGAAACAAGCGCAAACACTATTGTAAAATACCGACAGGGACATGGCTTCCTCCTCAATGCGTGAAACGAAGGGTTTTGAAATTCAGACTAGGGACATACGTACCCCCCCCCCCCTCAAAGGGCCTCGTTTTACAGCAAGGAGAATAGAATCGCTAACATAAGACGTTGAATATCAAACACGAGGAGCCCGGTTAGCTCAGTCGGTAGAGCATCAGACTTTTAATCTGAGGGTCATGGGTTCAAGTCCCATATCGAGCGATGAGAAAGTTTTATTTTGGCAGAAACGAAAAAGAAAACCGTATGAAACGTTTCTCTCTGATCTTGTTGTTTTCCTTCCTTTTGTTTCGTTAGTTCGTTTGTTTGTTTTTTGTTTGTTTTTCTCTCTTCTCTTTGGTATGAGTATAAAATTATCCTGAGCTTTACAATAACTGAGAACTGTTATTTTTAGTTCAAACTTAGCGGTGGATTGTCGTAAGACATGCATATGAGTAGCCCGGTTAGCTCAGTCGGTAGAGCATTAGACTTTTAATCTGAGTGCCATGGGTTCAAGTCCCATATCGGGCGACTAAACTATCATTTCTTGGCTGTAATGCAATTTTAAGCAACAAAATACCAAAAGAAACACCTTTTTTCGACTGTTGTTAAATTTTTTTTTACGTGTAGTAGGTTTGCAAAATTATTCCTAACAATTTTCTTAAGACCTTTTTAGATCAAGTAAAGAGGTAGATTGTCCACCGACCGCCTGTGGACTATTTTGTAGTGAAGTCACATTGTCAACATACAAGGATTTCATAGATTCTTCTTGAAGAATGCTTTGATCAAATGTTTTGATCAACATTTGGAAAACCTTTCTCGTTCGCGGGACCAACCAACACCACTTTAAGCTATCTAATGCCTGCGCAAAGAATGATGACAGTTTTAACTCTCGCTCTTCACTGTCCTGTAAGGGAATCTCGTACCCAGAGTCCTCAGGCTTCTTGGTCAGCGGGCGGTCACCGAGAGAGACTCTGGAGTGCTGGAAGTTTTATTGCGGGAACCTTGCGGTTACCCTTCTTGGTTTTGTTACTGTGAACATCTGTGAACAACCAATCAAATTGCAAAACAATTATATTTTTCCATTAACCCAGGGTCTCTCCCGGTGAGCGCCCGCTGACCAAGAACCCTGAGTGCTCTGGAAACGAGATTGCCTGAAAGGCTGATCTGCTCTCGGCGACTCCGCGCGCTATCGATGAGTTCGATTTTGTTTTGATTTTGAAGGCGGTCAATAGGAATTTAAGACTTCCCCTTCGTTTGCCCTCTATCACTCATCGACTCTCGTTATCGTTTTGCTTCAACAAGTTTTCGAGAAGGTAGGAATAGACTAGAGATTAGACGTTGAGAGTAATGTACGAGGAGCCCGGTAAGCTCAGTCGGTAGAGTATCAGACTTAATCTGAGGGTCATGGGTTCAAGTCCCATATCGGGCGACGGAAATTTTTTTTGGTTGTAAAAGCAATTTGAAGTAACAAAATCCCGGTATGACCCAATTTTTTCAATCACTTTTCCAAGCTACTATTTCATAGACTAGGTTGAATAATGCAAACGTCCTTGCGTCACAGAATATGTTTGATCAAACGTTTGATAAACGTTTCACGTTGGCGGAAACAACAAAAACAAGATTCTATGCTCTCTAAAGCTCGCCGACAGGATAATGAGAGTTCAGACTTCCACTTTCGTTTGCCTTAAAAGTCTCATGCTCTTTCGGCGACTCCATGAGCTGTCGACGAGTTTAATTTTGTTGAACTATTTTACTGGGATGATTAGAGGTCTAAACTTTCTCATTTGTTTGAGTGTTAACTCTTATCGATTCTCGTTATCGTTTTGTTCCAACAAGTTTAGAAGAGAAGAGAATTAGATTAGAAATAAGACGTTGGATATTAAGCACGACTTGCCCGGTTAGCTCAGTCGGTAGAGCATCAGACTTTTAATCTGAGGGTCATGGGTTCAAGTCCCATATCGGGCGACGGAGATTTTTTTTGGTTGAAACGGTAATTTTATGCAACAAAATACCGGTATGACACAATTGTTTTCAATCACTATTCCAAGCTACCATTTCATAAACTAAGGTGAATAATGCAAACGACTTTACGTCACACAATATGTTTGATCAACGTTTAGTAAACGGTTCGCGTTCGTGGAGAAGACAAAAACTCGATTGTATGTTCTCAGTAAAGCTCGGGCAAAGAACCATGAGAATGCAGACTTTCGCTTTCGTTTGCCTTGAACGTCTGATGCTCTTTCGGCGACTCCATCGGAGCTATCGACGAGTTTGATTTTGTTGAAATTTTTACTGGGATGATTAGGGGTCTAAACCTTCTCATTTGTTTGAGCGTTAACTCTTATCCATTCTCGTTATCGTTTTCTTCGAACAAGTTTGGAAGAGAGGAGAATTAGATTAGAAATACGACGTTCAGTATCAAGTACGAGTGGCCCGGTTAGCTCAGTCGGTAGAGCATCAGACTTTTAATCTGAGGGTCATGGGTTCAAGTCCCATATCGGGCGACAAAAAAAGGTTTATTTTGGCTGAAACAACAGAGAAACCGTGTGTCACTTAGTTAGTTTGTTTCTCTTTCTCTCTCTATTTTTGGTATGAGCGAAAAATTATCCTGTGCTTTACAATACCTGAGAATTGTCGTTTTTAGTTCAACTTCGCGGTGAATTTTTCAAAGACCCGCCGCACTCCAGTTTGAAGGGACGTCGCCTTGGTTACTTGCAAGGATTTCAGAGATTCGTTTTGAAGAATACAAACGACTTCACGTCACAGAATATTTTAATCGCAAGCTGCCGGTAAACGCAAGCGCCAAAAATTCAAGTCCACGTGGTACATGGTGGTAAGCCAAAGGATAAAGAGAAAATGAGAGTTCAAATTCTCGCTCTAGCTTGGCTTGAAAGTGTGGTGCGATCTTGCGTACTCTCGTGCGCTTTGACGAGTTTGATTTTGATTCAATTTTGGAATCAGTAGGAGTTCAAACTCTCTCTTTTGTTTGGCCTTAAACTCTTCGCCATGGACTGTCGTTAACTTATCGTTTCTTTGTGGCTTAATGACCAATTAAATCAGCCAAGGTGAGGAAGTTTTACAGGCCCTGTTAGGGTTAATTTCGACGAGCGACATGGCCTTGAAACAGCGACATAAGACAGATGAAATGAAAACAAATGACACAAAGATGGATTGAAACTGCGACAGCGAAGGAAACAAGCGCAAATACTATTGTAAAATACCGACAGGGACATGGCTTCCTCCTCAATGCGTGAAACGAAGGGTTTTGAAATTCAGACTAGGAACATACGTACCCCCCCCCCCCCCCTCCTCAAAGAGCCTCGTTTTAGAGCAAGGAGAATAGAATCGCTAACATAAGACGTTAAGTATCAAACAAGAGGAACCCGGTTAGCTCAGTCGGTAGAGCATCAGACTTTTAATCTGAGGGTCATGGGTTCAAGTCCCATACCGGGCGACGAGAAAGTTTTATTTTGGCCGAAACGAAAAAGAAAACCGTATGAAACGTTTCTCTCTGATCTTGTTGTTTTCCTTCCTTTTGTTTGGTTAGTTTGTTTGTTTGTTTTTTGTTTGTTTTTCTCTCTTCTTTTTGGTATGAGTTTAAAATTATCCTGAGCTTTACAATAACTGAGAACTGTTATTTTTAGTTCAAATTTAGCGGTGGATTGTCGTAAGACATACATCTGAGTAGCCCGGTTAGCTCAGTCGGTAGAGCATCAGACTTTTAATCTGAGGGCCATGGGTTCAAGTCCCATATCGGGCGACGAAACTCTTATTTTTTGGCTGTAATGCAATTTTAAGCAACAAAATACCAAAATAAACACCTTTTTTTTGACTGTTGTTATATTTTTTTTACGTTTGGTAGGTTTGCAAAACTATTTCTAACAATTTTCTTAAGACCTTTTTAGATCACGTGAAGCGGTAGATTGTCCACCGACCGCCTGTGGACTATTTTGTAGTGACGTCACATTGTCAACATACAAGGATTTCATAGATTCTTCTTGAAGAATGCTTTGATCAAATGCTTTGATCAACATTTGGAAAACCTTTCTCGTTCGCGGGACCAACAAACACCACTTTAAGCTATCTAAAGCCTGCACAAAGAATGATGACAGTTTTAACTCTCGCTCTTCTCTGTCCTGTAAGGGAATCTCGTACCCAGAGTCCTCAGGCTTCTTGGTCAGCGGGTGATCACCGAGAGAGACTCTGGAGTGCTGGAAGTTTTATTGCAGGAACCTTGCGGTTACCGTTCTTGGTTTTGTTACTATTTACCCAGGGTCTCTCCCGGTGAGCGCCCACTGACCAAGAACCCTGAGTACTCTGGGAACGAGATTGCCTGAAAGGCTGATCTGCTCTCAGCGACTCCGCCGCGCGCTATCGATGAGTTCGATTTTGTTTTGATTTTGAAGGCGGTCAATATGTATTTGAGACTTCTCCTTCGTTTGCCCTTTATCACTCATCGACTCTCGTTATCTTTTTGCTTGAACAAGTTTTCGAGAAGGTAGAAATAGACTAGAGATTAGACGTAACCCGGTAAGCTCAGTCGGTAGAGCATCAGACTTTTAATCTGAGGGCCGTGGGTTCAAGTCCCATATCGGGCGACAAAAAAGTTTTATTTTAGCTGAAACAACGGAGAAAACCGAGTGACACTTAGTTAGTTTGTTTTTCTTTCTCTCTCTATTTTTGGTATGAGTAAAAATTACCCTGTGCTTTACCATACCTGAGAATTGTCGTTTTTAGTTCAACTTCGCGGTCAATTTTCCAAAGACCCGCCGCACTCCAGTTTGAAGGGACGTCGCCTTGGTTACTTGCAAGGATTTCAGAGATTCGTTTTGAAGAATACAAACGACTTCACGTCACAGAATGTTTTAATCACAAGCTGCCGGTAAACGCAAGCTCCAAAAATTCAAGTCCACGTGGTACATGATGGTAAGCCAAAGGATAATGAGAAAATGAAAGTTGAAATTCTAGCTCTAGCTTGGCTTGAAAGTGTGGTGCGATCTCGGGTACTCTCGTGCGCTTTGACGAGTTTGATTTTGATTCAACTTTGAAATCAGTAGGAGTTCAAACTCTCTCTTTTAATTGTTTGGCCTTAAACTCTTCGCCATGGACTGTCGTTAACTTATCGTTTCTTTATGGCTTAATGACCAATTAAATCAGCCAAGGTGAGGAAGTTTTAGAGGCCCTGTTAGGGTAAATTTCGACGAGCGACATGGCCTTGAAACAGCGACATAAGACAGATGAAATGAAGACAAATGACACAAAGATGGATTGAAACTGCGACAGCGAAGGAAACAAGTGCAAATACTATTGTAAAATACCGACAGGGACATGGCTTCCTCCTCAATACGTGAAACGAAGGGTTTTGAAATTCAGACTAGGGACATACGTACCCCCCCCCCCCCTCCCCCTCCTCAAAACGCCTCGTTTTAGAGCAAGGAGAATAGAATCGCTAACATAACACGTAAAGTATCAAGCACGAGAAGCCCGGTTAGCTCAGTCGGTAGAGCATCAGACTTTTAATCTGAGGGTCACGGGTTCAAGTCCCATATCGGGCGAGGGAAATTCTTTTTGGTAGTAACGGCAATTTTATGTAACAAAATACCGGTATGACACAATGTTTTCAATCACTTTTCCAAGCTACTATTTCATAGACTAGGTTGAATGATGCAAACGTCTTTAATTTACGTCACAGAATATGTTTGATCAACGTTTGGTAAACGTTTCACGTTCGCGGAAACAACAAAAACAAGATTCTATGCTCTCTACAGCTCGGGGAAAGGATAATAAGAGTTCAAACTTTCGCTTTCGTTTGCCCTAAAAGTCTGATGCTCTTTCGGCGACTCCATGAGCTGTCGACGAGTTTGATTTTGTTGAGATTTTTTACTGGGATGATTTGGGGTCTAAACCTTCTCATTTGTTTGAGTGTTAACTCTTATCGATTCTCGTTATCGTTTTGTTCGAACAAGTTTGGAAGAGAGGAGAATTAGATTTGAAATAAGACGTCAACTATCAGACACGAGTTGCCCGGTTAGCTCAGTCGGTAGAGCATCAGACTTTTAATCTGAGGGTCATGGGTTCAAGTCCCATATCGGGCGACGGAGTTTTTTTTTTTTTTTTTTGGTTGAAACGGCAATTTTATGCAACAAAATACCGGTGTGACACAATTGTTTTCAATCACTCTTCCAAACTACTATTTCATAGACTAAGGTGAATATTGCAAACGACTTTACGTCACACAATATGTTTTGATCAACGTTTGGTAAACGGTTCGCGTTCGTGGAGACGACAAAAACACGATTGTATGTTCTCAGTAAAGCTCGGGCAAAGAACCATGAGAGTTCAGACTTTCGCGTTTGTTTGCCTTGAACGTCTGATGCTCTTTCGGCGACTCCATCGGAGCTATTGACGATTCTGATTTTGTTGAAATTTTTACTGGGATGATTAGGGGTCTAAACCTTCTCATTTGTTTGAGCGTTAACTTTTATCGATTCTCGTTATCGTTTTGTTCGAACAAGTTTGGAAAAGAGGAGAATTAGATTAGAAATACGGCGTTGAGTATCAAGTACGAGTGGCCCGGTTAGCTCAGTCGGCAGAGCATCAGACTTTTAATCTCAGGGCCGTGGGTTCAAGTCCCATATCGGGCGACAAAAAAGTTTTATTTTGGCTGAAACAACAGAGACAACTGTGTGACACTTGGTTAGTTTGTTTTTCTTTCTCTCTCTATTTTTGGTATGAGTGAAAAATTATCCTGTGCTTTACCTTACCTGAGAATTGTCGTTTTAAGTTCAACTTCGCGGTCAATTTTCCAAAGACCCGCCGCACTCCAGTTTGAAGGGACGTCGCCTTGGTTACTTGCAAGGATTTCAGAGTTTCGTTTTGAAGAATACAAACGACTTCACGTCACACAATGTTTTAATCACAAGCTGCCGGTAAACGCAAGCTCCAAAAATTCAAGTCCACGTGGTACATGGTGGTAAGCCAAAGGATAATGAGAAAATGAAAGTTGAAATTCTCGCTCTAGCTTGGCTTGAAAGTGTGGTGCGATCTCGGGCACTCTCGTGCGCTTTGACGAGTTTGATTTTGATTCAGTTTTGAAATCAGTAGGAGTTCAAACTCTCTCTTTTGTTTGGCCTTAAACTCTTCGCCATGGACTGTCGTTAACTTATCGTTTCTTTATGGCGTAATGACCAATTAAATCAGCCAAGGTGAGGACGTTTTACAGGCCCTGTTAGGGTAAATTTCGACGAGCGACACGGCCTTTAAACAGCGACATAAGACAGATGAAATGAAAACAAATGACACAAAGATGGATTGAAACTGCGACAGCGAAGGAAACAAGCGCAAATGCTATTGTAAAATACCGACAGACACATGGCTTCCTCCTCAATGCGTGAAACAAAGGGTTTCGAAATTCAGACTAGGGACATACGTACCCCCCCACCTCCTCAAAGGGCCTCGTTTTAGAGCAAGGAGAATAGAATCGCTAACATAAGACGTTGAGTATCAAGCACGAGGAGCCCGGTTAGCTCAGTCGGTAGAGCATCAGACTTTTAATCTGAGGGTCATGGGTTCAAGTCCCATACCGGGCGACGAGAAAGTTTTATTTTGGCCGAAACGAAAAAGAAAACCGTATGAAACGTTTCTCTCTGATCTTGTTGTTTTCTTTCCTTTTGTTTGGTTAGTTAGTTTGTTTGTTTTTTGTTTGTTTTTCTCTCTTCTTTTTGGTATGAGTGGAAAATTATCCTGAGCTTTACAATAACTGAGAACTGTTACTTTTAGTTCAAACTTAGCGGTGGATTGTCGTAAGACATGCATAAGAGTAGCCCGGTTAGCTCAGTCGGTAGAGCATCAGACTTTTAATCTGGGGGCCATGGGTTCAAGTCCCATATCGGGCGACGAAACCTTTATTTTTTGGCTGTAATGCAATTTTAAGCAACAAAATACCAAAATAAACACCTTTTTTTCGACTGTTGTTATATTTTTTTTACGTTTGGTAGGTTTGCAAAATTATTCCTAACAATTTTGTTAAGACCTTTTTAGATCAAGTGAAGCGGTAGATTGTCCACCGACCGCCTGTGGACTATTTTGTAGTGACGTCACATTGTCAACATGCAAGGATTTCATAGATTCTTCTTGAAGAATGCTTTGATCAAATGTTTTGATCAACATTGGGAAAACCTTTCTCGTTCGCGGGACCAACAAACACCACTTTAAGCTATCTAAAGCCTGCACAAAGAATGATGACAGTTTTAACTCTCGCTCTTCTCTGTCCTGTAAGGGAATCTCGTACCCAGAGTCCTCAGGCTTCTTGGTCAGCGGACGGTCACCGAGAGAGACTCTGGAGTGCTGGACGTTTTATTGCAGGAACCTGGCGGTTACCGTTCTTGGTTTTGTTACTGTGAACATCTGTGAACAGCCAATCAAATAGCAAAACAATCATATTGTTCCATTTACCCAGGGTCTCTCCCGGTGAGCGCCCACTGACCAAGAACCCTGAGTACTCTGGGAACGAGATTGCCTGAAAGGCTGATCTGCTCTCAGCGACTCCGCCGCGCGCTATCGATGAGTTCGATTTTGTTTTGATTTTGAAGGCGGTCAATAGGAATTTGAGACTTCTCCTTCGTTTGCCCTTTATCACTCATCGACTCTCGTTATCTTTTTGTTTGAACAAGTTTTCGAGAAGGTAGGAATAGACTAGAGATTGGACGTTGAGAATCACGTACGAGGAGCCCGGTAACTGAGCTCAGTCGATAGAGCATCAGACTTTTAATCTGAGGGTCATGGGATCAAGTCCCATATCGGGCGACGAGGAAGTTTTACTTTCATCTGTAGCAACAGTTTTAGCTAATTTTATTTTACAAAATACCGGTATGACGTAATTTTTTTCTCGTGTGCTCTCAGCGAATGTCGTGCGTACTTGAAGGGTTAGAATCAACTCAAAATTTATTAAAATCGATGAGAGTACAAACTCCCGCTCTTGTTTGAGTGCTGCCTCTCAAACACTCTCGTGCACTATTAAAATATTTAATGATCAGCATCAGTTTTCTCCTCATCATATCTGTGCACTATAACACAAACAGGTCATGAGAATTTAGGAATTGATCACCAGAGATGAATTGTCTTGATGTTTAAACAAATTGTCCCAATTAGTAGTTAATGAAATGTATGGAGACCAGTAAGGAGAATTTGAATAAAGATGTCGGGCCTTAAAGGGTTAACCAAATCGTTAATTCGAGCCAACTTTCATTCTGTTTTGGCTGGAACGAAATGGCTTTGGAAAAACAAGATTCATCCCAAGACTAGCTGATATTGTCAATTAGTATAATTTTAATGCTATATTCACCGCGCTACCTGGTGAATACAACATTTCAAGGCGTGGCTGCTAAGCTGTTAACAGTTTTCGTGTGTTGTTTGTCAAGTTTTAGCCCTCTTTTTATTACTTTTTGATGACCACATCTCAAAATGATACTAAAACAATTATTCGCCTCAGGCTCAGTTAATATCGGCGAATATTTAACTCGCCTTCGGCTCGGTACATATTCGCCAATATTTACTTCGCCTTCGGCGAATAATTGTCAAATAGTATGATTACCTTGACTCGGCGCCCTTGTCTATAAGATCTGAAGCTCATTCCATCAATGCTATAGCTGACCGTGTAACTTCTCACCCACTGATTGGCGTTCTGACGTCCCTGGGTAGCCACACCTTTTATGCGCATCAACTCAACAAAGTTCACCTGGAACCACTGACCCACGCGATTAGTGCGCACGCTCCATGAGTAGATTCCATTCAGCCGGCCACGCCATGGTGATAAATGATAGTTGTAGTACGTTGAGGCGGTCAGATGGCCGTTTGGCACGCGCTTGTCCTCCAGACCGAGCGGCATGACGCAGCGATCTGACCAAATAGGAGAAAGAGAAAGAGGGAGACGGAACCCAATTAAAATGTTGCAAAACATCAAAGAGCTCAAAGATTATCTCCATAATCATTTCACCCGGCATAGGAGAGTTTATTGCCTTTTCCTAGATTGCGGCAACACGAAAAGCCATAAAAAAAACTGAACAAAATTTTCATCTTTCAGATCGACACTCTTATTCCTTCTGTAATCAATGAACACGTTTCATTCAGCTAAAATAATCACGTTTTTTCGATACCAAGACTCCATCGATCGTGTTGCCCTATGGATCTTGCAGAAGTATATACAACGGCACAACCAGTGTTGTGTTGAATCATTCCGACGAAGGGCTAGCGCTCGAAACGTCCACTTTTGAATCCGTTTACGACGGCCAATTTAACTTGATACCAAATTGACGTTCATACATTTGACTTTTGACAGTCCGTAACGCAAACTTCCGTGCTCGAATTGGCCTGTTTGTTTGTTTGTTCGTTGTTTTGTTTTGTTTTGTTTTGTTTTGTTTTTATTTAATTGATAATTGATAATTCAACAAAATACATACATCTAAAGAACAGAACGTACATAAAAGAAATAACAATATGTAGAAGCATAACTACAGATGAAATTAAAACAAAAAAGCGCATTAACTTCGAACACCATTGGCTTGTCTGTTACTAAAATTTGCGAGAATTAAACCCGGCATGCTAAACCATGGCTCGTTAAGATAAACTAGAAAACGTATTCGTAGACCAAACGAATTTCTGGTCGACGGTTAGGGCTACGTGACTGTCTACCAAAAATGATAATCCCACCATGCAACAATTTTTTGGTAACTTATCTTCAAGCCACTTTTACACCAGCTTCAGCGCTACGCGCGTCATTTACAAGCAACCATGAAGTTACCAACAACATCAAGATACGGTGCAATTGGCAAGCTTTACAATAATACCGAATATTTCTCACCTTCAGCGCATCCATAGAACTCCGCCCTCATAGATATGTGTCCGTACCAGTGCCATGGATGAATTTGAATGTACTGACATTTGATTTGGGGAAACAGTCGGTGCCGAACAATACTGTTTTGATCCCTGTTTCCTCTGAAGTACTGAAAAAAGGCGATACAGATACGATATTACACCAGTGTTACCGGGATATGGACCGCTGGTACACCATGATATGGAAAATGATCTCCTTCAGTTAGGTGATATGGACCGGGAGACTAAAACTACCCACGAATGTGGATCCTCTCGCTATTTTGGAACCCCAATACAAACGTTTTTGCAGGTTAGTACACTAATTTCTTCTTACGTTGACGTTTTTTGTCTGTTGTATTGAAAATACTGACCCAGCTTCATCTTTGCAAACAACGTTAAATGCTACTCCAAAATAACAATAGCCTGATTTTACTTGCTAAAAGAAGACCAAAAAACACTAAAAGTAAATTTTTCACCATTTTGCGACATTCAAAGGATTCATAATGACTCTGTGAGACGCGCCGTTTCCAGGATTCGTTAAAAGTTGGTGCAAAAGTTGGGATGGGAACACGCTAAATTCCTGCTTCTTTTAGAAGGCTTTAATTGGATTTTAACGTTCACAACTTTTCCCCTAAAGCGGAGGAAACTGGCCGAGTCCTCTTTGATAGACAATGGAACAAATCATTTCCTGACTTTTTGCTATTTTTATTTATCTATTTATTTATTTTCACTTATAAACTTTCAGCTGAAAAACCAACAAATCGCAAGACAAAAGGAAAAGAGAAAGATTTCAGCCAAGCATGAGGAAAGTGTTAATAAAAAATTTACGACAAGCCCACCGGTGCCTCGTTAGCGCAGTAGGCAGCGCGTCAGTCTCATAATCCAAGTTAGGAATCTGAAGGTCGTGAGTTCGATCCTCACACGGGGCACGATTCTTTTTTTTGTTGTTGTTTTTGTTCGTTTGTTTATTTGTTTTGGTGTTTTTTTATTTTATTTTAGAAAACGTAAAACATTTTGTAATAATTTATATAGGATAAGTTTTTGCTTGCATTAGTAAAGTAAACTGTTCAAATGAGGTTTAATTAATCCAAAGAGAGGTACAACGATTTATATTCCTTGGTAATATGACCCCATTTAAGAAAATGATTGACTTGAAGCGTTCCATAACCAAAACTGATACATCCTCAAGAAGCACGTGAAATTTTGCGGAATTAGTTAATTCCAGTGAAGTAGGAACAAAAGCAAAGTACTCCACGACACAATTCAAGTTATGGGCAACTGGTGACTTTTAAGTGAGAAAGGTTTAAAAACTTTTATTCTTACCAATTTTTTTACGATAAAAATACAACAGGATTATTAACTCGGTTTTTACCATCCTAAAACGCAATGTACTGGTGCACTATTTTAGCAGTGCAACACCTTCTAAAGCATCAAATAAGAATACCAGTAAATGAAAGAATCGCCCAATACCTTTCGCTTGCCGTATTGTTTGTATTCTGCATAGTGTATCCCATCCTGACTGTACGACAAATAATACTGAGTCACCCACTGACGGTAATCTTGTCGTCCCTGGGTAGCGACTTTCACCACTCGTGTGGGGCGACCAAAGTTCACCTGATACCACTGGAGACGATTGTTATGGCGCGCGCACCAGGCTCCACTCTGCCCCCTGCGGTGGAAATAAAGTCTGCCGTTGTTAGGGCCGTGATTTCGGGCCCAGCTTGAGGAAGCGCTCAGTTGTGACGACCGAATGCGGCCATTTTGCATTCCCAAAGGTTTGTTGCAACGGGCACCTAAAGGAGAAAAAATAAAGATATGATGATGTTTACAATCTGTACGAGCGCGTCAAACTTGGCACAAAAAATTTCTCTAAGGTTGCCTAAGTTCCAATAACAAAGTAATTTGACTTTTGAGTACCAAGTTCCACAGGGGGTCCAGACAACCTGTTCGATTCGAACAGATTATCTGGGCCCCCTGTGGTAGTTCCACCAGAGTATCCACCACTAGAGCAACTTGCGAAAAGGTCGACATCTCAAAATTTTACCTATTTATCACCAATTTAGCGTTAAATACAAAGCTGTATATGAGGAATTCCAGTGTCTTAGCATCCTTTTTGTGAAAACGGTATGTACAAGAAATTCCAAAATCTTGGCTTCCTTTTTGTGAAAACAGGCCCCCTCAAATCTGTGAAGAAGACCGCTGGCCCGTCCCTGACCAGTTACTTTTATAGACCCCTCTCTCTCGTTATTGTTTGATTTGGTAAGAGTACGTGGCTGCATTAAGATCCCATTAATGCGTCAAATTTCCTTTTGGGCATTCAACGCAAGTTATGCACTCACCGACTACACAGCCATACAATTCCACTCTCATTGAGATCCAGTTATACCACGTGACGGGGTGGAATCTGAAATAGCGCCCAGTGATTGGACGTCGGAGCCTATGACGTACTATCACGTGCTGATCATAGTTTCCTCTGAACAACTGTAATAGAAATAATTTACGAATAAATATAAATATAGACAACTAGTGTACGTGTCAAAACGCATTACAGGTCACAACTGCTTTTTTGTCATACAGTAGAACCTCGGTAACTCGAACTCTGAAGGGAAACGAAAAACACTTCGAGTTAGCGGGGGTTCGAGTTATCGGGGTCGATTGAATATTCAATTTGCCTTGATAATAATTGATAGTTTACTGAAATTTCAGCATTTAAGTATACAGTACAGTGCAAATTAAACTTATCTCGTCAGAAACTGTAACGCCGCCATGCATTCTTATGATAATACAGGACTGTGAATGTAACTCAGTTACACTCACTCGGGAAATGGCTGTCAAATTCGTGATCTGTTCCTTGCACTATTTAAAGTCAAATTGCTGTAGTGTTAGTTTTAATGTTTGTACTGATTTATAACACGACAAGAAGAGCTAATGGGATATTTCAATGGGCATCCGTGGTGAGTTGCAAGAACAGAATTCGAGTTATCGAGGTAAGTTTTGATCAAGGGAAACGAAATTTAGTTCGAGTTAGCGGGGAATTCGAGTTAACCGAGTAAAAATGACTAAAAAGTAGGGTCAAATCCAAGGGAAATGGGACTAGGTTCGAGTTAGCGGGGAAGTTCGAGTTATCCGAGTTCGAGTTACCGGGGTTCTACTGTATATGCCATTTTCTCGCTTTCTTGTCTCTTTCAAGAAGAGATTGTCTACTTCAAGAGCTCAAGTTTCGAGTTGCCTTCCAGTCCGAGTTTGAGTTAATGAAAAATAAAAATATTTAAGGTAAAAATTGGATTTATTACAGCCTAAGAACTGATTTTTCAAGCGTTTTGAGCCTAACTACTGGTAGTTTTAGGATTTAGCACTGATCTTATTATTTAGCGTTTGGTACGATTTTCAATGGATAGTTAAACACATAGGTTTAGGGACACAGTTTATACGCATACTGACTTAGACTGTTCACGTAGTTTTATCAGAAACTGCACTAACAAGTTTTAACTAGAACTCCAAACTCCAACTGAAACTAGATCTTTCAAGAAGACTTCTACAACGCAGAACACTACTAGAAAAATCAGAAAGAGTTGACGCAATTTGTTCTTCTCTGGTACAATTATGTCGAATCTCGTTTAAACGATTTTACAAAGGACAGACGTTTTCATAACTGGGCGAAAATTATAAACTCCAGATTTTAAGGTCATTGGCCCACAAAGTTAAACAAATCATGTTTATAACCGTTTTCCAGCTAACCTTAGTTCGGCCTTTTTCTCTGTAAGGTATAAATTTGTATCCATTCCTGCTGTACGAAAGATAATACGTCTTCACCCATTGCACGGAATTCTGTCTTCCCTGAGTAGCGACACGTGACACTCTGGCAAGGGCGCCAAAATCCACCTGCAACCACTGACGCCTGTCTCGTCTCTTTGCGCACCAGGCCCCACCGTACCGACCTGCCCGGCGCCCGTTCAGTCTCCCACTACTTGGTCTGCAGTAGAAGTTGTAATATGACGAGGAGCGCATCATGGGATCTGGGACTCGCTTGTCTTCCAGACCAAGTGGCATATCACAACGACCTGAAATGATAACGATGACTTATTTACTGTCATGAAGGATGCGTTTGTCGGTCATCGTGGTCAAATGGAATGATGGCTTTCTCAATACCTTGTCACACGAGGTAATTAGTCTAATGTGGGCGAAACTATCTTACCGCTGCTGTTGTTGTTTGTGATCAATAATGAGACAACAACAAACAAAGCACAATGCTACATAGTGACACGCGACCAGTCCACCCTTTAGAAGGTCGCCTTTACGTCTACTCTATTTTTAGGTTTTGTTAAATGAATGTGTTTCAATGTTATAACAGCAAAACCATCGAAAACAAGGTTTGGAAAAGATAGGATTGCGAAAGAAGAGAATCACTTACTCCATGGGCATCCATAAAGCTCCAGTCTCATGGAGATATGGGATCTCCAGCCACGAGGTATGATTCGAACATAACGACCATAGATGGCTGGGTTGATGGGGTGTGTTTGCACGGACAGGCGGTCTCGATTGCCTTGGAATGTCTGTAAAAATAGAGAAGAATGAACTGTTTAAAACATTCATCCCTTGTTCTAGGAAAAAGTATACTAATAATCTTAGTGACGTCTTCGGATCTGTGCATCTCTCTTTTCTGACGCACAAAGCGACAAAGAATTGTTTCTGCCCCCTTAATAACTTCTACCAACCTTTTCATTTCTCTTACTGAATCACAAAGAGAAAACAAGCGTTGTTAATCCCCCCCCCCCCACTCTTCCAACTCAAATGACCCTATTGGCAAATTCCACAGCCATATTCTCAACCAAATTTTGAAAAAACAGTGAAAGCGTTGTAGTAGCTAAATGTTGATAAAGCTGTTATACAAAATGTTTGTAACATATTTTTGTATAAGTAGATTTGTTCCTTCCCTCACACATCTTTACCATTAGATTCTCACACTAACTCATTTGAGATGTGGCTGGATCTGTTGCCTTACACTACCCACCGTGTTGAGATGCAGCCTTTGCTAAATGCGGGTAGGTTGTAATTTGTGGACTTAGTTTTAATTTATTCCGTAATAAAAGTGTTGTTGATGAATTTCTTACCTTTACTGGACTCCACCAGTGTTTTACCATGGAAAAGTAAACCCCGTCCGAACTGTAGTAAATATAGTACGCTGTCACCCATTGATCGGCATCTTGTCGCCCTTGAGTCGCTATACCCGTGACTTTCATTGACTTTCTGAAGTCAATCTGTAGCCATTGATTGTGTTTATTATAACGCGCTGCCCACGAGCCGGTATACGATCCACGACGCGCGCGATGAAGTCGCGCGAGCCAAGGCGCATGGTACTTGTTGTACTGAGATGAGGCAGTGATCTGGTTGTTTCTTATACGACCAGATTGAAGTCCAACAGGCGCATCGCAGAAATTTTCTAAACGAAAAAAAAGTCATTGAGAAAGCTTTAATCTTTTATTTAATTTGATTATGGGATGCGTTCTAACAAATTGAACAGAGAATCATTCCTGTTTTCCTTTTTCTCCATCTTCTGTTCTCCCTTCCTCCCTTCCTCCTCTCTTCCCTCATTCTTTTTTTCCTTTCTTTCGTCCTTCTTCCCTTCCAACTACGTAGGGAGTTTAATATCTTTATTCGATTCTAGGGAAAATACATCAAGATTTAGATTTCAGATGATAATGTAGCCTACATGATCTTGGATTAGGTGTCCCCGATTAGGGTAATGGTTCCTTTAGGTTAGAACAACAAAACGCGTTCATAAAACTCTTATTAATTTCTTTATTCATTTATTCACTCGTTCGACCGTTCTTTGGTCCTTTGATTCTTTTGTTCGTGCAGTCACTCACTCGGTCACTGCCACGCCCTCTTTCACTCACTGATTCATTTATTTGTTTCGTCGTTTGTTCATTCGTTCCTTCCTTCTTTCCATTCACTCTTTCGATCACTAACTCGTGGCCTCATTCATCCATTGATCCATCCATCCATCCATCCATCCATTCACTCATCCATTCGTTCGTTCTTTCGGTCGTTCGTTCATTCGTTCGTTCCTTCTTTCGTTCGTTTGTTCATTCATTCATTCATTCATCCGTCCGTCCGTCCGTCCCTCCCTCCCTCCCTCCCTCCCTCCCTCCTCCCCCTCCCTCCCTCCCTTCCTTCCTTCCTTCCTTCCTTCCTTCATTCATTCATTCATTTATTCATTCATCCTTTTATCCAATCGTTTTTTCACGTTCCCAATTCTATGACAAATTCTACCAAATCTAAGATATTTTACCATTTCTTTAATCAGTACATAACACAAGACCTTTTACATGGCGATTTGGCATTTTAGTAGTTGTGATCACTTACCTCGCAGTCGTCCTCCATACAGCTCTACCCTCATGGCAATGTGTGACCTCCAAGATTTTGGATGAATTCTGATGTACCGTGCTTTTATCGCTGGCAGTATCTTACGTGCGACTGTGTGATAAATGTCGTAGTTACTGCGGAAGAGCTAAAGTTGAAACAAACATAATATTAATAAAGATAAGCATTGCTTTAGAACTGACATACATTCCACTTTCTAAACTATACAGAGAGTCTAGTGCTGTCTATTATGCTGTACAAGGTGGTTCTAACTTTGGAGTCTGGACGAAGTCCTAAAGTGTGATTATTCAAATGAAAGCTACTGAGCAGTACTTTTCTGTGGTGCTGTTTATTATGCTGTACAAGGTGGTTCTAACTTTTGAGTCTGTGAAAGAAATTGTTAAGTATGGGCATTTAAATTAAAGCTGTTGAACAGTACAAAAGGGGTAAACGGCCAAAGTAATTAAGACGATTTCCGCTCAACGTTCGAGCAGTAAGTGCAAAAATTAAGTTACCAAAAAAATACTTGCAGCACTGTCACATTTTGAGAACAGATAAGAAGAACTTATCATTACTTTTGCTCCCAAGCTGACCCCGCGAGAGAAAATTGGATTTGAAGTTATCAATATTTCAATTAAAAGGACGCTTCATGTCAGTTCAAAACAAAATGGCGCCCGTTTTTAGCATACTTTTACGAGATTTGAAATTAATTTTCTTGAGAATGCTTGAGAATTTCATCGCGGGGTCACTTGGGCAAGTGAACTAGAGTGAGATGTTTCAAATAGCATTTAAAATGTTATCGTGCTATGAGTAGTTTTTTGGTAAATATTTTTTGCACTTATTGCTCGAGCGTTGAGCGGAATCCGTCTTAAGGCTTTACCTTCACCCGTCCATGAGACACATAACTCCTAAATCGTGCTCCGTAGCGACTGTAAGACAGCTGGAAAGTTTTCACCCATTGATGGGCTTCTCTCCGTCCCTGTGTAGCGATACCTTTGACGATACTCAGCTGCCTCAAGTCAATCTGTAGCCACTGTCTGGTGTTGCGATATCTTGCTACCCAGGCCCCTGTTCGCCCGTGACTGGCGTACATGTTCAGGCGCGCTCGGTCAGGTCCGTGATTGTAGTTGTACGACGACGATGCCCGAAGATGACCCAACAGGATTCGTCGGTCCTCCATACCAAGGGGCATTGTGAAACGATCTGCGAAGAGGTCATGTGATAATAGCGTTAATTTTTAAATGATTCGAGTCTTACGAAAACAAAACAAACAAAATTCAGGCTTCAGAAATATAATAATATTCAGAGACAAGTTGAAGTTATTGCGAGACTGTCACAATTTAACGTCTGAATACACACTGCAAGATGACATGGACCATTTGTCATAGAACGTGGTTTCGTATTCCGTTTACTAAGGCGGCATTCGAATTTAATAGTCAAAAGTTATTTGCTTTGGTTTTGCATAGTTTTCTTCTCGCTGAGCTTTCCCTAAAATATTGAAGGGGCACAAGCTGATTATAATTTGTTTGTTTGTATGTATGTTTGTTTAATTCTTTGTTTGTTTGTTTGTTTGTTTGTTATTCAATCAATTGGGGGGGGGGTGGGGGGGGGGCAAAACCGTGACTAGGATCACGCACGTTTTCCTGCGCGTCACATTAGTTGCATGTTTTCCGGCGCTTTACATTAGTTGCACGTTTTCCTGCGCTTCACATTAGTTGCATGTTTTCCTGCGCTTCACATTAGTTGCATGTTTTCCTGCGCTTCACATTAATTGCACGTTTTCCTGCGCTTCACATTAGTTGCATGTTTTCCTGCGCTTCACATTAGTTGCATGTTTTCCTGCGCTTCACATTAGTTGCATGTTTTCCTGCGCTTCACATTAGTTGCATGTTTTCCTGCGCTTCACATTAGTTGCACGTTTTCCTGCGCTTCACATTAGTTGCACGTTTTCCCACGCTTCACATTAGTTGCATGTTTTCCTGCGCTTCACATTAGTTGCACGTTTTCCCACGCTTCACATTAGTTGCATGTTTTCCTGCGCTTCACATTAGTTGCATGTTTTCCTGCGCTTCACATTAGTTGCATGTTTTCCTGCGCTTCACATTAGTTGCACGTTTTCCTGCGCTTCACATTAGTTGCACGTTTTCCCACGCTTCACATTAGTTGCATGTTTTCCTGCGCTTCACATTAGTTGCACGTTTTCCCGCGCTTCACATTAGTTGCATGTTTTCCTGCGCTTGCCACCAGTTATATCTTTTCCTATGCTTGGCAACAGTTGCATATTCAGTTTGTCCGCGCCTGGAACAGGCTGCATGTTTTTCCGCGTGTAGCACCAGCTGCATGGCTTCCTCCGCTTGACAAGTCACTTGCCCTCCAACGATTGATACCGGGTTGCATGTTTTCCCGTGCTTCAATTATTATTGACCAGATATGATTACGTTTGCTTTCGTTAAAAAGACAGTCAATAGAAGCAACATTTAACACGAATTCCTCTACCAACTCAATGTTAGGAAAATATATATTTACCGATGCGGCAACCATAGAACTCGACTCTCATGGAGATGTGAGCGTGCCATCCCCACGGATGAATGCGGATGTAGCGTCCTCGAATGGCGGGAACGAAGGAGTATGACTTCACTGTGTTACGGTCTCTGTTGCCACTAAAATACTGGAAAAAAATACCAAGACATTGTTAGTCGTGCAGCTCAAGAGACTAGCTCCTTGGTTCATTTCGGTGATATTGAAATTGCAGTGGAACCTGATATGACGAAACGCCAAGGGACGAGGGAAAAGTGTTTCGTTAAAAACAAACCCCGCTTGAACGGGATTTGTGGGAAAACGACCAAAATCATCATTACATCAGCATTCGGTTTAAGGACGGTACCTTCTTTTGTTATTGCGCATACGTTCTGCACATCTCAGGTCTGGTCCGAAATATTCAAGTTTCTAAAGGAAATTCCTTACTAATACAAAGGTTTTTTTGTGCGGTTTATGACTATGAAAATCAGGGCTAACCACGCATTTTTCAGAGATAATTAAGTTTAAATTAGGAAAGAGATTGCTATACATTCTTTGTATTTTAAAGCTTGTTTAGAATTATGGTTGCTTAATTATCTCTGAAAAATGCGTGGTCACCTACATCTTTCTTTTGAGATTCCAATATCCCTTGCTAAGATCTGCTTTTTCTTCATAGTCATAACCTTTGCAAAAATACCTCTGTATTAGGAATCACC